>CM034349.1:83570228-84285031 GCA_019925275.1 Mytilus edulis | reverse complement strand
CTTTACTATACAGAAGCGCTTTCAATATTAAATGAATTCATGAAACCAATTATTAAGCGATAACGACTTTGTACGCAACCATCAAAGACATCAACAAAAACTAACTGTTATGCGTTCTGCTCCGATGAGGGTTTGTATAGATAATAAAATTATGCTAAATTATATAAGAATCGCGTCTCTTCAACTGACAAACATATTCGGAGCTACAATGTCCGTATGCGTGACTTCTACGTTCAACTATTAATAACACCAGGTTTTAACCTAACTTGCGATTGAAAAGAACGAAGCAGGAAGTCCAAATTTAAATTCGGTATATAAAAAAAAGAGAAGCCTCGGGGAATGTCGTGGATGTGCTCCAACACAATTCAAATCTGAACATGCAAAAAATATACTCGCACATTAAGGGAAAAATAGATAACTTAGATTTCCTCTAACTTTTCTTCTTTCACTTTCAAAGAACAAAAAGTCGGTCAAGCATTTTGAAAGCTGATTTGCTTTGTTCTCAGCTTTTAATCTTTAAGCAGTCATACTTGATCTTCAGCTTAAAAACATTCGGCCTCATTACAATTTGTCAAACACAGAAAATAGATTTGTATTGTCGATGTGAGGGCGTATAAAGAAATACAATCCCGTTTAGTGTCAGTTAAAATCAAAAGACGTAAACAAAGCAACAATCATTCAGAATGTGTGTTAAGTTGCATTAACATTTGGTTCAATATTCATCAAACCAGTCTCTTCTCAGATTTCTTACGAAGACCAAAGAACAGCTTATTGCAGTACAACGGAAAATGAGAAAAACAAGAATTGAAAATGACATATTATGAATGTATAATTTGAGCGGATATTCATAAAAAGCCATGCAGTTAAAACACTATAATCATATACTATGATAATATGATTTAGTGGTTTGGGGGGGGGGGGGGGGGGGGGGGGGGGTCAACCCAATCTAATTAAAATATAGATCTCTAATTTCGTTATACTACATATAAGTTTAACGAAATCAGAGATCTATATTTTGATTATATTGGGGGTCAACCATACAATATCTCAATGGCATGCTTTATACATTTACAGGGTCCGGTAAATAATGTTGCATCCAAATTTTGTTACAACAAATGGAAGTTTTTAACGACCTTGACTGGCTATACAGCCCTTGCACGGTTCGCGTTGTTATTCAACGTTTGTAATGTTTGAAACGTTCATTTTGGTTATCCGCTGCCATAAATATCAGGACATCAACGCGCAAGCTCAGACGTAGTTTTATCAATTTGAAATGTGTAATTTTGCAGACTTTTTCAGTTGCATCAAAATGTAAAAAAACAGAACTGTCTTTGAAGATTTCCGGGTATGAATTGACGTCTATTATAGTCACAAATAAGTTAACTTGTGATGCTTTTTGTTGTCTCTTAATTCTTTTCTGTTTTAGCTTATATTTAAGCACAGGAGCCACCTCTTTTTAGTCGATTGTGTAATGAAAATTGCAAGAAAAAAATTGATGGTAGATTGTCAGAATTTGAAAAGTACGAACACTTATGAAAGAAACATGGGCGCAATGGGTGCATAATACGCCAGTCTGCTGCCTTATTTCAACCATTTTTGTCCTACAACCGTTTAGATCAGATTGAATAAAATGAAAATACTATAAATTGAAAAGAAGGTACCATTTCTTTTTCGACATTCAGTATAACGATATGAGGTGAATTATAAGAAGAAAAGTTGGGGTTTCCTTCTTTCTTTCTTTTTTAAATAACCAGAAATCGTCAGTATCGGAATGCAAGTTTTTGTATATTGTCAAACACTGTACAGAAATTGCAATTAGTAAAGGGATTTTGAGTTAAATATCATAATATTAGAGCTCCAGCCTGTTGAATCTTAAAAAAATGCCATATTATATGGTTCGAAAAATTAAAAAATTGACAATATCGCAAGTGAGATAAATGCCTTGAAACAGAGACATATATTATAATAAATATGTTTCTGGTTGAACCACACATAATTCCATAATTCAGTGGTTGCCGGTGGTTGCTGACTGTTATATTTGCTCTTCGTTCATTGTTTTATCATTAATCAAGGTGTTGTTTTTTCACGTTTAAATTGTTTTAAATTTTCTCCTATATCGGGTCCTTCTATATCTTACGTACTTTACGGTATATATGACTTTGAAGGCCGAGTGGTGACATGCAGTTGCTTACATAATCGTTTGGACTCCGGTAAATAGTGGTCCCTCATTTTTTATCATGAAATTATTTTAGAAAAGAACATCGTAAAGCATATATACAAGACGTGCTCGAACTTTGAAATATGAATTTCAAAAGTCTGTGGTCCTTCGTTAAAGAACATATAACACATGTTTATTTTCCATTAAGCAAGATTTTTTATGTTTTGTCTTTCGTTCCGTATATTGTAGATGCTTTAACCGGCTTTCAAATATCAACAAAGTAAAGTTTTCAGTGAAGCATAATGACACTGACCTAACTAGGTCATTTACCAAAAAAAAAACTGGCACACATCCACAAGTCTGAAGAAGAACATTATTTTGGTATAAACTACAGTAATTATTAGGGTTAATCTATAAACAATGTATCCTACACTAAACCTGCACCTGGTGTCGGACATTTGTCATCAAACAATATTTAACATATCTATATTACTACTAATAACGGTAAGTTTAAACTATTTGTGGAACTATATTGCGGCGTCGGTGTGGTAAAAATACTCACTAATTCATAGAATGAAATTCATAACAGTGTAGCTATGGCCATTCATTGACTGGGGAAAATTAGGTGAACGTTCGTCTGTAATGCCCACTGCTCACGACGTACTTATCATAGAAATGTAAACTGTGGGGTCACCAAAGGTTCTAAACGCCTAAATAAAATAATTAAAAATACTAATCAGGAATAACCTTTGTAATTTGAAAATAAATAAAAATGGCCTTCAACACGGAGTCTTGGCTCACACCGAACAGCAAGCTATAAAGGTTGAATACTTAAAATTCTTTACTTGATTTTTTGTTATGGTTTGACCATCAATTTTCCTAATATGATATCGCACGTTCTTTCAGATTATTTTTTTTTACTTAATTGGCTTTAAAAGTTACAATGCATGATGTCGTCTGTTTATGAAGTTCATATGTGTTTTTCGTTTCTCGTTGGTTTTACACTAGGGAGCTACCATTTGATTTTTATGGGGGGGCTAGGATGAAAAATTTTGTCCTGCATTTTTTTAGCTGTAATCTCTGTCCTGCCTTTTTATTTTTCACTCTGTTCGGTCCTGCCTTTTTTTTTTTTTAGTTTATCCTGACTTTATTTTACCTAAATTGTCGTCCTGACTTTTTTTTTTTTTGCAAGTGTCTCATCCTGGCTTTTTTTTTACTCAAAACTCCTGTCCTGCCTATTTTTTTCAAATTTCATCCTAGCCCCCCCCCCCCCCCCCCCCCCCATAAAAATCAAATGGTAGCTCCCCTAGTAGTTTTGGGGCCCTCTTTAACACATTATATACATTTTTTTTTCAACAAAAGAATACATCACAAGAATATTAGTTTTGTAAGAAACGTGAGAAATTGTGTTGGACATGAAGATAAGGCAAAGTGACAAATATCTGAAAGAATGAACCGTTTTATGGTATTAAACAAAGAAATCAAATAATTTTTTAATTATCCAGAACTCTTCACAAACAAAACCCACATGTATACGCATTGAATAAATAGTAGGCCACTTAAATGATCACACCGTAAAAGTAGTTGTGCTCTTAATCAATCATATATTTTGTGAATTAACCCCATCAACTTAATAGTTTTTTTTACAATGGATAAACCTATTATTTTTATTATTATTAAATAATATCATCTTTGAACATTATTAAAAACATGTGCTTTTAAATTGTCCCTTGTATGAAGATCTAAGACATGCTCTTTTTATTGATATATTGTGTCATAATGATATGTTTTTAAACTTGTCTGATGAAGAAAAATTTATATATATGTTTAAAAATACCAATATTTGTAATATTGTTGCCAAAACCTGCAATAACATTTTAACAAGGAGAAACAGTATTTTATATCATTAACTACTGTATTTGTAGTATTTTATAAAATGAATAAGTATTATTTGTATTTTAATAGTCTCTCATAATTCTTTTAAGAATGGCACATACATGTATTTAATTGTTTTAACTATGTTTTCTGTATAATTAATTTTATAATTGTATCTTGTTTTAATCATGTTGTATGTGGTGAGACTTTAATAAACTATTGAATCTAAATCTGAATCTGTAACAAGTGAATATTTCAATCCCCACTGGAAGGCCTCTGACAAACTGGGTGAGCATAAAATCATAGCCGTTGACAAACAAGTTACAACCTACAAACGTTTTACTGTCGACCACACTGTTATGCAATTAATTCTATCCATATAACAATACTTAACAATACTTAACTAGTGTTATTCATTACTATGCTCATCTCATAGAGGTCTATAGCTAGTAACTATACTATATATAAAAATATTAATTTTCGCGAACCATTTAGGTCACGGAAATTCCAAAATATGGCATCAGTAAGGAGAGTTGTACAAATATTGTGAATACACAGAACCCCCATCCAAATTTTCTTTAGCTAAAAGTATTCATCTTTTTCTATTTTATATGTACTAACAATATTCCATTTTTCTATAATTTCGATTAAAATGTGCCAAAATCTGAGTTAAAATAGGTCGAATGCCCCAAATAAACATTCCCTGATTGGTTGAAGTACTGTGGCGTCGGTGTAAAGCATAGCAAGCCTCGATATAAAGCACACGCTTCACAGGAATAAGGAGAGTTTTACAATTAATGTGAATACATAATCCCCTCAATCCAATTTATGTATTGCTGAAAATAATCAAGTGTTCATTATTTTCTGTTTTGATTCTGCTAACAACATTCCATTTTTCTATAATTCCGATTTAAATATGTGAAACGCCGCAATAAAAATAGATGGCCTCAATGGTAAAAGCAACGCTAAAAATTTCCGTTAATATGTTCACATCTTGAACTTCGACCCTGGGTTCAAAGGGCTTAATAAACCGATTCACAAATAGAGATCTCATTGCGCTCAAATGTAATCCTTGGTGAAGTATACAGGCAACTTCGTTTACAGAAATATATACACACTTTATCAGTAATATATTGTCATGCTTCTGCATATTCACATTTTTTTAATGCTGAACTTTAATCAAATTTAATTCTATACAAATTTTATTACGTAAAGCAATAGGAGTAAGAATATTTTTAGCGCCAATTTAACCAGCTTCATCGCCATCATCAAAATTATTTATCGTTATCATGATTGTGAAATTTCACTTACATAGGGTTTATTAATAGGATAAATATAGAGTAATTTTGGTAAGTATGGCTTATTAATTATAATGTTCTCGAGATGTGCTTCTCTAGACATTTTGACGGTCAGTTTAATCCCATTTAACTCATTGGGCTGCTTCATTTGTTCTCGGTCGGGCTATGCCCGGTTCGCCCTATCATGTGACCGGGTTAAATATGGCTGAAAATAAAACGAGTGGAACCGGCTGATTTAAAGATGGCGACAGAAGTCCAAATTTATACTTTATTGCTTTCTAAGCTAGGGAATATAAAAAATTAATCTGTTAACAATAAATATATATTTTTAAAAAGCAATCTTTTTTTCTGAGGCCTTATTCACCATAAAAACGTTTCTCCGAGATAATTTTATAAATTTGAAAATAAAATATAGCATGGCAATTTATCATCGTCATAGTGGACCAATGCAGTATCATATAATATAGTCCGATTGAAAAAAAAATCAATCTTAACCTTTCAAATTCCGACAATTTATCTAATGTTGTGCTTCCCGCCATACTTTTATGACCGGCTGATTGCTTGCCGGTGAGTGAAGACCGGCGAGGGCGGCGTATGCCTATTTGCGCCGGCGGCTGATTTTACAGCCAATGAAGCGACTGTGCCTATACCGGAAGCGTCGACCGGGCTAACCCGGGTTAAGCCGCTGTGGCAAATGAAGTACTACCATTATTATCCCCGATGACAGAAATGTCAATCCGACCTATTCGTGTCAAAATCTATTTGATGAACTAATTTCTTCTAAAACTGCACATGCAGTAATTCTGTATTATTTGATAATCAATCACATTCACGTTACATGATTGCATGATAACAGTGGCGGATGCAGGAATTTTCGAAAGGGGGGGTGCTAGCCCAGGGCAAAGGGGGGGTGCAAAACATATGTCCCGATTCAAATGCATTGATCGGCCAAAATAAAGGGGGGGTGCGCACCCCCGGAACCCCCCCCCCCCCCCTCTGGATCCGCCACTGGATAATGGGTTCTGTATGAGTGAACTGTAGTGTATTGCAAGATCAATGCAATTGTGACGTCAGAGCGCCTACACGTGACATTATTATTTGTACACAAACCGGCTCCACAGACCAGTCCTCATGTAATACGTTAGTCCAAATAATTATGACGTCTGGCAAGGCTATTTTAATTTTTTTCTGGGACGCCTTCCTACGACGGTTGTAGGAAGGCGTCCCAGAAATAAATTAAAATAGCCTTGCCAGACGTCATAATTATTTGGACTAGTGGTCGTAGGAAGGCGTCCCAGAAAAAAAAAATAGCCTTGCCAGACGTCATAATTATTTGGACTAGTAATACTGTCTGAATAGTCCTCATGTAATACGTGTCTGAATAGTCCTCATGTAATACTGTCTGAATATTATACATTTAAAGTGCAATCAATCTTTCAATCACTTTTTTATGTTATTTATGTGTATGTTTTTAGCTTTGCATATCAGCTGATCAGTAGTCAAAGTAAATTAGACAGTGTCATTGTTCCTGTTCTGAGTTGTGATTTTTGGTGATTTTTATAGATAGTATTATAGAAGGTAAGTCTAAATAAGTCCTGATCCCGAAATACTGAAATTAAAAACATGAAATCCCGAAGTCATGAATTTAAAAAATATCAAATCCCGCCATCTCGAAATTAAAAATAGACATCCTGGATCCCGAAAGGGTCAATAGAACATGGGTTTTTGGGTCAGGTTTGTACGCATGAAATCTTTAGTAAAAAAAATGCCAGTGATAGAAAGACAAACAGATAAGCAACTGTCTAGGGCTAAATAAGGGAGAGGAAAAAAGCCAGTATTATTTAGTACTATTTGAATTTTCGCAAAACGATAAACAGATGCATGCATAGACAGACCCAGGGGGTGGGAATTTTTTTTTGATTATATATGAAATCATCAAAGCATGACGGGAGTGGGTAACCCTCTGGTCAGTCAGATCCCCCACCCCTTTATGGAAATTTAAGTTCTGGATCCGCCACTTAGATTTGCAGGTTTTCTTTGTAAAATTAAGATACCTTAAAATATCACCAAATCTGACTGAGCACACGTTCAGTTTGATTCATTTTAGCTCATTAGCTGGGCTCACTGGCTAAACAATTTCATTACGGTTCACTGGCAAATATTTTATGATATTCATGTGTGAGGGGAATAGGACATTTATCTGGACTCCGTGATCGGGTGTTTTTAAGCTCGGGATTTCGGGATCCGGGAATTCATTTTCGATGATCAGGACCTCGAGATTTCGTGTTTTAAAGCCCGGGATTTTGGGATTTCGTGTTTTAAAGCCCGGGATTTCGGGATCAGGACCCCTCCTACCCTCCCTCATGTGTAGATAATCTAATAATCTAAATGTGTGTGAGAAGTTAATATCAAGCTGGCTTTCGTCTGTAAAAAATGTCATAGGCCAAGTTATGGTGGTGAAAAGCCAGTAACAGAACGATGAACAGATGATCAGGTTTTCTTCGTATAAATCCCTTAAAATTTCCCCCACTGAGGACACAATTTGATTCACATTAGCTCATTAGCTGCACTCACTTGCCATTAAGTTCATTGCGGCTCACTGGCTTAGCTACAAATTGGTTAAAATTTAACTGCGATTAGTCAAAGTATCCTTAAGGTGATTTGACAGATGTCTCAAATAATTATCATTACTGTTATTATTGGAAAACAAATAGCCTGATTTGTCAAATTCAGCTGATTTTTTTATCGTCTGAAAAAAAGTGTACATTTTATTGTCATGTCTAAAAATTACTGTTTAATCTTCATTTGGCAAGAATACTCCAATAAGGTACTCCCATTACTACCCTCATACATGTACATGTATATGGTCTGATCATATGTTATTGTATGTCATTTGAATTTGTACTTTGCATGCCTTTTCAAATGAAATTGTGACGTCAGAATGCATTCTTAATAGAACAATAACCGATGAGAAGAGGACACATATGTCAAAATTTTTGCAGCCACATCAAAATGTGTGAGGACACCCTATCAGGCTTGCGCTCATGTTGTGTTAAAACTTTTTTAGGAAGCTGAAAAATACCAACAATAGAAAAATAAACAGATAATCGATATTGTAAAATATCAATGCGTTGAAAAGCCAATGATCTACATACATGTATATACATAAATATGTCAACTATAAAATACAACTGATTTAATTTACACCACAACTGTTGGAAAAAACCTTTATGTCTATATAACTTATCTCATTCTAGTCCATTGACAGAATCAGTGTAAATTTCATGAATTCTTTAATATCATGTATAATCATGGACTATTCTTTATAGCAATATCTGTTAGCCATTTAGGGGTCTTTTGCATTTAAAGTTCAGTTTAAGTGGGTTTATTTGCAAAAAAGAACTCAATTTCCAGATCATAGTTTACATTTTCTTTATATTTTGCTGTGTCAAAATGACCTTAATATAAAGGACAATCAATATATAGACCCAAAAATAGTATATCACATTCTACACATGAGATTTTAGTTGGAAAGACTGCGCCATTGGAGTATTTAACCATTGCAACTTTCTAATTCGATCTCCTCCACTAATTAAAGTAGAATATTTAATGAAGGTTTGTCCACATTTTGGAATATGTTTATACATGTATAGAAATAATGATGAGCCTGTTTCTAGATGTATGAGATATAGACTTCAATATTTATTATTTATTGAAAATAAATGGAATCATCTTTCAGAAAAGTTTTATTCTATGGAAATGTATCCCCCCCCCCTTTTTATAAATTGAAAAGGTTACATTTTCCCCCTTATTTCAAAACCTAAGCTTGAATGTAGTGCCAATACTTGCCCCAACTGTTCAGGGTTCAACATCTGCGGTCGTATAAAGCTGTGTCCTGCGTAGTATCTGGTTGTAACATGTACATGTACAACCATCAAACATCAACCCACACCAAACTGAATGTAATTGAAAGACATCTAGAGGTCAATATACAGTCTCGAACAGAAGATAAAAAAGGGAAAAATATAGTGAATTTTGGAGAATTTATATTATTAAATGTACATGCATTTGAAATATCTGAGATATATTGTTTCAAATTTTTATACGACCGCAAAAATTGAAAAAATTTTCGTCGTATATTGCTATCACGTTGGCGTCGTCGTCTGCGTCGTCGTCATCCGAATACTTTTAGTTTTCGCACTCTAACTTTAGTAAAAGTGATTAGAAATCTATGAAATTTTAACACAAGGTTTATGACCACAAACAGAAGGTGGGGATTGATTTTGGGAGTTTTGATCCCAACATTTTAGGAATTAGGGGCCAAAAAGGGCCCAAATAAGCATTTTCTTGGTTTTCGCACAATAACTTTAGTTTAAGTAAATAGAAATCTCTGAAATTTTGACACAAGGTTTATGACCACAAAAGGAAGGTTGTGATTGATTTTGGGAGTTTTGGTTCCAACAGTTTAGGAATTAGGGGCCAAAATAGCGCCCAAATAAGCATTATTCTTGGTTTTTGCACAATAACTTTAGTTTAAGTAAATAGAAATCAATAAAATTTAAACACAAGGTTTATGACCACAAAAGGAAGGTTGGTATTGATTTTGGGAGTTGAGGTCCCAACAGTTTAGGAATAAGGGGCCAAAAAGGGGCCCAAATAAGCATTTTTCTTGGTTTTCGCACCAGAACTTTAGTATAAGTAAATAGAAATCTATGAAATTTAAACACAAGGTTTATGACCACAAAAGGAAGGTTGGTATTGATTTTGGGAGGTTTGGTCCCAACAGTTTAGGAATAAGGGGCCAAAAGGGTCCAAAATTAAACTTTGTTTGATTTCATCAAAAATTGTATAATTGGGGTTCTTTGATATGCCGAATCTAACTGTGTATGTAGATTCTTAATTTTTGGTCCCGTTTTCAAATTGGTCTACATTAAGGTCAAAAGGGTCCAAAATTAAACTTAGTTTGATTTTGATAAAAATTGAATCCTTGGGGTTCTTTGATATGCTGAATCTAAAAATGTACTTAGATTTTTTATTATTGGCCCAGTTTTCAAGTTGGTCCAAATCGGGGTCCAAAATTAAACTTTGTTTGATTTCATCAAAAATTGAATAAATGGGGTTCTTTGATATGCCAAATCTAACTGTGTATGTAGATTCTTAATTTTTGGTCCCGTTTTCAAATTGGTCTACATTAAAGTCCAAAGGGTCCAAAATTAAACTTAGTTTGATTTTAACGAAAATTGAATTCTTGGGGTTCTTTGATATGCTGAATCCAAACATGTACTTAGATTTTTGATTATGGGCCCAGTTTTCAAGTTTGTCCAAATCAGGATCCAAAATTATTATATTAAGTATTGTGCAATAGCAAGAAATTTTCAATTGCACAGTACTCAGCAATAACAAGAAATCTTCAATTGCACAGTATTGTGCAATAGCAAGAAATTTTCAATTGTACAGTATTGTGCAATAGCAAGAAATCTTCAATTGCACAGTATTGTGCAATAGCAAGTATTTTCAATTGCACAGTATTGTGCAATAGCAAGAAATATCTAATTGCACAATATATTGTGCAATAGCAAGAAATTTCAATTGGAGTTATCTTTCTTTGTCCAGAATAGTAGTTGAATCAACTTAAATCATTGTTTTATACAATATACAATGTATATTCACTTTTACTACCAAATGATAAATTTAAACAATCTTTACCATTCAGTGATAACAAGCACTTTTTTTACATTTTAATATTTTATGATGTATTTAAATGAGTAATTATTGTTGCAAACTCCATTAGAAATTTGAATTGAAATCGGTTTTGGAATAAAGGAAAGGGGGATGTGAAAAAAAAATTGGGGGGGGGGGGGTGCAATTTTTCTCATTTGAAATTTCATAAATAAAAAGAAAATTTCTTCAAACATTTTTTTGAGAGGATTAATATTCAACAGCATAGTGAATTGCTCAAAGGCAAAACAAAAATTTTAAGTTCATTAGACCACATTCATTCTGTGTCAGAAACCTATGCTGTGTCAACTATTTAATCACAATCCAAATTTAGAGCTGAATCCAGCTTGAATGTTGTGTCCATACTTGCCCCAACCGTTCAGTGTTCAACCTCTGCGGTCGTTTAAAGCTGCGCCCTGTGGAGCATCTGGTTTAGTTCAAGGTTCCATTTTAGAAAACTATGATTTAAATGCTAGTCTATTAGAGGGATATTTCATTTTCATTGGTTGTAGATATGGAATCTTATTTTATCATGAAGTCAGATTTGAAAATGACTTTGGGAATGAAGATGTAGTAAAGACTGAATGTCAGTTTTAGTCTTACATATGTACTTTATAATTTTAGACTAACATGTATATAATTATATGTACATATATCACTGATTCAGTGGCAATGGTAAATAGACACTGACAAGTCTTAGATAACATTTTATAGTTTTAAAATTGAGAATGGAAATGGGGAATGTGTCAAAGAGACAACAACCCGACCATAGAAAAAAACAACAGCAGAAGGTCACCAACAGGTCTTCAATGTAGCGAGAAATTCCCGCACCCGGAGGCGTCCTTCAGCTGGCCCCTTGAATGTTTTGTCAGTTGACTAAAACTAGGTGGAGGGGTGTGAGTTCTTATTTCCAACAGAGGGACACTCAACCTATATCAATATGTGCATGAAGCAAATTGATAGTTGCTAGATACTGAATGATTATACCAGAAGAAAGTTTTAACCTGTGCATATATACTTAAAATATGATAGAAAAAATCATGTCTTTTTCAGGACTTCTGAATCCAACCATGTAGTATGGAATGTTCTTGAGATATGGTTTTGGTCGATGGATGTTCACGAAGGACCTGTAGTACAAAGTATATCACTGGATTTAGCTCTTTGTCTAAGTGTATTATTAAAGTACTTTGCTTTGAGCTCAGTTCATTGTTATGCAATTCATTCTTTGTGAAATAAAGATTTGACAGACAACTCTCATGTACAAGGATTTGTCAAAGTAGTATCACCTCTATGTACAATGTAAGTATTAGGGAGATAAAAGCATTCTATTTTGATTTGAACCAAACATATTATAAAAAAAAAAAATTACCTGAGAATGCTTCTCCTGCTACTAGCAATATGTTCTAGGTTGTTTTAATACATATGTACTGCCTACTGATGACTCGGTCCTGAGTTTAAATGGTCCTTCAATTATGTTAAAATAAATTATAAGGCCTATCTAGGCTTATCGATTTCTAAAACTATATTTCATTGTACATGTTTGAAATTTTTATACAACCGCAGAAATTTTTGCAATTGTAAATAGGTATCCTGTTGTCGTCGTCCGAAGACGGATGGTTTCCGGATAATAACTTTAGTATAAGTAAAAAGAAACCATTAAAATTATAATACAATGTTTATAACCACAAAAGGAAGCTTGGAATTGATTTTGGGGGTTATGGTTCCTAAGGTTTATGAATTAGGGGCCCAAAGGTGCCCAAAACAAGTTTTAATCTAGTGTCCGTACAAAAAGTTGTGTATAAGTATTTCAATTGTTCTGAAATTGTACCATAATGTTTAATACCATAAGTAGAAGGTTTGGGTATATTTTGTGGGTTATGGGGCAAACAGTCTAGGAATTAAGAGCCAAAAACAAGCATTTTTGTAGATTCAAGACCATAAATTGGAGTTATCTTTCTTTGTCAAGAATGGTTGTTGAATTACCTAAAACCAATGCTTTATGAAATCTTCTTTGAAAATTGGAGTTATCTTTCTGCGTTCAGAATAGTAGTCGAATCAACTTAAATTAATGCTATATCCAATATACAATGCAAAATTCACTTTACTACCAATAGTCCGGCCGATTGGTGCAGATAGAGAGCAGAATTGCTCACTTGATGAGGAAAGCATGAAACTTTGCACAGTAGATCTTGGTAGTATACCCTTTGATTTTAGCTATGGACCCACTCAAAAAAATCCAATAAAGCTGCCATTTTCAAGATGGCGGACAAAACGTTATAAATATCAAGATTGTCCGCAAGGTATTTTAAATAATTTCGGAAATTAAAGTAATGATCCTTAAAAAATGGTCTTCATGTTCTTGAATTTGTTATCAATTAATTTTTAAATATAAATAAAATAGTTTGGTTATTTCTAGAAGGCATACATTTGCAAATATGGCTGCATATACAAAAACAAAATAGTGAAAATCAAAATGTTAATCAATATGTAAGATGTTATCGTAATTTTTCTGTAATCGCTTTCAGTTTTAATGGTTGGAATGAAATAATGAAGTGAGTCGATTGAACATTGAAATAGGTCGGTTAAATGTGGTTGCATATTAATTAACTATCTGAACGGTGAGGCAGTGCCGAGGGCATCTTGTCTAGTGTCTCGTCAATGCCACGTCTTGCGTCACTTATCAGGTTTTCATCTGTCGTACCCACTATATCGTCAAATTATTCTATGTTCCAGTATAGGTGAAGCTTTCTTCAGGCGGTTGTGACGATTTCCATCGTTTAAAATGGTTAAGGGACAACCCTTTCCTTTTCCAACTAGTTAGCGGGCATGGTTCTTAAATGAAATCCTGGTCAGCACTTTTATTAGTTTAAATGGTAATAGTCATTTCAGAGTTTGGCGGAACTGTGATTGTTTGTTTAATGCAAACTTGCTAAGTTGAAATATCACCTCCACTGTTAACAGATGCCGCATTTATCACTTTGTTGTTCATGGTAAGTGTGGGAGTACTCAGATTTATAACTGCGCCCAGTGTCCAAACTATCTAGTATAACATTTCTATTAAGGCCGCTTTGCATATATCCCATTGTATGTTTACTCTATCACTGTCGAGAGAGGTGTTCTTTATAATCTTCCCAGTAATTAGCTGTTCACCAAACCACGTATCGTTACGGTCTCCGAATCTTCAATATCTACTGGAAATGATTTCTCATCCTCTAATGTTATCGTTGCAACAGTGTCCACATTCTGGTCAGATATAATACCTCGTACTGCTAGGCTTTTTCTAATGGTTAGTCTTGATGACAATATCGGACGAGGACGTGGGCCTCTGTTCGGTTTTGTAATGAGGTTATGTTTCATGGCAAATAGACTTGGGAGTCGAGCGTTAGCCTACTGGTCCGACCCGTTGTTGTTTGAAGACTCAGTTGTTGGGGTTGTGGTTTGATTTGCTCTATATCCTGGTGAAGGTGACCGTTGCCTGCAATAACTGAGATTTCTGGAGTTTGTCCGTGGAGATGCCGACCGTTGTCCTTAGGAACTTTATCATCTCTGGCTTGGTGGGGGTGTTGCTGGTCGATAGGCATTACACTTGAATATATTTCTATCTGGCGATCTACCGCGATTATATTGCTATGGTGATCTTCCAAGTGTATATTTATCAGCTGATCTTCCATTAATCTGGTAATCTTCCACGATTACATTGACCAGAAGACCCAAGGTTATATTGATCGGTCAATCCACGGTTACGCTGATAAGTTGAAAGCATAACACCAGCTAGTTTGTGACAATTTGAGTGAGGTGACGCACCTCATTTTCCAAAAGACTGCTCATATTCCCTTTATCGGTCGGTGATACTGCGCCATCAGCAAAGAAGACTTGCCGAATGCTGATGGGCATAATTGGCACTTTTTGGTCTATATATCGCCATCAGGTTGGATATTGAGGTTTTCAATTGTTTAAACGCCTTGTTGATCGTTTCTGTGTTCCTCTCTATCATATGCCTTACATAATTTTTATCATTACATCCTCGGAGGAATGATTCGGTTCCAATCTGGTCTGAATGTCTTTCTTCCTGAAGCGCTGCTTCAATGCTTTTCTTAAGGCCTTGGAATCATTATCTGTGTTTACTTTGCGAGAGTACTCCTAGGCAACATCAGCCAGGCAATCAAAGAGACTACAAACCTGTGCCCTGTTTTCCAATTGTCGTCTACTGGCAGTCCGTTCAATTGGTAAATGAACGCCTCCCAAGTTATTGATACCCTTCCATTGAATATTTGCATTTTTGGGAGTTGTGGGCTTCGGCTCATGTTCCTTGCACCAGAATTTTCTTGTCATCGTGTATATTCTCTCTCCACAGAGGAGTCTGAAGAAGAGTTGATGCCACTCTCTTTTGTTTTCCTTCCCCCTTTCCTGGATCGGTCAGTGGAATTAGCTTGCTTTTGTGGCAAGCCTGTTTGAGCTCCAGGAGCTGATGATCTTGTCATAATTGGAGTAATAAATGTGGGAGGAGGAGGATTTGCCATTGACTCGACAGGGATGATATTGGTAGTAGGCACTGCAGTCAGCATTGGAGAATCTTGACAAAGGGCCCTTACATAGTACTTCAACCTTTAGGTGAAGACACCAAATTTGCATTCAACAGAGTTGGTGCGCTTGATAGTTCATTTGAACTAATTGCTAAAAATTCTTGGTACAATTGTTGAATAGTCATTTCTGAGTTGTCCTCTGTTAAAGAGTCTTCAGCTTTGGGTTTCTCCATATCCCCAAGTGATTCAGTTTCTGCCATTTCAATATTCTTGTCCTTCTTGCCCTAAATTCCTGCCATTTCACTGATTGGTGGTAATACAATTATCAAATCACAGTATAATATCTCAAATTGAAATATATTGGAAACCAAGAAATAAGCTAGGCAATGAATAATATCTTACGGCAGATAAATCTCAAATCACAGCTTTTATGTATGACCTAAGACAAAAAATATTGCAGCTTTTTAAAGAAAGCTACTACTGCAGTTTTTAATGAAAGCTACTACTTTGTATATGAAATGATCATGACAAGCCATGGTAATCAAAAGGACAGAACTGGAACAGAGACTAAATGACACTATACTTCAATGAAATGTTTAAATTCAAGTCAATTCTCAATAATGAATATTTGCATTTTTTTCAAGGCGGCCATTTTGAAAATAGTCGTCATTTTGAATTGCAAAGATATATCAAAACAAAATCTTGCTAAATACACCAAATCATTCAAATATGTTGAATTTTGTGCTTCCAGCATCAAATCCACTGTGGTTTGTGCAATACTGGAAAATATTTTAGAATGTATGGCGGCCATCTTGAAATTAGCCGCCATATTGAATTTTGAGGATGGGTCCATAGCTAATGTTGCTCAGTACACCAAAATGTACCATCATGCAAAATTTGGTGCTTTCCTCATTATTTGAGCAATTTTTTCACCGATCGGCCGGACTACAACTGATAAATTAAAGCAGTCTTTAATAACCATTCAGTGATTACAAGCACTTTGATTATCATTCTAAGGTTATGCCCTTTTACAAATACAAGCACTTTGATTATCCTGCTAAGGTTATGCCCTTTTACAAATACAAGCACTTTGATTATCATTCTAAGATTATGCCCTTTTACAAATGGAAAAATTGAAGAATTATTTAGTTTCTTAAGTTTGTCTCAACTAAATTTAGTGAAATGAGTATATAATGCTTATTACCTCTAAACTCTTTAAGTTCAATTTTTGGCAGCTTCACTTTTACAGTTCTTGATTTATGTCCCTTTATAACGTTGTATGCTAGCGGGGGCATCATCACCTGACCATGACTGTATGTCATTTTATATTTTAATATTTTATGATGTATTTAAATGAGTAGTTATATAATTATTGTTGCAAACTCCATTAGAAATTTGAAATGAGATCATTTTAATACGACTGCAGAAATTGAAAAAATTTTGGTCGTATATTGGTATCACGTTGGGTCATCGTCTCCGTCCGAAGACATTTGGTTTTCACACTCTTAACTTAAGTAAAAATAAAAAGAAATCTATAAAATTTAAACACAAGGTTTATGACCATAAAAGGAAGGTTGGGGATTGATTTTGGGTGTTTTGGTCTCAACAGTTTAGGAATTAGGGGCCAAAAAGGGCCCAAATAAGCATTTTTCTTGGTTTTCGCACAATAACTTAAGTATTAGTAAACAGAAATCTATGATATTTTAACATAAGGTATATGAGCACAAAAGGAAGATTGGGACTGATTTTGGTAGTTTTAATCCCAACAGTTTAGGATTTAGGGGCCAAAAACAGGTCCCAAATAAGCATTTTTCTTGGTTTTTGCACAATAACTTTAGTATAAGTTAATAGAAATCTATAAAATTTTAACACAAGGTTTATGACCACTAAAGGAAGGTTTGGATTGATTTTGGGAGTTTTGGTCCCAAGGAATTAGGGGCCAAAAGGGTCCAAAATTAAACTTTGTTTGATTTCATCAAAAAATGAATTATTGGGGTTCTTTGATATGCCAAATCTAACTGTGTATTCAGATTCTTAATTTTTGGTCCTGTTTTCAAATTGGTCTACATTTAGGTCCAAAGGGTCCAAAATTAAACTTAGCTTGATTTTAACAAAAAATGAATTCTTGGGGTTCTTTGATATGCTGAATCTAAACATGTACTTAGATTTTTGATTATGGGCCCAGTTTTCAAGTTGGTCCAAATCAGGGTCCAAAATAATTATATTAAGTATTGTGCAATAGCAAGAAATCTTCAATTGCACAGTATTGTACAATCAGAGGTGGATTTAGGGGGGCAGGGGGCCCAGGCCCCCCTTTTTGGGAACAAATTTGGTTGCTTATATAGGGATCACTGAAGCGTAACTGGAGCGGGCCCCCTCTTAGGCAGTCAGTGGGCCCCCACTTATGAAAATTTCTAGATCTGCCAGTGGCAATAGCAAGAAATCTGCAATTGCACAATAGCAAGAAATATCTAATTGCACAATATTGTGCAATAGCAAGAAATTGTCAATTGCACAGTATTGGCAAAAGCAAGAAATATTCAATTGCACAGTATTGTCCCGTTTTCAAATTGGTCTACATTAAGGTCCAAAGGGTCAAAAATTAAACTTTGTTTCATTTCAACAAAAATTGAATATATCGGGTTCTTCAATATGCTGAATCTAACCATGTATTTAGATTTTTAACATTTGGGCCTGGTTATCAAATTGGTCCACATTGAGGTCTAAAGGGTCTAAAATTGAACATTATTTGATTTCATCAAAAATTGAATTCTTGGGGTTCGATGATATGCTGAATCTAACCATGTATTTAGATTTTGGATATTGGACCATAAAAGGTAAATGTCCAATTTTAAAAATTTTAAGTTTTTAAGTTGACTTTCTTAGACCACATTCATTTTGTGTCAACTATTTAATCACAATCCAAATTCAGAGCTGTATCAAGCTTAAATGTTGTGTCCATACTTGCTCCAACTGTTCAGGATTCGACCTCTGCGGTCGTATAAAGCTGCACCCTGTGGAGCATCTGGTTGGAATAAGGGAAAGGGGGAGGTGAATAAAATTTGGGGGAGAAGGGGGGGGTTAAATTTTTCTCATTTCAGATTTCAGAAATTAAAAAGAAAATTACTTCCAAGTATTTTTTTGTTGTTGAAAGGATTAATATTCAACAGCTTGGTAAATTGCTCAAAAGAAAAAAAAACTAAGTTCATTAGACCACATTCATTCTCTGTCAGAAATCTAAGCTGTGTCAACTATTTAAACACAACCAAAATGCAGAGCTGTATCCAGCTTGAATGTTGTGTCCATTATACTAGCCCCAACCTAGTCCAAATAATTATGACGTCTGGCAAGGCTATTTTATTTTTTTTCTGGGACGCCTTCCTACGACCACTAGTTGTAGGAAGGCGTCCCAGAAAAAAAATAAAATAGCCTTGCCAGACGTTATAATTATTTGGACTAGCCCCAACCGTTCAGGGTTCAACCTCTGCGGTCGTATAAAGCTGCGCCCTGCGGAGCATCTGTTCCATTCATTTGTTTATTTCTTAATTTGTGTGAATTAACATTGTTACAGTAAATGTTAATTACTACACTTTCATACCACAACAAATATTGTATTGGTACATGTATGACCGGACTGGATCGCATGTCAATAAGTGGGGGAACTAGCTGACATTCTGCGACCCAGTTCTGATCATATTATTTTGTAGGGGAACTAACTCTGAATAATGATGGTAGAGCATAGGTAACGCATTGTTTGGTTTTCTTCATATAACGCACAAGAAGTCAATAAAACACTAAGTTCGATGATTGTATATTAATTATTCTCAAATAGATTAAGCATTCATATTTACAACACAAGTCATACATGTATACGAATATGCGACTAAGTCACCATGATGTGACAAAGCCTAAAATTATTCAATCTCTAAATTACATAAAGTTAATCTTTCCAAGTCCCTTTCTAAAACGCATCTCCCAAATTTCAATAATCATTTCATGTATATCATCGTAAATTGACCAATCAAAATACATAACTCCCAAAAATGGGAGGGTAATTATTTAAAACCTTGCTATTAAAAATATGGTCCCTTAGATACCTTTTTATCAATTACAATGTATAGTTAAAGTATAATATTATGTAACAAAAATATAACACTTCTATTGTATTTTATCTTAAATAGGAAATAGCTAATTATAGTCTTATTGTAACATTTTGAAGGTGCTAATAGCTTTACCTCAAGTTTACCTTAATCCCTAATCCAGAATTAAGAAAGACAGTCTAATTATGTTTTCTTTGAAAAGTGAATTATTTGCATTTAGCCTTTACTTAGTTTTGACATGTTGACATTCTAACACTTTAATTCATCCATAAAAAAATAAAGAAAATATAGATTTATTTATACAAAACTATTCAAAAATATTGCTAAGGAAAAATACCTCATTTTTCCTTGGTGATACATGTATCACTTATATTTGTATCCTTATAACAAAAAAAAATGAAAAGGAATAATTTTGCAATACCTTTTGAATACTATAACTTTTTAGATATTTAGACATATTAAAACTAATTAAGTAGATGTTGATAATATCTGCTTGACATGCTTGAAATTCTATCAGATTACTTTTGGAGCAGTTATGAGTCTTTGGAGCATGCTAACAAAGGTTCTTTGGTGAAATCATTTTTATATTGGTCAAACTTTTTCTTTGCTTCGACCAGCTTTGTAGGAGATATAATCAAAGAATTGGTATAAATCAGCACAGAGGTTTACTTCCTAGCTCATTTAGCCCCAAGCAGCATGTCAGGCATTGTCATTACTAAAAACCAATAAATGTATTCTAATCTGAGGAACAATTCGACATTTTAACATTTTTTTTTACTAATGATACTGACGATCCACCACAAAGTAATCTAAATAGAACCATACCAATAGTACGCAAATACATATCAAAAAGATGTGGTATGATTGCCAATGAGACAATTCTCCACAAGAGACCAAATCGACACAGAAATTAATAACTACAGGTCACTGTACGGCCATAAACAATGAGCAAAGCCAATACCGCATAATCAGCTATAAAAGGCCCCAAAATGACAATATAAAACAATTCAAACGAGAAAACTAATGACCTTATTTATGTTAAAAAAAATAAACATGTAACACATAAATAAACGACAACCACTGAGTTTCAGGCTCCTTATATCATGTTCTCAAATCTAGATATCATCTCCCATTTAAGAAAAAAACACGTGAAAAAATGAACCTATTATGTGTTGCTCTCCTAGCTACAAAATGTATCCAAAATCAAAGATGTAGAACATATTCTATCATAATCATTTGGTAACTAATGTAATTACTGTCTCCTCCATGCCTGTCTTGAACATAAAAAAATATTAAACAAATAACACTCCTAATGCTCAGATCGGTTGTCACCGTGCAACACAGTTAAAAAGACCATATAGGAAAAACATAGAACTCCTTTTGTCATAATACACTGTCAAACATCCAAACATACTATCCACACTCATCTGTGTCCACACTTGTTAAATATGAAGCAAACAATATTTCATCTACATTTTTATATTGTACATTTTTCCTGATTTCACAACTTTTGAAATTCAAAAAATGGTCACTTTTATTAAAAATAATAATTCAAGAGAAACAATTCCCTAATTACATGTTTTTCAAATTGTTATAAAAACACAAAGGTTTAATTTGTCAGTATTTTATATTTTTATCTAAATTCACATTTCGCCTTAGTTCAATTCCCATCTGGCCTTAGTATATTTTTTACCTTTTTTACCTGGAATTCACAGCTAAGGCGAAATGAGAACACACCATTTCACTTATTGCCGCTAACATATACACATAGAAATATATCAGTTTTTGTGCTCATTTTGTTCCTGCAATATGGTCTATATGGGTTATTTTCCATCAGAAGACTTCTTAAGATTATCATATTTGTCCACAGCAATAACCCATGAACATAACTTCCATATCGCCCCTGACACACTCTTTGCTTTTTCAACACTAAACTCCGGGTCACTTGTATATTCATTGCGTATCTTTGTTATTATTTCCGGCTGAAATGAAAATATAAAAATTAATGTAGATTATGACACTGATTTAGATTTATCTATAATCAGATAAAAGAGTTAAAAAGTTTTGTCTTTGCATGTGAGGCTATCGATCAATTCTTTTCTTTATATTAATGGCAGATTAATTTTGAGGCGTTTCTGCTTAAATTTTTCATGTTTGTTTAGACTCTGAACGATGCAGAGCTTGCTATACAGTGTAGACACCTCGATATACACCTGTCTTTTAATAATTACATTAGATGTATGTTTCATCATAATACTTTATTCTGATTGGCTAACTGCACATCACGTGTTATTCCTAAAGAAATTGCATCACTCAATAAAACTTTTCATTCATGATAACACGTGGTCCCACAATAAAGTGCACAGGTGAATTAAATAAAACAATTATAAAATTCGTGTTTTCATTATCATAGCTAAAAAATGTAATTATAAGTATTGAATGCTTCTTTTTGTAACTTCATAGGGTTGTAAAAGCGTTGACCGTGCGCACATTTTTAGTATGAAGCGCTTCCGCGCTTCATACAAAATGTACTTCGGTCAACGCTTTTACACCCCAATGAAGTTACAAAAAGAAGCATTCAATTCTTAAATAAAGACTATATTTTGACCCCTTGGTGTGTAAATACCGTTTATTCATTACTTGTGACCTTCGACTGTTTTCCGCTCGTTGGTCAGGTTATTGTCTCTTTGACACATTCTCCATTTCCATTCTCAATTTTACTATCACTATTGGTGTCGGAATGTTTCATCAACATCATGATGAATTCATCGTGGTTGCATTGAAAAATTCAACATGCATACATAATGTTGATTAAAAAAAAACACTTGCAAGTGAATAGTTCATCATTGTTGTTTTTAAGCATATTCTGACAAATTGGACCATACATTTTTGTACTTGCTCTCAGTATGAGACAACTCTCCAACTATGTCACAATTTATAGATTAACCATTATAGATCAAAGTAAAGTTATAGATACGTATACCTATAATGGTTTACTTTTATAAATTGTCGCTTAGAGAGAAAGAGAGTTGTTTAAATGGCACTCGTATCAAATCTTTCTATGTCTATATAGTAGAGAAACCATTACCATTTTTTTTAAATCCAGATGGTCTCATTTTATACTTACAGATACATTATCCTTGTCATAATTCTGAATCTGCTGCATGAAGTTATTTACATCACTAAGTAATTTCTTCGACTGTTCCCATGACGGAGTCCTACCAAGCAAAATGCATACTGCCTCCATGACCCTTTTAACTAGTTGTGATGGAGATGCCAATGATTTAAGCTCTGTAAGCGAACCTTTGTTCATCTGAAAAGTATAGACAAGTTGTTTTTTTTTAAAGTCAATACGTGAACCTTAGAACTTTTTTTAATGCTCATTCTTATTTCAACTGAATTGTAAATTATATCTCAGTGTTTTCATTATCATGTGTGTGGAGGATAATATTTTCTTTTTATTGTAAATCATGACAATTTGGGTATTTGAATATTTATTCCTACCAATAAGACAAAACCTACCTACTAATCATTTGTTTTGTGCATGCAGTAAAACCTTGTCCCACATTAGAAATGGGTTTGAATCCAGCTAATGCATTTAATTTGCTGCTTATACATGTATACTTATTATACCTGTCCAAAATCAGGAGCCAGTTTTTTTTTGCTTATTATCGTGTCTGTTTTTTGTTGTTTAGTACAAAAAAATTGCCATTAATTTGGTGAAGATATATTCATAATCATTTTTTATGGTGTAAACATACCACCCATGGGCGCTCTTACATGAATGACTTGTTTGTATAACTGTCCATTAAACCCAAATTCATTGTTTCTTAGAAATAATTTAACAAATGCAGTTAAACCTTTTTTGTTGGGAATCTTTAAAAGATATTCTTGTGTATCAATTAATTCTACTGCATTGATAATCGTATCTTCTAAATTAACAATGATTATATTTGTGTACATTTTCGTTACATCATCAGTATTATGTCATAGGCAATAAGAATGCATTCCCGTTTTGTCTTGTGTGACTCTATTTTATTTATGATATCTGTTGTATCTAGAATTCAAAAGTTATGCCTCTTCAATAATTGTTTTATATTAGGTCAATTTATTTCTCAATCTCAATCCATCTCGTGGTAGAGTTACACCTTTTGATGATCGGTCGTAAGGAACATTAATTAATGTACATTGTATCATATTTGTTGAATAGTTCGCAATGCCTCATTAAATATTTCTAAATTAATTTTGGAATTTTTGGAAGACTGAGGTACATGTGTCCATGTTTTAAATCATTATCATCTTTAAAAATTATACGTATGGATAGCTATTTCGGTTTTTTTTTTATATATAGATTTGCAACTATTTATTTTATTATTATGTAACAAATAAGTGAGTTAGCGATCAGTGTAAAGTTCTTTATTGTCATGTTTTCAATATACTGAATACCCCGTATGGAGGTGCTCTTAATTGCAGGAAGCTAATACATATTAGAAGAACATAGTCACCAAATTTTGAATTATTTAGTGAAAGAAAATCATCTATATGGCGGAAAGTAGAGTTAAAGGATATTGCTAACTTCTTATCTTTCTTCCTAAGAAGTTCCGGTATGAAGTGGGCCTAAAAAGTTAAGAAGAAGTAGGTGTAAAATATGTTGTGTTTTTTTCATACATCATTTCAAAATTCTATCTGATAGATTTCTTTATTTTCACCCAAATGTGTATTTCCATCTAATAATGCAAAATTGGTAAATTTATTAGAAAATTGTATCTGAGGAAATGTTTAGTGATGTTCCATCTCAATCACGATCAATTTACTTAATTATTTTAATCCCCCCAATCAAATTTAAGAGTAAATATAAAAAAAGAAGATGTAGTATGATTGTCAATGAGACAACTCTCCACAAGAGACCAAATGACATAGAAATTAACAACTGTAGGTCACCTTACGACCTTTAAGAATGAGCAAAGCTCTTACCGCATAGTCAGCTATAAAATGCCTCGAAATGACAAATGTAAAACAATTCAAACGAGAAAACTACCATTTAATTTCTCTCGTAAAAATCAAATATGTTGTCAGTGTAAACGAAGATGAGTTATTGATCGTTTTCGTACGAAAGACTCAAAGCAAGGAATAAACTTAAAATCTAATTTTAACGAAATTCAATATGTCTTTATACGAAATCTTACCTTTTTGAGATCTTTAAGAACGACTTCGATATCTGTAGAATCATTTTTCTGTGTAGCCATTATATTCCGATTATTGAGAGTTATTGTTTACATTAGTAACTGAAAAATATATATCTACTGAGCTATGATTTATAAAGAATTGACCCAATCGATTGATATGTTATACTGAACTGGTTATTTAAATCTTTTGTTATTGTTACTGAGAGTCAAATTCTAAAACAAAATAATAGGATTCACGACAGAATACAATACTTCAATTCTAGGTCAAATACAATGTTTCGGATATGACTAAGACCACATAAATCATGGGACTTATTATTTGATCCCTGAAATTAAAAACAAATTATAATAAAAATTTCTGTTTCAGAACATAGTGATGAGTTTTATTGATAAATGAAAAGAGCGATACAGTGAAAAAGGATCAAAAACAAATTGGGCGAATTGACGTAACGATCTTTTAATATGTTATAGACTTCATACAAGAACTTCTTAGGAAGAAAGATAAGAAGTTAGCAATATCCTTTTACTTTACTTACCGCTATAAAGATGATGTCCTCTCAATAAATAATTCAAAATTTGGTAACTATGTTGAACGCATCTATCCCATCGAACTAGAGATAAACGATACAACAGATACAGTTAAGTTTGCCTCATATCTTGTCTTACATCTAAAAAAATGACAATGAGAGTCGGTTGAAAACAACACTTTGCGACAAAAGAGATGATTTCAGCTTTTCAATTGTGAACTTTCCATTTGTAAGTAGCAACATTCCAGCAGCACCTGCATACGGGGTATATATCTCCCAATTGATACGATATTCCCGTGCTTGTATTTCCTATGACGATTTTCTTGATAGAGGGTTGCTGCTCACAAGGAAGCTATTAAGCCAAGAGTTCCAAATGGTGAAGTTGAAATCATCCCTTCGGAAATTTTACGGCCGCCATCACGAGTTGGTTGACCGTTATGGAATAACCGTTTCACAGATGATATCGGATATGTTCGTTACGTCGTAACTAAAATCCCCTTCCCTTTCAAGAATGTGACCTACCGAATTAAGACGATTTACCGGATTTGTTATAATATGAGCAAAACGACAAGTGCCACATGTGGAACAGGATTTTCTCACCCTTCCTGTAGCACCTGAGATCACACCTAGTTTTTGGTGGGGTTCGTGTTGCTTATTCTTTAGTTTTCTATATTATGTCATGTGAACTATTGTTTGTCTGTTTGTCTATTCATTTTTAGCTATGGCGTGGTCAGTTTATTTTCGATTTATGAGTTTGACTGTTCTTCTGGTATACTCAGTCCCTCTTTTATACTGAACTTTAGATTTAAATCTTTTGTTATTGTTACTTAAAGTCGAAATCTAGAACAAAATAATAAGATTCACGACATAATACTCCAATGTTAAGTCAAATACGATGTTTCGGATATTGACTGAGACCACGTAAATGATGGGACTTATTATTTGATTCCTGAAATTAAAAAAAAAAACATATAATAAAACTTTTTCTTTCAGAAAAGAGTTGTGAATTTAATTGATAAATGGATAGAGCGATACAGTGAAAAAGGAAAAAAAAGAAGACAAAATCGGCAAATTCACCTTACGAAGTTCCCTTTTATTTGCTTGTGAATTTGCTATACCGAAAACTATCATTTTTTAATATTTTAATTTTAGAGTTTAGTATGACGTCCATTATTACTGAACTAGTATACATTTTTGTTTAGGGGTCAGCTGAAGCACGCCTCCGGGTGCGGAAATTCCTCGCTACATTAAAGACTCATTGGTGGCATTCGGCTGTTATATGCGTTTGGTCGGGTTGTTGTCTCTTTGACACATTCCCCATTTCTAACCTCAATTTTATTCATAGTAAATAAAATTGTCTTTAAAGCAGCAAAATGATTTAAGAATCTTTCAGGCAATGTCACAGGGGATGAAAAACCACTTTTACACATATCTTCCATAACAATAACTAAAGTTGCAGCAAACTGTTTTCTGAACATGAAGCAAAAGTATCGATCGGATTTTATATAAATTTCAAGTTTTTTGCTAAGCAAAATGTAACCTCACTGTATAAATATCGATTTGTATTTAACGAATCGGTTCGTTCACAATTTGTGCTGATGTTTTGTGAGTACATAAATCGTTGCAGAAATTCTTTAACGAGTATAATCAATGTAAGGTTGAATCCGAACTTGCGTTGTGTAACGTTAGCCGAATTTGATTTCTTCGTTGCGAGAATTCGTTATAATTCTGCACTGTTCGTTAGTAAAACAACAAAAACATAATTTTGCTGTTTCTAATGAATTAGAAAACACCCTCCACATCGCGGTTCTGTGACTTAATTATAGTATTTTTTTAAGCCTTATTTTTAACGTGGATTTTTAGTACTTGTATATGGTATCAAAATAAATAAAAGTAAACATACATGTAGAAACACTAAAATACTACACCTGGCTTGTGCCGTACAAAAGTTTTATCTTAAATTTCTTTAAAAAAAAAAGAGAGAAATCAGAAAAAACAAACATTGAGTGAGTGACAGTACCATCATAGTATTCTGAAATTTCCATTTTTTTTGTCATTGTCCATCAGTTACATGTATATGAGATCGGTGACATGCTTTTGTGGTGTGGGATATAGAAGCGGTAAAAAAGAGGCAATATGGGGAACAAATTATATAAAAAGATGGATTTTGGAAAGAACACCCCCGTGTAACCCTAGCCTGTGACAAGATTAATTCACATCACAAAGAAACTACTATGTACTAAACTAATTTTGATTGTTGTTTAAATTTATCGTGTTCGTTATTAATGAAGCATACATGTGGCTTGAAAAAAGATTTTTATTTAAGGAATGACTGTAATATTTTTTCTGTCTATTAAGAAATAACATCAAAAATGTGATGCACACTGAATAACCTGCGTAGCGGGTTATTTAAAGTGTGCACCACATACGCGGGTTATTTAAAATGTGCACCACATTTTTGATGTTATTTCGAATAGGCAGAAAAAATATTACAATCATTTCTTACAAGTAATTGCTAATAATTGACTATAAACAAGCTCTACCGCACTATGAAAGCCAGTTGGAACAAAACCTGGAATAATGTATTCCCCAGACCCTCAATGTTTGGCGCAAGACACTTGATTGTTGGTCCTTTTGCAATTATGTCGTTGCCTCTTTATGACGTTACCGTCTTAAAACAGAACTCTATATATTCCTTGTCAACGTTTTGTAGCAGAGAGAGCTTTTCTTATACCCAAGTAAGTATTTACAAAAGCTACTTAGTTGTCACGGTGTACCTTAATTCCAGTTATTTTATTTGCCAGCGTTACGATCTTGATTTCACATAAGATTTTCACATAGTTCTATCTGTATAGTCTTCAAGCTTCTACCAATAAGATTTTGCTGCCATTAGAGTGACTATGCTGCCACATTTTGGTGTGCGCTTGCATAAAATTTTACAAGTCCAAAATAATTTTACAGAATGGAAACATTACGGTAGGAATTATACCATAAAAAATAACGCAAAAAAAATATTACTAGAAATATTCTTGTAAATTAAGTCATGGAAGTTTCAGTATATCTTACGATAATTTTAGTCGTATTTTATTTTATTTTTTTTGTGAAAAGGTTTCCCTAGATTCAGATTTTTGGCTGGGTTTATATAACTTAGAAATTTGCTAAACTTTACTTTTGTAGACAGAATAACGGCTGAATTTTACAGAATGGATGGTATTGCTGCTATGAGGGACCCTAACTCTCTTAATGATCATGTCATGGTAAGTACAATGTACATGTGTTTTATTTTGGAGAGACGTCCCTATCCAGGGTTGGGACAGTAATTTACCATAATGATAAAAATGTATCGATCGTAGCAAGGCGATTTTTTTTATCAATTTTATTGATATTTTCCCGTTTAAAAGGGATTGTCTCATTGGCAATCATGCTACATTTTCATATGATGATGACGATGACGATGGATTGGTGTCTATGTCGTTCTGTGGGAAATATATATTACAAGCATATGAAACCAGAATTTGCGAATGCGGTATGAATATGAAACAGTGGCTTTGTATTATAGATCAACTCGATGGAACGTCTTTTTAATGTGCTCGTTCCTATGTTAATTACTAAATAATCCACTGGAAGACATTTTACCCTTTATAAATACAGTATGTCTAACTCCGAACCGACCAGTATTTGCTTTTACTTCTTAATGGCGCGTTAGCGGAGAAACAGTTGATACACATTTCAAGTCTATGGTTTGACCCGGTATGGTATTGACCCTCGACCTCCAGCACTCGATCGATGCTAGAACGGTACTACGAGACCTCCAATATTAATGCGTTCGCTGCGTTTAAATTAGCAAATGATTCAGAAGATAAAATATTGGTTACAATGAACATCCAATTAGACAGCATTACCAAAATATCTACAGTCAAATGCTAGTAATTATACATATTGTAATTGGAAATGTGATGCAACATATTTAAATTTGAATATATTAGTATGCTTTTTCAATAATCAAAATGTTACTCGGTGCTTTATTTTGACACTAAAGACGATACAATATGTAAATTTTTTTGTTGGTGAATAATGATAGGGGAATTGGGTTTTTCTTAAGGAAAATAAGTTTTACTTATCTTGTTGATAAATACAGTTCTGAATCATTGGCTTATGTAATGGTTATCAAGTTGCATTTCTCACACACGATCTAAAAAGAAGATAGAACCTCAAGGGACGAACGTCACGCAATGATATTGTAAATTTTAGTAAAAATTGAAAAATTTTGTGAAAGTAAATGGTCTAATAGTGAGAGAAATTCATGGGAAATTATTCACACCTCTATATGATATTCTTTTTGTATATATATTTTGTAACATTAACATTGACATATTTGATGTCGTTATAGATCCAGTTTGACGGTGTAATAGGGGAACCACCCACAGCTGAAAGTATGTACTGTGTTTGGAAGGCCTCTGATAAAGTTTTCACCGGAAGTATGGATTGCTGTTACAAAGGATTAACCGCTGTTTGTGGAGTGCCATGTGCTTTGATGTGGGGTCTGAATTTTGCATGTCTCAGTTTTAAGTCTGTTTGGTGTGTCACTCCATGCGTCAGAATGATGAGAACATGCGTCAATTCATGGAGCGGAATCTACAATACATGCGTCAAATGTGTCTGCCAGCCATGTTATGAATCTGTGGGTGCTATGTTTAGTAATATCAAAGTAACACAAGAATAAAATATATAAAAAGAAATCAATTTTATTTTATTACACCTTGAATTCAATTTGAAAAATTAACAAAACCAAAAAGCAACATGGAAAAGACAGTGTATGAAACTCAGACAACAAATTCGACAGACAGACATAATTTCCGACCCGCATACTAGAAAAATACTGATTACTTTATTTATTACTGATCTAATTTTGTTTGAAAATAATAGAAGATATCGTCGTCCGTTAGTCCACACACACAATGACAAATGCAGTTTATGTTCCAACAAAGCCTCGATTATAATTTTAGATGGATCAATTCAAAGTCCAGTGGCCAATATTACATACATTTCAGTACACAAAATATTAACCCGGATTTGTACTTAATAAAACGCTCAAGTTTAATTTCAACATGCTGGATAAAAACCTAAATGTAACAATGTCACATTACCCCGATACATTTTGTTTTTGCTTCACCTGATCAGTCTTTGCCTTTAGTGTCAATTATAGATTACTGTAACACATGTTTCAGCTTCTAAAAACCGCTTGCTTAGCGGAAAAACATTAAATACCAATTTCAGGATTATCTTTAACACCAATGGAAAACTTTTGTAATCGACAAGGCAAATAATTAACACGGTCTCATTATATGCAAGTAGTAACTATAGGTATAACTGAATTACCAGAGGCAGATTTAAGGGAATTTTTTCAGACCTTCAAATTAAAAAAAAATTAAATATTTTACTTAGTGTAATTTGTTCTGTCAAAAACAACATAACAATTTCAATAATAATTAAGATAAATATAAATCCTTTTTTATTACAATCAGTAGAAATATATGAAATATAACTTGTAACAAGAACATGACAGAGCATAGTCGAAGCGTGCTTGATATAAGAAAAAAGTAAAATATAATTATCTAAACATGGATTTAATTGGTTAAAACAACATTCTTGATGACATTGAAAGTCTTTTTGACATTCAAATTTCAAAGTAGATCTGAATACGCTCCATTCAACTTTGTTTTAAAGAAATTTCGGAATCCTCTGGTTTGGTCCTAAATTTCATTTGCTGATGTAATAACTACCAGAATAGGATGCTGTCAGATCCTTGTAAGCAAATTTTAATCAAGATAGAGATGGCATATATTTTCTTTCAAAGGGGAATAACTGAGAGAGAAAAAATAACTGTAAGCATGCATGTGATAGCTAGCAATGTTATTTCAATATATAATTTCTATTTCCATGGGACATAACTTCTTTGAAAAAGAATGGGTTCTGCACTCTTTCTTTGCCTATGAATTTGATAAAAATTTCATAAATAAATCGACAAGAAGCGCAGGTGTGAGAGTGCTTACAAAGCAATGATGAATACAAATAACATTTCAGAGATATTACAACTGTAAAAAGTAATTGATCAATGCTCAAAATGGGTAGGAGAGTGCTTGTAATGCATTTTGTTTATATATTTCTAAGCAGCATTTTACATTTAAAAATAGTTGTTTGGCACTGATATTCTAACGTGTAATATTTGTTGCTGATGTAAACTTTTTGAAATGATTATCTCAAAATTAGTCAAGGTTTGTATACAAGATCTATAGTTGTTAATTTCTGTGTCATTTTGGTCTCTTGTGGAGAGTTATCTCATTGGCAATCATACCACATCTTCTTTTATACATGTATATATATATATAGATTGACAGACACATAGTTTTTCTATCCCTCAAAGATGACAGGTCAAAAAGGCGAGAATTCAAATTCTTAACAGAAAAACTTTCCTTAATAGAACAGGTGTGTTGCCAGGTATTCAATTTCTTTTTTTGATTGATTCTGCTCAATAAAATTATGATAGAACACTTAAGTACAAATACATGAACAACAAAATATTCCAGGAAAATTAAGGCATGTTCCTGATTTGAATATATGAGGGTAGGGTAGAAGAGCATATTTTTTACCTCAACCACCCATGTTATAAGATATTCATTTAATTTGCAATTCTTACAAATTTCTACAGAAAATAAACTTTTTTCACAGAGATATGTCTCGCCTTTTTGTAATTTTGATTATGCAAATGATGAAATTAGAATAACATTTCCATGTCTGAGGTACAAGGCTAAAAAATCTCCATGTATTAAAATGAGATGTGCCAATGCTAATACAACTGTTTACAAAATACCATTGACTTATCAAAAGTTGTTCCCTTTAAACAAACCTTAACACAAACATTAACTTGTAAACTATGTAAAAGTTTCAAAGTGAATGAACCATGAAGAGGGGTTGGGCCATATGATCTCCATGGAAACATAACCACTCTGCAAATGCCCACTAATGGTTCCCTATAACTGACCTAATCACAAAGTAAAACATGTAAAATAAGCAAAAGTTTCAAAGTCAATAGACCATGGACTGAGGGGGTAGGGCCAAATAATCTCTATGGAAATATAATTGACTTAACACTTGTTGTTCACCATAAACTAGACCTAATCACAAAGTAATACATTGTTGAAGCCTCTGACTGAAACAGCATACTTTTGTCTCGCTTTTTGACTCCATCAAGGCGGGTCAGAAGAACCATTAACAATTTAGTAATTTAAATGCCTCCCCACGTTTTTAAACCTGGAACAGCCCTAAGACGACTTGACATTAAAAAATATATTTCAAGTATTTCAACATTTTATTGAAGTGAATATTCAACATGTACAACTAAATCTCAATTAGACATCATCTTATAACATTGAGAAGTTTTATTTACATCATAGGATGATGAAATTTTTCCATTCACTAGCACTTCTAGATGATGACAATGAAGAAACAAAGTTCTGTGAATCTATGGAAATATTGTTTAAATATCTTTGATGACATCTTCTAATTCTTCTTTGGAAAACATGTGAAAGAATTTCTCTGGTGTTACTTTAGCCATCTGAAAATAGATATAACATTTTTTTAACTGGGTTAAAATATACAAACAAATAATTGTAGACTGAATTAAAGTCATAATAAAGGGAGTGACCGGTGAAAAATAATGTTATTCTAATTCCTGAACCAATGCATACAAACACCATAAACTTAGTCTTCAGTGCATGATTTTATCTTTTTTTTTTTACTAAATTACGTTTAATCGTCAATTTTTTTTCAATCGGTCACTGTTGTTGTGAAAATATGGCAGGTAATTAAAGTTCGTGTTTTGAAGCCGAAGTTTAACGATTGTCACCTGTTTGTCAACAATAAACAAAAAAGGTATGGATATTGAGCACGTGTTTAACATGTACAATCAGATAATAGTTTATTTTAAGGACATCCATGCGTATTGCAATCACCAGATTTTTACGAGATGGGTCACACTGAGGTCACTTTGCATACGGAAAATATGTTGGGGAAATGCTTCCTGGAAGGAAGGAAGCAATTAAAATAAAGTAAACATCTTCTAAATATGAATACATTAAAGAATTTTCTTCAGAAAAAAGTATATGTACATAAGTTTTATAATGAAAACTATCCATTGAGTTATATAAAAACATATGCATTATTTTTTTTAATTTGAGGTTTCTTATGACTTTAAGATAGAAATACCATTCTGCGTTTAAATGTTCCATTGTGTAAAATTTATGCCCATTTTAAAGAATAATGTCTTATCATTTTGCAACCTGGATACAACAAATAACAAACAAAAAATGCAAACAACATGCTTAAATTTCTAAAACTAGTTGAATAATATGCTGGCTGCCTAAATCATTTGTAAATATAAGTAAACAGTAAATACTATATGTAACATAGAAACAATATACCTGACCAACCAAACACAATTGACCTATGAATCTTAGCAACAGAGAACTTGAACTAACTTTAATGTTTATCACTTAACAATGAAAAGAGGTCAAGGTTAAATGACTCACTTCAGACTAAAATATATTAGTCAAGTTATTAAATTTGACCCCCACCTTGAAGTAATTGCAACTGAAGATTTGTAAGTTTTTATCTTTAGCATTATACCCAAATATACACAGAAAAAAGTCCAACAAAATCTAACTTCCTATGGAGATTTGCGTTGAAATGGGAGATAACTCTGCAAAAAAAATGTCTTTAATGTACCAACAATCAAAATGATCATTTCTCTAGTTTGGTAAATATCAACCTTTAATACAGTACACAGCAAACCTTTATGCTACACCAATGATATTAGTTATATTCCACCCTGCACAAAATATAAATTATATTTGTATAATCTTATAGATTACGGAAAAACTAGACTTCTTTTCTGCGCTTTGGTCAGGTTGTCATCATTTTGACACATTCCCGATTTCCATTCTCAATTTTATTGTTGAACCTTGGTTTTTTATAGATGCCAATTTTGAAGTTTGTTTTAAAACATTTGATTGGTTGATTGTTGGTTGCTTTACATCCAGTGGCAAACATCTCAAACATTTAATATTATAGTATAATCTTACCTCTACATTTGTGGAATTCAATTTTTCTTCCATGACTTGTTTTAGAATCGTAAGGGCTGATTTACAAGCTTCTTTTAATGTCATAGACTGAAAAAGATGATATAGACTAGATTAAAATATAACATTCTAGAAACCATCATTACACATAGTTTTTCTAATAAGAGCAGATTTTCACCTTACACTCGCTGCATTTCACCTCATGCAATGAAAAATATCTAATTTCACAAAAAAACCAGTCTAACTCTCGAGTACATTTATATACTGTGTTTGTGTTCACATAACCAAGGAAATGATTCTTGTCTATTCACTTCTGATAACTTAGTGTAAACTGTTGAAAGTGTTAGTGGGGTTAAATAAATGAGGTTGGACTGGAAACCAGAATCTCGCATATATTTTTCTTTGGTCTTATAATTACCTTATGATAGACATCTTGAAGTGCTTGCTGTGCTCCCTCTGACCCAGATCCTATTGCTTTAGCATCATACTGTATAAAGGTTCCAGAAGGATCCATGTGGTACCTGAAACCATATACTTATGTTGATAAACTTTTATCAGCATCCTTATGGCCAGTCATTACCTCACTGGTTTAATATGACATTTGGTGCAATAATATTTTAAATCAAGTTTAAAAATAAAACAGAACCAGAAAACTAACACATTGTTTTTGCTGGATTTGTTATGGAATTTAAAATCAAATTCAAAACTCTTGTCAATTCTTTATATATGATTGAATACTCCCTCCTTCCAAAAGATAGAAGCAAAACAGGTGCATATAGAACAAGCATATTTCCCCCAACCCACCCCCAAATTATAAAAAAAAATATCAAAACAATCCATCTTTAAAGTGGGTTTTGATCATTGTTCAAGGCTTACAGTGACTTACAGTTGTTTACTTCTAAGTCATTTAGTCTCTGGTGGCCAATTATCTAATTGGCAATCATAACACATCTTAGTATTGTCATATTGTGTAACCATTCTAGAATAATTAGAGGTCTGTAATACTTTGTCAAATGAGCTGCGTCGGATAGAAATCGACCTTATGCAAGTGGCTGTACGCAGGTTCATGTATAAGACTTTGATCGATTTTGGAATAATTAAGATATAAAAGATGCATTTTGGTCTGTTTTAAAGGGTTGTCTTCTTCTGCAAATCTACCTTTGGAACAATTACAGACTTTCCGTAAAAATTATTTCAACCCAAAATAGGTTAACAGAGGTATTAATTTTCGTTTGCATAAGGTGGATTTCTATCCGACGCAGCTCAAATGAAGAGTGTAACTTACAGTTGAGGTCCTTTTCTATCTATCCCAGCAAACAATAATGCAACACCAAAAGGACGGCTCTGGAAGAAAAAAAATGTTTTCATACATTTTATGAAAGGCAGATATATTTTATTAATATACCTTCATGATATAAAATTGAAGTAATGTTTTATATCAAGTTAAGATATCATAAAAAAATCTATTGTTATCTGGTATAACAAAAAAATATTTTTTTTTAAATTTGCTTTGAAAGAAATTTATTTCAAGCATCAGTAAAATTGAGGTCAATGAAAATTTGTTTAAAAAGTTATGGTGCACAATTCTGTAATCTTTAGAAGAAGTTAAAATGAATAAAAAAAGTTATTGCCTAAATAAGATCACACACTGTTGGTATAGATTTTCAAAGAATTTTAAAAATCTCAATAAAGACAAACAGTTAATTGAATACATTTAAATAATAAAGACATTAATGATATTAATTTAAAATCTTAACAAATACAGGTTTTGATTTTTTTGTTTAAATATTGAAAGTTGCATTGTGTACAGGGAGATAACCCTGATAATATAATTGTGATCTTTTGTACTCTTTTCTGTTACCATTCATAAAATAAGATGTTGTGAACCATTTATCTATTAAATATATAGAATGTAGCTATGAGTTTGGAATATGCACGACATGAACCACATTTTAGCAACTAATTTTTACTGTTTTCCATTTCTCAAGAAAGATAATTACCAAACTTGAGCAAAAAATTATTTTTTTGTATTTTGTATCCATTTTAAGAAATGTTTGCAAATTTTTTTTTTAAATGAATTTTGAAATATTGACAAAATGTGAGATTAGTTACTGCAAATTCAGGATATGTTGCATTCAATATAATGACATTAAAACTCAAAATCCCAGAATCAATTTGCGCCAATTGCAGTTTTGAAAAGGTATTAATTGCGCCACTCTCTTTTATTTTGATGGTATTAATTGCGCCAATAAATGAAATGAAATTGCGCCACATTTACCTGTAAATATTTTTTTTACCTATATCATACATTTAATTAACCTTTCCACTTAAGATTTAACTTAACACTAAAGAAAATAGAGTCTGATAGAGGAAAACCCGGTCATCAATGTTGAAGAACACAAATTCCGTCTGGCATTTGTAAAGAAAACTGAAGTAATTCTGAGAACTTGGTGCAAAAGAAAAGCAACCGATATGTTGTCAGAGCGACCTTCAAAAATAATAAATTCAGAGCTCTTCAAAATTGAAGAAGAAAATTTAGAAAAGAAAGATTTAAACAAGTGCGTCAGTCAATTGTATATAGAGAGAAGAAAACTGCATCCGGCTCAACCTAAAAATCAAGCAGAATTTCACAGAATATTGGATGATATTGGTGTTGTTAGTTACAAACAAAGATGATGACTTTGTATTTTGTAGCAATCCACAAAGCGAGATTATTAGGATGCGAGGCTAAATTAAAATTTCTGTGTACAATATCAGAGGAATTTTAAGTCAACCAATCAGTTGTTATATATAAATAAAAATAAATAAAATTGGCGCAATTAGATGATTATTTTATTGGCGCAAATGATACCTATAGTTTTGAAAATTATGTGGCGCAAAAGAAGTATTGGCGCAATTAAGTTGTGGCGCAAATGGGTTACTTTTTTGGCGCAAAAAGATATCGCCCTTTATTTTATTAATAACATGAATAATATTTCCCATAATTTTTTTAGGCAATAAATGTCTAAATTCAGTGTTATACTTCCATACCAGCTTAAATGGATGTGTATTTGTTAATGTTTAGTTACCATTGCCCCTGGATCGGCATCATCATCACCAAACTGTAAGGCCACATTACTGACAGACTGTGTAACACTCTCTACTGACATCTTCTCATTATAGGTAAACCAATGATTCTGTAAAATAAAATAAAATATCATTGAGATAAAACAATATAAAAAAGAAGATTTGGTATGATTGCCAATGAGACAACTATCCACAAAAGACCAAAATGACACAGACATTAACAACTATAGGTCACTGTACGGCCTTCAACAATGAGCAAAGCCCATACCGCATAGTGAGCTATAAAAGGTCCCGATAAGACAATGTAAAACAATTCAAATGAGAAAACTAACGGTGGCCCATTGACAAGACTACTTGTCAATGGGTCACCATTGGCAATATTGCATTACAGGATCAGTGAACTGAGAAATCTGGGTTCTTGGGCAATCTTGGCATATGTTTTTAAAATGTTAACATCATATTGGACATGTGTACCGGCACTTAGTCTAAAATAGAGACTACAACTACAAGGTGATTTACCTTAGACCAAAATATTCACCGCATGAAATGCCAGGATGAACTATTGGAAACCAATAATAATGCTTTATCCCAAAAGCAAGTACAGCTTTTAGGATATATAAACAATATTTGACAAACTAATGATACATGCACCATATCACCTAAATTAGTCCATTGGTTTTCGTGTTTGAATGGTTTTACACTAGTAATTTTGGGGCCCTTCATAGCTTGTTTGTTCGGTGTGAACCAAGGCTCTGTGTTGAAGGCCGTATATTGACCTATAATGATTTACTTTTATAAATTGTTATTTGGATGGAGAGTTGTCTCATTGGCACTCACACCACCACTTCCTATATCTCTATAATGACAAAATGTTAACTACTTTTAAATACATTAAACCAATTTCATACAATACAATTTTAAGTATAATGCAGAGTATAAAATTCATAAATTGTTAAAAGTTAACATCGAGTTTCTCAGCTAATTTTAAGTATTTACCAAGATTAATGTTTAGTTCTTTTATATTTTGTACAGATAACAATTGTATCAATTTATAAGTAGAGGGGTGTCTCCAATAATATTGTTTGATATGTTTTTCCGTAATGTCAGCATATTTGTTACATTCCAATAAAAAATGAAATTCGTCTTCAATAGAACTTGTATTTATACAATAACTATACATAATCTATCTTTCCTGTCAATATTATAATATCTTCCTGTCTCTATATTAAAACTATGTGCACAAATATAAGGTTTACATACATGTATATATAATTCACTTGTTTGTTTAAGTAAAATTGTAAAGTTTCAAAGACAGACTGAAAAACAGGGTAGGTAGGGCATAAAATAAGATATTCCTTATATCTGAACAAATTCAGATCTTGCTTACACCACACTGATAAGTATTCTGATAAAAAAACAAAACAAATGAAGTTAAAGCCATCATGTACTGAATAATGTACAAATGTTTTATGGAAATTTATTCCCTAGGTTCAGAAGAGCTGTCGACAGAGACATTATAATCGGTTATATCATTCTTACCTGTGCTTCTACACGTGCTCTGTCTATTAATGTTCTAGAATCTGCAATAAGACCACTCATGGCACATCCTGAAAATATGATATATTTACATACATATATTTACAAAATGTTGTTATCTGAGATAAAACATGACAGTTTATTAGTATTACTTTTGGTTTTTATCAAAATCAATTCTAATATGACAACCTACATATATAATCAAAGAATAATATCTACTTTTAGTTAAATACTAAAGGAATATTTCTATTAAATAATGTTTTGGACAACTGATTGATTATACTGATAAAAACTAAGTTTGTAAATCAAATACCTATATGCTCATCTATTTCAAATACTTTTTCGATACTAGCTGCTTCAATGAGAGGGGAGGTAACTCTTTTCTCAACTGCCAACACTACACCTTCACTGGTTTGTATTCCAATAGCTGTGGACCCAAGCTGAAAAAAACAATTCAAAGAACAATTTATTCACTAAGCTTTAAAACAATTGTTCATTTTTATTAAGTAAAATAAAGTAAAATAAATATTTCTATGCTTTTTTGTTTATTTTTGGAATAATTTTTGTTGAATTTTTATTTTATTGTGTTTTCTCCATATTGTTGCATATTTGCCCTCTCAAACTCTTCAATTTAACTTGGTAAAATAACTTTCATTACTTTAGCTTTGAAGACTACAAGTCGCCATTGTGGTGGTTATGATCATGATGATAGAACAAAAAATATTATTGAAGTTTAACATTGTTCAATGTGTAACATGTGTAATGTTCTTTCTTTTCAGAATAAATATGTGTAATGAAATACTAATGAAACATCAGTACATGAGTACAAATGTACATAAGGCCAAAAAAATATATATGTTTGTTTAAGGTGACATACTTAAATAAAATAGGGTAGGTAGGTTGGTATTTCCATTTTATTTTATTTTTTCATTTTATTTTTTGTGACATAATTTTGAGTCATGCCGTTTTGTCCTGTCGTGGTCCGAGTTGATCATGGGCCGAGTTTACCCGTATTTTTAATGATTGGATTATTTCCCTTTGTATGTCTGTTATTGGTTTGAAAAAAATGGCGGCAAAGTGTTTATTTCATCACACGAGTCACAAATTTCCTTCAAACAGCTATTGTATTCATGATTGTGAACATTGGGGTGATTCAGACAATTAATTTATATATTTGTATTATTGGCAACACTAACTTCACTTTTGACACGACTTCAGTTTATTTTTCACTTTATGATGGAAATAAAAAGACTTAGGGTCGGTGCTGAAAAATAGGCATGGTCAGGTAAGGCCTAAAATAAAATATTGTTTGTTTCCCCAGTCCCGACCGACCCTGCAAAAATGGTGTTACTCATAAAATTTTATTGTCAAAACTAAGTCAAATATTATTTTATTCATTTCTGATTTTCAGGCTAGCTGGATCGTCCGATAATGTTCAAGCTTTTTGGAAAAATAAAATTATTTCCCTACCTACCTACCCACACCTGGCTAGGCAGGGTCGGGATTGGGGAAACAAACAATATATTAATCTAGGCCTAACCGTAAACAGACATATATTTTTTTTGGCCTAAAATAAAACATAGCGACTTAACCAGAGAGGAAAAGTGTTTGATTCTAATCTTAAAACACATAATTTTGTCAGATTAAAATCATACAAATCTTGGCCTCTTTAGATGGCTTTAAATAATTATAAGGGATATATATGTGTCAGACCAAAAAAATCAAGCTACATTTGTACATATTCCCTGTAATCTAGTTCAATCCAGCACATTTTGAAAATCATTTTTAAGATGTAGTTGTGATAGGTTGTTGTTTGCATAACATTCAGTGTTATATAATTCATTTTATTCCCTGTTTTTATATTTAACATACAAACATGACAAATATATATATAACAATCATCAAAACAAATACAGTTTTCCTGTTTGTCTAACACCTGTAAAATGCATATTGATTCACCACTTTTCAAATTCCTTTCTTTCAGGAGTGGATATATTATTTTTACAAAAATATACTTACTTTAATTGCTTCAATGGCATATTCTACTTGGAATAATCTGCCTTCTGGTGAAAATGTGTTCACACCTCTGTCATACTCAGATCTTGTCAGAAACATCTTTTGTTATCTCTGAAATTACAAACAAATTTTACTAAAATAAAAACTTCCAATTTCAGTCAGTAATGTAAGTAACTTGTGTTGGATGTATTTTGAAAATGTAAGAACTTGTGTTGGATGTATTTTGAAAATTCAATATAATAATAGTTTCACTTCTGAGTTAAGTAGCTAATGAGTCTTTCATATTCTGATAATACTATCAGTGTTATGGTTACAATGGAGCATACCTGCCAACTGTCACTATTTGCAGGGGATTTCCCCCATGGAGGCTCCCAAATTGATATTTTGAAAGAGCAATTTTGTCCACTATTTCAAACAAAACAAATAATTTTACAATGGTTTCAGGCTTGTAAAAGTATGAAAACGTAAAAAAAACAACAGCAAAGTATATTTAAAGGCCCCCTTGAAGGTTTTGTACATATGTACATGTAAGAGCCATCTTGCACGTAAAACATGGGCATTTTGAAAAGTTGGCAGGTATGAGGGAGTAACTTGACTTCTGCGTAGATATTGTTTTATTTGAAAAGGAAAGTGCATACAGGCAACACATGTTTCCTTCTATGGTTAAATATGCAAATATGCATTGTAAATTGTAATAAGAATGTGTAAAAACAATGCAGGCAATTGTGTATTAAACATGACGATGGTCGTTGTAGTTGTATTATTTCTACTCTAGGGTGGTTTTTTGGCACTATAAGATGAGGATTCATCAATTTCATGTACATTACAGAGATTTCAGTGAGTCAATCATTTTTTCAATGAACCAATTAATGACAACGATTTTCTTTTATTTTTATTATCAGTGTTCATGGTGTTGTAGATAAAATAAGCAATACACTTCTCAGGATCTTGAAAAGGGGCTTTGCAGCATTTCTGTCTATTATGGATCTGATGAATCTGGGTCCGTTCTCCCGGATTCACGTTCGCCCTAGTACCTGTTTGCCCTGATACCAGCGGTTCGCCATGGGTTCATTTGCCTTGATTTTTATTTTTTTTCTAATTGTTGTCTAGTCCCATAATTATAAGTATTTGAACAAAATGTTTTAAAGTTTGTTGAAAAATTGACAGAATATTTATATTGCCACAATCAATTTATCATTTTCCCTTTGAATTGCAGAGGAGAATACTGGAATACAATGTATTTATCTTTATTGATATTTGTTAACAAAATAATTGTATTCAGTCAATCATAAATGTATGCAGAATAATTGAGACTACTCTCAGAGTAACATAAATAAACTTGTAAATCCATTTCATGATTTACAGTTCGTACATCATTGTTTTTATTAATTTCAAGCTGAATATTTTATCAAAACATGCAAAACAAATTGTTTGTTTTTATTATTAATGTTAATCCATCAAAAGACAAGTATCACAATAATCAGTGATCCAAATTACTTTGTCATTGAACAATAATAATTAATAATCCTATTATCCTAAATTAAACAATCCACAAATGGCACAAACTTTTAAATATTTCCATTATTCCATAAATTTCAAGAATAATATACCATAGAAATATCTGAATAAGTTTATTCAACTTCAATGCCATAAATATTCATATTTTTTTAGTAGAGCGAACCAAGGAGGTTATATTAGAAGGAGAGTGAGCACTCTGCTTGATAGAAAATTAGTATCCCCAGGATAGCTGTTCGATCAGAGAAAAATTATCAAATTTTAAAGAAACCGACATGTTTATCACCCACTTGACATGGCCCTCTGATGTACCGGGCTGTTACCGCGAGCAGTTAGGGCTATTAGATAAATCGCATATGTCACATGATTGTTATCAGTGACTGGGTCATTAAAGTTCAGGTGTATTTTTAGTAACAGTGCAGTGCATAGGTGTTCATGATTTGGAAAAAGATTTGACGCGCAATTTCAAAATCAACCGTCTGTCTACGGTGAAAAAAGATAAAGAAATGACAAAGTTACGAGGGTTTAAAGGAAAGTTAGTGAGCGATTTTTATTCAACACTACATTGCTTAAAACGAAGATTTTCGCTTCACCTGTCAATTTCTGTTTATTAGAATTGGCAGGTAATAATCACAGAAAATCACAGATTAACATTTCAATAATTGTATATCCGGTCAGTTTATGACACCTCGGGTGTTTCCGTTCTTACTCGGGTATGTAATTAGGACAAAATCTCCCTCTGTGACAGAGTCGATCTCAAATAATTAACACCCACATACAGAAAAGTCGGTATAAACATTTTATGTGTAATTATCGTCTTTCGTCCCCTCTCCTTATAATATAACCTCCTTGGGCGAACGGACTCTACGGGCGAAAGAACTCAGGGCAAATGGACCCAGGGCGAACATGTTATTAGGGCGAACGGACCTGATACTGAATCTGATGATGCCTTTGTTTTTGATGGAGTGTCAGTGCGACTTAAAAAAATCTATGTTTAAACCATATATATCTGAAGCTCCAAACAGGAGGGATGGTAACTACTTCCTAATATATAAATCTGACTTAGCAAGGTACTAGGTGGGTGGCTATAATCTTGTAAATACTATATTTTGAGTAAGATGATGGATCATGATATTGCAGTTTTGCAAAACTTGAAAGTTTTCATTTATTTATTGATATATTGAAAAGGTACGAAATATCATCAACGTATAATTTCAATAAACATTTATAAAGAAAAAAGATTGTTTCGTGTTGCTTCTCTGAGTCTCTTTTGTTTAGTGTTAAAAGATGTGTTTAAAATTGTGAAAAATGAACTCACCGGCAGTTTGCAACTAAGGATTGACTAACTAACGAAATCGGACGACGTACCAAACCTGAATTTCTCCGGATTTGTTAAAAAATTAAAACGGCCACGTGTTTTTCGTCAATAAGCGGCGGAAATGTTTTTGACGATTTTAATTTAAAAAGAATAAAAGTGATGGCATTTCAATGCCAGATTTGGACATTTAATCCATTAAAACTCTAATATACAAATACAAATCCAAATATATTTTTTTTTATCATGGCACAAACTCAATAACGATCATTATTAAACAATAAAATGTTAAGGTCATATGAAACGAGTGATTGGTGAAAAATAATGTTTAACCAATTATTGAACCAATGCATGCATATGTCATAAACCGAGTATTCTGTGCACGATTTTATCATTTTTAACGTAAACATATCATATAATCGTCATTTTTTTTCTCTCTGTCTGTTATATGATGTGAAAATATGGCAGCTCAATAATTATCGTGTTTTGAAGCTGAAGTTTACCGATTGTCACCTTCTAGTAAACAATCAACAAAGAAGCATGAATATTGAGAACGTGTATAACATGTACAATCAGATAATAGTTTATTTCAGTGACTGAGATCCATGCGTATTGCTATCACCGGATTTTTACGAGTAGGGTTACGCTAAGGTCAATTGCATACGGAAAATAATGTCGGCGAATTGCTTCCTGGAAGCAAGCAATTGAAAAGGGCAAACTTCTTCTAAATGAGGGCAAATTTAAAAAAATTCTTCAGTAAAAAGTATATGTACATAAGTTTTATAATGAAAACTATCCGTTTTGTTATAAAACAAGAATGTGTCCATAGTACACGGATGCCCCACTCGCACTATCATTTTCTATGTTAGGTGGACCGTGAAATTGGGGTCAAACTTATAATTAGGAATTATAATTAAAAAGATCATATCATAGGGAACATGTGTACTAAGTTTCAAGTTGGTGTAACTTTAACTTTATCAAAAACTACCTTGACCAAAAACTTTAACCTGAACTTTGCACTATCATTTTCTATGCTCAGGGGACCATGAAATTGGGGTCAAAACTATAATTTGGCATTAAAATTAGAAAGATCATATCATGGGGAACATTTGTACTAAGTTTCAAGTTGATTGGACTTCAACTTCTTCAAAAACTACCTTGACCAAAAACTTTAACCTGAAGCGAACGGACGCACAGACGGACGGACGAACGAACGAACGGAGGCACAGACCAGAAAACATAATGCCCCTCTACTATCGTAGGTGGGGCATAAAAAATATGCATCATATATTTTTTTTTTAATTCAGTGAGGTTTCATATGACTTTTAATGTTTAAGACCTATTTTCTTATTTTTTATTTTCAAAATTCCTTTATTTCCATCAGTAGCTTGTTACATTGTCTTCAACAAGTCCAAGCTCCTTGTGAAGAATACATATGAATTTCAATTCTATTATATTAATAAATAAAACATCAATCTAATAAATGTATCTTAACATTAACTAAAAAATTATCTTCTTTTAACTTCTTTGAATAATACATTCGTTTTGTAAATTCTCTAATGAATAGACAAAAAACATCAAGTCTTTTCATTTTCTGATCGTTACAAGTAGGATTTATAAATTGAAAACCCATTAATAGTAATAAAGATAGTTAAAGCCAAAGTAATATTTATCAGATATTTTATAGCCAAAAACAATATCTTTCAATGTGAAATCTTTTCCTATATTTACTTTTTGCAATAAATTATGATTTTTCTCCAAAATCGTGTAAAAAAGAACATGACATAAAGTAATGTTGATAATCTTCTTCAGTAAGGCATTTGTTACATAAACATTGTCTGTTACCTTCCATCTAAATAATAACTTTTTAGTAGGTAAAATGCTTTTTAAAAGTTTCCATCGATACATCTTCAATTTATTTTCTTTTAAATAGTAAAAAATAAAGTTGTACAATGGTTTCAAATGAAATTCTGTCTGTAATGATAAAACATTTAACCATAAATTTATACCAATAGCTTTCACAATTTTTTTCTTTACTGTTATATAATAACTTATTTGACAAAAAAGAAATGTCAATATAATTACCACTTATTGACAAACATTGTCTTTTTATATTGACTATACTTCTCGTTGAATTTTCTGATCTAAGACATTGTAACCAATCTTTTGGAATTGCTTTTTGTAGGGATGTCAACTCAGCTATCAAGTTGGATTTATTTTAAATTTTTGCAAAATTGCATTTTGTGAAATTTGCCCATTTTCATTTAAAATATCATTTATATAAATCAAGTTACCTTTTATCCAATTTTTGAAAAAAAAGACATTTGTTATTAAATTTAATGTATTTATTCCCCCAAATAATTTGTTTTCTAATTTCGTAAAAGGTTTTTGGTATATCTGTCTGTCCTCTTCCTAATTTCATCCAGCTTTTTAATACATTTTTATAAAAATTTTGGAATAGTAGGTATGTGAAGTCGATACTCGATGTACAGATGTAGGCCTTGTTTAGATTAAGTGTACACAAAACTAGGCATTTAAAACATTAGTTTCACCGTGTTTATTTAAGGAAGAAACAATTTGTGAATAAAATTGATATTTATAACAATTATTAATAAAGTTCTTTACAGAAATATTTGTCTAAACTTGATATATATATTTTTTTTAAACTTAACGTAGCTTTATTAGCCCTTATCAAGACTCAAAGCAGCATCATTGCCGAACACATAATTCATTTGAAAAATAAGGCATTTCCGAATCGACTTGACTTGCACTCATAAATGCATTACTTAAAAAGTGTGAGGTAAATGTATTGTTTGTCTAGTACATGTATCTCGGATCCGTTAAATTACCCTTAAAACTAAAAAAAAAACCAAAACATTACCCCCTCCCTTTGTCAAATACTCCTTGGAGAAGAAATACCATTTGAAAAAACCAGAAAAGATAGGAATATAGTGATCCCTAATATATCATTCCTTCTTCTTCAATCTCTGTACCGATGTAATGCATTGGCTTTAGGAGAATAAAAATATATTCTTCGCCCGTAAGCACGCTGCTGCAGCCTACGTTTAATAATGCTTATATAATCGAGACATCTTTATTATTTTTAAACTACTGCAAATCATCAAAACGGCTTTCATAAAGAAGCAACCACTTAACTTAAAAAAAGGGGGGCGGTATTTTGTGAATTTGTCTGAGCCAGAAATTTTTCCGCGCAAACGTTTTATTCCGGTTTTTTTTCGATGCTCGTAATAAATGTTTTTTTTTCAACATTTAACACTATATAATAATGTATGGGGAAACTCTTGATTAAAGTCAAATGTTCGTTCCCTTACTGCTAGTGAAAAGTTGTCCGAAAACTTAATTTGCATTCGGTTCTACGTAATGAACATTTAAATGACATAGAGTTTACAAGTGTGAACAAATCTTATGTATACAGGTAATTAAACAAGGTGTATAGATGTGAACAAGTTTAATGTGAAACCAATGTCCAGTACATTAAACTAATTGTAAACAAGTTTACTGTACATGGCGTTCGGTGTGAACACGGCCTTATAACAGTTCACACAACACTAAACCTACCAACGTATAACAGTCCCCAGAACACTACACATATCAACTTAAAACAGTCCGAACAACACTATACACATAATATGAAAGAGCGAACCAAATCCATGAAATCAACCTTAACAAAATACCAGGGATGAACTCAGATAAAGAAACTAGCAATAGGCCTCTGACAATTTTGATAAAAACTAGCAGTACTGCGAGCAGAGCTAGCAAAATGAAATTCCACATCTAGCAAAAACAATTATTGGCTACAGGGAAAAAACAAAGATTTTCATGAAATTATTAAAAGACATGTCACAATGATATGATTGAAATTGTGAGAAATTTAAATAAATTGTTATAAGGGGTTTAAGACGAATTATGGATAAAAAATATAGGTAACCTCAATATAAAGCAATGAGAAAGAGAACACTAGCTTTATATGGTTGAGAATCTGCAAAAAAATCATTAAATTTAGGCAGAGAAGCGTATGGAACGCCATAGCTGTATTATGTGTCTTTTTTATTGCTTTTCTATTATACGAAGGTGGAAAAGCAATAAAAAAGACACATAAGACAGCTATGGCGTTCCATAGTAGCGGATACAAATGTTTACTATAGTGTGCAGATATAATGTCTTCCAAAAGTTAACACAAAATCAATGTAGTCAAATGATAAATATGAAATATAGGCACAGAATTAAATAATTTCAGTAATATTTAGTCAAAGTCTCATAAAGTTTCGTTCAGCAGTTTTTAAGCGCAGAGGCGGATACAAAAAAAACGCGACAAAACTACGAACGAACATACATACGGACGGACTCCTCCATCGCTATGTAAGGCGGAATATGATTAAAATACCATGCACGAAATTGATGATAATATTTACCACAGAATAAGAATCATGGAAAACGTTGCGCTTGCGCTAATTCCATTCTTTCCGACGTCATAAACATCTCCGCTGCCAACGCTATCGTCGAAGTATCGCCGATAGAAGCAAAAGCATAATTTTTTAGAGGTATAAAGATTGATCCCGTGAAGCTTTTAAGAAGATAGTCGAAATCGAAAGAGAAGTGTGGTGAGTTTTTTTTTATTGTACCTTTTAACCATGTACTATGCATTTTTGTTCTGTTTTCCATTCTAAAACCTTCAGCACTTCGTAATCTGTAAGTTAATGTAAGTCTTCAGTTTCATTGTCTGGAACTGAGATTGTTGTGTTTATTAGAAATCTTTAATTTGCTCATAATCCTCTAGACTTCCATATATTTTGTGCTAATTTGATGACTGGTCAAATTGCTAATATTAATATGTTGAATATACTTTTGACCTTAAAATCCGAGATAACTATACCGCAGTAGTAGTTTCAGATAAAAGGCATGCAAAACAAATCCAAGCTTCTCTTTGTCTGGTCGTTCTGGTCCTTATTATAATCAGCAAAGTAGATCTTAAGTTTCGATTTTACTAGATTTTCGAATATAAAGACGAAAGAATATAAGATATGTATCAATTTTGAATTCTGACTACAGTTATCGTGGTTTCGGGGTTTGTATGCCATTTGAAAAGATGGAAATTAGCAAACTTACATTTTGGATGGATAAATTTGATTAAACTTTGAATAAATGCATTGTTCGTTGAATGTTTAAGAATTAACATAGATTTATGTGTTCATTTATACAATACATTAAGTAGTCCTATAAGATACAAGCATACTATCTTTAGTTGATCAAGCAGATTTATTTTTTAAAAGTGGGATATAGGAGAGGGGTTACAATGGATTCCACAATGCATTTTTAATTTTATCATTTGACTCCACAATCAACAGGATAAGTATGGAGTTAACATACCAAGAAAAGAAGGTACACCAGGCAGCGAATGGCTTATGTGAAGCCATTATAAGTGTTGCACAGTTTGAATTTACACTGGAACAGTGGACTGTAGTCGAGGTAGACATTAGAGAAGCTGAAGACATGGAATCTGCATTGATAAAGGAATTAGGTATGTCCGTCAAATAGTCTCCCTCCCCTGCCCTAGCTTACACTTCTGAATATAAAACAAAATCAAGATTGTCTCTTATGATTCTTTTGTAAATTCATTGACCACTACTAGTATTTCCTTTAACCTATGAATGAATGATTACGTTATGTTTTTTTTTTAAATATATCTATAAAGATGCTATTGGGTATAGAACTAAATTGATTGACAAATTGTAGATATTTTTGTAATTAGTCAAACCTAAGTAAAAGTTCAATGCATAATGATGGATCTTTCTCAGATAAAAAATGTCATTCTGGTTTTCTGTTTCTAAGCCTTACAATTTGTCAAGGTCAACATCGCCTCGCGTCTATACAAGTGGTCACTTAAACTTATCAGACACTTTTGTTTATTTGAGCTGTTAGGTTGTTGTCTCATCATGTACAATATACCTGCTATATCCCCAATGTTCAAGATCATTGTGATATATAAAATTGAAAATGTAAATGGGGAATGGGGAATGTGTCAAAGAAACAACAACCCAACCGAAGAGCAAACAACAGTCAAAAGCCACCAATGGGTCTTCAATGCAGCGAGAAACTCCCGCACCCTGAGGCGTGCTTCAGCTGGCCCCGAAACAAAAATGTATAGTATACTAGTTCAGTGATAATGGACGGCATACTAAACTCTGAAATATACACAAGACACTAAAATTAAAAATTATACAAGACTATAAACAAAGGCCTGTTTCTCCATTTAGATAAATTAAAAGATCAGAACACAACAGCAGAAGAAAATAAAGAAACAGATGACAATGAATTGACAGTTCCAGACGACACTCAATGTGCAGATGATATATTGAAAGACTTAGGGGAAGCACTAGACGAAGTAGAACAGCAGAGAGTACCAATGAGAGCAGCAGGTAATTACGTCATTCGGAAATCCTCGGTAGAATCCGCTACTCTCCTTAGACGAGGGTACGGAATCGGCCGAGTTGAGACGAATGGTAATTACGTTACTTCTTGAATTTCATTGCGCATTGTTTCTATTTTGCGTTCAGTTTAAATTTATCTTATTCGTTAAATTTTAGCAAAATGGACGAAACACAAGTAAGTCATGCACACGTATGAAATCTCCATTAATTGAATTGTAATATACTTGAGTTCTTTTTTGTTTCTCGGCTAAAAATATAGTTAAAACAATATGTTTTAACAGTTATATCTATAGATTTTCCTTGCTTTATGTTCATGATTTACTCTGAGCTAAACAGTAACAGTGTTTGATCGTTCATTTAACATCAGCAAATTGTAAAGTCGATTTATTTGAAGTAGTTGGATATTACGAATTATTTAATGTTTCATCTTCATATTTCAGTTTACTAAGTTTTATTTTTTCATTTTCTAGGATCAACAGAGAAAACACTGAAAAATGCCAGATATGTTTTTAAGGTACAATTGAAATATTAGTAAATTAGAATGGGAAAGATGTTGATGACAGTAACAATCTTATGATCGACTGTGAAATAATATAGTAGACCAAAGTCTTTTTTTTTTTATTTTCTCTGTCCTGAATATACACAAAATGTTTGCCACTGAACATTAAGGATACAACAAATACTCTGTTCATGTTTTGTTTGATTTAAAACAGTTCTCTTCCTTATCATCAGCTGCAAGTTTTCTTAAGAAAAGAAGTGAAAGTGATCAAATAGTTATATATAAATTTTTGGTAAAAACTTGCTACAAAAGGTTCTATTCATTGCCGGTTTTTAAATTGCTCATTTTCAAAATACCTAGCGGTCAGTCAACTCAATGTTACTATTTGATGTAAGATTTAACAACGGTTGTTTGATAATTTCCGGCAGCAAATATTTCATAACTGGAATGAAAAGCGCTGAGCAACGTCACAATAAAAAGAATTATTACTTGAGAAATATTAAGCTAGGTGGTTGAAGTCATAAAGCTTTGCTCAGTGCTCGTTGCACAAAAATCATGTTCGGAACATGAAATGCAGCATTTTGATTGGTTGATTTTGGAGTATAAGTCATGACAAAAACTGACTCTACTAAAGTTTTATGACTTCAGATCAGGGTAAATGGTGTGTCTTTGTTTACCCTTAGCAAATAAGAAAATATTTACAAAGTTCTGAAGAAACAAACCTCTCAAATATGACAGCTGGAACCTGTTGAAGCAAGCGTCTTGAAGTAGCAAGTTTTTATTCTGCTCTCTAATTATGTGCTGGCTTTTCCCCCCTTATAATGGTCATCTTGTTGGTTGTTGTACTTTAAAGGTTTTTAATTGTATGTTTTACTTTTTACGACATATGAACACGAACACTACATGTCGTGTGCCTTTACCAAATCTGACTATTTTCGCCTTATGTTGTCTTTTTGCATGTATATAGTGTTTCTTTTCCTTCTGCAGAGTGGGGTATTTGTGCATGGTTGGTGTGATCAAATGTACTGTCCAATATCTGATTTTTTGAAAATAATGCCATTCGTGTTATCTTTTGCATATGTCAATTCCATTCGACAGTATAGGCGAAAGTCTTGTTGTACATGATACACGATATATAATAATTAGATTTATGAGCATGTAAAACTGGTTTAGTACCTTACCACATGTTGCTGTGATTTTACACAGTCTGACTTTCTTTGCCATATGTTGTATTGTTCGTTCTTCGTTGTCTACGCTTTATTGATTCGGAGTAGGGAGGTGCCGAGGCGATGTCGTTGTTGAAGTCTGTGGTTCTGTCCAATATTTTGGAAATTCCTGGTTTTTTTTAAATGTTTTATGAGCTATTATATTAAAGACACTTTCCCCAAACGATAAGGGAAAAGAATAACATCTAGGAGTACATAAACGATGGTATTTTTTTTTATAGAATACAGTCCAGAATTTCGATTTAAATGAAGCTGTAAGCAAAAAAACAAAAAAGGACAAAAAACGGGAAAATAGCACAACAAAGAAAGAGGAGATCATAAAAATGAAAATCGCTAAAGAAGAGGAAAAAGTTGTGCAGTTGTATTTTAAAGCAGTAGACAAAATAATGAAAAGGTACAGCAAGGATGTTCAAGCACAACATAAAAAGGAAAAAAAGAGGAGGAAGCTACGTGAAAAGGCGGAGAAAAAAGCCCTAAAGATGTTGGAGAAAGGTACATATTTGTTTTATTGAAATAGACACTTTCGGGGTTCTTCTGCTTCAGCGATTCCATATAGAGCAATGTTTTCTTATTAACTTGCCAATGATGAAAGAAACATCATACAAACTCGAAATTTACAAATTTTTATTTTAACCAAAATTTTTAAATGTTAAAAACTAGAAATTAAAAAAAAAACCAACTATAAATACAAGTTTACGGCAGAGAAACATGCAATACAAATACATATACAATAGATGAGGTAATCAAATAGTTATACAGTACGATATTGTAAAAGGAAATACAATATTATGATGGCATACCCTGTTTAGTAACATGTACAATAAAAATAAAATATAAAAATATCAAGAATTTAAGATTGTCAGGTGTGCGCAGAAAATCTTCGTAAAAAAATGGATGATTCGGTGAGAATATCCAATGGCTTATCCAGTTGCTTATGACGCTGACGCTTTCGTGCAAAATGTTTGTTTAAAACATTCTTAAATTCGGTTGATTTAACATATAAATTAAAACAGGATCAAATAGTTGATATCAACTTAATACCGAAATAACTGGTGCATGCAATAAAAAACTGAAACGTTTTTTGCCCATTGGTTTTCAATCATTATAAGTGTCTCGTTGAATATAATAGCACTGATTTGCGTTATTTTCAATTTTTAATTTTAAAACTGCATGAACTTATTTGATTGTAACACTTACGTTTATAGAAATAAACAAGAGGGAGAAAGAATGTGTAAAGCACGAGAAGAAGAAACCGGTCAAAACATTAGATGTAAAGAAAAAACAAAACAATATAAAGAAAAGCAAAGCGAAGAAAGTTACAGGGAATAATAAGGACTTTGAGTTACACACTGTGGATGAAGAAAATGCTATGAAGAATAGAAAACCAAAGAACGGGGAAGAGAAAATCATAGATGAAAAGGACAAAGACTCTCAAAATATGAATACCAAGAAGAAAAACATTGATAGAATAGATACCACCATTGGTGGAAAGAAGAACACATTTTCAGCAAATATTCGTTCATTTTTACGGATCTTTTCTTGCAACAAACGACAGGATAAAGCTGTAGTTTGATAAATCGTTTTTTGTATAACATTAAATTTTCTATATTTTTAACTGTTTTTACATTCTATTTTCTGAATGAGAAGTCAAAATAGTATTAGGTGTATATATAGGGGTTCCACAAACGGACCTTCCTCATAAGATGTAATTCGCCCGTAACTGGAAATAAAAGTTCGATCTCTTAGTCACGCTTTATTGAATACAAACAAATCAGAATACAGTCATCAGGTACATTCAAATTTAAAGAGGGACATTAAAAGTTCTATTCTAATGTATTTTCTTTGATCCAAGAGCTGTAATTTTGTGAAATTAGTTTATCCAAAACACAATCTCGGCTTGTACTTCACCATCTTACACATACTAAAAATTATAGAAATAAGAAGATGCGGTATGCTTGCTAACAAGACATCTAGCCAAAGAAACGTAAATGTATGCAATATAGGGCACTGTGCCGTTTTCAACTATGATCAAACCCCATACCGTATATATAAAAAGCTCTAGATGCTACTACGTGACATATTCAATCTCAAAAAACCATAGACTAACAATGCTAAAGTGACAGACACAATATACTAATATGGCAGACAACCACCTATATAGGCTCCTGACTTTGCACAGACACACAAATAATGTGTCAGGGTTTAACATTGTTTGCGAGTTCTCAAAACACTCAAAGCGTCATTAACTGTCCTGCAACAACACACCATAAGAACAAACAATACAATTCAGTAATTCACGTTTATTTAGTATTTTTCTAGGGTTTTATGCTACAATTACCGATATGATGAGCTCAGCACTTTTCCAACTGTTTATTTTACAGTTTGTTCTTATGTTGCACTGTTCAGTTGCACTTGTAACTACTGTCCTAGGATATGAGGAGTTTTGAGGGCTCACAAACTTAGTAATACTGCCACATTGTTTCCGTGAGTCTGATTACAATGTAGTTATATCTTAACTCGAGTGCTCGTATATATGATATCATATGAGGATAACGAAATCAGAGATCTACATTTTAATCATATTTACAGAATCGGTGTCCAAAAAACGATGTTATAACCTCAATGCAGTTATATCTTAACTCGAGTGTTCGTATATATAATATCGTATGAGGATAACGAAATCAGAGATCTACATTTTATTTGGCCTTTTTAACTTTTTTGGATTCCAGCGTCACTGATGAGTCTTTTGTAGACGAAACGCGCGTCTGGCGTATATACTAAATTTAGTCCTGGTATCTATGACGAGTTTATTTAATCATATTTTAAGAATCGGTGTCCAAAAACCGATGTTATAACCTCAATGCAGTTATATCATAACTCGAGTGCTCTTATATATAATATCACATGAGGATAACGATATCAGAGATCTACATAATCATTTTAATCATATTTTCAGAATCAGTGTCCAAAAAACGATGTTAAAACCTCAATGCAGTTATATCTTAACTCGAGTGCTCGTATATATATCATGTGAGAATAACGAAATTAATCAGAGATCTACATTTTAATCATAATTTCAGAATCAGTGTCCAAAAAACGATGTTATGACCTCAATGCAGTTATTTTTCTTAACTCGAGTGCTCACATATATATATATATATAGAATAACCATACATTGTCTCGAAATATAAATGTTATTTGTACAAGGCTTAGAAACAGGTAGAAAGCGAGTATGTTTACAAGTATATTGCTCTTCGTGTATTTTATCTTATACGTCGAGTTATAAAAATTGATCAAAGCATTACTAGGCTTCTGTATTATGTATGTGCCTGTTCCAAGTTAGGAGCCTGTAACTCAGTGGTTGTCGTTTATTGATGTGTTACATATTTTTTTGTTCATTTTTTGTAATTAAATTCGGCCGTTAGTTTTCTCGTATGAATTGTTTTACATAAATTTGTCATTTCGGGACCCTTTATAGCTGACTATGCGGTATGGGCTTGGTTCATTGTTGAAGGCCCGTACAGTGACCTATAGTTGTGAATTTCTTTATCATTTGTGGAGAGTTTTCTCATTGGCAATCATACCACATCTTCTTTTTTATTTTTACAGTGTAGTACGCCAGACCAAATGTTTCGTTTATATACTCACCATTTTTGTCTGGGTAAGACAATCTGTGTATTCCCAAGGATGTTACAAAATGTGTTTAAAATTTAAGGTAGAGACCATGTGGCCAATAACAGACAACAATGCACAAAACTAAAAACGACTAAAAGACAACCAAACATCATTTAAAAAACCCTCAAGATTGAGCAAAGTACCCTTTAAAAAAGCCAGTGGTGAAATCGGGTGCTCAAATATTTCCCAATTTATAAGATATTCCGTAGCTTCATTTCATATACCATGATTTCCTTAATAGAGTGTTGCTGCTTACAAGGAAGCTATTTACCTAGGGTTCAGCTTCGAAAATTTTACGGATAGCATAATGGGTTAGTTGTCCGTCATGGCATATCTGTTTCACAGATGACGACGAATATGTTACATTATTACTAGTAGTTGTTATTGGCTTTGAACAAATCTTTTTGGTACATACATTAGGCCGTTAGTTTTCTCGTTTGAATTGTTTTACATTGTCATTTCGGGGCCTTTTTGTAGCTGAATATGCGGTATGGGCTTTGCTCTTTGTTGAAGGCCGTATGGTTACCTATAGTTGTTAATTTCTGTGTCATTATGGTTTCTTGTGGAGAGTTGTCTCATTGGCAATCATACCACAGCTTCAAGGCTTTTTATATTCAGTAACTCAGAGTACTCTCAGATTCTGGCATACATGTTGTACTTTGTGTCTTGTGTGTCTTTTTAGTTGTGTTGTGCTTTCTGTCGATTTGATGAATTAAGCCTTTTTCAAATGATGTAAAAACTTTATAGATTGTTCTTATCGTGTAATTCTGACTGTTACATGATAAGCCAGACAGTGGCGGATCCAGAAATTTACATAAGTGGGGGCCCACTGACTGACCTAAGAGGGGGCCCGCTCCAGTCACGCTTCAATGATTCCCTATATAAGCAACCAATGTTTTTCTGCCAGAGGGTTTACGCGTACACAAACATGTTTAACCCGGCAAATTCATCACTGTGCCTGTCCAAAGTCTGTTATTCAGTGGTTGTTGTTTGTTGCTGTTTTTCATATTTGTTTTTTGTTTATCTTTTACCTCCGATAGTAGAGGGTATTACGTTTTTGGCATGTGCGTCCGTCCGTCCATCTGTTCCGCTTCTGCCGGTCAGGTAAACGTTTTTGGCCCAGGTGGTTTTTGATGAAATTGAAGTCCAATCAACTTGAAACTTAGTACACATGTTCCCTATGATATGATATTTCTTATTTTCATGCCAAATGAGGGGTTTTGACCTCAATCTCACTGTCCATTGAACATAGAAAATTATAGTGCGGATGGGGCATCCGTGTACTAGGGACACATTCTTGTTTGTTTATCTTTTACTACGATAGTAGATGGGTATTATGTTTTTGGTATGTGCGTCTGACCGTCTCTCCGTTTGTTCCGCTTCACGGTCGGGTAAAAGTTTTTGGTCAAGATGGTTTTTGATGAAATTGAAGTCCAATCAACTTGAAACTAACCTATGATATGATATTTCTTGTTTTAATGCCAAATTAGGGTTTTGACCTCAATTTCACTGTCCATTGAACATAGCAAATAAAAAATGATAGTGCAAGAGGGCATCCACATTATTGTCTCAAGTTAATCATTTATTATATATAGATATAACGTATTAAAAAAGGGCTATTTAATTATAAAATTTTCAACAATTAGGTTGAAAGAATAGGGAAAGGGGATTTCCAAAAGTTATCTATTGAATCTGGTCTGTATGCAATAGTTCTAACATTTCATATAAATGTAAAATTTCAATTTTAACTAAAAAATAAAGAGAAGAGAAGAGAAGAGAAGCAAATAGGTAGAAGCAGACTAAAAAGTGTGGTCGACATTCTTTTGAAATTAATAAAATAAAAAGTTGTTTTCTGTTGTCTTCAAATCTAGAAGATAGTCAGTGACCACTTTCAATTTTTTTTTTATTATTTCTAATTTTTTGAAAACTGAGTGGATTCAGGAACATTATACTGTTCCGGTCAGGTGGATTGCGGCGCCCTGGCCGTCACTACGACTCCTTTGCCCCTGAAAAGTGGATCGACATCTATCATAATTATTTATAACCGTGAGATGGGTTTGCCAATGAAATGTTATGAAATGAAAATATGAAAATGTCCTACATTTTATTGTTTTTAATTTGATTTTTTGCTTGAAAAGGCACTTTAAGGATTTTAACAGTTAGCCGTGGTTTTATAAAATAAAGAAAAAAAAACACGGAATTAATAACGTTCTTGTTACCATAAATTGTTTTATATATTACTTTTAACAAAGGCTCGCACCGAATCTCTTAATTTTAAACAGTTAAAGTTAATCAATTACTAATAACTGACTAGTGGTTAACATTGAAAATAAAATATCAATAATGTAGGCGACTGACCACATATATTATTTTGATATTAAATTTTTGGTACAAGTTATGACCAATGAAAATAGCGGAAAATCGTGTGTGCGATACCAGTTGAAAAGCGAAAATGGAATCTGCAAAGGTAACGTCAAAATTTGGTATTTGTCATTTGACAAGTCCTTTATGGCCACTAATTTGTCTAGAATTACAGACAGTCGCTTCAATTTTCTTTTTTTCTATACGTAATCCATACTTAGTCTGATATTGAGTCTAATTATATGACAGACCGGCTTAATGAGTAGCATGACCTGTCTGCTAGTTTAGTCTTTAGAAGTTATCCTGCTATATTATTATGCAGTTTTGTGTTTTCTTTGTGCAATGTCTTGACTTGTTCTTAGAAAATTATGAAGTTCTCAACATAAGTTTTAAAATTAAGATGTTATGAGTCGAACTTTAACTGACATTATATTTGTATACTTTTAAATTAAAATGTATATATTGAACATCAACATGATAATGAGTCATTGATATTTTTAAATCAATGATCAGTTATCCCGCTTAATTTATTGCCATATATTACTGTCTCAACCACAAATCAGCCAAATTTACCTTCCAATTTTGAAAGGAAGTACACCCTTGACTTGAGCTGTTGAGAGGTGCTGACATTAATACATCCTTATGGAATTATGATTATAATGAGATATATTGAATGCAAACAGGTTGCCCACCCCCATGAAGAACTATTCCCTTAATGAATAACAATCCCTCATTTGAAAGAGCTTTAAAACAAAATATTCTTTTTTTTTAAACCAATTTTAACAGCCTTAAATCAACAGCTTCAGCAATGATCATACAATGTAGTATGTTTCCTGTAAGTTTCAGTAGAAACAAGCTATTTTTACATCCCTTCCAAGTAAAGTATTGCTCAATTTTCCTTTTAAGCTTCTGAAACAATTGTTTTTTCTTCCCTTCTTAATCCATTAAAACTTTTTTCTTCCCCTTTAAATGTTTAAAACATTTTAGTTTTTTCTCTCAACATCATTGAACATGCTCAACAAAATAAAAATGAAATTGTATAAATGTGCATGTACATGAACATGTATGTCATTTATCATGTTTACATGGTTTATGTACATGTAAATATTTAATTTAAAAATTGTTTCATCTTTCAAAAATTCAAAATCCTTTTTCATTTAACATGTTAACTAAACTTATTAGACACTGCAGTGATGTCACTAAGTTTTGAAGAAGCAGGCTGAATTTCTAAAATAGGCGGCAAGTACATGCGGACGGCGAAGCCGTTCGCGTCGACGAGCTTGCTCGTCGCTACTACGGCGTGGGGTCTGGGGCCCGCTCAAGGGCCCCAGGATTTTTTTTTAAAATGGTGCAAAATCCTGCATTCTGGGGGTGTCCTAGACCCTTATTCAGACCTCTGAAAACATCATTTTTTACTGAAGATAATGTAAATGATTAACTAAAATTAGCAACATGATGGGTAAATGTTCTGTACATGTGATCACATCATTGATCATCTTGATGGACCAATATACATTTTTGTGCATTTTCCTGCAGGTTGACTGCTAGTAAATATTTTTGAACTGAAAGAATCCAAAAATCTTAGTTTGAATAGAAACATATTGTCTCTGGTTTGAATTATCACTTGAATAATTTAGTTTTAAATGAAAATTGTAATTGTGACATTGAGAACATTATGTTTTAATTTTATATTAAAAAAGTGTTGGTTTTGTTTTTACAAAATTAAAAACAATATTCACTGACTAGTAGTCAGCTGGAGCTTCGATTTCAAAGTTAAAACTGTTACAGAGGTGCTATATTTTATAAAATCGTATGCTATCCCAAGGACGTATAACTAACATAATATACGTCCTTGGCTATCCCCAAAAAGATTTGAAAATTTAGACTAAAATTCCTGCATTCTGAGCATACCTGAGAGTGATTTAGATGCTTGGGAAAATGTTAATTTTGTCTTATTTTTGTTGTTGACTTCAATCACATTGATTTTTTTTTTTAAATGAGAATCCGTAGTCCTGGCAAGGCTAATCTATATTATATTTTTTTCTGGGAAGGTGTCTTTTGTAAGACAACTAAGGAAGTCTGTTCTTGAATATATGTAAATAATACACAGGCAAGTGCCTGTGAAATAATAGGTGAAATATTATAATTTTATTTCAAAAATAATCGAATTTATTAAATATCTTGATCGATTTATTTGCGTACGTACTTAGTGACAAATGACTCCCTTTTTTCTCATATAAGACTTGTACACGTATTTCAAACATGTTGTCAAGCTATGTCGTTTTATTTTCTCTTATTTGTTAACTGTTCAGTAATCAGTAAACTAAAATCCTTTTGAACTATAAAAGATATTTTTAAAAATTATTTGTGGTCGACAATATTCTACTTTCGTTATTGACCTTCATTCTCTGGACACCACGTGGTCGTGGGCTTTGAAATGTGAACTTCAAAAGGTGCTGTTTTCCAGATTCTTGACAACATTATATATATTATACTTTCTTTTATTTGACTGATATATTAATTTCCATAACATGCTATTGTCATCTTTGGCTTATTCTTTCTCTTGAAGCAAAAACCAAACAGGGTCATAATGTCCATCGGAACGTCTCTCTTTTTATCCTTGCAAACATTACAATACTTACCGACTTTAAATAGACGACCAATCAGCGGACTGCATTTACGTGAACTATATTTAGTCAAAGGTAAACACTGATTTACATCCTTGTTTATCGCGACTTTAATCGTGGAAGCTGATGCATTGAACAATTATTTTTTAATATTAACCTGATTATCTTTTTTATCTTATTAATTTTTTTTACTCATGCAAAAATAGCCGGCGGGAAAAGGACAATAACCGGCGAAAATCGCCGGCTGCCGGCTTCTAACGACATCACTGCACTGATAAAAATTTACAATTTCTAGTTCCATGTTTAATGCACTTGGACTTTTTTCATGAAACTGGCTCTCTAGTATTAGTAATAGATGAAATGAAAAACAAAATGTAGAATCACAGCCTTCCAGACAATGCCAGAAGGAACATAAAAACCCTGATACTTTTGATTATAGACTACTGACCATCTGACCATCAGACATGTCAGACAGTAGCAGAAAATAAAAACTTAGACATCTTAGACTTAATCAACTAAAATCAGCCTTCAGCCTGTTCAGTGATGTCAGTACTAAAACTCAAAATCAAAGTCGATTTTTAATAAATTATTTACTTCACATTTGATTTTAATCAACTTATATAATTAGGTTATAGAAAGGAAGGCCATGGAAAAATGAATGTTGGTTTCCCCATACATGTCCAGTGCTCTAGCTAGAAATCAAAAGGGGCAGGGTGCCAGTGGAGGGCAGGGCACTTTTTATAATAAGAAAAGGCGCTGCTCATTTTTTTGTCTACGTTTCTGTGTGTATCACGAGTTAACGAATCTCTTTTTTATTTTTACTGTATATGTTTTTTTTTTTTTAGATAAAGATGCTTTTCAACTATAGTCTTTATTTCATTGTTTGTGTAGTTATGAATGATATACATGTAGTACAATTTCCACCACGTTTGAGTTAATTAAAAACTGTGCTTGTCGCTAACAAGTTGAGATGGAAGGCATTTCTGTAAAGGCATAGTTTTATTTTGATGACTTAAATTCAATTCTAAAGTCATGAAAGTCTTCATTTATACACTCTTCCATTGTGACTTGGAGATCGAAAATGCCTACCCAAGCTCTACACACTCACTGACACATTCATCAAAAGTATGACAAAAAGATACATTGTCCTAATTAAATTACCTAGTTATTAACACCTTTGAAGAATTGATTGTAATGACATGATTAACCTGGGGGGGGGGGGGGGGGGGGGGGGGGGGGGGGCAATCACATAGGTGTCATATATGTAATTAACTTGGAGATCAGAAATCGATGAAACAAAATTTTACCAAAACGGCACAAGATAATTTTGGAAAAAGACGTCAGGGCAGAAGGGCGCGGATGAAGGCACTCAGCGCGCGGCTGAGGGCACCCAGGGCGTGGCGCCCTTCTATTTTGGGCTAGCGAGACCACTGCATGTCATTGTGAAAGTTATTCTAGGGTCCAGCAGCCTAGCAGACAGGAAAAATCTTTCATTTTATTTTTATTTTTTCGTAAAAAAAAGTCGACAGACATAACAGAGAAATTCCTGTTTAACATTCAATATTGTGGTAGAAGCTATGTGAAACTATAGGATTAATAATTGAGCAATGTTGAAACTCTTTTAAGAGACCATCAGACAATTCTAGAAAGCATGATCATGATCATGATGATTCAAAATTGTCAATAGAGACAAAAGCAACATTTTTTTTATCATTTTGCAAATAAAGGAAAATTTTTAAGATTTGAACCATAGGGTAAAAACAGACCAAACCTGTAGAGTAAGCATGGTAAGGGGAAACACACAATCATTTTTGCATGGCCATATTTCTAACTTTGTCAAGTAATGTCATGAATGCATGGAATGTCTATAAGTATAATTTTTTTAATTGAATTTAAATGTCTTTTTTAAAATTACAGAATGCCATGATGACTGGCATGAAATTCAGTATTGAGCCACTTAAAGAACCTCTTGGTTTCATTAAGCTTTTACAGTTTGTAAGTATAATATTAAAGTTTTTGTGCATTGAAAGGTCTTTTTTGATTTACAGAATGCTATGAGCTTCAGTATTGAGCCACTAAAAGAACCGAGAGGTTTCATTAAGGTTATTCAGTGGGTGAGTAACATAGATGTTGTTACATTTACATGTTGTATATTGCTGTGTGTTTATTCTAGTTTTCTACATTAGCTAGATGTATTAGTTGGGGTGGGGTGGGGTGGGGGTGGTTGATTTCACATTTTTGTATCACACAAAAGATGTTTAAACCCCTTTTGGTCTCTGCATTTTTGTGCCTGTTCCAAGTCAAGAGCCTCTGGCATGGTTAGTCTTGATGTATGTTCTTTTAATTTTAAATCATTTTTATATGTACATGTTTCCAAGTTTGTTTTGATGTTAATTTTCACTGAACTACATTTAGTACACATTTTTGTTAAGGGGCCAGCTGAAGCACACCTATGATGCAGGATTTTCTCGTTGTGTTGAAGATCCATTGGTGGCCTTGGGCTGCCCTTTAGGCGGGTTGTTGTCTCATTGACATGCTCCCCATTCCATTCTCAAATTCATGTATCAAATTATTAATTGATGATGGTTTACATACTTGTGTATCACAAGTCATTTAGCCATGTCTAATAGTATGTTGTTTCATATTTATTTTCACTTTATAGTCCCCATATATAAATCTTAGTCTTAAGATTAGTTAGATTACAATGACAAATATGTACTTCATGCAGAATGGAATGCAATAATTTGTTCTGCTTGGTTGACCTATTTTTTTTCAATGTACTACAAATGTACATGTACATTTACAATAGTTGGCTAAATCTGTCATGGTTGAAAGCAGTGTCTGCTTATGTTAAAGCTGGTGAAGACATGGTAAATGCTTCACCTGTTTGATGTTTCATAATCTTGGTTATAGTGATTCCAAAGGATACCATATCCATCAAGGTCAGGGCTAAATTACAAAATGGATACAGAAGTCTGCATGTTTTAAATCAAAGAAAGACAACTCTTGGTTATCAGATGGTCATTTAACTATCATGACTATTGATCATCAATTGGATATATGCAGTGAAAATAAAAAGAAACGTTCTTGAGGTTTACTATTTGTGATGTTAAAATGTTTTAGAAAAGAAGAAAAAAAAATATTCATGTACTCAATGAATCAACATTGTCACTTAATTCATAATCAATCCTAATCACAATTTAGTTGGCTGTCTCATTGATGTTATTGATCATGTTTTGATTGGAAAAAAATATTTTTTTTTGTGGGTGATCAGTCCTGAAGAGCACACTTTTTTAGTATTTTTTTTGAGAATTATGCATTAGCATACATGTATGTAATAAAACAACTATTTTGATCTTTTATTAAAATTCTTCTGAGTTGGAAGATGAACTTAAGTGTTTTTGAAAATTAATTTAAAAAAAATTAAAAAATCAGATTATGTCATAAAAAACTACATGAAATTAAACTTTACTTTTTGTTGACAATGTTTTTATGTTTCTTTTCTGTTTCTTTTCAATATTTTTTTAAAGCTCATTGAGAGACTTTTTTTTAGCTTTTTGCATCAATGTGTTTTGTCTGTGCTTTTTATGTGAGTATTCACTTCGAAATAGCCATGATAACCAATATATAAGCTTACATACATGTACCTGTACAAAATGATGTACATGTTGTTAAATTAATAAATAGAATAGATCTCTGTGACTGACTTTACCTATACTTGTTACTGGCAAATATGAAATGTATGTTACAAGTACATGAAGATTCATAACCAAATCATCATCATGATCATTATCATTTGCCCATGTAGTGACTTTTTAGATATTTAAGCTATTTATATTAAGGTGGTACCCAACACTTTCACTAAAATAAATTTGGCTCGTTTAATTTTCAAAAAATTTTGTCAAAGTATTTACATTGATTTGACACTTAAACAAAAAAATTAAAATTAAAAAAATTTTGAACCAACCGTTTTGTCAGAAGAATTACACTGGTTATATAGCAATTTGACAAACAACAATTTTGATCATTGAGAAGCTTCATATTCCTTTTACAACACAACGTAATTAAAACGTTAAGCTGACTTTACAGAGTTATCTCCCTGTAGTGTTAGGTACCACCTTAAAAAATACATGAAGATTTTCTGGAATGACAAAATTTCATGAAATTCTGCTACTTTAAAATATAATTAGTAGTACTGTACATAGCTAGTTTACTGTTTTCCAAGTTTTATTTGGATCTTAGTTTAATTTCAATCTGTGGTCTTTTTTTTGGTTATATAAACATGATAAAGAGATTTATTGGATACTAATATGCAAATGACCTGAAGTTCAACCTTATTTGGGATCTTATGGATATAGTTGTGTCATTGGTTATCGTATCACATCTCTTTATTTTGATGTGCAGAATGCTTTAGGAATTAAAAGCTAAGAGGAAGTTCATGACTAACAATTCATTTCAATGATAAGTTGCAGTAGATTGACTATAGTGGTTGACATTAGAATCTTTAATGACCAGCTACATGTATATATTCGTCTTATACATTTATTTATTTATTCAATACTGGTCAACTAGGTAGAAGGCTGATTTCTACCAGCACCATTTTGTATATTATAAGTTGTAAAGGACATTTTTAATGAGAGTAAACAACATGTAATCTACAAAGACATTGAAATTAAAATATGAAATTATCAATAAGAAATGATGAACGTAAAAGAGGTTATTTGTGAAAACTGACATTAAAAAAATAATTTTGCAGTGTATAAAACATTTCGGTTGTTCTGCATCACTCAAATATTATTTTTCTGCCAAGAAATTAAAATTATATAAGGCCAACTAAAATTAATTAGTAGATTTTCATCCAAAATTTTGAAAGAAATGGGGCGGGTGGGAGGATTTTATTTTTTATTTTTTATTTCTTATGAAACCCTCTGGTGACGTGTTCTTCATATATGCTAGTGTAACAAGTAAAACTGTGAGCTACTTCTCACTGAGTAATACCCCTGTCTCAATATTTTGGTAAACAGGAAGTTGTTAAGTGATGAATCTGAAAACCCATCACAGGGTATAGCTGACTTATATAACCCTGAAACCAAATTTCAGAAATCCTTGTCAAATAGTTCCTGAAAGAAAATGACGGACTGACGGATTGAAAGACAGAAGTAAAACCCTATTTAAAAGAAAAAGTACATGTATAATAATAAGCTTAAATCATATATAGAACTAGGAAGATGTGGTACGCACTATGAGTGCCAAAGAGACAACTCTACATCCAAATAAAAATTTATAAAAGTAAACCATTATAGGTCAATGTACGGTCTGTATAAGGAATTGTACAGCATTGTTCAAATCTTAAATACAAATCCCTAGTTGGCAAACACTGTTCTACATGCAATTGCTGCTTTAAAAACCTATTTTTAGAAAACAGCAAAAACATAGAGAAATACTCTCATCAGTTGGACTACCTTCACAGAATTTATTTGCCTTTCTAGGCAATATTTTTTTTGTCTCCATAAAATGAAGCAAATGCATTTGTACGCAACACAAGTATTATGAGTGCAGAATAAAATGAAAACTCAAAAGTTTTGAAAATATTAGGGTTGGTGCTTTTCTGATTCTTCTTCAAGATGCAAATATAATTATAATGTAAAACATGAACTTAAAAAAAAGAAGTTTTTTAATGACTCTATTGAGGGTATTGGGACTGAGAGTGTTTGCTGTTTGTCAGGCAACAACAACAAAAAAACAATTGGCAAGGGTAAAATTTTCTAAGTGAATATTTCCCGACTTTTTGAACTCAATATATTGTCATAAATCTAACAAGTTCGTGCTTGTGTAAATTTGTTTAATCAGTTATGTTTTTTATACCAATGTGTTCCACGATTCTTGCTCTTTGGGTACACAGTCCAAAATTCCTGACACAAAGTCATTTTATTAATGAAAAAATCAACCGTTTTCTTATCACAACAATTTGTATCATTCCGTGATTTGCAGAGATGGACACAGAGTATAACTTGAAAGCATATTATTGCATGCCCTTCTCGTAACCAATCTCTATTCTCGGTAGATGATTTTGTCATCATAGAGCTGCAGAATCATTTTAAGTTACTTGAAGAAATATGAAAACCGAAATTTGAAAGAGGAAGTTAAAATTGAAACGAAATGTTGACGGTTACCGGAAACGGATATGAACAAAATCCGGAAATCGTAAATTTGTAAAAATAAAAAAAATCGGGGCGGGATGTTTTCAGAGGGGCGGGCGGGGATGAAAATCTATCAATTAATTTTAATTGGCCTAAGGGAATAGACATGAGAATACAAAAATAGTCATGTGACAGTAAAGAAAGATGTTCCTGTCTGGCTATTTATTCAAGCTGTACACTGAAATTGAATGTCACTAATTTTATTGTTTTACTCAAATATTTTCTGCCAGGAAATTAGAATTATATACATGTAAGGAAATAGACATGAGAATACAAAAATAGTCATGTGACAGTAAAGAAAGATGTTCCTGTCTGGCTATTTATTCAAGCTGTACACTGAAATTGAATGTTGCTAATTTTATTGTTTTACTCAAATATTTTCTGCCAGGAAATTAGAATTATATAAGGAAATAGACATGAGAATACAAAAATAGTCATGTGACAGTAAAGAAAGATGTTCCTGTCTGGCTATTTATTCAAGCTCTACACTGAAATTGAATGTCACTAATTTTATTGTTTTACTCAAATATTTTCTGCCAGGAAATTAAAATTATATAAGGGAATAGACATGAGAATACAAAAATAGTCATGTGACAGTAAAGAAAGATGTTCCTGTCTGGCTATTTATTCAAGCTGTACACTGAAATTGAATGTTGCTATAATTTTATTGTTTATCAGTTGTCATCATTGATTATTTATAAAACAAATTATTCAGTTGACTGGAAAAACTCAGTAGTTGAAATAAGATCATTGAAATGGTTTGAATTATAAATGATTTTCCTCAATTAAGTCATGGAAGTCCATTTTAAATTCTGTAATAGAAAGATACTTAGATTTGTACATAACAATTTTTTACTGTCAGTATAAAATGTTTCAGAATTTATTTTCAGTCATAATGTAGATATCATGACCACAGGGAAATTACGAAATTAACAGGAGTGCAGTCCTCATGATGAGAATAGGTTGACATTTCACATCCATTTTCAATGTCATTTGGACATTGCTTAAATATCATTATAGATCAGTAAAGTCCAGTAAAAATGTTACCTTACATGTATATTTGTGGCTGTCATATTAATCATGTACCATCAATAAGCCTTTAAAAAAATATAATAATAAACATTTATAACTTATCATATTTTTCTTCCTAAGATAAAAGTTATATGGGAATAAACTTCTATACCACAGAGTTAACTTTCAACACATTTATCTTTGAAACGTCTATGTCGTTTTTCAATCCGAATGACAGGAAAGATGAATATTTATAGTAGAATGCCATCTCCATCACTAAAAAGTTTTATTTTCCCTTATTTTATGTCTTTAATCATCCTATATTTAGCTGCTGTCAAGCTTGGTTAACTTTTTAACAAATAAGGATCGTAATAAATATTACCCATTTATTTATTTGTACCAGCGTAACTTTATCATTAGATGAATAATTGGTATTTCATAAATGGACACAATCGTAAAGGGAAAAATTAATCAAGGCGTTTTTCCTGGGAAATCAGTATTCTATAGATCATAACGGAATTAGAGGCCAGGATTTCATTTCACGTTTCTACAGAATTACAGAACGACCTTTTCAATTAGAATTTTCTCTGTTTTCATTAACGCGTTGTTGTCAGATTTACGGACAAATCTATTAAGGGGTTCAATAAGAACAGTTTTTTATGGATTGCAAATGTTTTGTTCAATTTTGAATAAAAAAAGTTAATACTATTGGATTGATATAACAGAATTGTTCGATTAGATTAAGAAAGTTGATGTAATTTTCGATTTATAAGAAAAGAATAATGAAAACAATTTTACTTTAATTACAGAAATGTTTTACCCTTATTCAGGCCTCTAGACTGATTGAAAATCCTGGAAATAAGCATGACATAAATCATAAAATAGGACATTGTTAATATAGAATTAAGAAGGTATAGTATAATTGCCAATGAGACAACTCTCCACCATAGACCAAATGACAAAGAAGTTAGTAATATAATAGGACATCATTCATTTGATTAAAGTACTGAGTTTTCAGATGGAAAGTAAAATCTTACTTAAGCTAGGTGGTACATAACACTACAGGGAGATAACTCTGTAAAATCAGCTGAACGTTTTAATTATGTTAATATAGTTCAGAAAATATGAAGCTTCTCAATGATCAAAAGGAGTGTTTGCCAAACTGCTATATATCTTTTCTGATAATGTGTCTGGTTCAAATTTTTGGAAATTTAGTATTTTTGTCAAATGGTCAAAATAAAAATGTTGTCAAAATTTTATGGAAATTAAACGAGTCAAATAAATTTTAAGTCAAGGTGTTAGGTACCACCTTAATTTTCAATATTGGCACAGAACAAGATAAACATTATTAGGTTCTTCTGTTGTCACCTTTAGTGAAAGGATTGAAATTTATTTAATGATTGAAAGGTGAAATTAAAAATTATATCACACACATAGTCAGAAGAGATTTTGAGGTCAACATATAGTCTTTTATCAAAGTCAACAGAAAACAATAGTACTGGTACACATGTAGTAAGTGTGTATACAAAATGTCAAGCTGGTTTTCCTGCCGAAAGTCATTCACTCACTCAGGTTCTCTATCAATCTATACATGCTTTACGCAAAACACTAAATTGCTCATAGTCGTAAAGATATTGAATGAATTGAACTACATGTAAGACAGTATCAAAGATCTACTAAAAACCTATAAATTCACAAAGAATAAACAAAAACCATTATGATATGACATGATGTAACTTTTCTTCAGTGTTGGATGGGCTCATAGGTATATGTTACTGTGTTAAAATAGTAATATGTTTTCAGATCTTGTCCCCCGATTCTATTAATCTCAATCAGTTGACTAAATATATAAACTGACATTAACTTCTAAATAATTTGGTCTCTGATGGAGAGTTGTCTCATTGGTAATCATACCTCATTTCTCATCTTCTTTTTATATCATTGTATTTTGTATGCTCCTCATACCATTAAAATGATTAAAGACCCTTGAAGATTTATTTTTCAACCCCAGGGTATTTCTAAATACCTAGCTGCACTTAAATATCTTCATATTTTTTAGTACACTGTAACCTTTTTACGTCACTGCCAATCTAGAAATAGTTTTATATAATACAATTAGACATCATGTTTTTCTGTGATAATTTTAGAATTTGAAAAGCTTGGAGGATTCTTTTATTCAAATTTGTCTTCTAAGATTGTCACTAGTGATTGTTTTGATCGGTTTGCTGAAAAAATGTCATTTGAACTAATTACTATGAAGCATTGAAAATGTAATTTTGTAACTTGAAAGATTTCCGTCACCAATTAGGATGATATTGCCTACCATAGAAATATTGATTGGAATATAACACTTATTATATGAAAAGTACAAGAGTAAAAACAACTAAGTTGGGAGCATTTAGTCTGAGGATGCAAAGTATAAAGAAAAGAAAGTTTGAATATAAGCTTAATTAAGCAGTTTTCATACAGCAGTTAGATTTTCCCCTAGAAAAAATTGAAGTTAATGGGGTTTTGGCATGTAAAATTTATTGTGAAGACTTCTGTTAAACTGTTTACAGATAGTTTTTATCAAACGATACTTTGATACAATTATAAATAAATGATGCATATTGCATATATTAATTTATTTTATTTTAATAGTAATAAAACTTAAGGGTGGTATGTATAATAGCAATGCATTCAACATTTCCGTAGTACAATCTAGTAACCCGCTAAAAAACAATTTATTATTTCAGTAGAATAAACTCATGAATATGAAACTGTTGATATTGAATGAATCCTACATCACATGCAGTGTCAGTGTTTTTTATACATGATCTAGTTCAGTATTGGTACATGTATTTTCATTTCTAGGAGTTTATTTTTTTGTGTACAGCCGATTAAATCCATTAATGATTGTATCAAGGAAAAAAATCATAGTTTCCATTCTATGAACTGAAGTATCACGTTATGATAGATCAATAGCTGTTGTCGGACACTTCAAATTGCTAAATTTTATTTTATAAATGGCCAGGTAGACCACAACTTATTCTCAGGAAAGGTTTTATTTCCTGAATAATAAAATTATTAAACTTTTTCTTGGAAAACCTTTGGAAAAGGAAATTTATAAATAAATGAAACTTGCATCACTGAAATAGAGGCAAAATGAATTTTACAAATTTTTAATGAAATTCAAAATTGATTTACAGAGAATTTCAACACAGATGGGTAATTTAAATACAAAATGGTTTCCTTCTATTAGGAGTTAATGCTTAATAATGTTATTGGTTTATCAAAATATTCCCTGAAGGCTGCAGAAAATACATTTTTGTTCTAGACTATTTCATTACTGGAGTAAGGTGCCATTTCTTTAAATTTAAGGAAAATTGCTAGACTTTTACAGTTTTATTATTCAAATTCATGATATGAAATAATTCCTTTATGGATATCGATTGGAATTTTGGAGCATTCTTTGTAAAAGCATGTAATCATGTTAATATAATTATGGTGAAATATTACTTGCATACTGATAAACTCAAAACTATACCCGTGCTTACCTAAATCAATTCAATTGAATTCTATAAATAGAACTGTTAAAAAAATGTGTTTGTAGAGCTGAAAATATCAATGAATATAGCTAAAGTGATGCACCTTTGGTTCAGGCGACTTTACTGAAGATTTCATCTAAGCAATTCGTATTTTATCTGAAAAGATTTAAATAGCTCTTGATAACATTGAATTTGATCATTTATATAATAAGAGAGTTTTTGTTATGGTGTATTGTATATTAAAGTCATATGAAACCTCAACTTAAAAAAAATGATACACTTTGCATTGCAATTTGCAGTACAGTGAAACCTGTCTCAACTGAATCTTAGTAAGCCAGAAACCTGTCTGCAATGCAATCTATGAGAACACTGAAAGTAAAATTCTAGAGAAATTTAAACTAGACCCATGTCTAGTGTGAACAAAATCCAACGTCTCTAAGGGGTTTTTGTGAATACAGTTTTCACTGTATTTGTCTATTTTGCCTCCAATCAGACAGTAACAAGCTTGGATTACTGTCATCATTATAAAATGTCTCATTTTGATTAGTGTATTTATCAGACAAATTTAATTTCCTTCCCATTTTTCTGATTTGATTGCCTACCAGGAACTAATTTCCTTGTTTTAAGTACGCTTTCTTAGAATTCTGATAAACAGACAAAATTATTGTTATATAGTACTTGAAGGAAACATTTTATCAAGTTTCTGTTCAACACATTTATTACAAGTTTTACATTTTATATCAAATTTATAATTGATGTTATGCATAGATTGCTACATAAAATTATTAATCTGATATAATTTTTTTTTTATATGGAACAGAAACAAAATAAAACTTAAGATAATACAATTTTTTGTTTATATATATGTCCCTTTTATGATAGGAGGTAGTATTTTGTTTAACAGTCTGTGTGTCGAACCATTATGAGGAAAAAAGTTGTTTCTATTGTTTTGTCATCAGTTTGCATAAACATAAACATTGCAACTCTTTAAAAATCTTCTCTTCTGAAACTCCTAAATAGCTGCAAACCAAAGCTTAATGTCTATAGATAAAAAATATTGAGTTTGATTTTTGTTCAACATACATACATATATATGAAGCTGCCTATCTCAAAATAGAACACAGGGTCAAACTACAAAAGCTTTGTCCTAAAACTGTAGCAATTAGAGAAAAATGATTAGGGTAGAAATGGTCATTACAATTAGTTCTATCTATATATATATATATATACCCTATACATTTTGGAATATCTGTTCATCTGTTTTGGATTTATTGCCCCTGAAATAATGATTTTCAACTTTTTTAGCATTTTCTTTCCATTTATTTATAAAGGTAGAGGAGCTTAGGTTAAAAGTGTAAATTGCAATAAAATATCAGCATGAAATAATTACCGGTAAAACTAGAAAACTGAAGAAAGATTTATCATTCTTCTTTGGAGTCATTGCCCCTGATAATTGCTCTGTTTAAATTTTACATGGCGAGCATTCACCCTTAAAAATATATTCCTTACTTTAAAATTCTCCTATAGTACATTGTCAACTTGGCAAAAAAACCTATCTCAGTAGATTATACGTATGATTAGCCTGAAGACTTCATTGATGATTTAATGCAATTTACTGAAGAGAAATTTTGTCAAAAGGATGGTAAATTATGAATTTGGACGAGAAATTAATGAATTCATCAAAGCAATATAAAGGGCATTACGGACAACATCAATTGTCGAAGCGATAATAATTCTCAGAAAATAAGTACTGTTTGACAGGTCTCCCTGACTGGATACCATTAGTAAAACCTTTCTGATTATACTGGTGTGTCTAATTTGATAATTCATTATTATTAACTCAATAAATCTTTCTGGCCTTCATTGTTTAATTGTACTGTTGTCTTATTGACTATTGATGGTAACTTCCTTTTCAGAATGGTCACAATTAGTATCTGTATGGTCATAATTGTATTGTTGTGTTTTTTTTTTTTAGAGAAGTTATCCTAGAAAAAAGAGTAAATAACAGATGAAGGATGATCTGGCATTATTATTTCAATTATAAATTTAATTTGCAATTTTCTTTTCACTGTTTTTTTTTTTTATGTAGAATACAATTTTTCGCTTACGCTTGCTATCATCCGTTTCTAAGTTAAAGATCTGTTCTTTCTTCACCACCCTTAGTGATTGATCATAGAGTGATGGAATCTTTTTACAAGATGTATTTATACTGAGTGAAATAGTTCAGCAACATATATTAAATGAATTGAAAAACTTTGAAATGAAAATACCCAAAATTTCAAATTTTAAAATACAAAGTTTTTGACTAGTAAAGTTAGTATGACATCCATTTTAAATGAACTGGTACACATTTTTGTTAAGGTGCCAGCTGAAATATGCCTCCTATGGTGCAAGTTTTCCTGGCTGTGTTGAAGACCCATTGCCATTGGTGGCCTTCGGTTGTTTTCTTGTCTTTGGTCAGGATGTTGTCTCTTTGACATAGTTTTCTGTAGTGTGCCCTATGTCTGTTGATGCTAACTAGCCACTGCCTCTACAGTTCTCCTCTGTGTCATTTTAAGTCTTCCTCTTTCTTTTACCTTCTTGGGTCCAGCAGAGTGTGCATGTAGTCTTTGTGATATCCTTCTGGTCTTTCCATAGGACATGTCAAATCTGCCTCCAGTGTCTTCTCATTATCGAAATTATTTTTTTTGTTGCTAAACTTTTTTACTCAGTATATTTGTACTGAATTAAAAATCTATTACTTAATGGTATTGCCATTACTGGGGACAGTAATGATGATTAAATTGTCACCCTGATAACAAATTAATAGGATGTGTGTGTAAATGTAATGTATGGAATATTAATGGACAGATTTAAAATTATTAGAGAAGAGAAATAAGGTCATAAAATCAAAGTCCAATTATGGGTTGTTTTTACAGAATCGATATGTTCTGTTCAAGTCACCAGACCAAGAGGTGTCATGCAGACTATGTCACCAGGATTCTGTTAAAAACAAACCAAATGGTTTTATCGGGAAATTAATCTCCTTAATAGATAATGAACTACGAAAATAAATTTGAACAGCTATTTAGAAATATTGATGTCATATGGTAATACTGGTCAAAATGATGATCTTCTTTAACAATTTATTTCTTATGGACAGGACTGTTTTGATAACCTTTAGATTTCTTTTGCAATTCGTGTTATTTGTTTGTTGTCTCGTTAACATATACCTTTAAAATACTTTTATTCATCTTAACCTTCCTAGCCTGCAATGGTGACTTAAAAATAGAAATATGGTAGCTTAGTCTTCTTCTGACTGGCAGTAAAACCATTGCCAAAGTGGGACATCCATTTGTCTGTACTGGATGTAGAAGTACAAATGTACACAGCCACGTCTGGTCAGAATAAGGATGTTTAACTTTTGCCAAGAGTTATAAGAGCTTGCCATACTTTCTGCATATTTAGAACTCTTGATACATCTCTTGGGGGTCCCCTAAGCTGGTCTGTTGCCTGAGTATGGAAACCATTTTCATTGTCCAAAAATTTAAAGGATGCGTTGAAAGCATTTTCATTGTCAAAAAGGATGAGTAGGAAGATACCCCGTTTCCTTTGATCTTTTTTTGGAAGATAATGTCTCCTGCAATGGATGTTAAAATTTTTTTTCCTTACAATCTAGATGTCTGTTTATAGCTATAATTGTTGTTTTTTCTATAACTCTTCATTTAAGAGGCTTAATCTGTGGTGAAATCGGCCTCTACTCATGTAACAAAATGTTGTGAAGACCTACATCAAAAGTAACCAGAAGTAATAAATATGCTGGTTAATTTATGAAATCTATACCAACAGGATAAGCTATTTTCACTTATAAACTGAAGATATTTCAAGTTTTTGCTCTAAAATATCAAATTTGAAAATAGAAAAAAAACGGCCTTAAAAAGGTTTTCATGTAGGCTCGCCTCAGCTGCAAAGAGATACTTTATAGGAATTGCTGAATTTTTATATGCCTGAATACCAATTGTTGTGGAATGGCGAAAAGTCCTTTTATCGTTGAAATTTGATTTTATGGTTTTCCTAAAGTTTGTATTTGACAAGGCCTAAAGAAAATACATACTTTGTTTAACGTTTAAATTTTGTGATTCTGTATCCTAATGAAACCAATGAAAATTGGTACCCTACGAATAATAATGAACCCACATTGAGTATTATGAAAACAGGGTAACAGTCTTAATTATCTAAATACCTTCACAGTTCTGTTGTCGTCGTTGGATAATTCCAATACAGTCATTGTTTAATGGAAGTATTGAGAATCAGATATGCGAGTTATTAGTCAAGCTTTGTCTATTTGTGAAGGAGGATAATAGATTGTTCACATTATCAGTTGACGATGGATGTAAAATGATTGTTACTATTATTTTTCTAAAAGTTGTAAATCTGGTAAGACATAGTTTGAATATTGATTGTGTTTAAATTAAAATACTAATTGTGCATTCATTTTGAGAATACCTGAGCCCGTTATATTGTAACATATTTTTACATAGTTATATTGTTAGTGGTTTTAGTGCTATACTTTTATCTTTAAAAAAAGCCCAGCAAATTATCCTGTTGGGTAAACTGGAAAAAATAGATTTTAAAGTTGATCTCTTTATCTTGTATTTATTTTTGAACTTGCACTTGACATGCTTGAAACGGTTCATTCAACCTATGCCAACATTTTGAAATTTAGGTATAAAATTGTGTGAAAAAACGTTGGCATAGGTTGAATAATTTGTTACAGATTAAGTGTTATAAAAACATAAATTAATTAGGGGCTAATCAATCTACAACCAGTTTAAACCTAGCGTTAAAGAATACTCAATATACATTTTTTATACAAGTATTAGTGAAAATGTAGGTAATTGGGTGTGTTGAGGATCTCTATTTCACAAAGGAATTAGTTTGTTAATTTCATAAAGACTGACTCATGTAAAATATCTATTCACTATTAATTCCAACACATACAGAGAATAAGATGAATTTCACTAATATGATTGTCTCAATAGTCACACTATAAGATATAATGCTACATCTGCACAATCAACTGGTGTCATGTTCAACTTTATCCTTGAGTCTCTAGGATCAGTTTCGCAAAACTATCTCAGGAGTAAGACATGTCTTAGGATGTTTTAACGGCATATTCTAGTCTTAAGTGGGTTTTACAAAGTGGTCCTTAATTTGGACATCTTTTAATGTTGGTCACAAAGTAATGACTCCACGAGAGTTTGTTTATAAAAATTACTCATTTTATATATTAATTTTGCAAATTATCTTATAATTATCTTATTATCAATTTGGATGATGGAGTTTCAAATTAGAGACACAAAATTTAACCATAAATCTCACAACTCAATATAATTAATAAAAAAAAACAAGGGGAACTTGCATTTTTTAAAACTAAAACAAAGTAAATAAATGGTGCATTGTCCCACTGGAAAGTTGAACCAAAAAATCACTATTTTTTTTAATTTATTTTAAATTTTATATTCTAAAATTACTTTGATTTAAAAAAAATTCTGTTGAAGTATGTTATATTTGTATATTTTGTTGCTTGTTGAAGTATGCTTCATATTAAATAGAACAAAATAATGAACAAATATTTAAAATTTGCACAAATGAAATAGCTTTTTTCTCTTTTTTTCTCAAGTATTGTTATATTTACGCGTTAAATTTTAGAAATTTAGTCTATTTTTTATAATTTTTATAATAATATTTAGTTCAACTCAATTTTTCTAGTATCAAGGGTTTTATTTTACAATTTTTGTCTTCTAGAATTTTTTTGATATTTCCATTTTTACTACAACATAATTTTGCAAATTACTTTATTTTTGTTTTGAATTTTTAAACTAATTATGAAAAGTAATATTTAATGCTAAAATATACTGACTGTATTTTACCTTTTATTAATTAATAATTGTTATAACAACACCTTTTGTTTTTTGTTTGTAGGCATAGGTTGAATATGTTTTTATCAAATGTTGGCATATGTTGAAGACACCCTTGAAACATGAAAATCAAAATAAACTTTTCATATTTGATGTATCAAAATTATGGAAAAAGGGAGGTATAGTACTTCCATTGTAAGGTGCATGTAGCCATTGGCATTTAATAAATAATGATTTTTGCAGTAAAAGAAATGTGTATTAATTTTATACGAGATGAGGAAAAATCATGTTTGTAGAGAAAATCACCAATTTAAATTATTTTATGTAAATTTAAAATTAGTTAAGTCTAATAACATGAAAAACAATAAAACATCAAGGAATTAAGGATTTATACTTTCCTAAATTATTAAATGCATTATCCTTTGTTAAAATTATTTTATAGAAAAACAAAACACTGAACTTCTAAAAAAACAATCCTCAACATTCATTGAAACTGAATATTTGATAACAAATTTATAAACTACCAATTACCTGACTTGATACAGGACATTTTAAGAGAAAAAATTGGGTTGAACCTAGTTTTTAATTTATGGCTAGCAAAACCTCCCACTTATATAGCAATGCTAAAAATACAGCTAAAATAACAACATTATGTGACAGGAATACAGTAAATATATAAACATACAGAAAATCAGATTAGTTAAAAAGTATTCCTAAATAAATTGATAATTCATATAGGAGATTCCTTTCATTAAGGTGGTACCTAACACTTTAACTAAAATAAATTTGGCTCGTTTAATTTTCTTAAAATTTTGACGAAGTATTTACCTTGGCCCTTTGACAAAAATGTAAAAATTTCAAAAAATTTTAACCAACCGTTTAATCAGAAAAATTACACTGGTTATATATATGGTTATTTGACAAACACTTATTTTGATCATTGAGAAGCTTAATATTCCCATATAAACACAACGTCATTAAAACGTTCTGCTGATTTTACAGAGTTATCTCCCTGTAGTGTAAGGTACCACCTTAAACATTAGTCTCTTGCATTTGTAGTTTTCCAGATTTGTGTTTGAATGCTAAAACATTTACAATTTGTAACAATATTGACCTTTTCTGTTTTTAAATCCTGACAACAGGATGAATTGCTTCGGTCACTTTTGATTTAGTCTTAACACCCTATTATAAATGACTTAAATCTAGCCAATGGTGAGTCTCTAGTGCTTTATTCATAAATTCCCTGCATAATTTTATGCAGATACTTCTGATACATGTACAAAATTTATAAAACTTATTTTTGAAAATACAATATTGTAAAAGAAAGGCATTTAAGATACTTAAGGAATATTCACACTTATACTTAGTTGAAAACAAATTGACAATGCCATGACAAAAAAGAAAATACTATCAACAACAAACAGCAGTTCACAAAACAAAACATAAAACACTTAAGTCTTAGCAACACAAACTCCACAAACAAACAGGGTTGTGAATAGTAGTACTTTAATTTGAAGAATTCCAGCATAAAATTTGTGTTCATGTATTTTTTTATAGAACAAAAGCAAAATGCATGCACATTTATTTACTTGGTATAAGCCAAATCTTATACTTTGAATTAAAAAAAAAGATTACAACATTGTATTCTAAATTATATACCCTTCTATTATCTTTATTGACTCAGGTTTGAATTGAAACTATTGACCTAACAGCAAACATATATTGAAATTAATGATTTTATATTTGAATGGTATTTTATCATGCAAGCAGTGCATGCACTCATTAGTACTTTGAATCTGTGGTGAACTGTAATTCAGCTTTAAGCAGTTGACTAAAATTAAGGTCTAACACCCTGATATGTGAAATAGTGGGTAAAACATACTTGGGGATCTCAAAAACTAAAAGTTGAAACGCAAATAGACATAACTGCAGACTGACTGCCATAAAAAAAAATAATGGACACAGAAAACTTAAGATAAGCAGCATTATCATGAACCTCAACAAATAACCATTGGTGAATTCAGGTCAGCAGTTCCTGTTTTACGAAGTGGCGCCTGTCATGAAACGTTTGTCAGAGGTTTAAAAATGTATGCTTTTTCATGGCCATTATACAGCCTTAAAAAAATTTGAACAAAACTTTTGAAAAGTTCAATTGGTAAAAAACATAATATTTCTTCTATTGAAGCATGACTTTTGCAGGCTTATTTTGGATTCTTTTTTACAATGGCTTAATAACTTTCAAATTGAGGTTTAATTTTAAATTAGAATAAGTGTCGTGAATATAAACTGAGAAATATTTTTAAAAGTACTTATAAATAGTGATTCTATGTTTTTTGTTTAGTTAACGCATTTTCTCGAACCAGTTCCTATATCCACATTTTCACATACTCCTTAAAACAATTTTTAAGCATCCTTTTATTCTTTAATATAATGAATAAGTGAAAAGTTTATGCTTGTCATTCTCATAATCCCTTGATGGGAAAATTAAAGATTTTTCCTTTAAAAATAATTTTGATGGCCTGTGATCATATTGCTAAAGGTTTCTAATAATCCCTTGACAGTTCACATTTCTAACTAGTCAGCTAAGTATGACAGTGTGTTGTATTGGAATCAAGATCATGGATACTCTTTTGATTTGGAATCAAGATCACCAATACTCTTTGATTGTTCTCAACTTGAAGCATACGACAATTCTATAATCATTAAGCACTGATAGGGGGTTTAACCACTTGATTCAAACTCAGATGAGATATTTGTGTAAAAGTCATTTTTCCTTTGAAGCTTTACTACTATTAATGATTTTTCTGAGAGATGAAATTCACGTATAAGATCTTCTACTTGTTAAGATAATGAACGAAGAAAATCTATGGTTTCTATTGATGACAATTTTTAAAAGATTTTTAAAGTGTTTGAATTTCTTCTGTCAGTTGAAAATAGATGTAGGAAGGGTTTCTATTCATTAGAAATTGATTTATTGGAAAAATTCTATCTGTTTTCAACAAAGAAGGATTTGTTTTTTACCTTAAACTTATCAATGATTAACGAATAATGCATTTTAGCATGGAATCTACATTTTGAGAAGAAAAAAAATAAAAGAACCCTCTCAAAATAAAGGTTACACATGCAAGAAGTATATATTAATTAATTAAGAACACATGCTATACACAGGGGAAAAATGAAGTACAAAAAAATTGTATGTTTGAAGAAGAAAAAAAAAAGGAAAAAATCAGACATGGAGAGAAAAATTAGGAAGGAAAAAAATTGCAACTATCTAAAACCATGTAGACATACAAATTACAAGGTCATTATATTATAATTAATTCATTATAAACTTGTCTCTAGCTGAAGAGTACTAGATGACCTTGCTATTATTTACTGATAGCTTCCTTTGGAGGCAATCAAGAAATTTATTAAAGGGGGATATCTAGGTATGTGTTCCTACTAGAAGTATGGAGGTGGGGTTAGTATGTGTATTTTGTTTTCAAATTAAACCTACACATCTGTCTGAAGGTATTGAAGTTAATTGAACATAATTGAATCTAGTGTGTAACATATTGGTTTTCAAGGCAAATCTTTACCCTTTTGATACTAAAAAAATTATTATTGCAATTTTTAAAAAAATGGACCAAAATGGACCAAAATGCGAAATTTATTATTGTTATTTTAGGAAAATCTACATACATTCATATGGATCAGATATCAAAAACATTACCGTAGTTCTTTTCAAAAAGCCTTCATAGGATTCTAATGGTGTCACCCATTAGTATTATTTAAGCATTGATAAAAATCTGAAATAATTTCTGAATTTATAGCATCAAAACAGATTTTTTGATTGTGCAAAGAAGCCATACTGACATGACAGATAGATGTTTAAGATGTAAAAAAAAATTATATCTTTTCATTTCAGATTCTATCTATATTTGCTTTTGCAACAACTGTTAGTTTGGATGAGAGAATTTCTTTTCATGCTGTCTGTAGAAATGGAACACATAATACTAGTATAACCACCGCAACTGAAAGTATTCAGGTTGCCTATCCATATGAGTAAGTTTGGAAAAAAAAGATGTGGTTGTTTTAAAAGTATGAAGTGGATTTATAATGTGACTTATAGGTATAAGTTATGAATCCAGATAACTTTACGTAAGAAAAAAATGCATGAAAAAAATAAATGTTTAGTACTTGTCAATGAGACATAGATATAAGAAGATGTGGTATGAGAGCCAATGAGACAACTCTTCATCCAAGTCACAATTTATAAAAGAGAAATCAATATAGGTCAATGTATGGTATTCAACACAGAGCCTTGGCTTGACAATATTGTTAAATTTATAATTATAATATATAGTATGATTGCCAATGAGACAACTCTCCACCAGAGACCAAATGATTGGTGTAGAAGTTAGCAACAATAGGTCCCCGTATCATCGCAAATGGCCTTCAACAACTTTTATGGTAAGCTATAAAAGAAACAGAAATAACAAATCTATAAAAGACACAGAAATAACAAATCTATAAAAGACACAGAAATAACAAATCTATAAAAGACACAGAAATAACAAATCTATAAAAGACACAGAAATAACAAATCTGTCAAAGACACAGAAATAACAAATCTATAAAAGACACAAAAATAACAAATCTATAAAAGACACAGAAATAACAAATCTGTCAAAGACACAGAAATAAAAAATCTATAAAAGACACAGAAATAACAAATCTATAAAAGACACAGAAATAACAAATCTGTCAAAGACACAGAAATAACAAATCTGTCAAAGACACAGAAATAACAAATCTATAAAAGACACAGAAATAACAAATCTATAAAAGACACAGAAATAACAAAGCTGTCAAAGACACAAAAATAACAAATCTGTCAAAGACACAGAAATAACAAATCTATAAAAGACACAGAAATAACAAATCTGTCAAAGACACAGAAATAACAAATCTATAAAAGACACAGAAATAACAAATCTATAAAAGACACAGAAATAACAAATCTAAAATGTGGTGGGGTTAAACATGTGTAATGACACCAAACCCTACCCTCACCACACAGGCACTTGTCTCAGAATTAAGGTATATAGGGGGGAGGAATTCTGAGACAGGGCCAGTGGTGAAACAGTTCAACTTTAGAACAAACTTAAAATCAATTCAATGAAAGAGCCAAACTCATATGACCAATACAAACATTTGACAAAGCAGATAAACATTCAACAAACACACAGACCGGACATACCAGGGAATTAATAAATGTAATACATTTTACATCCCTCTCACAACAAAAAAAAAAAATACACCAAACACAAAACACAAAATACAGATCCGAGGAAACTCACAGTTACTGAAACCTAGTTCAAAGCCAATAAAAAGTATTAAGAAAATCATGTATCTCAGACTAAAACAGGTTTAAGGCAAGTCATGAGTATAAATTTAAAAGAGAGTACCATATATATAGTATTGCTATTTTGATTTCAACATTTGCAATTTGCTTTCAAAATAACAAAGGTAAAACATATCTCTGTGTTTACAGTTAGATATAAATATATTAAGTGAATAATAATCACTGTGATATTGCACATGACAAAAAATTACAAACTAAACTGTGGTCATTCTTTATGTGTCATCAAGCATTTTTACTTCAGAAATGCTATCATGCAGGAAAAATTAGATAAACTAACTGAAACAACAATAAAACTGTGTGTACAAATTATTAGTCATTTAATAAAAAAAAAAAAAATCATCTAATTTCAGCTTGCACAATGAATATTTTATGTGGCCATTGTGCACTAAATCATCAGCTGGTCCTGGCCAAATGCCATTGTTGGAAGGAGCAAAGTCATCAGCTGAATTCTATGTGTTTGTAGGAGTATTTGTGTTCCTATATTGTTTAGCAGCGTTAGCATTATATCTGCTATTTGATGAACTCTATCGGTCTAACTCCAATATAGTAACTGCGGTAAGTATTATCGGTCTAACACCAATGTAGTCACTGCAGTAAGTACAGTAATTGATGACCATATGTTGACCCCTAGGCACTGGCTTAAAAACTTGTATTTTCTGGACATGTCCTGTAAATTTTATTCTTGTCTGCCGTTATACATGGTATATTTCATCTGAAACAGACATCAAATGTATGTTTGCCAAATTGCTATACAAATGTATAATTAAGGAAAACATTCCATTTTTATTCTCCATTTATTGGCATTATGTTTTCTGGTCTGTGTGTCCGTCTGTTTGCTCGTTGTCCATTTGTTCATCCGTCCGTCTGTCCAGCTTCAGGTTAAAAGTTTTTGGTCGAGGTAGTTTTTGATGAAGTTCAATCAACCTGAAACTAGTATACATATTCCCTATGACATGATCATTCTAATTTTAATGCCAAATTAGAGATTTTCCCCCATTTTCACGGTCCACTGAACATAGAAAATGATAGTGCGGATGGGGCATCCGTGAACTGCCTGGAGACACATTCTTGTTTTCGGTGATCTTTTTTACTAGATTTGTTTCCTGGCTAAGAATAATTTTCTGGTCATAATAGTGACATGAGGAGTAATATCTCTAAAAACAAACCCTGATGTTAAAAGGGGATGTCATAACCAGTGATCCTGAATCACTCTGAAATATCTCTATTAATACTATACCACCGTGTCATCAATCACAGTTAGAGCTTCAATCAACATAGACTTTCACGACAGCTTTTTAACTGAATCATTTTCATGTATTGTCCAGAATCATACATGCAATATATAGTTGCCAATGAATGTAAAGCTAAACGCAATTAATCTATTAATCATTTTGTGTGTACTGTATATTTTTAATCTACCATAAAAGCAGAAATTTTCATTGAGATTCAGAGTTGTAGAAAAATGGTGGTCAGAAGGTTTTTAGCTACCAAAATTTTGTAAAGAATCGACTCAATTTTGGTATTTTGCAATAGAAATACTAGTGAGCATGGTGAGGACTAGCAGACTTTCTTCAAGGACCATCAGGGCAAAAAAGATTTCCTGTTATTTTTTTGATAGATTATATCCACTAAATTAAAACCCTGAACTATATTTAAACCAACATTATGTCATTGATTAATACTTTCTCAAACTGGAAACCACAAAAATAAATCCAAATTCAGAGACCAAACCATGAAAATTAAACATAATAAAAATTTAATGTTTCTGCAGTATCTGTTTCCTCAAACTTTTCTAAAAAGTATAACAATAATTTCTGTTTAATTTTTTATAGGACTTTATAATTTCTGTTGTCCTGACCCTGTTCTGGTTGATTGGATCTTCAGCCTGGGCACAAGGATTAGTAAATTTGAAGTACTATACTGACTTTAATAAATGTGGACAATTTACTAGGATGGGGGCAGATTGTGAGCTTCCAAATCAGTGTGTGCAGACAAAGTTTCCCAATTTTGCTAGCCTGAATGTTTCAGTGGTAAGTATTTGTATATATTTATACACCTGATATAAATAGTAAAATCACAAAAATACTGAACTCAAAGGAAATTTCAAAACGTAGAGTCCCTTATCAAATGGCAAAATCAAAAGATCAAACTAAAGGATAACAACTGTCATATTCCTGACTTGGTACAGGCATTTTCTTATGTAGACCTGGTTTTATAGCTAGCTAAAGCTCTCACTTGTATGGCAGCCACATCAAATTCCATTATATTGACAATGGTGCGAGATCAAAATTTTTAAACAAACAATCATAATCTAGGTAAAAATGTCAAAATTAGGGGTACAGAGGTCAACATTGTGTTATCATCCTGATCACTATAAAAACAAAAAAATATGTATTAAATGAAGAAGCACAAAAAAGGCATATAGATAAAGCACATAAGCAAAAATAAAAGACAAGAAAACAAAAATTTACATCAGCACAATAACATAATCATGATAATTATATAATGATGGAATGTATAAATACAGAGCCACATCATTTGTATCAAAGAAACACAAAAGGGCATATAAACAAAGCACATTAGCAAAAATGAAAGACAAAAATACAAAAATTATCATAGAGCAATAACACAATGACAGAATGTATAAGTACAGTAAAGTAAAGAATAGAAAAAAATGGTCTAAAAAAATAAAAATGAAGAAATAAAGGACCCCACCCAGGCTTTGCAATTATGAATAGCAGATTTTGTTCCATGTAACCTCTTGCATCTGTTGTACCTATAGCTGGTAGTAAATATGACGTGTGTATTAAAGAGGGTCAGGCTGGGGTTCACAGAGAAGGAAATAAGGGGCAAAACATGCAGAATAAAGGGCAAACAAACAAATAATAGTGGTCAACATGATAAACAGGCAAATGTTATACAGAGTGGAAAATAATGGGCAAATATATAAAGAACAGAGAAAAATGTTCTACTAAAATCAAGATTAAAATAAAAATGGAGGACACCCCATCCAGATCCTTAATAAATGTTGCTGTTATTTCTAAGGTCTTGATAGCAAAAGAATAATGGAATTACGAAAATGTTTTACTAAACCTTCTCTATTGATTTTTGGTATAATTAAACAGATATATATCATTTTCAGAAGAGTTATATGATGAAATACATGTCTTGTGAAGAAATTTAATTAAACTCCTGTTAGCAATACAGCCAAAAAAAAATAAAATATGACATTGTCTGTTTTAAACAAACTTGATTTAAGCTTCGACCTTATCATTGTTTGTGTGCATCTACTTTTCACCTACATCTAATTTGTTGTTAATTGACACAAATGAATTGACAAAGTTAATTATTGACATATTACAAATGATAAACTACTCGTATACAGTATGTATTATGATATATAGGACTCGACTCAGTCAAGATGATATTTTTCGTCTTTTTACTCAAAAAAAATAATCGACCAATCGGATCCTTGTAATTTTTTTGGCAAGGAACCTTAAAATCACTTTGATTTATAGGTCTTTCTGATTTCTATAGCTAGCAATTCTTAAAAAAGAAAGAAGAACAAAACAAAGAAAAGAAAAGCAAACAAATAAAACATTTGGCTTGATACTAGGATTTACAATTCGTACAAAATAGAGATAGTACACTTTAATTTTTTTAATAACTTTTTCAAATCAACTTGGATTAGCATCAAACTATGCAGCTATCTTACATATATATCAAGCTTACTGAATCCCATTTCATTTAGTTTTTTGTTGTATTGCTGTAAAATTTAAGAATTAAAGTAATCTTGGTATAAAAAGCTAGGATTTGCAATTCGGACAAAATAGAGATAGTACACTTTATTTTTTTTAATAACTTTTTCAAATCAACTTGGATTTTCATCAAACTATGCAGCTATCTTAAATATATATCAAGCTTACTGAATCCCAGGTTATTTTGTTTTTTGTTGTATTGCTGTCAAATTTAAGAATTAAATTAATCTAGGTAAAAAAAGCTAGAATTTGCAGTTCGAACAAAATAGAGATAGTACACTTTAAGTTTTTTAATAACTTTTTCAAATCAACTTGGATTTTATTAAAACTATATAGCTACCTTGGTGATCTTACTAAATCCCAGGTTGTTATGAAGTTTTAAACTATTTTTTTGTCAAATTTAATGACATGGCACTATACATGATTTAATTACATCAGTACACATGAGTTTTACAGGTAAAAAGAAAGCCCTACTTTTCTTAAACTCGTGTATTACTTATCTAGTGAATTAAAATCCCAGCGATTTAGATTTAACAGGATGTTGCAACTTTGAATAACTGTTATTTAGAATTTAAAACTCTCTGGTAGATGTGATCTTTTTAATAAGTTTGCCCCAAGCAGAAGGTATTGCTTTATAAATCACCACAAATCAGAAGAACTATTTTAATAATTTCTAATGTTTCATCCCTTTTTGATATATTTATATAGTGTATATCAAAAGGAATAAAACATTAAAGGAATTATATAACTATTTTATATATACTTTTTCCCAAATTATGAGAAAAGATATATTTCTAATATCGTAGCTTTTTGACCTAGGTTAATTAAATTCTTAAATTTGACAGAAATACACCAAACAAAATAACAACCTATGATTCAGTAAGATCAATATATTGCAAAGACATTTGTAGAGTTTGATGAAAATCTAAGTTGATTTGAAAAAGTTATGAAAAAAATTAAAGTGTACCATCTCTATTTTGTCAAAACTGCAAATCTTAGCTTTTTTTTACCTAGATTAAATTAATTCTTAAATTTGACAGCAATACAACAAACTTTATAACAACCTGGGATTCAGTAAGATGAATACATCACCAAGGTTATATAGTTTCAGTAAAATCCAAGTTGAATTTAAAAAGTTATAAAAAGAATTAAAGTGTACTATCTCTATTTTGTTCGAACTGCAAATTCTAGCTTTTTTGACCAAGATTACTTAAATTCTTAAATTTTACAGCAATACAACAAAAAACTAAATGAAATGGGATTTAGTAAGCTTGATATATATGTAAGATAGCTGCATAGTTTGATGAAAATCCAAGTTGATTTGAAAAAGTTATTAAACAAATTAAAGTGTACTATCTCTATTTTGTACAAATTGCAAATCCCAGCTTTTTTTTACCAAGATTACTTTATTTTCAAATTTTACAGCAATACAACAAAAAACTAAATGAAATGGGAATCTAGTAAGCTTGATATCTATGTAAGATAGCTGCATAGTTTGATGAAAATCCAAGTTGATTTGAAAAAGTTATTAAAAAAATTAAAGTGTACTATCTCTATTTTGTCCGAATTGCAAATCCCAGCTTTTTTTACCAAGATTACTTAAATTCTTAAATTTTACAGCAATACAAAAAAAAACTTAATGAAATGGGATTCAGTAAGCTCGATATATATGTAAGATAGCTGCATAGTTTGATGAAAATCCAAGTTGATTTGAAAAAGTTATTAAAAAAATTAAAGATGCCTATCTGAATTTTTATATAATAATTTTTATTTTTACATATTGTAAAATTAAATTCTTTCATTTCACAGCAATAAATCAAACTACCTAATAAGTTTGAATTTTGCAAGATCAATATTTAATTTAGTTAGACGGGCTGATTTACATCAGTCAAAACTAAATTTGAAGGTCAAGACTAGTCGAGACAGGTCGAGACTGGTTGAGACTGAGTCGAGACTAGTCGAGACAGGTGGAGACTAGTCAAGACAGGTCAAGACAGGTCGAGCCTTGGTCAAGACCATTTCAGACTACACAAAGATCACCAAGTACTGAATCAGACTAATTAAAGTCGAGACCTAGTCGAGTACACTTAAGTACAGTTAAGTACAGTCGAGACAATGTCGAGACTAGTCAAGTAAAATGTGTGCTAGATTTTACTGGTCGAGCACAAAAACTGGTCAATTCAGACTCTGAGGAGTTTGTAGTGTACAAGATCTTCCAATGAGTTCCTAGAATAAAATTTACTTAATAAAGCAAATATCTGCATGACACTATGTTTCCTATGACACATTTTCCCACAATGACACCAGGTCAACGTAGGATGTTCATTAATATATAATGATTATTCTGTATAAGAAAACACTTCATTTATTTTAAATCTGACTGGGAAAATAAAGGATACTGTGTATGTTATTGTTAGTTCTAGCATAAACAACTCGAATATTAATTAATTTCAAAAAGTTTATAGTAATTTGGTCTTATGTTTCAGATTTTATGTTCTTGTACAGTCAAAGGATATGTGTTTATGTGTGTTCTAGCGTAAACAATTCCAATATTAATTGGTTTAAAAACATTTATAGTTATTTTGTCTTATCTTTCAGATTTTTGGTTTTCTGAACATGCTGGTGTGGGCTGGCAACTTATGGTTCCTGTACAAGGAGACCCCATGGTTCAAGGTCAGATCAAAACCTCCCCAGGAACCTTCAACAGATCCTCAGAGAATATAGATCATCTGTGTATAACAGCAGACGTCTGCTTTTTCAAAAATGTAAAATGGTGAATTTGTGTTTTAAAAAAGTTTTACAAGTTTTGAAATGGCTGAAAGCTGCTCTTATATTCCTGATAGTAGTATAGTTAGTTTGGATATTTATATAATCTATGTTAATGTAAAAGTACTGAAAAGAAATGTATACCAAAGTTTACAGTAAGGGTTTTCAAAATGGCTGCCTTTTGTGCACCTAAGAATTAAGAACAACTGTTTGTCATAAAAATTATTGTCAAAGGTTTTTTGTTTACCTGTTCTTGTACAAGGTTTACTTATTTTAAACTTAAAAAAACATTTAAATAATGCTTGATGTACTCACAGTTTTGGCTATTTTTGTGCTGAATAGAAAGTATACTCTTTTTTAACCTTTTACTAAGGGTAACATTGCTAAATTCATGGTACATGTAAGCTGACAGAAACTTCATCTGATTTTTTTTACATTCCTTTTGCATAAGTGTAAGCAATTTCCATATGCTTCAATCTCAAAAGCAGACATCACCTAATTATTGTAAGAGGGTGGATTATTGTATTGGACACTTACATGTACATACTCATGCTTATTGACTTTTCAGCTTGAAACTAATCATTCTCACAAACTCAGGGTTTGTTTATTCTTTTGTTTCAATAGCTTCATAGCTCTTGTCTCATTGGAACAAAAAAGGGAGTTAGTTTCTAATTATGATACTTTTCAAAATTTTAATGCAAAAAGGTTAAACTGTAACATAAATTCAATGTATTAGTTTCAGGTTTAAACCATTTAAATTTATGAGTTCATATCTACCAATACAAAGGAACAATTCCAAGTTTCTAAGAGGTGGCAGGGTAAGATCTGTAATGTTTTCAACCTTGAATTTTTACAGTAGTACAGCATGTAGATCAGGATGATTTAAGGGGATAGACCTTGGTTCAGGGAGATAACTCTTTAAATCAGTTGTGCATTTGTAAAAGTCCCATTTCGTCAATGAATTTAAGCATTTACCTGAAACAGATTAGAAATAATCTATGTATCCAAGAAGCTTAGAACATATTTATGAAAATGGCTGACACAAACGTACTAATGATTTTAAGAGTTATTTCCCTGAACCTAGGTCTACCTCCTTAATATGTACTTATATTTATAACATAATCATATCTCATATCTTAGAATTGTAAAGTTCAAATGTATTCTTGTATAAATAAGGTCATTATTTATTTTGTATAGGATATGTGAAACAGATTGCTTGATGATATATCTATTCATATTTATTTTGGAATTAACAAATGTTAAGAATCAAAAAATAGATTTTTCTTTTTTAATGGAAGGAAAACATTTTTATTTACTTTACAACTGTTCCTGTGTACTAAGCAAGCCATTGTAAAATTAAAAAAATATTTATTAATTGGCATACAATATATAGGTCAGGTGTCCAATATTTTTTGAAAAATTCAAATGAAACTTTGAAATACAAAAAATGTAATTGTAAAGGTATTAATTCCTTGTTATATTTTGACTTGTTTACTGTAACAACAAGAGTATGTTCATGAAATTTTAGAGGATGTTGAAAAGCATAACTTGTCTACATATTTAGGCTTGAAAATTTATATGTAAACTATTTGTTGACATGTTAGTTTGAAAAGTTTGTTTTATGGCTGAATGTAAACATTACCATCACATTGTGATTTTTTTTATACCTCAGCTTTTAATATGCAGATAATTTTGTACTGCAAGGAGAAAGCTTGTTAATAATATATAAGATTCTGTGTATTTGTCAATAGCTTATATAGTTCTATCAAAAGTTTGAAATTTTATATTCATCCTAATACATTACATGTCCTGGGGTAGGGGTTTGAGAAGGCAATGACAGAAGCTGTTGTTTTATGCAAGCCTACCAGGCTGCTTAAAAACACAGTGTTTGTTGAAATCAAACAAAAAATTAAGGCAATACAAAATTTGTACGAAAGAACTTATTTATTAAGCTTTCCAGATATATGCATTTAAAGCAATTTAGAGGTTAGCAAATGTTCAAGATACATGTCTACTTTTGAAAGTTGTTTGTAGACCTCCAAATGTTTTGTTTGTTTTATTGTTTGTGTTTTACGGTTGCTGTCTAATAGACATATATACCTTATATTTCCTTTACAAAAACATATAATTGTATTAGGATAGATATAAAACACATAGTTTATTGTTAATTTTGTTGAAAAAACTTTGAAATCCATTCCTTCTAGCAGTTACAGTGGAACTAAAGCATATTTATAATTCATAAATTAATGATTGTGTGGAATTTATCTCTGTCCACTTACATGACTTAGATTAAGCAATTTAACACTTGCATTCATAAGAAAAAAATATATGATTTTTGTCCTATGAAATATTTGCCACTGGAGGGAGGTTAAGTACAACACCAATCAATCAATTGTCATGTTTTTATGCATTGAATGAAATGGTCGTTTAAATTTATGCACTTCGAGCTTTACATATGGTAAGTTCAAAGTTCCATTGTAGATTAGAGGGAATTCATTGATAAGAATGTTTTAAATTGCTTAGTATTGTTAGTGAAAAAATCAAGAAAAGATGATTTAGCTTTTGTATTTATTTGTTATTAATGTTGATTTATTTTGATTTGTTGTGCCTTATACATATTAAGCATAAGAGTTATGAGTGCTATTGTGGAATTCTATGTCATATTTTTTAAGTTCGTAAAGAATTCCACACAACAGAGAGAAAGAAACATAAAATTCAATTTGAATGATTCAATTACTGAAAAGTACTTTTATAAGGAATAAAATTTATTTCTAACATCAACTTGTTTTTGAGACTTAAACAATGAATATTTATCTCTACAAAAGCCATGGAAGCTGATTGCATTTTTCTGACAGGAGTGCTTTTAATTCAGATTTGAAAACTGGATTTAATAAGAAGAATTATCAAATATTTGTTTTTAGCTATATAATTTATAGAATTCCTACAGTATGAATTGGGAAAATAAAACATGAACATGAAAAATAATATGTTAAAGCGCACAAAACTGGTGGGTTTATTTAATGTAGGAGCTAGTTTAAGGATTGTTATTGTTGATGTATATATTTGGTGTACAATTTTCCTACAGAATACAAATGTATAGTATAAGTATAGCTTGTCATCACATTCCAAAAAGATATAATTTTAATATATACTGGGTATTTTATAGCATTTATATGATGCATGGGCCTCTAAAAATATTTTACTTAATCAATCATAATTTTGAATTTTTACAGCTTTAACATTAAACAGTGAAACTATCCTGATTCTCAATATCACACCAATTTAAAAATTATTTTGTGGTGACTTACTGCTACTTATATAGATCTGTTGTTATTTTTGAAAAGCATAATATTCTCTGCAGTACATATACTAAATTTGGTGTTTAAGAAAAAAATGTTTGGATTTTGTAATCCATAGTTTGTAAAAATGGAAAAGTTATAATAATTTCCATGATATTATTTCTGTTGATAATTAATACTACCATTCTAAAAAATATAATCTGCACTTTTTAAATGATACTAAAGAATAAACTACAATGTAAGCATCTTTTATTTAATTAAATGTGACTTTTTGATGTACATTTCATTGTTCTAATATTTCAACACAATTTCTGCATATGTCAATTAAAAGAAGCATTTATTTAGTAGGAAGAATTATTGTAAGATGTATGATAGCTAATGTCAACATGTTAGACATACCACATCGTTTATGTGTACCAGTAGGTTAGAAATACAGGTCAAGAACAGAACATTAATTTCCATATCATCATTTTGCATGTTTTAAAAAAAATATACTGATCTGGTACATAGAGTAGATTGTTACCTTAGCTTAAACTACCTACCACATCCAAAATGTAAAAAAATGAAAACAAATAGTAGTTACAGTATATGTCTAAAGAAACCAGCTTAAGACCAGTATTCAATAATATGTACTTTAAGGCCTGCTAAGAAGTAGAAAAAAGTACATTGTATTTTGTAAATACATGCCATAGTGTGACTGTTATATATATATAAAAGCTTCGTTATCATGTGTGTTGATTGTTTTATATTGCTCATTAACATATTCTTCTGTTTATAGAATTAAAAAGTTTTGTATTTATCATGCACATTTTTTTTGTTTTTTTATAACATGATACTAAATGTTTAAGCTTTTATTATAAATTTTGCTGAAGAAGATATCCGATGACTGCACATGAAAATTTCTCTGGAAATATTTAGAAATACATGGAACTGTATATCAAAGGAACATCTGTAAGACGTTTCAAAAATAAGATGTGGTATGATTGCCAATAAGATATTTTGTTTCCACTAGAGAACTATTGACATAGAAGTCAGCAACTGTAGTTCACAGTACTGCCTTCAACAATGAGCAAAGCCCATACATGTATATCAAATGAATATCCTTGTTTCTTGTTGTTCTTCATCTCGACAGTTTCTGGTGTTGACACCTAACACTTATGGTTTATTTCATTTCATGAAAGTAATTGATTTTAAACCAAAACAACTGCCAAAATCATGAAATATGGTCATTAGTTTCAGGATAAAATAAATTATTACCCTCGACTCTGATTTTACTACTATAAACCCAATTTCATTTATTTTTGTGGATATCAACTCCCATGGATTAAGGAAGTCTGGATTCTACTTCGTCAAAAATTATCTCCCCATCACGCCAGTTCATTTTCACAATCGTAGAAATGGAAGCCATTGTAGGGATGACACGCTTTCAATTTTGCTCTTGGAAACCGATAAATTTATCCACATTGCACCATTACGATCCTTATATGTCAGTTGTATTTTAAAAGACAAATGTATCAACTAGCTAATGAGTATCAGTTAATGATCTTGTCTGCATTGATCCAACTTAAAACTATTGTCTGATCGGTTGTCAGGTGGCATTTTCAAAATTCATAAACATTTAAAAAAATTCCAATGAAATATTTCGTGGAAAGGCAGACTAGATTTTTTTAGTGGTTGAAGACTATAAACGCTGGTTATCACACACAAAAAATTATAATTTTTCGAAGATATGCATTTTCATCATCCAACTTGAAAGACTGTCATCAAGTACTTTCAGTAAAAAAAATAGCTATTCGAACACACCTACTCTGTTTTTGTGATTCATTAGATAGGTATTTCACTTGACCCATATATTTCATCTGTTAGTACTGTGATTTTTTTATGTTATAAAGTCAACCTGTAGCTTTGATTTAAAAAAATGATAGAATCTGAAGCAAAACGATGTATGAAATATTCTTGCTTTGTATGATATCAAGACAAAATATTCAACTCAAACGCGCCCTAACATAAAAAAAGTGCACATGATTCTCTCTTTTCGATATAATTGTTACCCATTTTTTGGAATTTTTTCTTGAGTCACATAATGGAAGGGCAGACACGAAAATTACTGAACTAATAGATTGATATGTTTTCCGTCCGTGGTAAATTAAAAAAAACAAGAGGCTGTCACAACGACAACAAACCGGATTTATTAACATTTATTTGTGTCCTGGCAATATCACAAGAACCATTACTGATGAATGGTGAAAGTGAAAATCGTCAATATCAAATTTGACCTCCATTTTGTCATCAGTATCATCATATTAAAATTTGAAAAGCTTAGATTGAATGGTTCATGAGTAAATGCAACAACGTGAATGGAAACGCCATTTTACGATCTTTCAAGAAGCATAACTCCTGAACGGTAAAAGTCAAAATCGTCATTATTGAACTTGACCTCTATTTTGTCATCAGTAACAACATATTAAAATTTCAAAAGCTTTGGTTGAATGGTTCATGAGAAAATGCACGGACACGACGGGAAACACCATTTTTCAATCTTTCAAGAACCATAACTCCTGAACGGTAAAAGTCAAAATCGTTATTATTGAACTTGACTTCCATTTTGTCATCAGTAACAGCATATTAAAATTTGGGAAGCTTTGGTAGAACAGTTCATGCATAAATGCACGGACACGACTGGAAACTCCATTTTTCAATCTTTCAAGAACCATAACTCCTGAACGGTAAAAGTCAAATTCGTCATTATTGAACTTGACCTCCATTCTGTCATTAGTAACAACATATTAAAATTTGGGAAGCTTTGGTAGAACAGTTCATGCGTAAATGCACGGACACGACTGGAAACTCCATTTTTCAATCTTTCAAGAACCATAACTCCTGAAGGGTAAAAGTAAAAATCGCCATTATTGAACTTGACCTTCGTATAGTTGTCAGTAATAACATATTAAAATTTTAAAAGCTTTAGTTGAACGGTTCATGAGTTAATGCACGGACAACATTTGATTGCCGCCCGCCCACCCGACCGCCCGTCCGCCCGCCGTACATCCCCAAATCAATAACCGACATTTTTGTCACAAAAATCCGGTTGAAAATCAGAGGTTATGCATTTTCTACATCCAACTTGAAAGATACCCATGTCGTCGACTTGATATCTAATTGTTTTGCTTAACTATGTACTAGATAAATTGAAAACTTATGCAAATGGTGTTTTTAAAATAAAACACTTCATAATTGAGAAGAAAATTGTAATTTTGTTTGTTTCTATTAACTTTTTAATTTTTTGTCACTATAGTAAACATTACAGTAAGCATTTATGGCCTTCTCTAACAAAGAGCTTCAATTCTTTTGTTCTATTTCAACCGGGTTTCAGACTGGGAATACTTGCATTTTCTTGAATACTTTTTGTGGTTTTACCAATGTCTGCATACAAGCCTATAGATGATTTGAAATTATTTTAGCATTCAAACTTGTGGTTCATCTTTTCCAATGAAACCCACACAAAAATTGGTATCCAATGAACAATATTGAATCCAAAGTACCAGCTGTGACCTTGACCTACAAAAAATGACCTTGGATTATGGTCATTCAGAAAATTTGTTTTAAGTGCTGTTTGAATCCACCAGGCTTTATAAAGATTTGATCTGTACATAGTTTCAATATATGGATCTGCTGTGGTCACTTTTATGTTCTTCCAACCTGCAGTAAAACTTAACAAAGTCGGGCCTTCCCTTTAGCTGTGCAGGATCTACAAGTAGCAGTGTCTGGTTAGAAATTGGATGTTTAAATCTCATAACTACTTTCAAATAGGGAGAGTGCCAAGCTCTCTACACCTGAAGAACCCTTGCAACAACTCTGAAGGGTTCAGCGGTGGTCTATTTCAAGGCAAAATTTCTGTCCCTCTCCATATACCCTTATTTTCCAGTGGCAAGTTCATACTTTCCCAACCTTCATCATGGACAGCCTCTATTACATAACCTTCATGTTGTATTTCCTGTTAATTTATTCTCAGCCTGAACATGCATGAAATGTTTGCCACTGGAGGATAAACAACCAGTAAACAAATCATATGCTTTGAAATGTTTGCCACTGGATGTTAGACAACCAGTAAACAAATCATATGCTTTGAAATGTTTGCCACTGGATGTTAGACAACCAGTAAACAAATCATATGCTTTGAAATGTTTGCCACTGGATGTTAGACAACCAGTAAACAAATCATATGCTTTGAAATGTTTGCCACTGGATGTTAGACAACCAGTAAACAAATCATATGCTTTGAAATGTTTGCCACTGGAGGATAAACAGCCAGTAAACAAATCATATGTTTTGGCCTTGACTTTCAAGATACTGACATGTGTCAAGGGTAAGACCAATCCATGGGAAGCCGGAAGATATGAAATTAGGCTGAAAGAGAAACAAACACAGACAGATGGATGAATGACAGAAAGAACAGCAAAAGGATATCTAATATTTCCCACAAACAAGCTTTAAGGTGGTACCCAACACCTGGACTAAAATTTAATTTGGCTAGTTTAATTTTCATAATTTTTTTTTACAAAATATTTACTTTGACCCTTGGACAAAAAATTCAAAATTTCAAAAAACTTGAAACAGACACATAATCAGAAAAAAATGGTTGGTTATATAGCAATTTGACGAACCTTAAGTTTAATCATCACTGGTATTAAAGAGATAATAGTAACTGCAATTACGATTATCCCAATATGGCGACGGTAGATATAGGTAAAATCTTTACACTCGTTTTTCTTAAATGTAGCATGTTTTTGTCAATAGTTACTCAGCTGCAAGGTTTATCTATACCATTACATCATATTTGAATCGTAACGGTGCACTGGAATTGTCTAAGAGCTGTGAAAATAGCTGTTGAAAAATTCGGGATGATAATTGTAACTCTATGGTATTTTTCTTCTTTGATAATCGTAATTTTCTTTATATGATAATAGTAACTGAAACATAATAAATGTGTCTTTCAGCATTTCAATGGTATTTTGTGTGTTAAAAATGTAAATGCCCAGTTAAACGATGACATTAACGCATATAAAAACAAATGAAGAAACTTACAGGTTAATATCTAGGATAAATTTACCTATATATCTCTAATTGATGAGAAAAAGGATGGATTAGCTATATCCCATATTCCAAAAGTGCAATCCTTTCAATTCATTGCTCAAAATGAAAGTCACGTATACCACATTTTCATATGTCAAAAAAGATATATGCCTGTTTCATTGATTTCAGGAAGGCATTTGATACTATTAATAGAGATGCCCTCTTTTACAAATTGTCTTATTACAACATAGATGGTCCCTTTTTTTAGTATAATGAAAGATATGTATAAAGAGGTTTTGTACTTGGTAAAGATCTCGGAAGGTATCACTGTTTTTTTTAATTCCTCAGTTGGGGTAAAACAAGGGTGTATTTTAAGCCCTACATTATTTTCTTTATATATTAATGATTTACCATCTATTTTTGACTCAACATGTGAACCACCCAAGTTAAATGATAATGATATATCATATCTGTTATACGCTGATGATTTAGGTCTTATCAATAAATTCAGCCGTCCATATTTTTCCTTTGGATTCACTTTTTTCTATTTTATACTATTTTCAAAGTTATCCCTTGTTCATCATAACTTTTAAGTTGTGATATCATCCATGAAAAATGATCGAAGTGACATGAAAACTGTAGCCACTAATTTCTCGTCAAACGGTTTTTGACGAATACTAAATGTCTTTCCTACTTCGTTATGGCATAATAGGGTATGTTCTAGAATTAAATCAGCAGTGGCTTCCCGGGGGCAGAAATAGCACATATAACCACCTACAATAAAATAATTTAAACAATATTAACTATATTTACTATTTACTTCAGGATAAATTATTTTTTGTTTACTGTCTTAATCAGAAATCTGATGTAAGGTGACACATGCGTGTCGCCTGACAATTATTGTCATTTATCATATGTTTAGTAGTAAATACAGTAGTTTTGCATATGTGATAAATAGCCTGCTGTTTAATCCATATCGCGCAACTTTGATGCGCACCCTTTATCGCATACCCTTTATCACACCCCTACTTTTTTTTTTTTTTTTTTTTTTTACATAAAGTCAGTTTTGGTTTTTTTTTTGCTTAAGAAAAATTTAGGTAAATTTTTTGAATGACGTCATTGTTTGGTATGTGACGTCACGAACGTCGAGTTTTCATATTGTATGTGACGTCACGAACGTCAAGTTTTCATATTTTTTGGCACACTAAATGCAACTTTGAAAAAATACAAAACACACAAATTAATACAATAATATACAAAATATTTTTAAAACAACAGCACGCAAATTGTAAGGTAACCCAGGTGCTTCGGGTAACTAATTGAGCAGTTCTTTTAAGGCCTTTGAAACAAGACAAAAGTAGAACTGAAGGCAACCCAGTGCTATGCATCAGAAAACAGTTCATATAATATAATACTCTTCTGTTGAAATATATGATAAAGTGTATAATACATGGCAAAATCCGTATCACATGCCGTATCACCCTTGACCAATATCATCCCTCGGGCCTAAAGGCCCTTGGGCTGATATTGATGTCTCGGGATGATACGACATATGATACGGATTTTGCCATGTATTATTCTCTATGTATCATAATTTCCATCGCTCATTCACATATTTTGTGGCATACCTAGTTTAATAAATTTCTGTATATTAACAAAGTTCGTGTTTTCCCATTTCCAAATTTCTTGAAGCTTGTTCTCCCTTCCAATTTTATAATATACTAGTATGTAGCTGTTTTCATAAGAACAATTAATTATATATGCATAAAAAGAAATGTCATAAGATGTTGGGACGTTTCGTAAATAATTCATCGCCATAATTTCATAATATGCTATCAGATATACGTTTTTAGGGTCAATATCAATAAAACAGTTTCCAGTTACGATTATCTTTTTTATTTTTAAATACCATAATTACGATTATCTTTTTTCCGAGTTACGATTATCATCCCGAATTTTTCAACGGCTATTTTCAAAGCGCTTAGACAATTCCAGTGCACCGTTACGATTCAAATATGATGAAATGGTATAGATAAACCTTGCAGCTGAGTAACTATTGACAAAAACATGCTACAATTAAGAAAAATGAGTGTAAAGATTTTACCTATATCTACCGTCGCCATATTGGGATAATCGTAATTGCAGTTACGATTATCTCTTTAATACCAGTGATCATTGAGAAGCTTCATATTTTCTTAACAATACAATGTGATTAAAAGGTTTACCTGATTTTACAGAGTTATCTCCCTGTAGTTTTATGTACCACCTTAATAGGGGAGGTAAAACAAAAATTTGTAATTTTAAAAAAATTTTATTTCACATTAACAGATAAAAGTTAAAATTATACTATCAGTAAAAGATATCATATAAAATAACATGCATGCTTACTTAAACAAAAGAATACATTTTTTGTCATTATTAATTATTTTTATTCAACAACTCTGCATACCATTAGTATCTATTCTAGAAAACTCTACCAACATTTAGGAGGCATTAAATCAGGAGTTCTTTAAATATTTTGTCAATGTAGTCCTTTTTCTTGACGAATGACACCAGTTTGTGCCATCACATATCATTAAAGATGCAATGTTCTCAAGCCACAGGTTATCAGATCTTTCTGAAATTTTACTTTAAACCAACAAATACTGGTGATCTTTCAGGTCTGTTCTTTGAATCTGTCACTAAACTTCTAAAACACAAAATCTGTCCCTTCAAAAGAAAAATCAGTCAATGTCATTACTGGATAATTTTTAGGTTGAAAAAAAATATAAAAATTAGACAAGAACCAGACATGCTCATTGTTGAAGGCTGTACGGTGACCTATAGTTGTTAATGTCTCTGTCATTTTGGTCTTTTGATGATTGTTGTCTCATTGACAATCATACCATATCTTCTTTTTTATATGGACAATGCCCCCCTCCTTTTCTGCTCTGCCATATACATGAGTACAGTTCCACATATTTTAGATTTGACAAAAAAGTGATGTTGGCATACAACTTGAAATTATTATGCAGACAGCAGTAAGACACAAATAATGCCCAGCCTGACCATAGAAAATAATAAAATTAACACTTTGTATGATTATGTAACTGTAGGAGAGAGGAGTCAAATTATCTGTCAATTTCAGAATATTCGAAAAAAAAAATCAAAATCATGTGGCCATGCACACCTTCATTATGTGTTTGAACATCTCACAAATTTTAAAGTTGTACTCGAAATACTAAAAGAAAGCTGGACAAACAATGTATCCAAATCCACGCGAGCAAAAGACAGTTACGGGTAAATTAATATGTATGTAAGGCACATCACAATGGACAACAGAATTCCCTTATAACGGGTGACTAAAATAGTAAGGGAAAGATGGTTCTCTTAGAAGTTATATTTATTATGAGGTCAAATGTATGTGATATATAAATTTAACAATAGTTTCAATGTGTTACATTTGTTTGAAATCTAACTGTCGAAAAGTAACTGCTTTGCATGTTTCTAGCATCCCCAAGAATGAATCAAGAATGTGGAAGAACTGTCCCAAACGAAAACACAAAGCCTTCCAACAATCAGCCAGTCTTTTCACAGCAAGAACTGCCTGTTTAGTTTATATACTATGTTTTATTCCAGCATATGATTTTTACACTAAGACTGTTCCTTTCGAGGAAGCACAAACTGTATTTAACTCAAAAATTTGCTATTGGACATACATGCAGTGCTTTTAAATGTTTATAAAACAATGAAAGACTTCTTTGCTTATATAAATCATCTATCAATATAATTATTCTAAGCAAAAAAAATCATAAAGTACAGCTTATTCTCAGTATACAAACACAGATAAATTCATCAGTTTCCCACAAACAAGTGTCAAAATTTAAATTTGCATAAATGTAGGTCACCCATTTCAATTAATTATTATTCACTTCCATTTCACCATTAATATTGTGTATGCACACTCTACAAAATGTCAGAAAACTTATTTGATATGTACCTTTTTGTGAAATCTTTCAATGTTGTAAGATATATGATGGACTTGTTTTCTTTTACTAATTCCTTGATCATTTCTGGTTCATCAAGGTAAACTTCCAACCAAATTTGCCTGAAAAATGAAACAGCTAATTTAATGAGTTATCTCCCCTAGATATTGGACATAACATTGCTTGTCCATAAAAAACCTAACTTAAACAGTGAGTGAGTTCGCAAACTGATTCCCTGCCCTTTAAAGCTGTCATCAGACAACCTTTATCCTAAATCTGAACTAATTTGGAATTTAAAATAAATTTTAAACTTTAAAATTTATATCACAATTCCCAAAATGAAAGTAATCTTGATAAAATCCTGAGTAAACCGCAGTTTACAGTCATTAAAAAACTTTTTCAATTAAAAATTTGCTGAATGATGGAAATCTTTCTAAATTCTGTATACAAAATTTTAAGAAGTTTAATCTTTTAAAACTTGTGTTTTTATTTTTGTTCTGACTTCTGTTTGAGTTGGATAAAATTGCATGAACTTTCAAGTTATTTAAAGATTGCATGAAAAAAATATTGTTTTTTGCTTTTGTCAAATTAATACACACCTTCAAAAATTTGAAGGCTGTAATTTCATTGGCTGATGTAATAATTTCCAGATTAGAAAATAAAATGGAGTGTTGCCAGATGAGTGCAAGCAAAGATTGAACACAAGATCTGCATTTTTTATCAAATTGCAATCCTCTGATAAAAAAAAAACTGACTTTAAATATAAAAAAATTGCCATATAATTGCTTTTAGTGAAGTTCAGTAAAAAAATCCTGTGAAAGTGCATCAGAACAGAACTAAAAGGGAGAAGGTTTGGTACCATTTAGATTAAAACATTTAATCCCGCTGCAATTGTTTGCAGCTGTCCTAAGTCAGGAATCTGATGTTCAGTGGTTGTCGTCAGTTTATGTGGTTCATAAGTGTTTCTTGTTTTTATATAGATAAGAATGTTGAATTTCCCGTTTGAATGTTATTTTTGGGGGCTTTTTATAGCTTGCTGTTTGGTGTGAGCCTAGACTCCTTGTTGAAGACTGTACCTTGAACTATAATGGTTTACTTTTAAAAATCGTGACTTGGATGGAGAGTTGTCTCATTGGCACTCATACCACATCTTCCTATATCTAAATATTTGCCTACCCTCCAACAGAAAGGATTTGTGGAGCCAAATACAAGATCTGTCTAACAACATCAAGTCCATCTTTACCGCCATTTAAAGCATCTCTGCTCTCGTATCTGAAAAGAAAATTAAAATATCTGCCATTTTGGTTTTTTATTTATCAGCTGATCTAGCCACAGCCGATGTGACCTATGCCAGTAATGCATTGTAACACAAACAAAACTAGAGGCTCTAAAGAGCCTGTGTCGCTCACCTTGGTCTATGTCCATATTAAACAGAGGACACAGATGGATTCATGACAGAACTGTGTTTTGGTGATATGTTTGTGGATCTTACTTTACTGAACATTCTTGCTACATGTACTTACAATTTTATTTATCTATATAGACTTGGCCTTTTAGAGACAGGGGAATTTTTTTGTAAAAACTTACAAAAAATTACCAAATTAATGAAAATTGTTAAAAATTTACTATAAAGGGCAATAACTCCTTAAGGGGTCAACTGACCATTGTTATCATGTTGACTCATTATTAGATCTTACTTAACTGAACATTATTGCTGTTTACAGTTTATCTCTATCTATAACAGTATTCAAGATAATAACCAACAAGAGGCTGTCACAACGACAGCAAACCGGATTTATTAACATTTATTTGTGTCCTGGCAATATCACAAGAACCATTACTGATGAATGGTGAAAGTGAAAATCGTCAATACCAAATTTGACCTCCATTTTGTCATCAGTATCAACATATTAAAATTTGAAAAGCTTAGATTGAATGGTTCATGAGTAAATGCAACAACGTGAATGGAAACGCCATTTTACAATCTTTCAAGAACCATAACTCCAGAACGGTAAAAGTCAAAATCGTCATTATTAAACTTGACCTCTATTTTGTCATCAGTAACAACATATTAAAATTTCAAAAGCTTTGGTTGAATGGTTCATGAGAAAATGCACGGACACGACGGGAAACACCATTTTTCAATCTTTCAAGAACCATAACTCCTGAACGGTAAAAGTCAAAATTGTCATTATTGAACTTGACCTCCATTTTGTCATCAGTAACAGCATATTAAAATTTCGGAGCTTTGGTAGAACAGTTCATGCATAAATGCACGGACACGACTGGAAACTCCATTTTTCAATCCTTCAAGAACCATAACTCCTGAAAAGTAAAAGTCAAAATCGTCATTATTGAACATGACCTCCATTCTGTCATCAGTAACAACATATTAAAATTTGGGAAGCTTTGGTAGGACAGTTCATGCATAAATGCACGGACACGACTGGAAACTCCATTTTTCAATCTTTCAAGAACCATAACTCCTGAACGGTAAAAGTCAAAATCGTCATTATTGAACATGACCTCCATTCTGTCATCAGTAACAACATATTAAAATTTGGGAAGCTTTGGTAGGACAGTTCATGCATAAATGCACGGACACGACTGGAAACTCCATTTTTCAATCTTTCAAGAACCATAACTCCTGAACGGTAAAAGTCAAAATCGCCATTATTGAACTTGACCTTCGTATAGTTATCAGTAATAACATATTAAAATTTTAAAAGCTTTGGTTGAACGGTTCATGAGTTAATGCACGGACAACATTTGATTGCCGCCCGCCCAGCCGCCCTGCCGTATATACCCTTGCAGAAATAAATCCTGACAATTTTTTTAACCAGGATATCTCAAGATTATCCTGGGAAATCCTGAAAATATCCTGTAAATCATTTAGCCCTTTTTTTAGGGAAAAAGTTGATGGGAGAATTTCAGGAAATGTCAGGACTTTCAAATCAAGCAGCTGTAAACTAGGGGAATTCTCAGGATATCTCAAGACTTTCAAAAATAAATATAATATAGACCAGGATATGTCAGGACTTTTCCTTCAACATTCATCCTACTTTCAGAAACTTTACACTTTCTTCCTGAATGAATAAACTGAAATAAAGTCCTTAATGATTCCTGGTATTGGGACTTAAGAAATAATATAATCTGTATCACAAATTCAATTAAAAAATATCTTTGGGACTGAAATTAACTGTTGTTTGTTAAATTAAATAAGTTTTTTGGGCAAGGATTTGTGAAGGGTGATAGAATAGGGGAAGAAACAAAAAGTATTTTGTCAAACATTTTTAAAATACCCAAATTATGGTGTTAATTAAAAATATTAAACATATTTTGACAGTTAACTTATTTACACAGTTACTGCTGATCTCCCTGTTCAGGAAGCATAACAAGTTTCAGTTTTACAGTATTTCAAAGTCAGAGATTTTTGTGATAAAAACAGCAGGGTGTCCAAGAAAGCTTGTCTGGCATAGTGAGGATTACTCCGATGTCCAATGGCAGTTTTGCAAGACGGGACCACAAGTTGGGGCTACGCCCCAGCTTGTCCAGAGGCGGATTAAGGGAGAGCCCAGGGGGTAAGGGACCCTCTTTTCTGGGAAAAATTTGGTTGATTATTTAGGGAATCACTGAGGCATGACCGAAGCGGGGCCTCCTCTTAGGCAGTCAGTGGGCCCCCACTTATGAAAATTTCTAGATCCGTCACTGTTGTCTGTACTTCAGAGTAATCTTGGACTAAGCCTAAGCAGGTTAAGATCATAATTTAAATGACATCAATAATAAATCACATTTGTATCTACATGATCTATGTATCTATGCAAATCAAGTCTTTTTCCTTATTCATGTATGCCCCTTGTGGGCCCTTAATTGGATATAAAATATGTTCTGTTCTGTTCATTCCGAGCTATTTTGGAAGTGTTGAAACACACATAATTTTGTCATTGCCGGATATGCAGAGTTGTTTGGTTTTATTTATCATACAGCTAAATTTTAATTTTATCTTCATTATATGTGTGTTTAGAATCAGAGTTGTAATTGTAACTTGTCATTATGTCCCGTTAGGGGCCCTTAATTGGAAAACAAAGAACTTTGAACTTACAGTGCCGGTGGCGGTGGTACATTTTTTTGTAACTGGTAGTGGTATCTTTTGACCCTTTCTAGCTTTCCCTACAGATGTAAATTCTGATTTTCTCCAAGTTTATATATGTGCCTTTCTATTAATTGTCGTCCGGCATATAAATAACTTAGAAAAAATATCAGATGAACAGCAATGATAGATTTCTCAACGTATGTAAAATGTAAACAAATTGTAGGACCTCGCGGTTTTTCGTAATTGTACTGAACAGGTCTGCACAGTTCGGCCCTAAATATACCGTCCTAGATGGTGACTCCACTTCGGCACTTGTTCATTCGCATGTACCATGTTCCGTTCAAACTAAAGATTATTTTTATTATACTTCATAAAAAACTGCATATTAAAAAATATTTGTTTGCGACATCCTTGATTTATTTTCATAATACCGGTACGGTGACGGATCAACTTTTGGCCGATATAATTTGGGACGATATTGTCACCTCAATGTGAGCGTAAGTGCACTCTTGATTAATACGTCACCAAAATGGAGACTACGCTGATGGAAACCCGAAAAAGACATTTCCAGACAGAAAGATTTCAGATAAGTGCTTTACAAATTTAATTTAACATGACAGACATGTGTATATTATTATAAAATATAATTTATTGAAGAACTATTATTCTTTTTGGTTTTTATTTGAGCAAAGCAACATCAGAAAGTCTGAAGCATATTTCAAAAATAATTTTTACGTAAATTAAACAAAATGAATAATTTTTTTCACATATGATAACGGGTATAACTGGTAGATACGTAAACTTTATAAATATTGAATTGTGTGAATGGTTCTTTAGTGAATAATAGGTATACAAGCAGGGTATGAAATTAGCAGTGGCCCACGGGCCATTGGCCCCTAAAATCTAGTGTGGCCTACTTAAATTTCTACTTTTTTTGTATAGGACTATGTATGTGGGCTAAAAAAAAATAATCTGTGGGCTACCATTGCCAAAGTCAACCCTGAGCTATTTTTTTTTAATCTTTTTAAAGTTCAGGGGATAAAAAAGGGGGGGGCTGTAAATGAATTCGATTCCTTAGGTTAACAGCTTCCGATGTACTGTATAAACAGGCAACAAAATTTCTATTGATTGTTCTGCTTTTAAACGTCTTAGAACAATTGATTCTTTGTTGATTTTTTGATACTTTTAGGGGATTGAATGATTCCATGCAGATTTCAGTTATTTATTCAGCAATACTACTTGGAAGAACAGACAGCAACATATTACAGAAAGAAGCAGAACTTTACATGTATCCTTTTATATATCTGACGCATAATTTAATTTTTAATATTGGGTAGGTACAGGGGCGGATCCAGCCATTTTGTAAAGGGGGGGGGGTTTCATACTTTATGTTCTTAAAAAAGGGAACCCCCTTTGATACGCCACTGGTGTACCATTTTTATTGGTAATTTAACAATATGAACAGCCATTAATAAAATTGGCCAACAAGTTTGCTTTTCGGAAAAAACTCTTTTTTTTGCATTTAAACAATGTATCGAACAGGTCGAAAAAACTATTTTTCTTTCAATTTTAGCATTACATGTAGTTGCAGCTGAGGGTGAAACAAACATATTTTATTTCTCAGGGTCAAAAACAAATTATTTTTTCTCCAAAAACTAGAAACAAACTTTATTTTCCAAAAAATCCATAGCCCCCCACCCTGCAAAAATTAAATGGTTGCTGCCTAACTACATGTAATGTAATTCAAACAGTCAATGGCGGTTGTAACCTACATAAAAAAAAACATAAGATACCGCCATTGACAGTAAGATCTCATGCGACTCACTAACGAGCCCCTGTGTACCAGGGCAAACATACCTTATCAGTCATTCAGTGGCGTATTTAAGGGAGGGGTCTTGTTGTTTTCTTGGACAATCATTGCATTTGAAAAGGGACATATAGTTGGACCCCCATTTATCCTGGGTTGGGAACCACCCTTTTTGAAATGGCTGGATCCGCCCTTGCTTAGAATGAGGAATATGGATTTAAACTAATTTAAGAAAATATTTGCAATAGAAAAATTAAAAAAAGGACTTTACTCAAATTTTGTAATTTCTTATAGAATTAATGTAAGACATTTATTGGTCCTGAACTAAGGACATTCTCAGGATATTCACAGGATATACCAGGATTATCCTAGGGCCAACTCAATGCAAGCAAATCTGTAAATCCTGACATCAGGATAATTTCCTGAGACCAGGACCTGAGAATCCTGAGAACAGGATTATCACAGGATTTTCTACTAGGAAATTTATGGTCTGGATGGTCCCTGGATATCCCTGGAATATCCTTGTTCCAATACCGTCCCATGTTTGACCCTATCACAGGATCAGGATATCTCAAGATTGCCCTGTGATTTTTCTCAAGATTATCCTGAGATATCCTGGGGAAATCTTGTGATATCCTGCACTATTTTCGCAAGGGTATCCAAATCAATAACCGACATTTTTGTCACAAAAATCCGGTTAAAAATGACAAATTTTCTTTAAAAATTACCAATTGGGGGAAACTAGATACCCTAATAATTATTGTGGCTAAGTTTGTTAAATTTGACCCAGTAGTTTCAGAGGAGAATTTTTGTAAAAGATTACAAAAATTTATGAAAATTGGTAAAAAATTACTATAAAGGGCAATAACTCCTTTAGGGGTCAACCGACCATTTTGGTCATGCTGACTTATTTGTAGATCTTATTTTGCAGAACATTATTGCTGTTTACAGTTTATCTTTAATAGAATTCAAGATAATAACCAACTAGAGGCTCTTAAGAGCCTGTGTCGCTCACCTTAGTCTATGTGCATATTAAACAAATTACACAGATGGATTCATGACATAATTATGTTTTGGTGATGTGTTTGTAGATCTTTATGTACTGAAATTCTTGCTCCTTACAATTTTCTCATCTATAATAAACTTGGCCCTTTCGTTACAGAGGAAAATATTTTGTAAAAATTTACAAAAATTTACCAAATTAATGAAAATTGTTAAAAATTGACTATAAAGGGCAATAACTCCTTAAGGGGTCAACTGACCATTTTGGTCATGTTGACTTATTTGTAGATCTTACTTTGCTAAACATTATTGCTATTTACAGTTTATCTCTATCTATAATAGTATTCAAGATAATAACCAAAAATGGCAAATTTTCTTTAAAAATTACCAATTGGGGGACCACAACCCAACAACCAGTTGTCCAATTCATCTGAAAATTTCAGGGCAGATAGATATTAACTTGATAAACAATTTAAATGCTTGTCAGATTTGCTCTAAATGCTTTGGTTTCAAAGTTATAAGCCAAAATCTACATTTTACCCCTATGTTCTATTTTTAGCCATGGCAGCCATCTTGGTTGGTTGGCCGGGTTACAGCACACATTTTTTGTACTAGGTACCCTAATAATGATTGTGGCTAAGTTTGATCAAATTTGGCCCATTAGTTTCAGAGGAGAAGATTTTTGTAGAAGATTACAAAAATTTACGAAAAATTGGTAAAAGATGACTATAAAGGGCAATAACTCCTTAAGAGGTCAACTGACCATTTGGTCATGTTGACTTATTTGTAGAACGTACTTTGCTGATTATTATGTTTACAGTTTATCTCTATCTATAATAATAATCAAAATAATAACCAAAAACTGCAAAATTTTCTTAATATTACCAATTTAGTGGCAGCAACCAAACAACCGGTTGTCCGATTGATTTGAAAATTTCAGGGCAGATAGATCTTGACTTGATAAACAATTTTACCTAGGTCAGATTTTATCTTAATGCTTTGGTTTCAGTGTTATAAGCCAAAATATACATTTAACCCTTATGTTCTATTTTAAGCCATGGCGGCCATCTTGGTTGGTTGGCTGGTTCACCGGACACATTTTTAAAACTAGATACCCAAATGATGATTGTGGCCAAGTTTGGTAAAATTTTGCCCAGTAGTTTCAGAGGAGAAGATTTTTGTAAAAGTTAACGACGACGACGGACGCCAAGTGATGAGAAAAGCTCACTTGGCCCTTTGGGCCAGGTGTGAGCTAAAAAGACAAGGTTTCATAAGAGCCAAATTATATTGACCATGATATTAAAAAATTTTAAAAATTCATCATTGATGAATTGTCAGGATGATATTATGTGCTGGGTCACTGTTTGAAAACCAAATTACCGTATAGCGGGTTATTTTCACAGGGTGCAAATTTTCGGGGATAGAACAAAATCATGAAAATAAATTCCGCCAATTTAAAACAGCACATGCAAAGGTATTGATAAAAGTTTTGAATCCGCCAAAATATTTCGTATACCTTATTCAATGAAAATTGCGAAATTTTATATATATCCCTCTATACACTAATCAACAAAACAGGAAGCATTCAATTTTTATGATTACATTTTAATGCTAAAACAGAAAATTCTTTTGTTTTCCATACACATTTGTGTCACATTGGAATGAAGGGGTCTCTGTGATGGTCTAAGAAGTCAAACTAATGTAGCAATAGCCTTTGAACACTAAGATTGTGAGTTCAAATCCTGTGCATGCAGGTGTGCTCAACTCTAATCTTAATTCTAATATGACATTCTTCTTAAGCTTTGGGTACAAAGCCATGTTCTTATTCAAATAGAACATGGACTGCACGTGATTGACGTCACAATTGAAATTGCAACGTCAGGTGAATTTTGAACAACGCCAGAGATCAAAATGGACATTTTTGTTGGTGTTGCTCGCTAGGAAATTAAATAAAAACATTCTAAAAGTAAGTTTAAATGTTTCTGTTCTTTTTTTATTGATAAACTGCTGATTTTCTATAACGTTTTTGGTTCATGAAATCAAAATGGCGACATTCCGAGCGTCTACTATAGGTCTGCTTCGAAGTGAAAAAGTTCAAATATTTCTATTAGAATCGAAATAATTCTATCCTGCCATGCTCTATGCTCATTTTAACATGGGTAGGCATTATATTTGTAAACATTTAATACCTCGCCAACGCTCGGTATTAAGATATTAACAAATATAATGCCTACCCATGTTAAAATGAGCATAGAGCATGGCAGAAAGAATTATTTCTTAATTGACTATGATTGTCAGTTTTCCTACTGAAGATTGTGGTTTTCTGTGGCATCCTCCCCAAAACAAAACTGGAAAAAAAAGCACAAAAGAGCTGAAAGAGCCATTAAACACTAATCAATAAAGGAATGCATGTGATGTCATGGATGTTGGGTATGGGATATGGGGAATAAAACATACTTTTAAAACAACTAGTCATTGTCATCTGCCAATCAAAATGATGGAATTTGTTTGAAACACCTAAACATGTAAACTAATCAATTATCAATAAAATTCCAAGGGCCTTGCAATTTACATTCTTTTCTGCATTTAAAATGACAAAAAGGTCTGAAAACTAATGGCCTTTATTGAATTTAGTAGATTACCTCTCAACCTCAGGTTCCAAACTATCTATATCTGAGGTAGGAATATAGGGAGGATTGCTGATGACAACATCAAATGGTAAATATTCTTGTAATTTCTCCACTGTATCTGAAAATTGAAAAAATTGTGATGACGTTAAGTGACACAATATATGTTTATACTTTACAAGAAAATGTTAATGTAATAGAATATTAACCCTGCTTTGTACTGGACCGACACTGAGCAATATTTTGAACATGCTTGTATATAAGATAACAGTCCTCAGGAAGATATTTCACCCGCCCCTGACACATCATTCTGATTCTGAGCTGACAAGTCTTTGATCTAACTTCTTATTGCAACATTCTTTGTGGACAAGTAGCAAACACCTGTTTGAAAGTCTTTAGTTTGACCTGTCTATGATTCAAGCCCACATCATTTGGCACTCAGGGCAAATTCTGCACCTGTAGGCCTGAATGCAAAATAAAATACCACAAAAGATAAAGTCAGTTTCTTTTACACGTTTGCACATGTGAGCAGGTTTGAAATTTAATTATGCATCATGATTTCTTCAAAAATGCTAAAATTATCATTGATATTTTTCAATTTCATTCATTTCAAGAATTTTCTTGAAGAAACAATGTGGAAAGAGCTACTTCATGTAAATTCACGATATAGATAAATAAATTTAAAATTAATGTCCATCTCAAATAAAATAATCTTGTTCTTTAAGGTCAAGGAACAGTAAATGAGCTATGTCGTAGATTTTGCTCAAATTTTGCATACAATCTTGGCTCGGTGAACTATAACTGACAATTGAAAAAATAATGCATTTATCTCTTTTATTATCTGAAATATTGCACATTGATTTCTTTTAATATGGGTGAATATTTGTATAGAAAGCACATACAATCAGCGTAAACACATACAAAATTTGTCTTAAAATCGCCAAATCTTTTATTCTACTCCATAGATTTTTCTTTAAAAACTGTATGTTGTTGACACATAAAATTCCGTTATAATGATGCAAAATAAAGATAGGGTCACCTTGTTGGTAGTGAAAAACGTCAAAAATCAACGTTTTACGGCCTGCAACACGGCGACGTTACGATTATTTCGACTTTTTATAGGATTTTTTCACAAAGAACACAACATTGAATGATGTATACCGTAAAAACGAAGTTGGTGACCCTATCTTTATTTTACATCATTATAACGGTAATTTATGTTACCACAACATATAGTTTTTTAAGAAAAATCTATGGAGTAGAATTAGAGATTTGGCTATTTTAAGACAAATTTTAGAAGGTTTTATGCCGATTTTATGTGCTTTCTATACAAATGCTCACCAATATTGTAAGAATTCATTCAGTACTATTTTAAATGATAAATGAAATCAATGCATTATTTTTTCGATTTTCAATTGAAGTTCATCGAGCCAGAGTTGTATGCAAAGTTTTACAGAAATCTGTGACATAGCCCATTTACTGTAACTTGACCTTAACATTAACTGAACACAATTAAAGTTTATCTCTTAGTCCATTCGTGGATGTTTCTTCTGGCACACACGGTAGCTTCACTAAGCTGTAATTTTCTTTAAGCGTATTTAGTTCCTATCCTGTATCTATGTTGCTTCTTGACTCCACCAGTTGATAGTGTGTTCGTTCGGGTGGTCTTGGTAGATAGTTACTTCCTTGGAAATTTTCCTCAAATGGATTCATGTGCCATTTTCTTTGTATGAGCCGTTGTGATGTGTTTTCTGGTCTTCTTTTGGCAACGGTCATACCTGAAGATATATCATCTGGATGGTCATGTTTCCGTGGCAACTTTGCCGTGGACTTTACTTTCTTGTTGTCAATAACTGTGTTCTTGTATGAATTATCGTTTATAAGAACTGTTGACGGCTGTGTGATGTTTATATTGATTGGCCCTGATAATAAATATCCTATCTTTGACAGTACAGCAGTGGGTCCTTGTCCTCTAATAACTTTGTCCTCGATAATGTCCCAATAGTGGTCGGCGCCTATGAGTAAGTCGATTTCAAAACGTGTTTTACTTTGCACAGAATGTGCAAGTTTAAGTTCTCTTAAGTGTGGCAAGCTTCTTGTAGTCTCTGAGAAGGTTGACTGCGGTTTCGTAGTTACCATTAGTCAAAGTGAATCCCTCTACTGTTTGCGCGGCACTTCCCTCAAGCTGGGCTTTTAGATAGTTAAACTTTTGGATTGGCGTAAGACTTCTATTAAAATGTATGGTAGATTTGTAAGTGTCCCAAAATGTGCTCTACTGCAAAACATGCCCGTCAAAATGTGGCAAATCTAATTTCGGTAATCTATGGTTGTTACTAAATTATACATTTGGTAGTTGGGCTGGTGGTTGTCTTTTTCTTGTTTACCGCATCCTCTATGGCTTTGAATTCCTCCATTTCCACGTTGTCAGGATTCTCCTTTAGCTCCTCGAATTTGGTCCATAGTTTTGTCACTGCTGCTCTGTTGCCGGCACGTATTGCCTTTAACTTCGTTTCCATATTGAACTAATTTCCCGTCAGTCACAGCATCATAAATGTTGAAGAATCTTAATAAATGCGTTGTGTTTTCTATAGGTTTAATCGTCGTGATAGCTAATGTATATACAATATAACGTCACACAGTATAGCGTTATGTTTGAACTTCGCCGACATATCCATCACTTTTCCATGTTTTACTACTACCAAGTCAACATCCAGTATGAAAATGTGCTTTTAAGACAAAAGCAAAGTTTTTGAAAACTTTATTTTGCACAAATAAAGAGTCCATTAGGCAGTTAAAGTATGCTGATGTTGCACAATTAGAGAGGTGTGCTGTCAATTTAATACTTTTTTAATATCAATCATTGGGATGGCCAATTTATTACCATAATTGTCTTTTTTAAATATTAGTCTTCAGTTGATCAAAATTGGGATAAGGCATAAAATGTGTGGTTGGCTTATTTCAAATATATTTTGAAAGCCCTGGTTTTATACATGTATAAATAACATATAATTATAAGTTACAAACCTCAGTTGTTGTCTTTTCTATGGTCGGGTTGTTGTCTCTTTGACACATTCCCCATTTCCATTCTCAATTTTATGACTTTCACATGTATATTACTTGCATAACTATATTTTACATGCATGTAAATAAAAAATTGCTTGTTTAATTCAGGGCACTAGGTTTTTAAATCATTACCTTTTTGAAAGATATCTATTTGGTGTACATTCAGTCGTTCATCAAGTCCTAGGTTTCTGGCATTCTCTTTTGTTAAATCACAGGCATGATTATGTTTATCTATAGCTACCCCAGTTATCTGAAAGAAAATGAACATAACGAATGAGACTAAAAAAAATCAACCAATCAAAGACAAGGTTCAATCTAAAAATATATTTTTTCTATCCAAGAATAGAATGGTATTTTTGATGTTTTTATAAATAATGTACATATATTATGACATCATGCATCCAGAAATACCAGTTTTTAATTTTGTGTTTAAGCAATTCTGGGGAAAATATATGAGGCTAAATGCTTTTTTTTTTTACCCTATAGAAAAACTACCTACTACAGTACAGACAAAGTTATCATGAAGTGTCCAACCATTTCCATATGCATACAATATTCTGAGATAGCCCTTATCCCATCTTTAAAAATAAACCAGTTAAACCCCACAACATTCAGCATGTGTCTGTCCAAAGTCATAAGCCTGTAAATCAGTAGTTGTTGTTTGTTGCTGTATATCATATTTATATTTCGTTCATTGTTTTGTTCATAAATCAGGGAAGTGGTTTTCTCATTTGAATTGTTTTACATTTGTCATTTTGTGGCCTTTTATAGCTGACTGTATGGTATTGGTTTTGCTCATTGTTGAATGCTGTATCTTGACCTGTTGTCATTAACTTCTATATCATTTGGTCTCTGGTGGAGAGTTGTCTCCTTGGCAATCATACCACATCTTCCTATTTTTTTCAAATTATAAATCTTGAATTAAAAGTTCAAACTTCAGTGAAAAATTAAACCTAATAAAGCCATTATCATGATAATAACAAAATGTGTTTTCTGCATTATTTCTGAAGGTATAGAAGATGACTTAAGGTGGTACCTAACACTACAGAGAGATAACTCTGTAAAATCAGCTAAACGTTTTAATTACGTTGTATTGTTAAGGGAATATTAAGTTTCTCAATGATCAAAATAAGTGTTTGTCAAACTGCTATATAACCAGTGTAATTTTTCTGATAAAACGGTTGGTTCAAATTTTTTGAATTTTTTATATTTTTGTAAAAGGGTCAAAGTAAATACTTTGTCAAAATTTTAAGAAAATTAAACAAGCCAAATTAATTTTAGTTAAAGTGTTGGGTACCACCTTAAGATAATTATCAGTTAAAAAAGATATATCATATCTAACCGTCTTGAATGAATTCAATATGTGTAATGATATGGCTCCTGATCCACAACCTATGTCCAGAAACTTCCCATTTTGAAGGTTACTGGATTTTATAAAGTCACATACAAAATCAGCCAGTTCCTGAAATAAAAAAATTAACAAAATATGATATTTAATACTATGAAATTTTAACAATATGGATTATCAGTTCAAACATTTAATTATCATTAGTTCTTTCCTTTCAAATAACCTCATTATTTGATAACTATAAATGCATAATTGATAGTTTTTCATTTATTCACACATATCCCAAATGCAAAAAAAAAATTCAGGAATATTTTCTCTATTTATCATGTCAAAATGCATAATAAACTGGCTAACATTAAATTTTAGAAAAAGGCAAAATAAGAACCTTGTAAAATTCTCACTGTCAGAAAAGTTGCAAAACTTATCATCTTTCAGCATGTTATATGTAAATTCAATCATTCAGGAAATAAAACATGTTTTGAATTTTTCATTAAGGGTCGATTAGGTTTTTACTACAAGTTTTATTGCATCAACTTATTACTTATCATTTAATTAAAATTGGATGCTTCTTTTTGTAACTTCATTGGGTGTAAAAGTGTTGACCGAAGTACATTTTGTATGATGCGCAGAAGCGCTGCATACTAAAAATGTGCGCACGGTCAACGCTTTTACAACCCTATGAAGTTACAAAAAGAAGCATTCAATAATTATAATTACATTTTTTTAGCTATGATCATGAAAACACGAATTTTATAATTGTTTTATTTAATTCACCTGTGCACTTTATTGTGGGACCATGTGTTATCATGAGTGAAAAGTTTTATTGAGTGATGCAATCGATTTAGGAATAACATGTGATGTGCAGTTAGCCAATCAGAATAAAGTATTATGATGAAACATACATCTAATGTAATTATTTGATCATGAAGGTTTATTTACAAGAAAAAAAGTTTCAGCACCATCACATTTTGTACTTGTACCAAATCAATCATTTGTTACTGGTTGTCTTTGGTTTGTGGGTATGACAGAATATGGCTGGTAATAGTTTTATGACCTGAAGTCAAAAGAAGAAAACAAATTATCTCCCTTATATCAGTTTCATAAGGGAGATAATTTACACTATTGAAGCAAAATGTACTTAACCAATTGCTACCTCAGTTTCTGGTCTGGGTATAAATACTGGTTCTTTCATCTTTAGAACAAGATCATGAAAATCCCACTCTCCAATGATGTACTGTACTGGTACCCTTAAATTCAAATTTGATCACATTAAACATAGTCATCGAAAAAAACACAACAATTAGTGTTATTTTATTTGCTATACTATGTATAAAACATTTATCATGAGCAACACAACATGTGCAACATATGGAGCAAGACTTGAGTACCCTTCCAGAGCACATGAAGTCGTCACAAGTTTTTGATGGTGTTTGTGATGCTCAGTTTTTAGTGTTATAAATTGTGTTTTGTGTACGGTTACTCGTCTTTTTATCTTTTTTTTGGCCATGGTTTTCAACTTGATTATGAATGTCCCTTTAGTATCCTTCGCCTCTTGAATCAAAAACTAATAAAATCAAAACTTGTAAATCAAAACTTACCTAAACATGAAAGTATATCATGTATATTGGAATAAGAAAAAAAAAAGGTTTTTAATGAAGCTTCGTTATCATAAATATGGTCCCTATTTCTTGTTCAAATAGAAAATGATTCAACAAAAATAAAGACTTTCAGCTGACTTTTAGTTCAAGCAGTCACATTTGAAAAATTTATTCTGGTTATAAAAGATTATTGGAATTAATGTCTTTTAATCTTATATTAGGTGGATATGATTTAGGTGTGATACATTAAAATATATATATATATATAGAATTTTGTTTCAAAGACAAGTGCCTGTGTACTACATTTCCTTAAAATGTTGGATAAAGTATATACATTGTACAATAACAGAAAGTCATCTCAACATGATAAACACTTGGGAAGGGATTTTAGATTGATAATGCTTGGCAACAATATAAGGTTGGCCAAGGCCTTCCAAAATTAAATTCATGAATCCATGCCTGATAATAAAGGGTCACTTGTTTAGGTGTCAGACCACCAATTAAAAATCCCTATCTGTTCAACCAAATTTTGCAATTTTCACAGCTTTCTAAATATTTTACCTTAAGTTTAACTTCATAGAAACCAGGTATATCCTTAATTGTACATGTATCAGCTTTCTACATGCCAATTTTCACCATACCTTTAAAGCCTTCTAACAAAATAACTGAGCTTCAAACAGAGGTACTCCAAAACAAAAACCCGGTTTTCTGGAAATCTAAAATTAGTATACTATGGAGCGCATTAATCCTCAATTTTTAATGCAAACTCATAGACAAGTAAATTTTGGCTCAAAATGATCTAGATATATTTCTCTTTCACCAAAAGTTTCATTTCTGCAAATTTGTTGGTTAGTTTAAGTAAACAAGGACATCAAAAGCACTATTTTGTGTCAGAGTAGGGCTACTTTTACATACGTTTTAAATTGGAGGGAGTAATTGGTGGTCTGACACCTGCTCATGCTGTTTAGACTGTAACCCAAACATGATAAACACGTATGAATTTGTTCTTGTAAAATACTGTTCTTAGCAACAATGCATGTTTGACAAAATACCTCTTAACAAAAAGACCAAAAACAGAGATTTTGGTAATAGCTCCTCTAGAATTATTATTCAACCACATTAACCATGTTAACATGATTTAGCCATAGGAAATATGGAATACAAACATAACATGTCAATATGTGAATCTGGTGCAGTTTAAAACTATGGTACAAACTATGTTAATAATTACCCAATAATGATTGACGGATAATTAAAATCTAACCTTTGTAATCGCCTTTGACACAGTTCTTGAATAACTAAATTTGTAGAACGGTCAACTGTATATTCTGGTGGGACTTCATGCAACTGTAAAAAGTAAAGTTTATCACACATTTGTTGAGAAGTTATTATGAAATGCCATGAATGTTATTGCTGGTATATAATATATAATTCAAAGTTGATCAGAATACATTGGAATACACTAAATATTTTCCTCTTACAAATATCATGAATATAGATTCCAAACAAAGCAAATATATGAAATTTCTCATTTGTTGAACAAAATAATGTACAAATTTGGTATCTTTTCCTTTTTTTTTACTATTAAATATTTTTAATAAATAAATGGTAGATTTTCTTTTTTAATATGGAAGATACCATCTAGTGTCAATGTTTTACTTTTTAACTTTGGTTGCACATCTATATAACCTTATCATCTTGCTTATATTGCCTTTTCTCTTATTAGTCATAGTTCATCTTTACTAAATGGAAGATGGTATCAATTAACTTTTTTACATATTTTCCTGTCCCAACTTGCCAAGTCAGGCTACTGTAATTCAGTGTTGTCTTTTGTTAATGTATATCATATTTGTTTTTCATTTATTGTTTTAAATTTGTCATTTCAGGGCCTTTTATAGCAGATTAGCTTTATACTATGTGGTATGCATTTTGCTCATTGTTGCTGACCCTACAGTGACCTATAGCTGTTAACTTCTATATCATTTAGTGTCTGGTTGAGGGTTGTCTCATGGGCAACATACCACATGTTTTATTTTTATACATGTTTTACCATTTTCTTTCCAAGAGCATGAGCAATAATTAGCTCTGCAGATGTCTGAGGCTCTGACACACCTTCCTCTTCAAACTTTTTTGTCCATAATTTTAACAGTTCTTCTACATCCGACTGATTCTCAAACAGGGTACCATTTGAAAACAGCTTTATACTTTGTTTGAGCAACCATCCTTTGTGGCCATCAGAATATTGTGTTCCTTGTTTTAAAGAATTGAGCAATACTGTCCCATATTTTCTTTGACGAATTGAAGCAGTGGTCACCGTCCTTATTGACACTTTAGATAGACAGTGATTTATTTTCCTGGTGGACTTCTGTGCTCCCCTTAATGAACATAATGAATAACCAATGATGTTCCCAGCGATGAAGTTTGTGATCTGATGAAGTTTATAACTTCCTTGTCTCTGTAACGGCTTCATTTATCATGACCTAAATAGAAAATGAAATATTGTGTAATAAAATTATGTACATGCATGTTAGATATATTGGTGTTATTTGTTCCGCGTAGCAGTCACTTATCGTTAGTAGATTTAACAATGCCATAATATCTCTTCCTGTTGTTTCAATTACAGAAAATTCATTCCATTTCAAACTTAATATTATCATGATCATGGACATCATGATTATGAAGGAACAATGTCTACATTTTTTTCAAAACAATTGACATGATTGAACTTATCATAAACTCTTGCTTAATTATTCTGAATCAGAATCAGACAATGTCAGAAGTAAGATTTTAAGATATAAACTATAAAAAGTAGAAAACAATTTTATGCTAAAATATCTACTTAATCATGAGAAACATGAGGTTATTTTTTTTTTGGTGTGGGAGGAAAGGAGGGTAATAAAATGAGGTAAATACACCCTCTATACAACTTGATCGGTCCCCACTGGACCCACCACTGTTAAATAAATAAATTTGTTGTATTTACTGTCTTCTGATCATGCTGATTGGTTAAAAGTATGACTTTTATTTTCAATGTTGTCAATTTTTTATGGCGACATGCCCGTTCTGACATTTGTTATTCATATGCCAACATGTGTGTACATTGTTATTGTTATGTATTTAGCAAGGCTTTTCACCTCAAATTTGAATCCCTTATTACATGAATCTTTTCAATTAACTAAAACTTTGGATTCTAGTGGCTCCTACAGGCCTGTAGCCAGGATTTTCCAAAGGGGGTTCGTTGGCCTCAAAAACTAGACTTTAACAGTCACAATTCGAACAGAACGTTGACTTTAACAGTCATTATTTGTTTTCACCTGGCTACGGGTATGTCCTTTTCATGGTTCACTTTTGCAAAATATATTCTTTCTGAATCTAACATTGATATAGATAGACTAAAAACCTGTGATAATTTAAAACAATTAAAAAATATTAAAAGCTATATTAAAGCCCAAATAAACTCATACTACAACAACCTGTTGATGGATAAGTTGAGATCTATTGATGATAAAAGTAAATTAAATTTTTATAAAGGACTTGAGCCCAATCTATTGATCAAACCATACCTCTCTAACTCAAACTTTGAATTTAGAAAATTAATTACAAAACTTAGAATCAGTGACCATTCATTATTAATTGAAAAAGGAAGGCATTTTAAAATTCCTCGCGAAGAGAGACTTTGCAAAAAATACAAAGTACTAGATGATGAGAAACATTTCTTAATAAATTGTTCTCACAATTCAAATATTAGATTATCATATTTTAATTGCATTAACAGAGAAAGTAATTCATTTGCTAATCCAACTGACAATGACAAAGTTATATATATATATACTGTGGATTCATTATTATTCGTTGGATACCAATTTTCGTGGTTTTTGTGGGTACAGGTGAACCACAAATTCAAATGTTAAACGAATTACAAATTCTCTGAAGGCTTTGTATACATAGATTGGCAAAACCACGAAATTTAATAACCACGAAAATGCTGGTTTTCCTCAATCCACGAAAATTGATACCCACGAAAATAAATGAATCCACAGTACTTAACCCATCAACACCAACACAAGTAAATAAACTAGGATCTTTTATAAAAAAGTCAATGGAACTGAGGACAGGGGACCCTTTAATATTTACCTGAATTTGTATATATATATTGAGTTTATACTTAGTTATTGTCTTTATTTGTTTTTGTTGTTGATATATGTCACAAACTGTAAAGTTTATATGGCAATAAAACCTTGAATTGAATTGAATTGAGTTAGTATAAATAAAATAAAAAGTTCTTTGAGCCTAATTTTTGATAGGAATTTATTTATAATGAATGGCAATAATTTTTTTTAATATATTGAACCATAAAATTAATTTTTGACTCTTCATATTTTACATAATCAGCTTCGGATGAAAATGAATAATATAGCCATTCATCATGTTCATTAACACAATAATGCTTTGAATCTAAATATTCAATGCATCAATTTGCAGTGCCATCTGAAACCATGTATTTGACTACTACGCAGCAAGGAGGGGGATAGGACCTTTATCGGGACTCCAGGATCCGGTGTTTTTAAGCTCAGGATATCGGGATTCCCCCTTACAGGACCCGGGAATTCTTTTTTCGAATTTCGGGATGTCAGGATTTAAATTTATTTAAATTCGGGACATCAGGATTTCGTGTTTTTAAGCCAGGGATTTCGGGATCAGGACCCCTCCTACCACCCCCAACAAGTTAGCATTTTTATATATCATATTTGTATTAAAGTTTCAAATTAAAAGTTGTTTGTCCTGTGGTTGTGTAATATAATTCAATTATGTTTGAATAATAGCTCTCCCACAGAAAAGACACTTTAACAAAAGATCTTAATGGGCTCCTACACTCATTGTTTATATACAAATAATTCTTTTACATATTATATACTATAGTATACGTGGTATATACATGATAATTAATATGACATGTAATTTGTAAATATAAAATGAATAAACGCATTTTCATATTATTTTTGATTGATTGTAGACTCTGTGTTATTCCAAATGATATGCAGATGAAAAAATATAGTTCGACACTTTGGACTGAGACTGCACCAAACTTTAAAAGTGTTACCTTTCCTCAGAAACAACAGTTATCTCCACATGTGCTCCAACTTTCGGTTTAAGTTTCTTGTTACTGATTGGTTAATTCGCTGGGATGATTTCCGGAAATTGGATCTAGTTTCACTTTCGGTTTGAAACATTTCCTGGTCCTGCACTTATTTGAGGTAAAATACGAATATATATATATTTTAAACCCATTAATATCATTATCAAGTATCGTTTGCTCAATTACGAACTATATCTGTATCCATATCAATCTTTACCCCTAAATAGAACGATTTTATGATGCCTTTTGATGGTATTTGAAGTGAAATATTATATAGGTCATAATAGGAGTCTCAGAGTCAGAGTAAAAGTACATAAGAACTTGCGACGTCTACGAAAAAATTGCCCAGTACTCTATTTAGGGGAGGAGAAGGTGTTCAGGTTGTCTGTTCCCGTATGGATCTACTTATATTCAGAGACATGTGTGTATATAATAGGGGTATACAGCAGTTTAACATTGTGTTATAATTTTAATCACTATAGCAACAAACAAATATGTAACAAAGAAACACAAAAAATCGTGAGGGTTCTGCAGAACCCTGTGTCTTGCCTTCTTTTGCTGTTAGTCGCATGCTCAACAAAAAAGGGGAAAATTATCAGAAATTTTCCTCTACATATTATCTCTTGATTGTAAGAAGCTTCTGTCAAAAGTTTTGTAACAATCCAGGATGGTTTATGAAATTAATAAATGTTGTTAAAACTTTAACTCTAGACTATGTAATGTTAACTGGAAGAAAAACCAAGTCTATTTAAAAGTAACATATATTTAGAAAAACTGACTTATTGTGTCGAAAAATTATCTGACTAAGAAAAAACCCATACCCCCCCTCCTCCTTGAAGTTAAATGGTTGCTCCCTAAACAAGCTTCTGTCCAAGTTTAGTAGAAATCAAGGATAATTTAAGAAAGTTATCAAAATTTCAAAATCTTTAACCACAGAGTGAATATTTGTGGACGCAATCGCCGCCGCCGACAACGGAATGTATGATCGCTATGTCTTGATTTTGCGACAAAAGTCACAGGCTCGATAAAAATGTAAAGTTTGGTGCGTTCTCTGTAAGGAATCTGTTTGAGTTTGAGTTTATGTCATCAAAAATGTGCTGGTAAATAGAAATAATGAAAACAGGCACATTCCTGTGACAGTATCAATGTCAAAAGAAGTGGTGTTTTTTGGAGTTATTTTCATGTCGCATGTTTGCTTATGTTGTTAAAAAAGCAACTGATAAGTTGTGTTTTTAAAGATGCAACAAAGAACACAAATAAAAATAACTATATACAGAAAAAAGTGTGTTGTTTTTATATGCAGTTGTGGATCCAGGGATGGGGAAGAAATCCCCCTTTTTTGGACGATCAATTCATTTGAATGGGGACATATGGTTGGAACCCCCCTTTAAAAAATGGCTATATACGCCCCTCTTTATGAGTATGCAATTACAAATATTATCGCTTTATTATGTAAATAATTATACATGGAAATGGCTTTTTGTACATAATTGGTAGTTATTTGTTTGTCTAATGTCCAGTGGCAAATTTTTCATGACTATTCAGTTCAAGTTCATTCTGCTAGCACATTTTCTCCATTTTATCGAAGTTTCAACATTGATAAAGTATTTTTTGTATAGAAAATTTATCACCGATTGGACAACTTTACTATCAATGGTTATAAACTTAAACTCGCCATACTCGAGTGTATAATGATATAATCAATTAACAATTAAGCAGCGGCTTTAAGTTTTCGATCTTTAAGTTCGTGTACAGTATAGATGAATGGAAATGATAATGTTTGAAAAAAATAGTCCAGGGGTCATGGTAAAATGACACTTTTGATAGTTTTGACTATCCGAGACCTAATCACGAAAACATTATTCTCTATGATAAGAGACTGCACTACTGATGACAGACATTACTATTTTAGTTGAATGTGTTCCTATATAGAACACATCTTGTATTAGTTTACCAAAACTTGCAAGGTTCTCGATTTCTTTATATGCATATGGTCATGTTACTTCTTTAAAAGTAATACCAGGCAGGTGGCATGATATTATCTGTTTCTGTGATATACTCAAACATGTCAAAAGAAAGAGTAGTTCAAATACGATGTCAACAACAATTCTATAATTGAGTGTCTGGTTTCATAAATTTCTGTATTCTTTAATTTTTAGGCCATTTTCTGTATTCTTTATACTTTTTGTTCATTATTCTCTTATCTTTATATAATAACACCTCATCATTCTCTATTCTTTAATATTTATCCATTTTTCTCTTCTTTATATTTTTGCCCACTTTTCACTGTTCTGTTTTAACCCCAATCCACACCCTCATGAAGTAGATTTTCTATTACAACAGTTATTAACCTTTGTCGGACTATTTGGGTGTAGGACCAGTGGGATGTCGGACCAATGGGGTGTCGGACCAATGGGGTGTCGGACTAATAGGGTGTCAGACCAATAGGGTGTCGGACTAATGGGGTGTCGGAATATCAGGGCGACCCCTAGCTGACTAATTATCATGGATTAGAGTGATCAAGGTTAAGTTGTTGTGGTCAATTAAGTTTATATCTCGGGTACTATATTAAAGCAATAGATCAACTACATTTGATATATGGAATGATTTTACATGCCTATCTGGCAGAATTTATATGACTTTGACCTCATTTTTATTGTTCTTCAGTCGATGTTATGGTTTTATAGTTTTTTCTGTTTCTCAGTGTTCTAAAAACTCTCAGTCATTTATTATCATGTATATATGTAATTGCTTTATGGAAAGATTGTTAAGTGTAAATTTCATATCTGTTTGAAAGGCTGCATCTGACTTTGACCTCATTTGATCATTCCTTACATGTAAAGTTAATGTGACACCTATAGTATTAATCTAAAATTAAAGACATATATTCAAAAATACAATCATGACAATCATGACAAGAAAAGCAGGTGAGACATGCAAAATAAGTATATGTAAAATTGAGAATGGAAATGGGGAATGTGCCAAAGAGACAACAACCCGACCATAGAAAAAAACAACAGCAGAAGGTCACCAACAGGTCTTCAATGAAGCGAGAAATTCCCGCACCCGGAGGCGTCCTTCAACTGGCCCCTAAACAAATATATACTAGTTCAGTGATAATGAACGCCATACTAATTTCCAAATTGTACACAAGAAACTAAAATTAAAATAATACAAGACTAACAAAGGCCAGAGGCTCCTGACTTGGGACAGGCGCAAAAATGTGGCGGGGTTAAACATGTTTGTGAGATCTCAACCCTCCCCCTATACCTCTAGCCAATGTAGAAAAGTAAGCGCATAACAATACGCACATTAAAATTCAGTTCAAGAGAAGTCCGAGTCTGATGTCAGAAGATGTAACCAAAGAAAACTCTTGCCTTTGTGAAAAATTAAAATTTACCAATGTCTGCCTCTTTTTTTTTAGGATAATGGCTCAAGCTCAAGTACCTGTTACCAATACATGCACTCATCATCCGATGCAAGTTTACCAGTTCTATTGTGAAAATGACAATACACTTGCATGCAGATTATGTGTAACTGGTGTACACAGAGGTCACACCTTATCTGATCTCAGTGAACATGCAAAATCAAAAAGAAGGGAGTTAAAAGGTCACCTTCAAAGCATGAAAGATGAATTACAATTGATTCAAGATAAAGAAAGGCAAAATAACCTACATCTTGATGAAATGGAACGGAAAAGATCAGTCATTTCAAAAGCCATTTCGGACAAAGCTGAATATGTGAAAGAAAAAGTTGAAGAAGCTAAATGTAAACTAGACGAGGAATTCAAGGCATTACAGAAAATAGACAAAACTCTTTTGGGTAATTGTAAACAGAACGCTGCAACATGCAGGGAAAAGCTTCAAAAGCATATGGAAACTATTGAGAAGAAGCTATCTAACAATGATGCTGATTTAATTCATTGGATATCTAAAAACAGATTTGATCCATTTTGTTTAGATAGGTCATTTTTAACAGAAATGGCATTGGGTAAACCATCTGAATATAGATTGGATTCAATAGAGATTGATGAAAAGCGTATGGCACGTATGATTGGTCGTTTCCAAAATGTCTGTTATGAAGACCATGTTTGCTCAGGTGATGAATTTCAAGGTCAAATAGAACTGAATACCTCAATCGATTTTAAAAGCAATTTTCCAAATTATCAACATGTTGGGACGGTCGTTCCAGTTCATGGGGAATTGGCATGGATTGGATTTCAGCGCCCAGGAACTTTACATTTGGTAACTAAAAAAGGCGCTGAAAAGATGAAAATTCTTGTAGGTTTTGATTTTAAAGATATGAAGATCACAAAGTATGGTGATATACTAGTATCAGAAGAAAAAGGTTTCAAAGTTTGGAGATTTACATTTTGTGGAAGGAAACAGGAATTTTATGATGCATCACCATTTATTACTAGATGTATGTGTGTCACAAGAAATGGCGAAGTTCTGCTTTGTCTTCATAAGAATAGTACTACCGGTAATGGTAAAATTGTGAAGCTGAGTCCCACTGGTAAAGTTATGGCTGAATATTCAAAGAATCAAAATGGAAAGAAATGTTTCAAAAACCTGATAGAATTATTCAAAATGTAAACGATGATTTCCTAGTCATTGATGGGGAAACTAGAGCAATACAAGGATTTAATTCGGATTTTACAAAGATTAAGTTTACCTATAATGGATCTCAAAACCCAGCAGGACCAAAACCCTTCCAGCCTGATAGTGTAACAAATGACAGAATGGGTCATTTATACATAGCAGATTACGAAAATCATACAATCCATGTTCTTCAACCTGATGGAAGTTTCATAACCTTTCTCCAATTCAAGGAACTTGAAAGAAATTGGCCGAGAAGGGTTGCAGTAGATTTGAAAAGTTTCTTATGGATTGGGTGTAATAATGCTAAATTGTACACAATTAGTTTACACAGTTTGGGATTACAGATTTAAGTCTCATTGCTCTTGTCAGTTACAAAATGTATACATTTTACATTTCTACATTGGTTAGAGGTATAGGGGGAGGGTTGAGATCTCACAAACATGTTTAACCCCGCCGCATTTTTGCGCCTGTCCCAAGTCAGGAGCCTCTGGCCTTTGTTAGTCTTGTATTATTTTAATTTTAGTTTCTTGTGTACAATTTGGAAATAAGTATGGCGTTCATTATCACTGGACTAGTATATATTTGTTTAGGGGCCAGCTGAAGGACGCCTCCGGGTGCGGGAATTTCTCGCTACATTGAAGACCTGTTGGTGACCCTCTGCTGTTGTTTTTTTATTTGGTCAGGTTGTTTTCTCTTTGACACATTCCCCATTTCCATTCTCAATTTTATTCTCTCAGTCAGCAGCCAAAATGTATTATTTAGTCATTTGGATCCTTCAAAATACTTTCACTTCTGGATCAATCCTTTTCACTTGGTCTAATCTTTTTAGTGTGAAATGTAATCACATTTTTCTGCCTGGCCTAAATTGGTGTGTGTCTATTCATGTCTCTCAAATCACTTTTGTATAAGTGAAATGTTTAAATTTATACATTTAACTACAGAAGTTATTGGGTCAGGCAAGCAAAACATTGAACAGACAGATTCCCTATAGGTTGCATTACTGTAAATATTGACAATGAAATTTCCCATAGTAACTCCCTTTGTGGCTAAAACTGTGACTCTTTTACTATGAAGTTTCATGAAAAATTATATCCTAGAATGGAAAGTTGATATACACTACAATTTTATTCAAAGGTCTAAACATAGGTCTGTGCGGCATTTTTTCCACATTTATATGTCCTGAACTTATTAAGAGTTTAAACTAATACTAAAATTATGTACTACCCCTACTTTTATTTTTCAAAGCATTTATTTTTCAAAGCAATTATAATAATGTTTTTATACTGGTAACAGTCCTAAGTTATTGTCTCTATGAGATGAAATATAGAGATCATATCTGGGAACCAGTTTGTCAACAAATCAAATTATCATTGAATGATATATATCTCCCCAAAAGAGGCGTGGTTTGAGAAACAGTTAAATGCAACCTATAATGTATTAAAATTTACATTACTAAATGATTTTTCACACATCATCAATTTATCATTTAGTATAAATGTTGTGTGTTGTTTTTAATACCTTTGGTTTTCATATTACTTTTTTACTGTATATTAACTTTGTTATGATTAGTTAGATATCAAAAATCAATGTTTAGTTTTTTTGGTTATTTTCTGTTTTTTTTAGTGTAGCAGTTTTTTTTTATTGTAGCAGGTTTTTATTCTTCACATGTACAAATGATGTATGCATTTTTCAAATGCGAAAATTAGTTCATAACATTTATATATTGTGAATTAGGGTTGTTATATTTTTAAGCTTAGTTCAATGTCTTTCTAGTTTTTATGAACAAGTGCAATTTTTTTATTTTTTTTTGGGGGGGGGGGGTTACAGTTTTACTTGAATATTATATCCAAATTTGCTCCAACTGTTCAGGGTTTGACTTCACGGTAATATCATGCTGTGCTCAGCGATGCATTTTATTAAGATAACATAAAAAGTCTTATTATCTGCCCCATCTCCAATGGCATTGCATAGGATACAAAGCGGATTATATTTTTTATTGAAAAAAAAACCTAGAAAAAGAGGTGGAGGATATCTGACATATATGGTCTGTAGGGAGAATCAAAATTCATTAGACATGTTAGAGAAAAACAGACACACAAAATCAATTTAATTTATCAGTGGAAAGTAAAATAAATATTGCATTGTCAAAAAAGAATTGGTTGTAGTTGATTCAACTAAAATTCTGGATAATGGGAGATAACTCTATCATTTGAAAAATGACTTTAACAATATGACATCATTTATATTTTTATAACATATATTAGATTACTGCACCATGCATAAGTTATGTAATTTTCTTGACAGGTGTACCGGTAACATCGTTTTTAGACTTGAATATCTTAGAATATATGATTTTGAGAAATTTCAGGAAATGTTCATGGATAGGATGTTTAGAATGTTATGATCAATGCACTATATTTTGTGTATCAAAAAAGTTGTGATAAGCCTTGGAATAGATATTTCAAGTCACTAACATAAAGTTTTGGTTGCATTACAATCTTTACCCCAAAAACAAAAAAGATAACCCCTCCCCCCCCCAAATAAAACAAACCATAAAACAAACAAACAAGACTGAGACACAAACCACATCATGCACATCAAAAGCTGTGCATGATCTCAGGTGCTCCAGAAGGGCAGCTAATTCTGCTCCATTTGTGGCACCCATTGTTCATTGTATGTACAAACCGAGTGTAAATCTCATTAAATGATGTACAAATCAGGAAATTGGAATTGTTTTTAGCAGAGGCAGTTGAATTGAAAACAGGTTTCGCAAGCATTTCAATTATTTAAGATCTTATATTTTTAATTGTAGAAATATCATTAACAGAACTAGGTACAGCAGTCATGTTTGGAAGATTTTTTTCTTCTTTCTGATGATGTTTAGAACAATAATTAAGCATACCATATTTTATTCATCAAGTATGGTCCCCTTTTTAAATGGCATCTCAGTCTCAGTAGCTAAAGCAGATACTGGCAATAAAAATAATATCATTAAATGTCTTTGAATTTTTACCAATAGTTTGAAAAAATTGCTCGCCAAAGATAATTTTGATATTTCTCCTATTTCTTATGAATGAAATTATGAAAAAAAATCAAAATGTATTAATTCAACAGCTAAAAGTAGAAATATTTGTAAGCCATTAGTTCAAAGAGTTCAAAGAAATCACCCAGGGAATTTACTCATTTCAGGAATTTGTTTTTTATTTTATTTTGCAACTTTGCAGATAATATTACAAGAGAATTTACAATTTTTGTCCACAAGATTTCTTTTTAACATGTATATTAATTTTACATATTCATGATATATATACTTTTTCACTTTTTTGGTCTTTTGGAAAATGTTGTTTGTGCTGTTTTTAGACCCTTCTACAACTGAATTTGTTTTACGTGCACATGTATGAAAATTGCAGTTTTTATCCAACGCAATTATAGGTTTGAGCGTAGTTTTCAATTTAGACTTGTGTATATATAAAATATATATATATATATGCATTATAGTTTTTTTAGTACATGTACAATTTACAAAAAAGTCTTTTTCTTATGAATGATATAAATTTACATATTTATGCATTATAGTTTAATTAGTATCTGTAAAAATTTACAAAAAAGTATTTTTCTCATATTCTATTTGTTTTAATATTTTAAATGACTGTAACTTGTTAAAGAGCATTTACTTAAAAAATAAATAATGTCAATAAAAAAACTTATTTTCAATTTATTTGATGTATATAGATCTGTAATGGCTGAAGATTTGATCTTTCTATTGTAAGTGATGTATATTTAAATCAAAAATAAAACCAGCAACCCAATTTCACAATTCAACGAAAAACAACATTAAGCAGATACTAAGGTTTTTCACATAATAGGTCCACATTGCTCAGTGCGCATGCAAGTTTTGAATTAATTGCAATGTAGAATCAACACGATTTTTTTTATTTCTCCTCAAGACATAGATCTTCAACTAGTATAACTATTGATTACAAAATATGTTGACCAATTGGTTGATTGATTGTTGTTTGTTTAACATCCAGTGGCAAACATTTCATACATGTTCAGGACTAGAACAAATTAACAATAAATACAATAGTAAGCTCAAGGTCCAGTAATAGGGGTCTTCCAGAAGAAATGGATAGTCACCTTTGACAGAAATTCTGGCTAGCAACAGGCCACCTACAGACCCCTCAATGAGTTGTTGCAAGGATTTTTAATGAGCAAAAAGCATGGCACTATTTCTACACAAGGATAGGATTCAGCGTTCCCGTTCTGAACGGACTTGGCTGCAACTCAATACATCCCACACAGGCAAACAGATGCCCAGTATTGTCAATGGTTTTACTGCCAGTAGGAAGAAGACCAAAAGTGACCATAGTTTAGTTTCTCAGTCACCCTTGGGGAGTATACCAATTGAAAACGATGTGTCATGTCATTCAGTCTGAGCAAGGAACTTCTTGCAAAATTTTGTTTCAGTTATGACGACAGTTCTCAGAAGTGTTTCTACATTTCTTGTATTTGAAATGACCACAAATGATATCAGATGACCAAACTACAGTAAAAACTATAACACTGAGCAAATACACCACAATTTTAAATCTTTCCTTCATATTTAGTTGTAGTTGGTGTAAAGACTCTCAAGAATAAAATTGAGAATGGAAATGGGGAATGTGCCAAAGAGACAACAACCCGACCATAGAAAAAAACAACAGCAGAAGGTCACCAACAGGTCTTCAATGTAGCAAGAAATTCCCGCACCCGGAGGCGTCCTTCAACTGGCCCCTAAACAAATATATACTAGTTCAGTGATAATGAACGCCATACTAATTTCCAAATTGTACACAAGAAACTAAAATTAAAATAATACAAGACTAACAAAGGCCAGAGGCTCCTGACTTGGGACAGGCGCAAAAATGCGGCGGGGTTAAACATGTTTGTGAGATCTCAACCCTCCCCCTATACCTCTAGCCAATGTAGAAAAGTAAACGCATAACAATACGCACATTAAAATTCAGTTAAAAAAAAGTCTGAGTCTGATGTCAGAAGATGTAACCAAAGAAAATAAACAAAATGAAACTGACATGCCAGCTCCAGACTTCAATTAAACTGACTGAAAGATTATGATTTCATCATATGAACATCAGGCACAATCCTTCCCGTTAGGGGTTTAGTATCATACCATCATAACATATATGAGAAGAACATAACCCGTGTCATGCCAGCAACTGGTTTTTGAATAAAAGTGTTTAGTTCCGATGCAAAGACCCTATAAGTGAATCAATATTAACGCCAAAATATGCAATCTTTAATGACCTGACAACAGTCTCGTAACTATATCCCTTCTTAATAAGTCTATTCAAAGGTTTTGTTAGTTTTTGAGGTGAATACTGACACCTTTGTGCTTTATAAAGAATATTTCCATAAAAAATTGGATGTGAAATACCTGAACGTATAAGAAGTCTGCATGTTGAGCTATATTTACGAATGATGTCCTTATACCGATGATAAAATTTAGTAAATGTTTTGACTAGTTTTTGATATCGAAAACCCTGGTGTAATAATTTTTCAGTAATACATAAATTTCTCTCGTTAAAATCTAAAACATTGTTACATACACGAGCGAATCGTACAAGTTGAGATATATAAACACCGTAAGATGGTGACAAGGGAACGTCACCATCTAAAAATGGATAATTAACGATAGGAAATGAAAAATCATCTCTTTTATCATAAATTTTAGTATTCAGCTTTCCGTTAGTGATATAGATATCAAGATCGAGGAAAGGGCAGTGGTCATTGTTAGTATTAGCTTTATTTAAAGTAAGTTCAACAGGATAAATTTCTTTAATATACATACTGAAGTCGTCGTTATTGAGAGCCAAAATATCATCCAAATATCTAAAAGTATTATTAAATTTGTTTATAAGATGTTTCGATGGGTCTTTGCTTATTTTTGTCATAAATTGTAACTCATAGCAATACAAAAACAGGTCCGCAATAAGTGGTGCACAGTTAGTCCCCATTGGAATTCCGATAATCTGACGATATACGGAATCCCCAAAGCGAACAAAAATGTTATCTAGTAAAAATTCAAGGGCATATATAGTATCAAAGCATGTCCAATTGACATAGTTTTTTTGTTTATTGCTACTAAAAAATGACCTAAAAGAGTTTGAACTTATATATTCACATTCTGACTTTTTAAATGCCCATTAAATTAGGTGTGTGAATTTTTTCTTAATGAGAATGTGAGGCAATGTGGTATACAGGGTAGAAAAATCAAAACTTTGAACAGATTTAAAATCACCAATATAAGCATGCAATTTATCAAGTACTTCCAACGAGTTCTTGACACTCCAAAAGTAATTAATTCCACTATTTTCGAAGGCCTTATTTGAACAATTTATTATCAGGTTTTTAATTGTACCAAGTGTGCTGGTAAGAAGAATAGACAATTTAGTAGTGGAACAATGGCTTGAAGACGAAATAAATCTATATTTGTAAGGTGTTTTGTGTAGTTTCGGAAGCCAGTACATAGTTGGGACTTTCATTGTATTTGGCTCTGCTTGTAAAGCGGTAGCTAAAAGTTTATGTTTGTTACAGATGTCGTTTTCTGAAAATGGAGTCAGTTGGAATGTTGGTGAATTGGTGATTTCTTTTTTCAGAACCTCAATGTAAAATTTACGTCAAACAATAATAATATTATTAGCAGCTTTATCGGCCGGGACAAAAACAAATTTCTTAGCTAGTTCTTTTAGTTTATGTTTGATACGAGAAATAGGTTTTTTGTGGTTATTGTTAATAGTAAAATGTTCTTTAAAATGTTGAATACGTATATCAACTATCTTCATTACTGAATTAAAAAAAGAGTCCAAAGATTTTTTGTCAGCTTTTTCCCGTTTTATCCATTTCATACAGTAAGTATGGAGTGAGTCGTGGATGATATTACGACACTCATTCCAATTAATAATTGACGGGGGACGATATTTAGGTCCTTTACTGAGGAATGATTTTAACTCTCGGTCTTGAACGATGTTAAGATCTCCTGTTATAACATGGGAAATGGGTCCATAAATATATTCGGAGGTACTACAATAGTATGTTTCATAGATATTCATGTGAATAAATCATGATAAAATTAGTGGTTGTTTGAATTGGACCATTGTGGCATAGAAAATAACAAGTATTAAATAAGTAAACATTCCAATTAAATCAAAGTTGTGGATTTTTACTTTAGCTTTAAACCCTTTGGCAACTGTTATAATGTCAAAATAGTGTTACAAGCACATATTTGATGTCGATAATAATTCAAGAATTCTCTGAATATCGTCCTGTTGATTTATTATTCTTCATGGGTTACATTTTTATGAACTAACTTTTTGTGAATTTTATGGGTACTGATGAAGTTGGTGAGCTACCAATTGAAATGTTAACAGAGTAAACATTTCTATAGGCTTGTATGCAAACTTTGGAAAATCACAAATATCAAATAAACCACCAAATTACAATTTATCTTCTGCAATCAATGAAAATTGGTACCCATTGAAATAGATGAATCCAAAGTTTTCATCCCCCTAACGATTATTTTTTTCCCATTCAATCTATTATTCATTTACACTTGCACTGTACAATTTTGACAAGCCATTGTTTAACATCTGCTAACCACTTCAGAGTATAAATAAAAAGTTTTGGCATTATAAATTATTTTAAATTTTGTTTGTTTTCTATTTTATTACATCAGATTTAATACCATTAGCCTCCATACATTTAAAATCAAGTTTTAATTTTTTAACTTCTGTAATGTCATCTGATTGTCTAACATCCATTACCCGTTTGACAGATTTACTGTTATCATTGTCTGTTTTAATGTCTGTTTTTCTACTTTCACTATCTGTAAGTCTACTTTCACTTTTATTTTTAGAATTTGCACTGTTTTGTTCTATAATCCATTTGTCTTTTTCTTCTAGTTTCGTTTTGTGTACAACTCCTACTGTAGACTTTGTTATTTTTCTGGATTCTGTAATGAAAAATTTGAAAAACATTCAATAAAATTTTACAATGAATTCAATGAAATTTTACAATGAATACAATAAAACTATAAAACAACATTCTGGATAACTGCAAGGAAATACTGTATTCTGGTCTCCATGTGTGGCCACTTGTGTGTAGGTCCTGTGATAGGGGTCTTCTGGGATGAAGATATATTTGCCTACTTTGACAATCGTTTGGTCTCTGGTGGACAGTTGTCTCATTTGCAATCATATCACATCTTTTTATTTTTTATTTTTAAATACACAATTGTTTAATCATTTTTCACATCTACAATGCTGTCTTATTGGCAATCATACCACATCTTCTAATTTTTCTATTAAGCCTATTTAACACATGTTTAAGTTGACTTACCTGAATGTAATAAAAGTGATTGACAGTTAGTCGTGATGGCAGCTTTAGCCTGTTCCTGTGACATACCAAACAATAAACCTCTGGTTGGTGTTAAGGATATGTCTATATTTATTTTACATAATATTTCTGTTTTGCTGTCAGAGGGTCTGACAAGAATTTACAGAATAAAAATAATGGGCCAATGCTTCAGAAAAATACACCAAAAAATATTTAGTAGAGAAAAAAATGCCAACAAAAAAGAAAACAATAATGTTGTGCTCAAATATAAGAATAGGCAATAATGGTCAAACAATATAAGCTACTCCATGAATCTTATTGAGATACCATTTTGAGATTTCAATTATTTATAAACCCAAAATGAATTGGTGTAATGACCAATAAACAAAAATTTGACATGTATATAATGTTCTATACACTGAAAATGATCCCCTAGTATTTGGTGTAGGTCTAGTTATTGTCTAGTTATTGACAATAGACCACTTTCGAGTTCATCCGTCACCGGCAAAAACTCGTCAATTATGCGCCCCTTTATGACGTCATTTACCAGATAAAGGGGATCGTCTGTATCCCTGCACTATTTACGTTCATCAAGCGTCTTAGTGATCGTCGTTGTGCAGGATAAACTAGAAATAATGGTTGTTCTGTAGGTACTTAATGACAATTCCCTAATGACAGCTGTGCTGATTGTCAATTTTGAGAATTTAATTTGCTGAATAATTCGTACAATATAGAATAATAGTTTTCCAACCACTCGCTCAACATTGAAACGGAAGTGACGACGCCCCTAAACGCACAAATGACGTTCACTAAAACCAGAGTTTTTGACAGAAATGCATCGAACTCGAAAGTTGTCTATTCAATTTCATTAACACAAAACTATTCTTATTTTAGATTAAGGATTTAAAACACGATTTTTGCAATTTTAGAGCATCTGTTTACCAATGGATGCTTTGTAAATATGTTCTCTGTTCTGATCATGTCAGAACTCGTCAGTGAATTTAATCAAGAGTTGAATAATCTTTTAGACGAAATTATGACTTGTAAAATGACAAAGGATACAAGTTAGCAACATCATGTGGTCCTCTCAAATCCATTGCCTACAAAAACCAAATAAATTTGTATATGTATATATATTATAAGAATCCTCTCCACAAAATAGATTTCAGTCTAGAAGAACATAATCATTACTTGTAATTGTCCTTTTAATAACTATGTTTCAGAAGTTGTGAGAACTCTTATTTCAATCCTTTGTGTGACAATTTGTGTCCATTGGGTTTTTTTTGTTAGTGGTTTTTGTATCAATCTATTGAGTTAAGTCAATTGCACCAAATTTTTGTAGTTTGGTCTGATGTTGTGCTGTTACACCACTCTCTAAGGTTAGATTAGGGGTTGAGTGCTCACAAACAATTTAAAGCAAACCACATTCTTTAGGTGCATATCTGTAATCAGAGCCTGTAGTACAGTGGTTGTTGTTGGTTCATGTCTCATATTAGATTTTCATAAATTGTTTTGTAATAATTCTAATCCTTATTTTTCTCACATTGTCAATTGAATTGTATCACATTTTTCACGTCACTCCCTTTAATAGATGACCATACAGTATGGGTTGTTCTCATTGTTGAAGGTTGTATGGTGGACTATGATAGATTACTACCACTTCTTTAACATGTTTAAAGATGATAGATAGTCTCATTGGCAATGGACAAAACATTTAAGAAAAATGAAATAAAAGTAAAGATTCTAACCATTATTTTTACGACAATTTACCCTTGTCAACACTTCCAAAACATTTTATAAAATATATCATATAAATTTCTTATGAGACATGCAGAGAGATTATTTCAATGTGAAAAGGATGCATCTGACAGCATTCTCCATCAAAACAGATATACAAATGTAAGATGAATTTCTCAACTTTTTTGTGTTCCTTGATTGCTGTTTCATCGATATAATTGTACTAGTAATCCATATATCTTTTTATCATGTGTCAGAAATTGCAAGTGAAGAATCAAATGAATTATATGTTGATACATTCCTGTCAGAAAATCCTAGTTAACGAACCTTAGAAAAATATGACTTACCTTTAGACACCCACTGCTTATGATCACATTCTGAAATAGATTTATCATCATTAGTAGTTCACAAAATACTGTTATGAACAAATTGCAAATATTATAAAGGCATCATCTAGAACCACACATCAAGGATATGTAAGCCCTATAAATTTCACTTTGTTCCTCTGTCCATCTGTCAACATTTTGTAAATACAAAAGGTCTAAAAGAATAGGCAGGAGGTCGATAAAGTTTTGGAAATTTTTTCCACAGTTGTTGAGGATAATATTTAGAGGTGCATATTATATTTTTGTGTACCAGTAATTCTGAAAACTAATTAGGATAAATAACAAATCTAATTATTCTGAAAACAGGTAAACTCTGTCCGACATAAATGTAGAACTTGCAAGAATCAGATTTACCAAATATTATTATCCGATTACTCATGTGTTCTAAATTCACATGACAAAGAAACTATTTTTCTTTCGCAGTTGCTGAACCATGAAAATAACTTTTATATTCAGTTAAACTAACCTTTCCTTTACACACTCTTATTAAAGTCTGTGCATTTGCTATCATATATTTTCTGCTAGTACTATCTCTTATAGCAGGACTATACTGGATTTCAAAGTATATTCCCCGTTCTAATGCCTGAAAAAATCAGAAATTTCATTATTATAAGATTTTAAAGTATATTCCCCTTTCTAATGCCTGAAAAAAAATCAGAAATTTAATTATTATGAATAGTAATCTATAATGTCTTTGTCATACAAGATATTAACTTCTATTATTATATTGATTGCATGTACAGGCAAGCCAAGCTATACTTCAAAGCAAACCAAACTGCCTCTACTGTTTCTTAGCAATGTTGTCACCATAGTAAAATCGTAGGTTGTTGGTTTAATTACACACAAGATCAACCAAAGACATTAAAATTGACAATTGTTGCTTGCAAAAAAATCATGCAACATTAAGAAGTTAAAGAAGGCAAAAATGAATGACCCAAGAGGAATGTGTAAAGTAATTTGTTTTTCTGCGATCTGTAACTTCATCAGTTTATCATGTTAGAATTTGTAATGGCTTTGGCCTATAATTGTCAAAAATATGACAGTTGTTTTCTAGTCATTTGATGTGTTTGAGCTTTTAGAGTTGCCATTTAAATATGGGACTTTTCGTTTTAAATTTTCCTCGTAATTCAGTATTTTGTTACTTTACTTTTTGCTCATAAAAAAAATATGAAATCTAGTTTAATACCATATTTATCTTCTCTCCATAATTCAAATTTTCAAAAAGTCTAGTTTTTAATTAAAATTTAACTGTCTGTGGAATATTGTATTACACTTGATAAAATCTTTATCTATAAAGAATGTTAAGTCTTCTATTAAGGTATATTATACATGTTATAGATACTTCTATATTAATACATGCATAGACTTACCACATTAATTAGAGGTCTTTTTATAGGATATGGTAACTTTTGTGTAACATCTACTGTAATTATGTCAATCTTCAGTGAACTCACTGCAACCTAATGAAGAAAATGTTTGAACTTGCATGCATTGTTTGTATATTTATAAAATGCTGGTCTTCTTCAGGGTAGATAATTAACAAAAAAATTCAAACTATAGAAAACAATTATTTGAAATATAACAACCATAATGAAAAGTTGGAAATTCTTTTTGATTTTTTGCAGATGCATAACCACAAAATTTACTGTGTGTACTGGCCACTGAGTTTAGTATGAAAATAAATTCTGACTACAGCACATAATTTCATGTATTTCATAAATAAACATGAATGTGTCCATAGTACACAGAGGCCCCACTTGCACTATCATTTTCCATGTTCAGTGGACCTTGAAATTGGGGTGAAAACTTTAATTTGGCATTCAAATTAGAAAGATCATATGATAGGGACCATGTGTACTAAGTTTCAAGTTGATTGGACTTCAACTTCATCAAAAACTACCTTGACCAAAAACTTTTACAAAAGCGGGACAGACAGACAGAAGAACAGACCAGAAAACATGATGCCTCTCTACTATTGTAGGTAGGGCATTAAAATATATATATATATGGCATTCACACAAGTAACACAACAATCTGACAATTAAACATACAGAATTCTTCATTGTTTTCTATGTACTTTCTATTAGATGATATTTTTAAAGAATAATAAATTGAACGTTTTTGCTTAGATCACCCCTTATCTAAATGTATTGGAAAACTATCAAAGCATTCATACTTTTTTTTTCTTTTTACTTCATTTACTGGTATGTCTCCAATCATAAAGGTATAAATGCGAGATGTCATAATTGAAGTTCATATTCAGGATTGAAATGGTCTTGCATTAAGTATTTACTCTGCTGCATAGTAAAGAAACAACAAGCACATTTTCTCTGTCAACCAAATCTGTTTAATCTACTTTATAAAATCATCTTCAAACACACAATCTGTTCCACTTCATACATGTGTAAAGTCTGCTGATATCAAGGTATCAATAAAAAGATTAAACCTAAAAAAACTATTTAATATCTTGTTGAGTCTGAAATAATTCATTATTTTATAGTTGGGTTATACATTTCTTATCTCTTTTCCAGAATTCAAAATTATTCCATATTCAAATAATTCCTTGTTTTAAGTAAATTTTGATATCCTTTTTAAAACAAAATATAATATGAACAAGAATGTCCCAAGTACACGGATGCCCCACTAGCACTATCATTTTCTATGTTCAGTGGACCGTGAAATTGGGGTAAAAACTCTAATTTGGCATTAAAATTAGAAAGATCATATCATAGGGAACATGTACACATGTAGTTAGTTTCAAGAGGATTGGACTTCAACTTCATCAAAAACTACCTTGACCAAAAACTTTAACCTGAAGCGGGACGAACGGACGGACGAACAGACGAATGAACGGACCCACAGACCAGAAAACATAATGCTCCTCTATTATCGTAGGTGGGCTGGTGGGGCATAAAAATGTACTGCTCACTTACATGGAAAATCTTTTCTGTTAAAGGTTGTACTGCCACCAGATCAAATGCTTGTATCTCTGGAGTATTCTGTAAAAAGTATCATAACTGTATCCATGGTAAAAAAAACAATTAATTCGCTTTAGATAAAAAATTAACTATCAAATAAATTGGTTAATACAGATAGAGTTTATGCTGTAAATAACTGAGTACTGTTAGTATAACCATGATAACCTCTTCAATTTGTTTACAACATCAATAATGTCATAATATTATTCCTTAATACATGTAGCATAAAACATGAATTCTATTTGTATTTACTTCCAAAATATACATGATTGATATATTTTCTAATCTGACATAAAAAGTATATTCTTCTTTACTGATTTGTCATTTATTACTGTTGAACTGTTTTTTATATATATATATATATCTATTCATACCTGCCAACTCTCACTATTCGTGGGGGGTTTCACTCATGAAAGCTCCCTAATGGAAATTTTGAAAGAGCAATTTTTTCCACAATTTTATACAAAACAGTAAATTTTACAATGGTTATAGGCTTTCAACAGTACATGCAGTATGAAGAAGCCAAAATACAACAACAAAATACATTTGAAGGCCTCCTTGAAGGTTTTTTAGGACTATACAAGCCCTCTTGTACATTAAACCCCCATGGGCATTTTGAAAAGTTGGCAGGTATGTGACTATTTAATTAATTAAACTTACTAATTTTTGTAGCTGTGCAACATCTTCCATTATGGTGCTAAATCTTGATAACTGTCTGAATTTTTTTGTTCCTACCTGAAAAAGCAATGTTTATATTATCATAATTTCCAATTCTGGACTTTAGTGTCATCCTGTTTGTAACTTTCTTGAGCAGGCTTTTTTTATTGTGTAAAAACATACAGTCTAGATAGATATTTAAAAGAGGTTGGTGTACATGTATTCTTAAAACAGTTTTAATTTGAATCCACCTAATTTCTGAAATGATGCATGTAAGGCCAAATAAAAATATATGTGTGGTTCCAGTTATCCTACCGACCCTAGTTAAAAAAAAAACGACCCTAGAACTTTTTTTTTCATTTCTGAAAAATAAATTTTCAAACGATCAAATTTTGAGGATTGTGAATTAAAATAATTAAATTCATAGATTTCTGTCATCTGAATTTCCATCACAAGTATCTGTTATGGCTAAAATGCAAGAATTCATAACAGAATGCAACAAAATTAACTAAAAACGTATCATGACTGTTTATTTTACAACCAAACACATGTATTAATGGCGGACTTCCGGTTGGGGCGTGTATAATACCGGAAACAATTTCTGTAAACACACGATTCTTTTCCGGATTTTGAAATTAAAAAAAAAAATATTGCTTACCTACCGACCCTATTTTTTAAAAGTATGTAACTGGAACCACACACATATTTTTATTTGACCTAACAAATAAGGCTACCTGGAATATGTGTTGATCAAAGTTGTTTGTTTTTGTTTGTATATCTGTTGTTTTGTAGTGGTTAGAATTTGGTGGTTGATGTGATCTGTTATGTTATTTTTTGGTGATTTATATTCTCCTTTTAACATGTTTAATGTATTCATTTCATTCTTAAGGACGTATTCTTCTGAGGTTTCAGTCTTGTTGAAATCTTGTTCTGGAATTATTTCCAAAACATGTGATACAAGTGGAAAATATCAATGAATTTTAAAAATATTATAATCAAACATAACTCTGTGAAAAAATTGTGTATTTACAATGAATAGTTTTCGTGTAACTCAGTTTTCAAATTTTACGACCAATCAAGTCTGACAGTCTTTTTAGCCAAAATTTTGAGAAAATGGGTGAGGTGTACAAAAAATGATTTTACAAGAATCATGTACGTCCCATATCCTTTTTGTCTTTTCAAATTTCTTAGACACATACTTTTTCAATCATTTATAACAAAAAAGGTTGAAATAATATGCATTTTGTTCTTAAAACTGAGAAAAATCACAAATTTTCAAAATTGACAGCATGGTAAATTTGACACAAAAAAGCATCAAAAAATGATAAACTTTCTTATATTAACACCTACCTATAGTTTTTTTTATTCTAATAATTGTGGAACTGTGATTTTTTTCACGATAATAGCCCAAATATAGGTAAAAATTGATGAAAAATGGGAAAATCATCAAAAATGCGTATTTTCAAAGGGTCATAGCAAAAAAAGAAGTGCACAACTATTTGATTTTTTCTTCACCAACTGATTTTTTACAGTCTTATAAACCCAAAAAATCAGGTTAAGAAAAAAAGATTAATTCTAGAAATTTTTGGCTCCTCAGAGGTGTACATCCTTAAGTTTATACTTTCAAGTTGAGAATATTTGCTATTCTTTTCTTTTTTGAGTGTATAAAATGATTATGTGTTTGAACCTGTTCTGTCTGACTGCACAAATAATTTCAAATGTTTGAAATATATAGATTTATCTCCCTTACTTCAAAAATTGGGATAATTATATAATTAATTTTGGTTTATTTGTTGCTTTAGTAATTAAAAAAACGTGAAAATTCAGCACACTAATTTGAATATATTATTTAACCGATGCAGTAAAATTTTCATTGTTTAATGTGATTGAGATCTTATAATCATGATAATATCAAAATATAACATTACAAACATTGAAATTATAAGTAAATTCTTTGAAAAAGTATGGCATGAGTGTAAGGCAATCTTAAATAATTCCAGAGCAGCAGGCAACCAAAAATGAGATGTCTTAACAGAATTTCAACAAAATATCTTACCATGATATTCTTTAAAGTTTCTGCATCAACTTTCAAAGTTTCTGGTAATGGAATTGCATGCTACACAAAGGAAAAAAGAAAAATAAAGTGTCATATAAAATAATTATAGAGTAGATGTCCGACTGACAGTGTGCTATGGCAAACATTCATATGATTTTCATCTGTTTCTGAACAATACATAAACATTACAAAATAGGTGATTGTTATAATTTCCAGTTAGAATTGGTGAGTTTCATATCCTTGTTTTATCCAATTTTGGGTGTTTTGTTTGCCATTTCGTTGCTGTCTCATTGTTGTAAAAACTTCTTCTTCTTTTAAACATATAAATGCTTTAAGCAAGTTCAAGGTAAACATGGTAAGAATCAAGAATGTGTTCCTAGCAATCAAGGTCTTTAAAATCTTAAGATAGATTATTCATATTTTTCAACATATAGCAAACATTAAAAAATTGAGATACACTAATTATCACATATTTACATTGATTGTTGGTTGCTTTATGTCGTATTAGCACAACAAGGCTATATCGCGGAGAGACATATTTACATGTAAATGATGCAAAAGAGACTCATTTCTCAAATCCATCATTTTCAAACAAGAATTTAAAGAATCTATATATTTTATACATATACAATTGTTACTGTCTACACATGTGTGTATACATATATCTATACAAATTTATTACAGTACTTACATAATCTTTGTCTTTTTTCTTTTTCTTTACAATACTGTCTATACTTGGTGCACAATGATTTACAGCAGCAACACTATAGCCCACTGTTAAAATTAAAAAAAAAAAAACCACATTGCCATATATATTATATTTCAAAGATTCAGAAGTTAACAATAATATATTTGTTAAAAAATTAAGAGCTGCCATATTTCATATACTGGTCCTTGGTCAATGTTGTAAAAGATAAATGATGAGGTCAAAAATCTTGCAGATGAAAGATGCTGGGTAGCTGTCTTATTGTCATTTTTTCATTTATACTTTTGTCATGTTTGTTCTGATGAATCAATATATAGTCCTCTTTCACAGGTAACCCATGCCTGCTAACATAGTTTAACATTGTACAATTTCTAGGCCAATATCACTTATATATAAATCAAAGGTAAACCATTTTTGAGAATATGGGATAACATGGATAACATCATTACCTTTTGCTAAGACTGTAAAATATAATCAAATAAGGAGAAGTGGTATGAATGCCAATGTGACAACTATCCACCAAAGTTCAAATGAAGATGTAGCATTTAGCATGTTTAAAGGCAACAGCACCACCTCAAATATAATCAGCTTTTATTTTTAAAAGTGTCTTAATATTTTTTTAAAACTAATTTGGGACTAGAATATTATATCTCTGGAAATCTATATACACGATATATATATTAATTAATTCCCAATCATGCCAATTGTACAGATGAACCTTAATTTTGTTTCTTTTAAAAGACTATCAATGAAATTGAGAGGATCAACTATTTTTTCATGCAATGGGACCTACTTTTTTCTATAGTTTTATCCAAATCATTTGTTTTATATGTCATGTATGAGGGTCTGGTATTCTGTAAACATTTAATTTTCACCCCTTTTTTTCTCTAATCTTCAAAAAATTAGACCATACATTTCTCTAATCTTCAGGTATATATCAGTCTTATCTCATACAAAGTAAAAATACACTGACCTCTTATTTTTTATTCAAAACATTGATAGACACAGAAATTAAGAAAAGGGAATAATGGGTCGAAACGACTAAGGCCGAAGTGGAGTATGGCCAAAACGTCTCGAAAACATAATTTATTTGGACTAGCCAGGTCGGGACAACTGAACTGGAGTAATGTTGCTATGATTTCATAAACACCCAAGTTTTGCCAGAGAAGATTCTTATTTCTTATTTTGATTTAACAAGAAAATGATATTTACATTTTGCTGCCATAGCAAGTGTTTTGGCTAAATGTTGCTTCTCGCTAATCTGCACGTTGAAATCCATGAAGTTAGCCATTCCGGAAGTCACTATTGCTTATTTCCCCTTCTCATACAAATTTACTTCCGGAGTTAGTAACCACGGAAATTGTAAACAGTGGATGCCTGAATTTACATTAATTGGTAACTTTAGCTCTTTATGATAACGCAAATGTCCCATGAATAAATCTTTTGAATAACTGATTTGAATACTCATAAAATTTTGAAATCATGCAAGTAGTTTCTGCTTTTTTCAAGCTATTTAAATTGGTTTACCCTGAACTGAAGTAAGGATTTGTATACAAATCCTAACATTAGGTAATACATTAATGTCCTACATAGGTTTGTTTGGTACTTGCCTCATAGTAAACGCAGATATTACTTAAATAAAATTAATGTATTAGCATAAGTGATAGTTAATACACTTTTGAAATTACTCAAATCAAGGATTTGTATAGTAAGAAATCCTGCTTGCTCATATACTATGCGATAATGCGACAGGTACAACTACAAATTTAAAGCCAGTAATATCAACAGTAAGAGGACACAATGAACGATTCCTCATTCCTTTTGCCAGGACTCAAGTATATCGTCACTCGTTTTTCCCAGATACATTGTACCATCAGAATCTGGAATGGACTGCCACAACACATAGTTAGCTGCACAACCCTTGAATCATTCAAAAGGGGTGTGCAAGTGGTCCAGCTTCAATAGATGTACAACCTTGTTTTTATCGTTATTTTAAAGAAGCACTGTTTTCACTGTAGATAATCCACACTTTCCATGCTTACTCCCGCACATTTGTTGTTCTCACATCGAACACGTACATGAAACAGTACGATAATATTCCCATGGGAGGCCTGTACTATAAAGGAAGAAGAAGGTATTCTATGAAATGATCTCTTGAAGGTTACATTGGGTACAAATTATATTTTTATTTTGTAAAAGTAAAAAGACAACTTTTTAATTGAATTTCATGCATTTTCTGTAAATATCATACATTGTATGTCACAATACACCTTTTTGCTTATTATGATTTGTATGTCATTGCTGAACTTCACAAAGGTTTCTTTAAAATTTGAGGTATTAATAAAAACATTTGACCATGTTGACATTACAAACAATGGAAAAGAGATTGTTGAATGATGTGATTGTCAATAGTTCAAGGTGTGCAGATTCTAGGGTCAAGCATTTATAATGGTCACCAGTGGCGGATCCAGAACTTTTCTTAAGAGGGGGCCCGCTGACTGACCTAAGGAGGGGCCTCTCCAGTCATGCTTCAGTGATTCCCTATATAATCAAACAAATTTTTCCCACGAAAGGGGGCCACACCCCACCCCACCCCCCTGGATCCGCCTATGGTCACACAGATTTCCAAATAGGGATAGGGTCTATGCTTGTGCTGTTATGTCTCAGTCAGTGGTCTCAGTAAGAATGTTTTGTTCTGACACATCTTTCATGTTTTATTACCTGAATGTCATTGATGCATGGTTGTTTTACTTATCATGCTAATAACCAGGGCCTAAAATACAATATTGTTTGTTTCCCCAATCCTGACTGACCCTGAAAAATATTTTATTCATTTCCAATTTGAAGGTTTGCGGGATCGACTGATATTGTTTCAGCTTTTTGGAAAAAGTAAAATGATTTCCCTACCTACAGGCTACATGTACTTACCCACACCTGGTTTGGCAGGATCAGTATTGGGGAACCAAACAATATACATGTATTAATTTAGGCCCAGTCAGGGGTACTGCTTGTACAAGTAATTTTTATTTACTTGAAGACGTAAATATTAATATGCTTATATAATGAATTTATAGGAAACTTATACAAGTGTATTTTATTTTATAACTTGTATAGGTAAATAATTTTTTGGCTGAGCAACATGTATGTAGCTAAAACTGTGACTTACAGATCAATCACATATCGAGACACATTGTACACACATGTGATATAAATACTGCAGTTGTATTATAATGTAAATAACATAATTTCTAATAGATACATGTATGTGAATCAAATGTTCCTTATTTTTCATTATTCCCAACTTTTAGGAAACAGAGTTCATTCTTAGCTTTGATGCAATGAATCATGGGAAAACATTAAAAAAATCATAAGTTTGATATGTACAGGTTTTAACAAAAATGAATGGATATATTGTATTGTATAGAGCAGCTAGGATACAAAAAAATGTACAAACAAATCCCATTGGAAAACAGATTTCAAGGAGGTAAACATGGTAAAACTGATGACGTCATGTTTTTATTGTTATATTTCAGAATTAAAACAAAATGGCAGACTCTCCAACAGGTGCCCCTTCTCCTGACACAGATGCTTCAGGGAAAAAGTCAAGTAAGTAGTTATTTAGTTCAAAAGTTTAATCTGACTAAAAATATTCATTTTTTTTTAATTTCAAAAGTGACACTTTTAAAAATTCTTTCCTATATAAATTTTGATCATAAGCATGGTAAAGACATAGGATTTTTTTGTAAACAAGATTCATTACACAAATTATGATAAAATATAAATTTTGGAAAAATGGAATTTAGCATATATTTGTGCTTATCTAAAAATAATCTGAAACAGTTTTAAGAATGCTTGGAGTAACTTAGATTAATAGTAACGTTGCAATTTTGTCATTAAGAATAAGATACAAATTGATATTAATATTTAAGAAGTCATCTTCTAAATAATAAATAATGATACATGTACATGAATTAATTTTATTTGACCTTTACCTATTTACATTAAAATAATGCAGATAAGCTTTCTATCCAGGTTTCCTTTGACACACATTATCTATCAATTGGAATTCAAGTGGATTTTTAAGTTGTCTCATTGCCAATGATACACCAATACCATCTGCTTATTTTCATAATGTAGTGACACATTTCGTGAAATGATTTAGTGCAATGAACATTTAGTTATTGTGTTGATATTAAAGTTATGAATATTTACTTGTAGGAGTGGATGGTTCAAGACAGTCAGGCAGAGTAACATTCCCAAATTCAGCAAAATCAGGATCAAACAAATCTGTTTTATCAGGTACAAATGTTGATTTTTGTTATTTGAATTTTAAACAGTCGTTTTGAATATCAATAGAAATAGATTGTAGTGGTTAATTTTTGGAGACAGTAACCCAACCATAAGATAATGAAGTACAATTCTAAAAGGTTAGGAAACTTTCTTTTTATGACAATCTATGATTGAAAGTATCTTAACACTAGTGGTATGAACCTATTCATAAATTTTTGGGTTATTTGCTTTAGTGTGAAAAAGAAATTTCAAGCAACTACATTTTTAGTGATATTATTTTATATAAATATATTTGTCAAAGATAATTAAAGAATATCAATTTTCAATATCATTAAAATGCTATACTTCAGGCTTCAGCTAGCAATCATGCAGTGCTGTATTGTCATGCATTGTTGTCAAAACAATAGAATTTGATGAGACTGCCTTACAAGTGAGAGATATAAGGCTATAAAACCACATTCAATCCCCCATTTTCTACATAAGAAAATGCTTGTACCAAGTCAGGAATATGAAAGTTGTGATCCATTCCTTTGTTGTGTTTGAGCTTTTGATTTTGCCATTTGATTAGGAACTTCCAGTTTTGGATTTTCCTTGGACTTCAGTATTTTTGTAACATGCATAAATAGTTCAACCTAAAAAAAATGTATATATTTTTATAGATGATATGGTACCACAAGGAAACCCCTTCAAGATGCCCCCAGAGGTAGACATATTTGTCCTTAGAGATAAAGAAAGACAAAGAAAGAAACAGGTTTGATTTGATATTATGATTGTTCTGTATTTTCTATTTAAACATAAAAACTAACTGCCTTGAAATTTAAAATTATTGAGACAATGCTAAAAAAAATCACCTACCGTGAAATCAATGTATTTTCTGATTGGTAATAATCAAAACAGACTAAATTTAATGTTTCTTACAGTTAGTTGATCTGCTTATAATATATAATTAAGCATAAACTATATATATAGAATATTATTTTGTTATTTTGAAAATCCTGCACCAAGAGTTGGGCCTCAGCTGGCCCCTAAATAAAAATGTATACTAGTTCAGTGAAAAAGGATGTTATTATAACAAAACGCCAAAAATTACATGCACATTCTACATACATGTCTTATTTATATGCCTTTGCTTAAAAATTATTAACTAAACCACATATTTTATTTCCAGGAAAGATTGAAACAGCGAGAATTGAAAGTACATGAGAAAACAACATATGCCTCTAAAGTGAATTTCCGTACAGCATCTATGATCAGACCAGCAGACTCAGATGAAGATGGGGAGGCTGAGGATTCAGACAAAGCTGTAGCAGTTAAAGATGATCCACAATTTACAATTGCTGTCACAAGAGGTAGTTTTCATTAGTGTTGGAAATGATTTTGTTGACTTTTATGAAATCTTATTGAATTTGTTTTCTTCTTCATCAAATCATACAAAAATTAGCATTATGAAAGGTATGTAAACTGTTAGTATTCACAAAGCAATTTCCAAGACAACATTTTAATTGTTCTGTACAAAGGTTTCATTAAAGATACCAGATTTATAATTTGTATGCCAACGTGCAACTGTTATATGTACCTGTATTTTTTTTCCTTTTAAAATTGAGACTCCATTATTTAATGTCATGTATTTTATAAAAAAAAATTGCAGTTTTGTTCAAATCTCAGAAATTTTATTATGTCATTGTGTTCATGTTATGACCATTTTTTTCTTTTCATCTAGATCGACATGTAGAAAAAGAATCATTAGCAGAATATATTCAAAAGAAAAGAGAAATGTTTTTAGTACAGGTATTAAAATAGATTGTTAGAGTTTGACAAAAGAAAATATTTAGTTTTGTATATTATTCTGTTGCAACCAAATATTGGGTTGAAAAAAATATATTCTATTAAAGGGAGATAAATCAATATTTTTCACTTAATGATTTATTAGAGATTTGTGACTTTGTGTATTAAATATAGTTTCAAATAAAAATAGGATCTAATTTTAAAATTTTAGAACACATGTTTGTTTTGTTTTGATTATTTCTTTTAGTATACATGTAACATGTTTAAGTTTTTATGCAACAATACATTTAGACTGTATCCCTTTATTACAAGTGCTATATACATAACACGCTTTGTCTTGGCTTACCGTATAGATCTTTACATTGTATAATGCTATCTTTGCCTCTTAATGTAATTTATTTAAAACAGAATATTCATTTGAGCTATGTTTTGAAGTTAACGTCTTTTTTTATAGTATTCATTAGGGGTTAAAAGAGATGAAATAAGGAAACTGGAAGAAATAGCCCAGGCTGAAGAGAAAAAATTAGAACAGGCAGAGTTATACTTAGAAGAAGATGCCAGTATGTTTGATGAATTCTTAAAAGAAAATGACACTGGTTCTGTGGAGGCTGTAAGAGAGTAAGTCACTGATCTAAAAAAAAAAAAAAACACCCCCAAAAAACTACAAATGGTGTTACAGAAAAATTCATATTTTAACCAATTTTCTGCAAGAAATAATTTTGATTAAAAAAAAACGAAACTTATTCCAAATACTTAATGAATGGCTATTATCTATTTTTAATTTATTGAACCATAAAACTAATTTTTGACTTCACATTGAATAATCCATGAAGCAGATTATGTAAAATGTGAAGAGTCAAAAATTAGTTTTATGGTTCAATAAAATCAAAATAAATTATTGCCATTTATTATAAATAAATTTCTATCAAAAATAAGGCTCAAAGAACTTTTTATATTATATATATTAACAATAACAACGTACACACATGTTGGCGTATGAATACACAACGTCAGAGTGGGCATGTCACCATCAAAATTGACAACATTGAAAATAAAACTAATAATTTTAACCAATCAGAAGACAGTAAATACACCAAATTTATTTATTTATTATTTATACATGTAACATGTATATGGTCACTTGTCATTTAACTACAACAGTTTTTTTTCTTCAAATTTTACACCTATTTTATAATTGTACACAACACTTGTTTATGAATTTTTGTACATGTCCAAATAATCAATCAGATAAAATATATTTTCATGAATGTATTGAAAGAATGGTTTTCAGTGATAACCTATATATTTAGATATGAAGGTCAAATGAGAGAAAAACAGGAGAAAGTGACCTTGATCAAAGCATTTTCAACAGAGATGAGTTTAATTAGGTCGCAGATATCTAATTACGAAGACCTCCTTAGAGAATTTAAATTGTTCAAGAAATTTCTTGAGAAATGCACGCCTCAGGTTGGATTTTCTAGAAATGAGTTTGTAAGGGGATTGGAACATCAAAGAAGAACAATTTATATACATTTGTGACATACTATAGTAATTCTATGTTAATGGTTAAACAGCTGAATATTTTTTTTAAAGAGACAAAAACAATCTTTTTACGCCTATATACTTCTTAATAACAAAGTATATGCTTGATATTTTAACTTTGAAATACATGTATTCACACTATTTCAATTTACCTATTACACTATTTCAATTTACCTATTACACTATTTCAATTTACCTATTACACTATTTCAATTTACCTATTACACTATTTCAATTTACCTATTACACTATTTCAATTTACCTATTACACTATTTCAATTTACCTATTCACACTATTTCAATTTACTTATTACACTATTTCAATTTACCTATTACACTATTTCAATTTACCTATTCACACTATTTCAATTTACCTATTGGAGTCAAAAGAAGTTTAACTTCTCTTTTTTTTGGTTAGACACAATATTTTTAGACTGCACCACATATAAAGTATTATGTTAAAAAAAAAGAAAAATCACAAATCTTTAGTTTCATTCCCAAAATGACTATTTTCTACCTTTGTTACTGTGTTAATTTTCTAAAATCATCTTATTTATTTCAAAACCTGTCTCATAATATAGGATTGCTATCGTATGTTCATTTTACACACTCTACTTGTCAAGCACACTTCTATTTGTTGATTTGAAAATGTGCAAACGGTGAAAGAAGTTTGAGGCAATTATGCACAAATGTAGACTGCAGCTGCAGGAAAGCACATGTGTTGTTGTTTCTGAACATATTTTCAGTGGTATTTATTGTGTTTGTATTTTAAAAAAAAATGATGGCCCTTTTTAAGAAATGTGAAAGCATGGATTTTAATAAAATTTGGAAATCCTCAATTTTTTTCAGAAACTTTGTTATTTTTATAATTAATATTATAAGTGGCACTGATTTGAATTTATGACTATTATATGTATATGAAGACACAACATTGTTATAAATAAGTAGTTCTTATGGTATTAGCAATTTTTGTTATTTTTCTCCAGAGCTGAAAATGAAACCAAAGCCAAACTGGAAAAAGTCCAAGAAATAAAGAGAGTGAATGCAGACATAATGACAATAAAATCAGAGATCTCTAAATTTGAAGACATTTTAAAAGAATATCACATGTACAAAAAATTCTTGGATACTCTTACACCACAGGTTTGTGTGATGGGGTGCACAGGTTTGTGTAATGGGGTGCACAGGTTTGTGTGATGGGGTGCACATATTTGTATTACTTTATGCAATATTGCTGTATTTTAAAGAGAAAAATATAATGCTGCATTGGTTTTTTCATAAAAAAAATGTTTACACTTGATTTTGAAAGAATATAAGATGTACTAAATTCCCTGATATTCTTATGCCACAGATTTACATGAATAGATGCACATGTTTTTTTTTAATGAAAATATTTCAAAACATGCCTTTGAATCAAATGTAATATACAGGAAGTTTCAATGCTCTTTTCATCTAATGCATATTATTATTGTTAAATTTAGAGTGAAATAAACTGCCTTTTTTTAATTGTCAATTATATAACAGCAGAGATGTTTAATAATCTTAAATTATAAAGATTATTGGTAAATGTATTTAATTACATGGAAAATATAATCAGTTATTTTTATATTATGTTTTGGTCATAAATTGGTTTGACATACACCCTGTCATGTAATATAGCAATAGATATTTTGTTTTATTATAACTTAAGTTGAATTCCAACCACAAAGTAAATGGACTGTTGACAAGATCCTCCCTATCCATATAGAGTTATGTCCCATTTGTTAATTAAATTTGATTTTTGATTTTATATGACAATATTGATATTTCAACAGGAAATAAGAGAAGAACAAATTAAAAGGAGAGATAAGAGAAGGGAAGAGAAAAAGAAAGAAAGAGAGGCTGCTAAAAAGGAAAAGAAAGGTAGCATAGATGCAGGAGAAAAATCTGCTGATTTATTGAAAGGAAGGAAGAAACCACCAGTTGGAAGACTTCAGACACAAAAAACAGGCTCCGCAACTAAAAAGTAAGCAGTAGCATTGATTTAATTGTATAATGTCATTTACTTTCTGGAGCACAAGATCAGCCCTGGTTTTGATGAGTCCTTGTGTTAACAATGTTAAGGTTATAGTTTTTTATTTAGTATAAGTAGATAAAAGAAGATGTGGCATGAGTGCTAATGATACAACTCTCCATTCAAGTAACAATTTATAAAAGTAAACCGTATTAGGTCAAAGTACAGCCTTCAACACAAAGCCTTGGCTCACACCGAACAGCAAGCTATAAAAGGTCCCAAAATGACTAGTGTAAAACCATTCAAAAAGGAAAACCAATGGTATAATCTAAACAAAAATTGATAAATGAAAACACTTATGAACCACACCAACAAATGACAACTGCTGAACAACAGGACTTAGGACAGGTGCAAAAAGCAATTTCTTTGACTTCATTATTGTTTGTGGAATACAATTTTTGTGGGTAAAAGAAAAGCACTTATTTAAATGTTCAACATAAGTTTAAAATTTCTATAGGCTTGCATGTAAATTCACAAAATCAAACACACATGTAAATACATTTCCCCCTTATAAACAACAATTGGTATTTTCAGTCTTAAAAATAAATGAATCCAAAGAACTCTGAAATAATAGTACACATTTTGATCTTTTGGTATTATTTTAAACATTTTGATCTTTTGGTATTATTTTAAACATTTTGATCTTTTGGTATTATTTTAAACATTTTGATCTTTTGGTATTATTTTAAACATTTTTCTGTTGATTATTTTGTAGAGCAGAAGCGGCTGCCAGCACACCAGCAGAAGAATCATCTGATGATGATGTAAGTATAAAGTTTACTTATCTGAATAATGTTTAAGAACAGACTGTATTTGAGTTTCTCTAATTTTTGTGCTATTTTCACATTTCCTGACCGGTGTGAGAAAAATATTTCTCCTCACTAGTGAAAAATCTGTTCTCGGCAAATGATTAGTCGAAGTTTGATTATGACGTCTAAATGTTTTGTTTTATTCTGAAATTTCCTATTGTGACGTCATGAAAAAAGGCGACCATGCCTGATGACGTCGCATATAAGGAACACAAGTTTCTGAAAATCTTTGAAAAAGAAGGATGAAAATCATTAGAGAAACAGATTCCTACACTATAACTCATGTATTACGATATTTCTCCACTCTCAACAGTTAAATTTTAGTTATTTAAAGAGCTTGGCAAGCCTCGCGCTTAAAATAATAAAATTTAACTGTCTCGAGTGGAGAAATATCGTAATACACTTGTTGCAGTGTAGGAATCTATATTTATTTTTCTCCTTTTAGCTTACATTTTGAGACATTATTTAATTTGTGGGGACACATTTCAATATCATAAATACTCAAAAAATCTTTAGAAGTAAGTGATGTTGTTAAATTCCTTTCATTAAGTCTGAAGACAAAAAGGAAAGCATTTTATAAGATAGAAAACTAATACAAAATTACAATCATGTGGTTATGCATTTCAATTTCATAAATACTTTAAAAAAAAAGTCATTAGACAAAGATAAAGCTGGAATTAAAAATTTACTAAAAAAAAAGTTGAATTATGGGTAATTGGACACTGGCTTAGGTTGAAGATGAAAAAACTAAATTCTAGGAATTTTCCAAACTCTTTAATTTTTTGGGGTCATCCATAATAGTTGTTTTTGTATTTGAATCCATCCAGTACAGTGATAACAAATTTTGTTGTAACTAGTTATTTCATTTTTGATCTCTCCAGGAGCCAATTAAAATTGGCTGATGGGTTGAATAAAAATTTCTTAGCCTGAAATGTTTTAATTTGGTTAACTTTACTGTAGTTCTGCATAAGTAATACTAGTTTCAGACCATGAAAATTTAAAATAGCAGTTGATAAATTAAGAATAGAAAGAACATGGTAAGAGAATAACTGGTTTATGGGGACAAGATTGTTGGGTGTTAAAATAATTATAACTACCGGTATGTTACTTTTTTGTAGGAATTAGAATTGTTCTTTTCTGGGCCTCAGCAACTGTTAGATATATTTGCTGAACTTGAGGAACAAAATTTATCTTTAATACAAAATAGTCAAGAGACAGAAGAAAATTTAGAAGAAATGAAAACAAATATAAAACAAACAAAGGTTAAAATGTAAGTATGTTTTACCAAACTACATTTCATGTGCATAGTTGATAGAAAATTTCTAATTTGAATAGGCAAAATTCAAGCATTTAAGGGGAAATGTTTACATAAAATCAGATTTAAATGGTTTAGGCAAATGTGAATGCCTGATGTCATTAATACCAAGTAACAATGGATTTATGATTAAAAATATCTGAAAACAGTGAATATAAAACAAAGATGCTGATTAGTGTTAAGGTCAACTCGACTGTCCTAAAATATACACCTTTTTTTGAAACTGAATTTTTTTTGGAAAAAGACAAAGGCAAAAATATGGAACACCACTGGTACCCTATGGAAATTGCATGAGGAATAATTGCACATTTGAAATCAGCAGTATTTGAACTTAATAATATTTTATAATAAAAGAGATCAGTGTTTTTTCATGTACTTGGGTTTGTTTTTATGTGTATTAATCAATCATATTTTATTTTAATCAAATTTTTGTTTTTTTCTTTTCAGGGAAAAAGAGACAGCCATATTGAAAGAACAAATTAGCAAACTTACTAATCAAATCAAACGAGAAGAAAGCAAGGCACAAGATTTAAAAATTAGAGCAAAGTATGTATGCAACTATTCACAAATATATGAGTTTTTACCACTGTGACAATAAAAATGAAACTCATTTATCTCATGAGATAATAAAACTAAGCTTAAACTTTTTTCCACTTGAGTAAGAAAATGTTGTGAACTAGTGCAACTTAAAGTTTAATGTTCAAATGTGAACTAATAAGTAAAAATTTACATTTGACAACCTGAATGCAGTTATTTTGAAGACAAGTAAGTTAAGTCTAACTGATCACTTAAGTAATCACACACACACAAACAAAAAAATCAAATACACCTCCTTCAAGCTTTCCTCCAAGCTATTATCCTTTATTCCCTTTTTTCAGTTTCAAAAGTTGTCTCCCATTTTTTCAATATTTGCATGAATTGTCTCCCTTTTGAGTTGTGAGATATATTTTTTTCCAATGAATTTTAATGAATTCTGAACTAGATATGAAGTTATTTGTATAAAATTTTATATAAAAATAGAAATAATAAGCGGCTAGGACTACTCCAAAATTATTTAAAAAAAATTAGAAGACAAAAAAATACATTATTACATTGAAATTGACCATTTTACTTGAAATTAGAAAATAAGAAATTGCTATCGAGAAACTCGCATCCCTAAAGCTTATTCTGCAGTTATTTTGAATATGCATGAAACTTTCCAGTAAATGTTGAAGATGATAGGAGTTTTTAACGACCTTGACTGACTATACAGCCGTGGCACAGTTGGTATAAAAAGGAATGTTAAGAAAACAATAGCCAATCAATTTATAATTATCAATGAAGATGATCAATTGATTAGAACAAGAATCAGAAAAAAAATATCATGTTACAATACTGAAATCCTTTTTGCTTACAATGTGAAAATCCTGGTACTTGAGTCAAGTGTTGAAGTCATTTTAAACTTGATTTTCACATTAGCATTTAGTTTTATTATATATGAATGTATAAAACAGAGTAATGGTGTTATGAAACTGAAAAAGTCTTTAAAAGACAAAATTATGTACATATTGCATGTTAAAAACATGATTTATCATGATGACTACATATTTGATGTCAAAAGTCGAACTGCCTATTTTAAGGATTGTATTGTATTATCCATATGACCCCTTTTGTGGTATATTGAAGCATGGTAATGTAAAAAACCTAGCATGTTAAGATGATGCACTTATTGAACCTAAGCATGAAACACTGACCCTTAATTTTTTATTTTAACTATTTTGCCTGTTATTGTTAAGAAACCATGGATGAATTCCTTACAGAAATTCAATGCATACTTTGCAATGTTTTTAGTCAAATATCTATTTACATGTAACTATCAGAGCCAGTATTGAGAAATAAGTGAAAAGTTAAATTATTTTTTTTGGTAGTGGAGCATATTGAGGAGTGTTGTGCCTCAACTTGCAATTGAGTATTAAGTAATATATAATTATGAACAAAATATTTTTCACAAAGTCATTTTTCTCTTTTGATCTTTTCAACATACATCAACGTGACCATTTAACTCCCAGTATATTGATAACGTACCTGTAAAAATCTGATACAATGTATAAATAATTTATACCTTACTTATCACAAACCATCACTTAGTTATGTTGTTTACTTTTATATATTAGTGATGTGAAAACTACAGCAGATGAATGGGGGTAAAATCATAAAGGAATCCTAAAATATTTCTAGATTCTTTTCAGGATTATTCACTCATTTATTATTAAAAATGTTTTCCCTTTATAAATTCTAAAATAATAACTGTATTGTTATTATGTTACTTATTCTTCTTGATACTGAATATAAATAGGGGTTTGATTGAAATTTAAAAAAAGATAATTATGATGATTTCAATCAATAATTTTGAAAACATATTTAGCTTTCATGTTAAAAGTGAATCTTGAAAAGAATCTACCTCATTATAATCTAATAAATAAAATGTTCCGAACTAAGATACACTATCGAACACTCAAAGTAGAGAATCAGTAAAAAATAAATGATTTCAAGCTGTGCCAATTTTTTTTTATGAATCATGATTGAACATTATCATGGTTTACACAATCAAATAAAATATGTAAAGTGTATTGGAGTGAAATATGTAATTATATTAACTCAAATAATGCTTTCTTTCAACTAGTCAGTCTGTACAAGTTATTTTACTTAAAGGGAAACTTCGCAAAAAAATCAAAAATTGATATTATGTTCATTCTGTATAAAAATGCTCAAATTCATGAATATTAAAGTTTTATTCTGCTAGATAAGAGATCACCATCGATTTTAAATTTAGAGTATCAATTCTCTCCGGTCGGCCATTTTGTTACCTTCTCCGATTTGCACCCAAGATATGTCTAAGGACCAAAACTACAGTAACCCGATGTAGTCGTAATTGCGTGTCGATATCTTGTCAATCATACGGTTGTTTTATCCGACTAGTTAACTTTAACTAAGTTGATACGGAAAATTTTCTTATCTTTTTTTTTCTTAATAACCATGATCTGTTATTTTTAACAATAATGATAATATTGGAATTAGTTAAAAAGTAAAAATTTCAAATCATAAATAAGTGTTCCGTGAAACTTGAATTGTTTTCGGAAATCTAATTAGTTCATAATTCTTTTATGTAATAAACTTTATTCAAATAAATTAGGATCTTCGCTCCACTGATCACCTGCATGGCTAAAGGTATTACTCCCAAAGGTATTGCAGGGGGTGTGACACGTCCAGGTATTCAAGCGATTTCCTGTCGAGCTTGCAAATTCATGCATCGTTTCACTTCTTAGGGTATTGGTCAGTGTACACGGCCGATAACTTATAACTTTCCATTTTGAACTATTAGGTGTATAATATGCATCTCTATCTTGCGTGTCCGAAAGTGATATTATATACTAGTCATTACTAAACTCGTACGCTTGTTTGTGAATAACATTTCTGATGTAAAGAAAATTATTTATAAAAATATAGATAATACCTAAAAATAAACTACATATTTGATGAAATAAAAATCTATATACATATTTTTTGTCAATGGTGAAGGACAGATCGGACCATACCAGAAATTTTGATTTAAAAAAATGTACGCACTTGTCGACCATTCGTATATACGCCAGGATAAAAAGTAACGGAACTATAGCGAAAATTCAAATATATACATGTATACATTATATATACATAAGAAAGAAACATGCATTTTGTGTAAATTGGGGTAAAAGTTTTGTTAGTAGACTAGTCCACGTATGCCAACAGTATATAATCATCAAATGTCGAACGACTATTGTATACCAAAAGAAGAAGAAGAGGAGATTTAAATACTGGTCGATATATAACTTTCTTTGGCTCAACGAAGTTATGGACATTTATATATCAATTAGATTGTTCTCGAATAAAGGAAGAAATTCGTCATCATCACAATTGTTCCGACATGCATGTTATATGTACAAAATGTACGCAACTGGACGTACACTAATAATCCCTAAGGGATGTGAATATTTTCCAGGAAAACTATAGAGTATCAAAGTTTCAAATCAATTTCGGGATTTATTTTCTTTCTTGATATTCAATGACAGCAATTTAAAGAACAAACTGCTTGTCCGCTTTATGGGTATTCTTGCCAGTTGAAACAGACTTATAACATTAAACAATAGGGAAAGATGACATTAAATTCGTTCTGGGTTTTTTTTATACATTGTTGGTCAAATAGCAAAAGTATTATATATAGTTGGGCCCGATATAGTTACGGTGTGAGACGAAGACTATTTTGTTAAGGACATTCCCGATTATGTATAAATTTTGATGATGTTTTTCACACTTGAAAAGCATATGTGTTCGTAAATTTCGATTCCATTCCAAAAAGATTCTTAAATTTTCTGTCAATTTTTTTAAAAATTTATCAAATATCTGAAGTATTCGTGCGTTGTGAGATTTGAAATATTTTGATGAAAACATTAATTCCTAAATAGGTAATTAAAGATAACTCTGGATGGACTACATTATATAATTGCAATTTGTTAATGATCTGTTTGAAATATTTAAGGCCGATCCTAATCTAAGATAGTACAATTTTTAGTTCATACACTCGTGATTAGAAGGCTATTTTTATTTATGAATTTATACTTCAATTAAAATAATTAAGTATTTTATCGTTACTGAATAAATCAAAAGTCATAATTCATTTAAAAGTGATCTTATCATGCTTATGCAAAATATAAAAATATACAACAGCTATCCAGTTATTGTGCGACCTTATTATTCCCGTTAATTAATTTTAATTTTTTTTTTTACATTTCTGCAGGGACGTCTTTATAAGTCTTTGATTTCTGTGTCTAAAACTTTGACTGACTCCCGTTTTCAATTCATACGAAATGTTGTTCTCACCTTTAAGCCAGTAAACAGTGACGCCTGGATTTCACTGAATGAGGATCAAAGGATTAGAATTACATAATGCTAATCCTTTAATTACCTTGAGTTAACCGACGCACTCAACATTCTTTAGGTGTCACAAAACAATACACATATTATTTCCACCGTACAAGCAAGTGAAAATGTTTGCTGGAATGAAGCAAAAAGGTCAGAATACAAACGTGTATTTTTATTACACTATTGATCATGTCAATTTCATATGTTTGTTTAAAGTATTTGTAGAAAAAAAATCATAAAAATGTTCTATTGTATGAATTAATTTCATTATTAAAATTCGTTTTTAAATATCCACACGATCTAATTTAAAAAGTTGCATGGCTATCACTTATTTTTCGTTGGTTAATAGCTACACCAAAAGTCGTCGATGCGCTTTAAATCGCGTTATTAGATGGTTAACGAACAAGACTTAAATGAGATATTTTCACTCCCGGCATGCATCAAAGACTTAAACTACGTCACATAAGTCAGGAAGTTTCAAGAAATAAAATTAATAATTCCCAATTTTCTCCTTTATTTGATTTCATATCAAAATAAAACTTGGTGAATATGTTTTGTATGGTATTATGAACATAATCAGATGAAAAGTGAAAAATCGCGAATTATCCCTTTAATCATAAAATTTCTCACTGGCAAGGATATTAATTTTTTTCAAATTTAATCTTTTTTATTTTTTTTAAATTTTATTTGTTTTTTTAGCTCACCTGGCCCAAAGGGCCAAGTGAGCTTTTCTCATCACTTTGCGTCCGGCGTCTGTCGTCGTCCGGCGTTAGCTTTTACAAAAATCTTCTCCTCTGAAACTACTGGGCCAAATCAAACCAAACTTGGCCACAATCATCATTTGGGTATCTAGTTTAAAAAATGTGTGGCGTGACCCGGTCAACCAACCAAGATGGCCGCCACGGCTAAAAATAGAACATAGGGGTAAAATGCAGTTTTTTGGCTTATAACTCAAAAACCAAAGCATTTAGAGCAAATCTGAAATGGGGTAAAAATGTTTATCAGGTCAAGATCTATCTGCCCTGAAATTTTCAGATGAATCGGTCAATCGGTTGTTGGGTTGCTGCCCCTGAATTGGTAATTTTGAGGAAATTTTGCTGTTTTTGGTTATTATCTTGAATATTATTATAGATAGAGATAAACTGTAAACAGCAATAATGTTCAGCAAAGTTAGATTTACAAATAAGTCAACATGACCAAAATGGTCAGTTGACCCGTTTAGGAGTTATTGCCCTTTATAGTCAATTTTTAACCATTTTTCGTAAATTAAAGTAATCTTTTACAAAAATCTTCTCCTCTGAAACTACTGGGCCAAATTAATCCAAACTTGGCCACAATCATCTTTGGGGTATCTAGTTAAAAAAAAATGTGTGGCCTGACCTGGTCAACCAACAAAGATGGCTGCCACGGCTAAAAATAGAACATAGGGGTAAAATGCAGTTTTTGGCTTATAACTCAAAAACCAAAGCATTTTGAGGAAATCTGACATGGGGTTGAAAATGTTTATCAGGTCAATTTCTATCTGCCCTGAAATTTTCAGATGAATCGGTCAATCGGTTGTTGGGTTGCTGCCCCTGAATTGGTAATTTTGAGGAAATTTTGCTGTTTTTGGTTATTATCTTGAATATTATTATAGATAGAGATAAACTGTGAACAGCAATAATGTTCAGCAAAGTAAGATCTACAAATAAGTCAACATGACCAAAATGGTCAGTTGACCCGTTTAGGAGTTATTGCCCTTTATAGTCAATTTTTAACCATTTTTCGTAAATTAAAGTAATCTTTTACAAAAATCTTCTCCTCTGAAACTACTGGGCCAAATTAATCCAAACTTGGCCACAATCATCTTTGGGGTATCTAGTTTAAAAAATGTGTGGCGTGACTTGGTCAACCAACCAAGATGGCCGCCACGGCTAAAAATAGAACATAGGGTAAAATGCAGTTTTTGGCTTATAACTCAAAAACCAAAGCATTTTGAGGAAATCTGACATGATGTAAAAATGTTTATCAGGTCAAGATCTATCTGCCCTGAAATTTTCAGATGAATCGGTCAATTGGTTGTTGGGTTGCTGCCCCTGAATTGGTAATTTTGAGGAAATTTTGCTGTTTTTGGTTATTATCTTGAATATTATTATAGATAGAGATAAACTGTAAACAGCAATAATGTTCAGCAAAGTAAGATCTACAAATAAGTCAACATGACCAAAATGGTCAGTTGACCCGTTTAGGAGTTATTGCCCTTTATAGTCAATTTTTAACCATTTTTCGTAAATTAAAGTAATCTTTTACAAAAATCTTCTCCTCTGAAACTACTGGGCCAAATTAATCCAAACTTGGCCACAATCATCTTTGGGGTATCTAGTTTAAAAAATGTGTGGCGTGACCTGGTCAACCAACTAAGATGGACGCCACAGCTAAAAATAGAACATAGGGGTAAAATGCAGTTTTTTGGCTTATAACTCAAAAACCAAAGCATTTTGAGGAAATCTGACATGGGATAAAAATGTTTATCAGGTCAAGATCTATCTGCCCTGAAATTTTCAGTTGAATCAGTCAACCCGTTGTTGGGTTGCTGCCCCTGAATTGGTAATTTTGAGGAAATTTTGCTGTTTTTGGTTATTATCTTGAATATTATTATAGATAGAGATAAACTGTAAACATCAATAATGTTCAGCAAAGTTAGATTTACAAATAGGTCAACATGACCGAAATGGTCAGTTGACCTGTTTAGGAGTTATTGCCCTTTATAGTCAATTTTTAACCATTTTTCATAAATCTAAGTAATCTTTTACAAAATCTCCACTGAAACTACTAGGCCACAATCATCTTTGGGGTATCTTGTTTGAAAAATGTGTCCGATGACCTGGCCATTCAACCAAGATGGCCGCCACGGCTAAAAATAGAACATAGGGGTAAAATGCAGTTTTTGGCTTATAACTATGAAACCAAAGCATTTAGAGCAAATCTGACATGAAGTTAAATTGTTAATCAAGTCAATATTTATCTGCCCTGAATTTTTCAGAAAAATTGGACAACTGGTTGTTGGGTTGCTGCCCTCCAATTGGTAATTTTTAAAGAAATTTTGCCGTTTTTGGTTATCTTGAATACTATTATAGATAGCGATAAACTGTAAACAGCAATAATGTTGAGCAAAGTAAGATCTACAAATAAGTCAACATGACCTAAATGGTCAATTGACCCCTTAAGGAGTTATTGCCCTTTATAGTCAATTTTTAACAATTTTCATAAATTTTTGTAAATTTTTAGAAAATATTTTCCACTGTAATTACTGGGCCAAGTTCATTATAGATAGAGATAATTGTAGTAACAAGAATGTTCAGTAAAGTAAGTTCTACAAACACATCACTATCACCAAAACACAATTATGTCATGAATTTATCCGTGTCCATTGTTTAATATGTACAAGACCAAGGTGAGCGACACACGCTCTTTAGAGCCTCTAGTTTTTTTTGTTGGGTTTTTTTTGGGGGGGGGGGGGGGGGGGGGGGGGGGGTACTTTCATTTGTTTTTTTTTTCTCAATTTTCATTGTATTAAATGAAACTCGACTGTTCAAATACATAAAATTGATATCTTACATGTTTGATAGTGTAAATTGGTTTTATCTATATATTAAATAAGAAAATATGATTTATTTGTTTTCAAGTCAAACAGATAAAATGATAAAAAGTGATGGTTGTTGCTTCATGGTTGATGGAAGTAAATTATTTATTGTTATTACAGTCATATTAAAATATTGTAAATTCATACATTTGCAACATTTATATCTCTGTGAAGATTGCAATTGGATTGTTATTGAGAAAATAAAAATTTGCATGTTTAAATTTTGATTGCATATGCAGCATTTCATAAAACAGTAATAACTGATCTCACATAATGATAGCTAAATACATGCAATAATTTCTGAATTTACAGTATTTAAACAATATATTGATAGTATTGATTTTAAATCTAAAATTGTATAACCAAGCTATATAAGACAACATACTAGTAACAACAAGGACATTATTTTATTGTGGTCAACATGTTTCAACAATAGAGTGACATCTTCAGGACAATAAATAGAATAGCTGCATAATAAGAAAAACTGAAGTAAATAAACTGTGGTTCATGCGGTGAAAAGTGTCAACCACAGTAAAATAATTTCCTTGCAATAACAATGTTGTTGTTTTTTTTATAGTTGAATTAATGAGGTGTTAAGACAATCGCAGCATATTTCAGTATCCATCCTGATTTCTCAACCGGCTTATAATGCCAGGTGTTGGTTCACTTGGACTTATTTATAATTTATTTATTAAAGGGTACAATATGGAAGTAACAGTATTTCTACAAACCTAATAGAAAACATTATATGCTTTATATGTTGGACCCTAAAAGGCCAGCTTGACTTTAAACCTAACATGTTGTTTTTATGAAAATTCATGTTTTATGAATTACATGTATTTGTATGAAATCCAAAATCTTTATTTAAATTGTTTGAAATTCTCACTCAATGTGTTCAGGATTACACATATCAACTTCAATATACTTTCTTTTTTCATTGAATGAATTGCATCCATTTGAAGAGGCTATTCAACTTATTTTATTATAAGAGAGCAAAATTTAAACTTACATACTATCTTACAATCATTGAATTGCATTTTAATTGCAGAAAAATGATGGCTGTATATTTCTTAATATTTAGCTCAGATTATTCAATAGGTTTATTTTACCAGAGTTATATTTGCAATTTAAGTTTAAGCAGCTTGGTATTTTTTCATTGCCCTGTAATGAAATAAAAATACCAAACAGTTTAAAGAAGGGAATAAAAAGTTGAAGCAAATTCTCTGCACCATGGTCATATTTAATTCAGAGTGTGGTCTCTCTAAATCACTTGCAATCATCCTGGTTCACACAAATCCAGCAGTGAATGGTGGTGATTGAAGCCTCACCCGATATGAATTTTATTGACCAGATAAATTCTTGTATTAGGACAATTGGACACTGTGTAAGGAATTTATCCTGATTTTGTTATATTACATATTATTATATTTAAATTCAATATAAGGACAATATCAACCAAATATATTTTAGATATTTAATCTAAAACTGTGAAAAATTAAAATATTAGGACTATGAAGCAACTAATTTTTTAAATGTTTTTATTAGGTCAAGGGAGATAATCCCAATTGATGTAATAGATAAGGGAGATAATTCCTATTGACGTAATAAAAAATTGTACTGAAATTTATGAGGACAATATCAGCCAATCAAATTGCAAGAAATTACTCTAAATCAGGATAAATTTCTTTGTCTATAACTTACGTAGTATATGACATGGTATTAAATTAGAGCTGTCTTACTTTATCATCAGCATTCATCATTCTTTACTCAAATTCAGCAGAGTAATATCTCTCTGTATATAGCATAGATAGTAAATGAAATGTCCGCACATCAAACTGTTCTTAATTGTCAGCAATTGCTCTATTTCACATTGAACCAGCAAGAGTGATTTAAAACAATCATCTTGTTTACAAATACCTTTTTGTGGTTAATATTTTTTTCTTTGAATCAAGTTTTATACTTTATGTTGTCAGGTGTCTATTTAATATATTAGCAAGGTGATATATTGTACCATGTCAATTTCATGTCAGTCATCACTTGTCTTCATAATCATTTAGGGATTGAAAATAAATCCATTTTTGTCCTGTCATCTTAATGGCTATTATTGCTGTCATTTTTAGCTACAAAAATAAAAACAATCTATGATCAACATCAGAAAAAAACAAACTTTTTTTTAATTCCTCTATGAACATTTCCCTCTCAAGTTTACAAACGACATAGGAAAAGTTACTACTTTACTCTTCCTGACATTTTCTGAGAGAGAAAACCCTGATATTTTTATTCATGTTTATAACTTTAACTAGTCTTAAATTAATCTGATTATTCGATATATTATAAAATTCATTTTAACTATAGTTCCAAATAAATCTGATAATATTTTTGTTGTTTAATCATATTCTGTATTGACTCATATAAATTAATACTCCATTTACAGAATGTTTTCATTTGGAGAATTCAAACAGGAAGACCAGGAAAAAATGTTACTAGAACTAAATAGAAAAGTAGAAGATGTATATAAAACATGTATAGGAGACAACGAAGCACAAATTAGGTAAGCAACATAAACTTGAAAAGTTAAGTCAGTTGTGCTGAAAATTATATCATATTGTTCAAACAAAATCATATAATTCTATGTTATATTGTGATTTTGTGAAGCAGTTTCATTGAAGTGGTCTGAAAACTTCTTTTATTCTTGATCGTCACTTTGTTATTGCAGTAATCCTCTATTGAAAATGTCATGAATTATCAAATATAAGAGTTTTTTTATTTTAATATTCAAATATACATTTCAATATTGTATTGTATTGTTTGTTAATTGAATAGTTAAATGCATATGATATACATTTAAGTTTGTCTTCACATTGATTTTTGCAATACTAGCAATCTTTCTAGCATAACATTGCCTATAATTGTTTCATTTAGACATGGTGGATTGTTGTCTCATTGTCAATCATACCACATATCTTTATTTTTATGTATATGTTTGTATTTTGTTTTTCAGTACATTACAAATGTTAACAAATTTAGAAAACCAGTTAGTAGGTTTGTTAGAACAGATAGAAACAATGCCAGCAGACAAAGTAGAAGCAGCAGAAAAGGTAAGGATGTATTCTATCTTAAGGTGGTACCTAACACTACAGGGAAATAACTCTGTAAAATCAGCTAAATGTTTTAATTACGTTGTGGTGTAAAGGGAATATTAAAGCTTCTCAATGATCAAAATTGTTTTTTTTCAAACTGCTATATAACCAGTGTAATTTTTCGGATAAAATGGTTCGTTCAAAATTTTTGAAATATTTATATTTTTGTTAAAGGGTCAAAGTAAATACTTTGTCAAAATTTAATGATAATTAAACGAACCAGTTAAATTTTAGTGAAAGAGTTGGATACCACCTTTGTGTCTGAATTTTTTGATTTTCTGAAGTGTTTGATTTTCATTTGATCTGTTTACTTCTACCTTGATATTTCAATGAAGAATGATGTAAACTTATTTAGTAGAAAAAAGAAAAACAAACGATATGGGGTACCCATCAATGACACAAAATCAATACATGCACAGCAACAGTGAAAAAAAAACCCACACACACAAAAGCAAAGGAAGAGCACTTTAATTGCTGGTCTCCATCTCAAAATCACAGAAAGTCCACAACACCGAGCTAAAAAAAACCGTCCCTAGCACCCACTGGAACTAATTTCTTTGCAAAATAATTTGAATATACTTTGTAACACATACCACCACCTAATCGACCCTGGTAAAAAAGAACATAGTGGAAATTAGTACATAAATAAAACAAAATATTTCCTTTGCATATTTTTAAATCTCAAACTATGTACCATATATTTTAGTAATAAAGGTATCAAATGAAAGATGAAGGACTGGTGATCCTTGAAGAACACATAATTTACTGATAATTTTTGAAGAATACAAAAATAATGAATGTCAAGAAGATGCTAGTTTTTATGGAACATTGCTTAATCCATGATTCTGATCTTGTTAAAAGTAGTCTGTTTAGTCATTCTAAGACAATGTTAGCATTATTATATACTTACTTTGAATTTGTACTTTTTAAAGGCTAAAGAAAAAGAAAGAAGATTAAAAATGAGAGAGGAAAAGATGGAAGAACAAAGGTTAAAGCAAGAAGAAAGGGTTAGGAAGGCCATGGAGAGAGCAAGGGCTGAACCGAAGAAACAGGTAAATATAATTAAAAAATATATCTATATCACTAAGTACTACCAGTATATCTCAAAAAACATACAGGGCACTATTTCTTTTCACAGTACTTGCTGAAATCTAAATCAGTCTGATTTCACATTTATTTTTGCAATACTAAGTGGCTTTCTATTATAACAGGGATTTGCTTACAATTTTTGGACTCTTGGTATCAAAATGACACATAACATACATTTTGAATGTAAATTAGTGTTTTCATACTTTCTTGATTTTATTTATGTTTTTACTTCTATTTCATCCTGTTGTTCTATGATACCAAAGAAATTAACATAATTTTCTAAAGCACAAAATATATCTAACAACCCTATTTAAGATTCATAATTTTTCTGCAAATCTTTCGAAATATATTTTAGTCCTCTGAAAATAATGGTTTCTATGCTACATTTAGAAGTTGCTTATTATTAAATTAATAGATATATTTTGTTCTCAATTCTTTTTTACACATTATACATGGCATAATTTTAAGCACATAGAATATTAGGTATTACAGCTGTGATGAATTTTGCTATATTTATTGAAAGCTTAAGTCTGCTTTCATATCATACACAATAAGTTATTTTTATATTTGTATTTCAGACTGGAAGGAAACTTGTGTTCAGATCAGAACCACCAAAACAAAAGAAAAGAGAGGATGATGGTGCTGGCCAAGACAGTGCTTTGTTAGAGGAAGAACAATACTTGTATCACTATTAGAAAAATGCGGACAATGAATTAAAACAAGGAGGGAATGTTGTATGTGATAAAATTTGGATGGACTTTGAATTAACATGACTAAGCCAGGTCAAAAAGACATAGCATAAGTGTTCAGAAAAGCCAAACCAATTATGATTTCTAGCCATTGATATTAGTATGGCAGATTTCATATGTAACTATAGCAAGGTGATAGTACACTTAAATTTTTTATTTTGTTCTACATGCATTTGAAGGTAATACACGTAATGTTCTTATTAAAATGCATTTTATATATTGTGATAAAAATAAAATATTTGTGAAAGTTTTTATCTTTCACTGGTGTTTATCAATTGTTGTGATTTTGAAATTTATTTATCTTTTATTTGTTTTTATTTGAAACAAAATACAATATTTAATACATTCATTTGTGTTCATACTTTATTGTTTTTTGTTTTTATGGGAATTATGTTTTCTGGTCTGTGTGTCTGTCTGTCTGTCTGTTCGTTCTTTCGTTCGTCCGTCTGTCCTGTTCAAGGTTAAAGTTTTTGATCAAGGTAGTTTTTGATGAAGTTGAAGTCCAATCCCCTTGAAACTTAGTACACATGTTCCCTGTGATATGATCTTTCTAATTTTAATGCCAAATTAGAGATTTCCCCCCATTTTCACTTTCCATTTTCACTTACCGTTTCACAAATGATATCGGATATGTTCCTTTCGTCGTAACTACAATCCCCTTCCCTTTTATGAATGTGACCTACCGAATTAAACTATTTACTGGATTTGTTATCACATAAGCAACACGACGAGTGCCACATGTGATGCAGGATCTGCTTACCCTTCTGGAGCACCTGAGATCACCCCTAGTTTTTTGGTGGGGTTCATGTTGTTTATTCTTTAGTTTTCTATGTTGTGTCATGTGTGCTGTTGTTTGTTTGTCTTTTTCATTTTTAGCCATGGCGTTGTCAGTTTGTTTTAGATTTATGAGTTTGACTGTCCCTTTGGTATCTTTTGTCCCTCTTTTTTTCCCACTGAACATAGAAAATGATAGTGCGGATGGGGCGTCAGTGTACTAGGAACACATTCTTGTCTCTTACTAATTCAATAATTTCATGAGTGTGTTGGCTAGTGCAGGAACATGTTGTATTATGGAAACTTACTCTGGTTACTTCTTGATCCAACCAGCATTATTACAAATTGCATGAAGATCCATTATCTTTGAAATTTGAGCATGTTAAAATGTGCATAAGGTCAGTATGGTTAGTGAGGCAAGAACCACATTAAATGAGTCTATGATATGCAGTTGCATTGGTGTCAGTACATTTCATTTGTTAAGTATTAATTAATCCAGTTGCCTCATTGTTCCTCTATAATATTCCTAAACAGGTCAGTCTAGAAGGCTGATGAAAATAGTATTTGGTATATAGTGGCAATAGCATGTCTCACTTTAAGAGGTGCTGTTTTTATACACCAAACTGCTAGTTATGATTTGTCATTTTTCTTTTTTTTTGCATTATTCATGATGTAGACTTCTATCAACATTTTCAACTACAGAAGCATCACTTTCATTTCTTTAATTTTTCGTGTTGATAGCAAATCTTTAATAGTCTCTGCTGCCTTTTTTCTTCAAAATGTTTTCTCGACTCGAGATGATTTAGAGTGAGACATGTTGTTAAGACATTGATCTATTGTTGACCATATGTCATGGTTTTTTTTATGCCCACATCTCCTTTTATTCATATTTAAAAATAAACTATTTAGCAAGTGATATTAACCTCATGTACAGCTTTGTTGAGTAGGTTTTTGTATCACCTCTGACAAAAGTCTTTGAAGTCGAGATAGAACTATGTATTGCATTTCTGGTGATGTTATATTTGTCAGAGATGCCGTCAACAATTGTAAATTTTTCTGCTTAAGTAAGTTTGATAGGAATTACTTGTGATAGATCAATGATATTTTGTAGACAGTTGCATAATAGTTATCAAAGGTACCAGGATTATAATTTTGTACACCAGACGCGCGTTTCGTCTACATAAGACTCATCAGTGACGCTCATATCAAAATATTTATAAAGCCAAACAAGTACAAAGTTGAAGAGCATTGAGGATCCAAAATTCCAAAAAGTTGTGCCAAATACGGCTAAGGTAATCTATGCCTGGAAAAAGAAAATCCTTAGTTTTTTCAAAAATTTAAAGTTTGGGAAACAGGATAACTATCAGTACATATCAATTTGATGTATATTTTGAGGTCCTGTCCGCTAGTGCATGGTCCATTGACTTTGAAATGATTACCGGTAGCAATTTTATGAGCTAGATAGTTTGATAGAAACTGCTTGTGATAGATAAATGATATTTTGTATAAAGTTGCATTACTATCAGTACATATATCAATCTGGAAAAAGAAAAAAAATATGTTTTTACACCCACTGATTCATCCTTTGTAATGTAAAATACCATATGACTATTAATTGGAAATAATTTTGCACATGATACACCAATTTATTCACATTTTATTTTTAAAAAATATATTATTTATCATGAATTTTCTCATACACCTATCTCCCTTATTACACATTTCCATCATTTCATCAGTATGTAATTTACAAAGAAACAAATAATATTCATCAATCAATCATGGTTTTACACTCTCTGGTACACTATATCACCATGTCTTATTACACAATCAATCAATTTATCATGTGATCCCAGCTGGTATATCAAATGCTCCCATCTGAAATAACAAGTTTTCAAATAGATTAAGATAATAAAAAAATAAAAAATTTGAATAAAAGATATTTTCACAGAGGACAGTTTTTTGTTCAAATAAATAATGGTATGGAGCTGTTTCATTTCTATTCTTAATCCTTAAAGAAATTAATAATATTAACAGTATCAATTTTTCTGCACCAGATGAGCATTTCGACAATAACATGTCTCTTCAGTGGTGCTCGATGCAGAAATATTTTAAAATCCCAAACTTATCAAACAAATAAAAAGCTTATTAACAAGAAGGCTAAAACAAGAATGACAAAATCCGACAAGGAATCAGAGCTTTATATGAGGAAGATAAGTTCAATAATTGTAGAAATTAGAAAGAAATTGAAACTGCTAATTTTAACAACAAAATCCGTATGATGGTTTTGATTTTTGGTTTCTGTTTCAGTTGCTTATTTTAACATCTTCTCCTTTTTATTAAATTATATAATAATTCAACAACAACAAAATATTTTAAACAAGTAAAAGTCATGTTTTGGTTCATTCCAGTTTACTATTTTGATGAACATATATATATAGTCTAGCTATAGTAATCATGGTATTATACAGAAAATAGTCTGTAGAGCAGTAAACAAAATATGTATGATTCTTTTTGATTTTTGTCTCGCTTGACGGAGTCAAAAAGCGAGACATAGGTATGCTGTTTCCGGCGTTGGCGGCGAAGGCGTCGGCGGCTTCAACAATGTATTAGTTTGTGGTTAGGTCTAGTTTATGGTGAACCACAAGTGGTAGATCAATGATATTTGGTATGCAGTTGTTTATACATTAGCACATCTCATTTCCATGGAGATTAGTTGGCCCTGACCCCTGAGTCATGGTCTATTGATTTTGAAACTTTTGCTTATTTTACATGTATTAGTTTGTGATTAGGTCTAGTTTTATGGTGAACCACAAGTGGTAGGTCAATGATATTTGGTATGCAGTTGTATAACCATAGACATATCTCATTTCCATGGAGATTATTTGGCTCCCCCCCCCCCCCCCCCCCCCCCCCCCCATAGTCATGGTTTATTGACTTTGAAAATATTGTATTAATTTGTGATTAGGTCAGTTCAAGGGGAACGATTAGTTTATAAAAAAAATACTTCAAATTAGGAAATAACACATTATAATATTTAGGTTTCCTCATCTAACACACAATTCAAATCAATAACAGTTTCATATTGTGAAGGTAGTGGCTTTGGTGGTGAACCTCCTCCATGTTAATTTGTATTCAGTTTGATAAGTATTAGCACATCTCATTTCCATGGAGAATATTTGGCCCTGTCGCCCCCTCAGTCATGGTCTATTGACTTTGAAACTTAAATATTCTACAAGTTAATGTTTGTGTTTAGGATTGTTTAAAGGGAACAACTTAAAATAAGTCATTGATATTTGGTATGCAGTTGTATTAGCATTGGCACATCTCATTTACATGGAGATTGATTAGTTAAGTACCTAAGTCATGGTTAATTGACTACATTTGCCTAACTTATGTAACATGTGAAGGTATTGCTATTTTAATTTCAACTTTTCCTTAATCAAAATTACAAAAAAACGAAACATATCTCTGTGATAACAGTTTATTTTACAACAGTTTCAATTCACTGTATGAATTATAATTTGTAGAGAGACAAAGGCTTATCTTGGCGAAATGTCTGTACCAAGTTGTGTATATTTAGACATTTCCTTAAGATACAATTGTAAAAAAGGTAAGATTACCTATTAGCATCAATGACAACCATATCTCCATATTTACCAACTTCTATTGTACCATGAGTTTCCGATAATCCCAAGGCCGCAGCAGCATTGAGTGTAGCAGATATCAAGGCTTCTGGCATTGACATGTGCATCAACACACATGCTAAATGCATAACCATAGGCTGTCAAGACAAAATGATAAATGCTTCAAGTAATTAATACAATTAGTATTAATCCCAGTGGTTTAAAACTTTTAGATGACGTATTAGTTTAAGTGAATTGTAATTCTAGTTCTAGCCAAAATACATATTTTTTAAGTCGGAGTTAAAGGAAAACATTTCCATTTTCATTTTTATTATTCACATTATTAGCCTGTAGTAGAAACCTAATATAGTGATAATTTTCAAAACTATTTTTGTTGTACTTACCATTGATGAGCAGTGAGCATTAGGATTATAGTCGGATCCAAGAGCAACTGCCATACCCGAATCTATCATCAACCTCACAGGTGGTGGTTTTATTCTGAGTATATATGCAGTTGTAGGTAAAACAACACCAATACTTCCAGCTTCTACCATTGCTCTTATTCCTTGTTCTGAAATTTCCTCTAGATGGCTTATTGCTAAAGCTCCCAATTTTGCACCCATCTAAAAAGAAAAACAGTTCTAGAATGCTCCAACATTACATAGGCTATAAGATGGAGTTACGATGGATATCGGAAACAGGTACTTTTGTGTCTGGTATCACATGACCAACGATAATGGCAATATTGGTCTCTTTTAAGATGCTCATTATTTAGTTTTTTGCTGAAGACCTTCATGCAACTTTCAGCGTGATGTAAAGCAATAAATGTGATTGTTTCTAAATTTCATAGCAATGGATTTGATCGTCTTACGTTCTCTACTTAATTTCAAACGTCTGTTTCTTTTATGCATGATTGATTGGTATATGTATTTAAAGGTAGTTATTCATTAGAGTTTTAAATGGATTCCTGATCATTTCCCAAATCCCACTTCTTTTGTAATGTTTTCGCACTTCTAACTTTCCCCTCCCCAGATCCCAATTTTTTTACCGTCTTGTTCCAACATTCCCAAATGTTACCCCCGTCTACTAAGACCCCATTCTTGTGTACCCTATATCACACATTCGAAAAGCGTGTCGTCCCCCTTTCCTATTATACACTACAAGCAAGTAAAGTACCGTATAAAAGACAATTATCACATTCAATTTTTCGCATTAAGAGTCCCGTTAAGGCTAACAGCAAAAAAGAAAAGAAAAAAAGGATGACCTATATGTATAACGTTCGAATAGCCTAATGCATACCTCAGCCCCTTCTAATGGATGGAGTTCATCACCATGAAAATTTATTTGTAGACCTGCATCTTTTCCAGCCTTTAGGATTCTTTTTGATTGATCAACATCAAATACTCCTTTCTCACAAAATACATCAATATTGTCAACTTTCAATAGACCATCAGACATCAGTTTGACTATCTTCGGTAACTGAACGGAAATAACATCATTTGTTGCTTCTTCTGGTGTTTTCCCTCTGCGATAAATAAAAAATCAACCAGGATTTAAAGACTGTGCCAAACAGTATCATTTGAAGCTATATCGATCGTCCTGATTTATAATAAAACGGTAATCGAAATGGAATTCAGCAATGTTAAAACAACCGAAATGCAATCATTTTGTATCTGATTGATCGATTGTTGCTACCTTAACGTCCAGTGCTAAATTTTGTATGCTTATTCAAAACGAGAACAAAGTAAAAAAGTAATATCGACCGTGATGAAGTGCGCGAAATAAGGAACGCTAATAGAAATATGGGCGTGGTTGATAGATGCAGATATGTTGCCTTTCAATCACAACAGTTCAGTTACGCCCGGGTTCTCTTAGAGAGTCGTTTAAAGAATGAGTAATTAATTATTTCAACTGTCGAGATGAAAGTATTAATTGACCATCACATCATAATTTTTACATGAAGTTCAAAAGTGCTTAAATCAGTCTTTCCCATTGCCATTCTCAATTTTATTGCTAAAATGAGACGGCCTCTTGCTTACATTTCGTATAAAGTTTCAAAAACACAATATTTAATTTCTACGAAATTAATAAATTTACAAAAAAAAACAACAACAAAAAAAACATTTAAGATTATGTTATTCAGGTTTTGAATCTGAAAGTAAAACTTAAAGCACAAAATCTAGGCAGAAATTCTCTAGTGATATGGTATCAGTATCATTCTACATGCAAATAAATGTAAATCGTTATCCATCTGAAATTGTCATTTTGATTTGCAAGTAGGAAGCTGTTATAGATCGTAAAATTTTAGTCACTTTTCGACCATTTATGCGTATGTGCATCATAGGATAATAAACAAGACTCATCATAGTTAATATGATTATAGTTATTCACGCCAGACGCGTGTTTCCTCTTCAAAATACTCAACAGTGACACTAAAATAAAAACAAAGATTAAAAGGCCATAACAATCTCAAAATTGAAGAGCATTGAGAACACGAAATTCTGAAAGATTCTGCATGCTACAATCAATTTATTATTTTAATTAAAAAAATGTGACGTGTACTTCTCGAAGTACTTCAGAAACAAGACTTAGTTGTGTCCAGCATTTAAACATTAAACATCAGAAGTTACCAGCATTAATTAGATCTTTCCACTTTTCGTGGAAAGACCTTTTGTTTTTCTTCTGATTTTTGTTTTTTCTTCGGCCGTCTGAGATGCTTTTTTTGTCTTACAACATATCGAATGGATTTCTTGGCCAATGATGTTGTACAGTAATGGGGGTTTCAAAACTCACCCTGTGTGACCGAACACTTATTCTTATAGGAGTTATCTCCCAGCGTCCCCTTTTTCTTGTTATCGCTATATCTCTAAAACAGTAAAAGATTTTAGCAAACTGTTTTCACCAAATTGTTTGTCTACTCTTGAGAATGATTTGGTTTATTTTGACTTCAGTGATCGGAAGACATCTTATAGGCGTTATTTCCCTTTGAAAATTTAAGATAGGCGATTTGTTGGATCAATTCATACGTTATAAGTCGTAGAGGCCTACGGTCTTTTGATATGAAGTCATTGGTCCATTTGAAGGAAATAGAGGTCAAGGTCAAAGGTCAAGGTCATGTTCTAAATTTTGAATTTTGCTTGTTATCGTTATACCACAGAAACTGTGACAGTAAATGATATGATGTGTTTGCCAAATAACTGTTTACAATAAGGCGCAACTTCAACCTATTTCATTCAAAGTGTTTTGGTTAACCCTTATAGGAGTTTTCTCCCCTTATGTATTTCAAATCAGTATTTCTCCACAACCATACAAGTGATTGACCTCCGGTCTTCCGTTTTGAGTTCACTGACCTATGACCTTGAAATTGAGATCAAGGTCGAAGGTCAAGGTCATGTTATAAATTTAGAATTTTGCTTGTTATCGTTATTCAAAAGAAACTGTTACAGTAAATGATATGATTTATTTGCCAAATTGCTGTTTACAAAAAGGCGCAACTTCAATCTATTTCAGTCGAAGTGTTTTGGTTAACCCTTATAGAAGTTTTCTCCCCTTATGTATTTGAAATCGGTATTTCTCCACAACCATACAAATAAAATTAAAGTTGTATCTCAAATTCTTTAGACTACACGGAACAATTGTTCCGTTGGCACTGTTCCATTTGTGAATATTTTGTTATGTTCCTTCTTTAATCTAACTCCGTACATTAACCTCAATTCCGTTCCAAAGCTATTTTCCTTTACCATTTTGTCGACTATTTTTTCATACGAACACAATTTGTCTTTTTGAAAAGATTAATCATAAGCACGAACAAATAGAAAAATAAGGATTGTTAAGTAAGAAAATTGGGACGAAAGATACCAAAGGGACAGTCAAACTCATAAATTGAAAATAAACTGACAACGCCATGACTAAAAATGATAAAGACAAACAGACAAACAATAGTACACATGACACAACATAGAAAACTAAAGAATAAACAACACGAACCCCACCAAAAACTAGGGGTGATCTCAGGTGCTCTGGAAGAGTAATCAGATCCTGCTCCACATGTGGCACCCGTCGTGTTGTTTATGGGATAACAAATCCGGTTAATAGTCTAATTCGGTAGGTCACATTCATGAAAGTGAAGGGGATTGTAGTTACGACGTAAGGAACATATCCGATATCATTGGTGAAACAGTTATTCCATAACGGTCAACCAACTCGTGATGGCGTCCGTAAAATTTACGAAGGGATGATTTCAACTTCACCATTTGGAACTCTTGGTTTATTAGCTTACTTGTGAACAGCAACCCTCTATCAAGAAAATCATGATAGGAAATGCAAGCACGGGAATATCGTATCAATTGGGAGATATATACCCCGAATGCAGGTGCTGCTAGAATGTTGCTACTTAGAAATGGAAAGTTCACAATTGGAAAACTGAAATCATCTCTTTTGTCATAAAGTTTTGTTTTCAACCGACCCTCATTGTCAATTTCTAGATGTAAGATATGAGGCTGACGTAACTGTATCTGTAGTATCTTTTATATCTAGTTCGTTGGGATAGATGCGTTCCACAGTCACCAAATTTTGAATTATTTAATGAAAGAACATCATCTATATAGCGGAAAGTAGAGTTAAAGTCAGCCTCAATAATAAAAAAAAAGTCGGCAAGTAGAGGTGCACAATTTGTTCCCATTGGAATGCCGACAGTCTGTTGAAAAACACGTCCTCCGAACGTAACAAATATGTTGTCAATCAAGAAATCAAGCATCTAGATACTATCAGTTTCAGAGAATTTTTTGTTTGAATCAGAGTGATCCTTTACAAAGTAGGATTTAGGTAGGCGAAGCTAAATAAAGGCAACAGTAGTATACCAATGTTCAAAAGTAAAAAAATCGATTGAGAGAAAACAAATCCGGGTTACAAAATAAAACCGAGGGAAACACTTCAACTATAAGAGGAAAACAACGAAACAACAGAAGCACTAAAGTGCAACAAAAAAACAAACGACAATTTAACACACACAGAAACGAACTATAAGATAACAACTGCCATATTCCTGACTTGGAACAAGACATTTTAAGAAAAATGGTGTATTGAACCTGGTTTTGTGGCTAGCCAAACCTCGCGTTAAATATAACACTAAAAGGACAACATAACATGACAGGACTACAGTACAAATATATGCAAGAACATTCAGGACAGAGAAATACACAAATAAACAATACAATACTAGTAATACATTTCGACATGCTAATAGGTATTAAAGGTACAAAGCTTATAATTTAATAAGCCAGACGCGTGTTTCATTTACATAAGACTCATAAGTGACGCTCAGATCAAAATAGTCAGAAAGCCAAACAAGTATAAAAAGAGCATTGATGACCCAAAATTCCAAAAAAGTTGTGCAAAATACGGTTAAGGTTATCTGTGCTTGGGATAAGAAAATCCTTAGTTTTTAGAAAAATTCATACTTTTGCAAACAGTAAATTTATAACAAAAAAATGACCATATAATGATATTCATGTCAACACCGAAGTGCTGACTAACCACAGAATATAAACGAACACGTAAAACAACATAGGGCAGCACATAAAAGTTAAGATCATGTGTTCATTTATGTAATACGGCAGTGGTTGCATTCATACGAAATGAAAGCATATGAAGAAAACAAATGAGTCACCAGTCATACAATAAATAGAAGAATGAAAATATTTATATATAAATTAAAAATGTCAATAACTTTTTTAAACCAATAAAATATCCAAAACGCTATGTAAGAACTTCTGGAACAATGCGTAAGAATGATGTTCATAAATGAGATGGACTGATCTCACAACTCTATAACTTTGGATATTTGCCAAGGCATGTTTTAAAGATGTCTTTGTTTTAGACGGAACTGATATAAATGCAGGAACAAATGACCAGAGGAGCAATGATTAAACGCTTCAATTAAGTTTGTTTAGAGCTTACACATTACTAAGTTGATGGAGCATATAAAAAATATATCACAGTGGGTATCTTGAACAGATTAGCTATTGTCATATTGGAAAAGATAGCTCTAGAATAAAGATTTCCTTTCTGCTAATGATCACAAGTTCTCTACAGTTTTTCGAACATACATTGTATGTTTCGGGTCTTTTAAAGTTAAGATGTATTGTTGTTAGTAGTTTTCCATCACAGCTTAGAACTCTCAATGCTTTACAATATCTGCCTGATACGATAATATTGCCGACCGATGTTGTCTCTATATCATTTGCAAAACACATCGTGTATTTCCAATTGCAATTTCCGTCCTTACTCAAATCTAAAACTTCGTCTTGTTCTACACACAGGATACAAATATGTCGATTAGTATTCTCTTTCATTCTAAATCTGTTTATTGAAGATGTATTCCATTTGTAAGGAAACTTACATTTAATTGTTTTTATCAATATTCCATTTTTTTGAGATTATATCAATTCTAAGTTTAACTGAAAATTCGCTTTTGAATGTGGATGATGGGACCTCTTTGACGTAAAAAACCATGACTTTGCCATTTTCACAAACACTAAGTGCTAAAGCTACATTTTTGCTGTTAGGAAGTGAGTAAATATCCATGACGTCAGCACTGTCACTTTCTATCCAAACACAATTGTCTCCACTTGTAAGAAATAGCAGTTCTGATTGTTCCGATGTAGCCAAATCTAAAATATTAAATAGAGCTCTATTTCTTTTAGGTTTTTCATTAGGTTTCAATTTAATAGAAACAAAATGATCGGAAACATATATGGTTCCATCTTTAGCAACCGCTAATGAGCTATTATCACTAATTTGTTGAGCTATTTTATAAGAATAAATAGGATGTCTAATATGCACTTCAGTTGCTATATTGTGATACTCTAAACATCCTATAACAGCATGGATGTCGGCTGATGTGGTGTTTACCGGATAAAAAGTTGCTATTTCTCGAGGAAAATAAACTGATATATCACTGTTCTTTTGAATGCGACTTGAAACGTTTACAACCTCACGTAATATTTCCCTAATGTTATCATTCATTCTTGTTACAATTATATTTTTAATTTCATTTTTCAACTCTTTCTGTTTTTGTTCAAGCTGTGATATTTCTTCTCTTATTAGATTTCTGTTCCTGATAAAAACATTTCCTAAAGACTCGAGTACGTTACTTGTACATATCGAAATAAGGGCTTTCAACTTTTCCCCTTGCTCTTCAATTTTTTTTCTTTCAGTTTCATATTTTTCTTCACAGGTAATGTCAAATGATATTAATGATTCCATTTTTTTCTTAATATTTGGAAACACTTCATTTTCAATTGTTTTCCTAAAATTTTCAAGTTCTTTCAAACTCTGTTCATGACACTTATATATAGTTACGTTGTCGTGTTGGAAATGAAGCGAACCTAAAGCTATACATTCTGGACAAACAAGTTGCTTACAACGCAAACAATAGTTCGTATTGTAATAGTTTTCATGTTTAGTGCAACAAATTTCAACAAGTTCTGCACTATCACTTAATCCCTCTGTAATTGAAGACCTGGTCCATAATATTTTATGTTCACTCCAATTAATATTCCACAGATGAAACATTTTGCACTCATAACAGAAATACTTATCGCAATCTATACATTTCCATTCTGTTTTCTTTTCTAGTTTACAGAATGAGCAGAGCGGAATTTGAGCTTTTTGTAATGATTCATAGGAAGCCATGACGATCTTTACTCAACTAAGCTTCTCAAAGCCACTTGTTCAAAAACCTCAGTATACTTATATTCAGATAGATTTTTTAAAGGCCCTTTAAACATACATTATAATATTCAAAAATAACTTTACTTAATGATAGTTAATCAAATATAGTTTTCATTTTATATTATATATATTATAGTAAATCTTATAATTCAATACATGAACAATGCCTTTTTATAATACCAAAATACTTTCAGTTGTCAAAAAGTTTGAAATACAACTACTGTTTTGTCATTCAAATGTCAACACATGGAGAGATAGTACTTTACCGATGATCAAATCTTGTTAACCGATAAGGGAGAGTCGAGGCAAGGTAACAATCATAGATCATTCGCTATCTTGGTGTCCTTAAGAATAAGAATAATAACAATATAACTTCAGTTTATTGGTTAGTAAAAAAACGGTCAAGTTCAACGTATAGTGTTTCTATAGTGAAATTGTAATGGGTTCGTATTTGAGAAATAAAAAGTCGTAATTCATTACTTCATATTTAATTAGACACTTTTAAGTACACAACATACTTTCAGTTTGAAATGTAAACTAATAAAACTTTAAATGGCATAAGGATTTTATAGCTAAAGATGCAAGACTCATATATTGAGGCCCACTGAAGTTTATATAGTTCAGCTTGTTAAGTGAGAAACCTTAATTTTTTTTAATTTATTTTCTTTAAACTAGTTGTATAAGTGTTGTGTTAAGTTGCCGTTATTAACCTTGTATTGAACTAGTATTGTGAAATCTCCCATAGAGATGAAAATTTCTTCATCATAATATCGAGTTCTGGAATTGCTTATTCTTTTTGTGTTATTTTGTCCTAACGTACCACAGGTTTTCCCTAATCGTTGATTAATTAAGAAATATTAAAGAAATCAAGGTCCCAACTCAAAACTAGACATTGTTAGTTTCCCTTGAGAGATTGATGGTAAAAATCGCCATTTGGGGTTACATCACTCATTAGTACTATGTCAAAGAGATAATCTCTTTAGAGCATTGTTTTTTTTATCCATGATTGTTAGTGCTTATTTTGATTAAAATTTGAAATCTGCATTCGTACCCAAATTTAGAAGCTTTTTTTTTTTTAACTTAAAAGAGCCAAACGATTGTGTTCATCTAGTTTTATTGTTGGTACCGATAACTATAAGAATGGGAACAGAAAACAATATATACCGACACTAGATAAGTAATTCTTGACAATTGGTTAGAACTTCAACTACCCGAATTTCCCGCTCTTAGTTGATTACCGTATCAAAATGGTATTTTTTTTATATACTGAGTGCCAATGAAAACGCAACACTTTTGTTTTTTCAAAAAATCTAATAATTTTTATTTTTTTATATTAGAACTTTGTATAGTTGGTTGAAAATGACTTTTAAGACAATTGTCGACAATGTAACGGTTGAGTGATTTTTGGAACAAATGCGAAGTAAGGGTTATTTTGAAAGGACATTCACCGAGTTCACCGCTTTTTAACATACGCACCACTTTCACGACTTTGTCATTTAAAGCTTGACTAATGTCATGAATTTTCCCGCCCTTATTGTTAACAAACTGCAATAAACATCTGAGTAAATGCCAGGACTTTCTGACAACCAGCGACATGCAGTTTTGGGCATGATCCAATGAAGTCTTTCACAGCATACAATTACGAGAAGGAAGTTGTAGCCTCTACAATAACCCAAATCATCCACAAATTCAACCAAAATGGATCATTTAATGATAAGCCACATCCTGGGGTATAAAAAGCAAGAAACGCTTAGCAAAACCGATGCATTTGGTCTTAAACATATCCGATATCGACTCTGATGGCTGTCCAAAGGTCACGAGAGTTCAATGGTGGTCACAGTAGAACCTTTGGATCAATTTCAGCAAAGCACCATTTGCGCAGAAATTGTTAAAGAGCACCACCGTCTTTTCTTAGCAACCTTAGCAAACTTTGCATCAGATTTGACATAGTTTAGACGATGAAAACCACCACCAATATCATAAAGTCAGTTTGAGTTTGCTTTGCGGGACAAGTGGCATAACATTCCTCGGGATAACATTAAACGTCCGGGATGATCAATTCAACGGCGCTGTCGAGATTGCGCTGCACCACGGGGTTGTAACATTTTTTGTTAGGACTGTGATTTGATGATTCGACATTGGATGTTTCGTTTACCTATTGAGCTCGAAAGATGACAATGAAACATTTTTGTATGATATCGATCTATTGTTAAAATTGTTAATTTTCAAGAACAATTTATTTTGAAAGATTATTCATCATTTCTAATATAAATTTTATTTTAGAAAACCAAGTGTTGCGTTTCCATTGGCACTCAGTATATCATTGTTTACCCGACCTTTATCTATGTCATCTCAAGTTTGCAAAACCTATCTACTGTATTAATTGTTAATATGTTCTCGTCTATAAGATGCATATAAAAATGTCACTTGGCATTATCATTTAACTAATCAATCTATAGTGGCTGTGTTCAAGCAAAATTATGACAAAGGTGACAGTTTACATTTATATTTTAACATATTATATTCTGGATAGTTTTATTTTAAAATTCTATAAAAGTGATAGATTTGTCACAACGGTAAACCTGATTCAATTCACAGGCTTTCGTTAGTAGTTATTCTGTGTAAATGTGGTGGACAAAAAATTATGAAATGGAGTAGAATAATACAACAACTATGGTTCAAAATTAGAATAAAATTTAAGGAGTTAGACCTAGGTTAAGGGAAATAACTCTTAAAATCATCAGTACGTTTGTGTCAACCATTTTAAAAAATATATTCTAAGCTTCTAGGTTACATAGATTATTTTCAATCTGTTTCAGGTAAATGCTTAAAAAACATTGACGAACTTGACTTTTACAAACGCTTAACTGATTTAAAGAGTTATCTCCCTGAACCAAGGTCTACCCCCTTAAAAGCTTTACATTGTGACAAAAATGACACTATAATAACTACATAAGGAATTTATGACCCAGCAATAAAATTGATCGTTTCATCTTGTCAGGCGTGTTTTCCAAAATAAATGGATATATTGAACTAATAAGTTGTTTAGGAGTATTATAATATAATGCTTTTAATTTTAAAACAGATGATTTAACTTTGAAATAATTAGTGTCTTGATTATTGGTAATTTTCCCACCAGAGTTAGTATATAAAAAAGAAGATGTGGTATGATTGCCAATGAGACAACTATCAACAAAGTGTTTGTTAAGATCTAATTAAAATTACATTTTCAATTTATATTCTTTTGGATACATATTTAAGAATTCCATTTCTTGCAAGTTAACCGAAAATAATACCTATTAGTGTTAACCTATCAAAACCTCATTCAGATCCTAAGAAACCAATCCTTTGAACTTTTTTTGTGAATGTAAAACTTAACCTGAGTAAGCATTAAACAAATATGAAAATTTTATCACTGTACAATCAATTGAAAATAGACAAAAGCACGGTTATATAGGAAAAGATAGCTCTAAAATAAACATTTCTTCTCTGCTTATGATCACAAATTCTTTGCCATTTTTAAAACAAATACTGTTTGTTTCTGGTTTTGATAAGTCTAATTGCATTGCTTGTAATAGTTCTCCACTAGAGTTAAGAATTTTCAACTCATTTGAATATCTTTCCAAAACAATAATATTGCCAATAGGCGTGGTCTCTATATCACATGCTAAGTAGTTTTTGTATTTCCAGTTTACCGTTCCGTCCTGGCTTATGTCAGCTACTTCGCCATGTCCTTCACAAAAGATACATAGATGTCCATTAATATTCTGTCTCATTCTAAATCTGCTTGTTGAAAATGTATTCCACTGCGACGGATAATTGAATTTTATTATTTTCATTAAAGTTCCATTGTGTGACAACATATCGATTTTAAGTTTTATTTGGCACTCACTCTTACGTTTGGATGAGGGGACTTCCTTAGCGTAAAGCACTAATACCCTTCCGTCTCCACAAACACAAAGGGCTAATGCTATATTGTTGCTGTTTCGAAGTGTGTAAAATGATTTGGTTCCACCACCTTCATTTTTTGTCAAGACATGAAGGTCTTCTCTTGATATCAAAAGCAGGTTTGATAAGTCCAATGTGGCAATATCTAAAATACCATGTTTTACTCTTGTAATTTTGGTCTTTTTATGAGGCTTCTGTTCAATAGAAACACAATCATCGTCGGCGATATATATTGTTTCATCTCTGGCAACCGCCAATGACGAATTTTGTTTGATCTGTTGTATTAAACGGTATGAACGAATCCGACCTTTCACCTCACTTGCCATATCGTGGTTCTTAAAACCTCCCATGATCGTACTGATGTCAGTTGTAGTATTGGTTTTAGGGTGAAACATGATAATGTCTTGTGGAAAGCTGACTGGTGGATTACTGTTTTGTTGGATACGACTTGAAATGTCTGCAGTCTCGTGTACTATTTCTTCGATGCAATTTTTGATTCTGATGGACATTATATTTTTGATTTCGTTCTTTAATTCTTTCTGTATTTTTATAAGCTGCGATTTTTCTTTTTCTATGATATCTTTGTTCTTTTTCCAAAATTTTTCTAAATACAAGAGTTGCATATTTGTACATTGTTATTTGTTCTTTCAACTTTTCTGCTTGCTTCGCTATTTTTTTCTTTTCGTTTTCATGCCGTTCTTCAAAAGCAATATCTAATCCAGTTAATGATTTGATTTTATCCTCAATATTTGGAAGGACTCTACTTTCAATGTTTGTCTTCAAATGTTCAAGGTCTCCCAAACTTTTTTCACGGCACTTAACTATTGTTATGTTTTCATGCTTGAAATGTATTGAGCCTAACGCTATACATTCTGGACACATAAGTTGCCTACAATCCAAACAATAGTTTGTATAACCAAATTCCTTGTGTTTAGTGCAACAGGTTTTAGCAAGTTCTGGCAGATCACTTAACCCTTCCGCTAATGCAGGCCTAGTACACACTATGTTATGTGAATTCCAATCAAATTCCCAAAGATGAATCCTTTTGCACTCATAACAAAGTTGCTTATCACAATCAACACATTTCCATTCAGTGATATTTTCCAGTTTACAAAATGAGCAGAATGGAACTTGAGCTTGATTCAATGATTCAGAGAAAGCCATCGTTCATCAACTAAGCTTATCATGGGTTCCGTTTATGTTATTAATACATGTTCTATAAATTATTTAAACATCTGCACATACAGGAGGATTTTTCTCGTTTATCTAAAAGTCTTTAAAAAATTCTTTAAGTTTATGATAGCTTGTAATCATAATTCAAAAAAATATTTCCTTGTAAGTGGTAAAATCCTATTGTGTTTTCAATACGAGGGTCTAATAAGGGGGAAATATTCATTAAAGAAATAATTTTACGGTGCACGAAATATTTATCATTAATGGTATGAACTCATTTGATGACTAGCATAGAGAATAACGGACGTTTAGAACAGTGTTAAATGCAAGGTAAACAAAATCAACATGGATCTAACTTCAGTGAAGTTTTTGATTCATATGATCTTTTGAAAATAAGGCAGAACTTTAAGATTCAATGTTTTTCTTACTATGATATTTTAAGATCACTGATGGTCAGTATTAATTCAAGTTATGCCTTTTACGTCTTTAGGAATAATTTCTTATATAACTTACTGATCTGTATTACATAGCTAGCCTCATTTTTAGGGTTGTATAAATCCGAAGTGCCTGCCACAAATTCCTCACTTCGAGCAAATAAAATGGAAAATAAATATGACTTTTTATTTGTCAAACATACTACAATAAATAAGTTTTTGTTTTTATAGACAAATATTTCCATCAAATCAAGATCAAAGGTCAAGGACGGACAAATGTTTGGTTTTCAAGATGTCAGAATTATTGTATATTCCGCTACCCTTATAATAAAATAGTGTATGCAAACAAATTCCCAAAGATGAAACCTTTTGCACTCATAACATAGTTGCTTATCACAATCTACACATTTCCATTCAGTGATTTTTTCCAGTTTACAAAATGAGCAGAATGGAATTTTGGCTTGATTCAATGATTCAGAGAAAGCCATCGTTTATCAACTAAGCTTATCCTGGGTTCCGTTTATGTTATTAATACATGTTCTATAAATTATTTATACAGGAGGATTTTTTTCGTTTATCTAAAAGTCTTTAAAAAATTCTTTAAGTTTATGATAGCTTGTAATCATAATTCAAAAAATATTTCCTTGTAAGTGGTAAAATCCTATTGTGTTTTCAATACGAGGGTCTAATTAGGGGGAAATATTCATTAAAAAAATAATTTTACGGTGCACGAAATATTTATCATTAATGGTATGAACTCATTTGATGACTAGCATAGGCAATAACGGACGTCTAGAACAGTGTTAACTCCAAGGTAAAAAAAATCAACATGGATCTTACTTCAGTGAAGTTTTTGATTCATATGATCTTTTGAAAATAAGGCAGAACTTTAAGTAAAATTAAGATTCAATGTTTTTCTTATTATGATATTTTAAGATCACTGATGGTCAGTATTAATTCAAGTTATGCCTTTTACGTCTTTAGAAATAATTTCTTATATAACTTACTGATCTGTATTACATAGCTAGCCTCATTTTTAGGGTTGTATAAATCCGAATTGCCTGCCATAAATTCCTCACTTCGAGCAAATAAAATGGAAAATAAATATGACTTTTTATTTGTCAAACATACTAAAATAAAGTTTTTGGTTTTATAGACAAATATTTCCGTCAAATCAAGATCAAAGGTCAAGGACGGACAAATGTTTGGTTTTCAAGATGTCAAAATTATTGTATATTCCGCTACCCTTATAATAAAATAATGTATGCAAACAAATATGCTAATGTTAATAAAACAGCCAATCATAACAACTCATTCAGTTGCCCAAAATACCTACTACAGCGAAGACAGAACTACGCTAAATAAAGGCAACAGTAGTATACCGCTGTTCAAAACTCGTAAATCTATGGACAAAAAACAAAATTGGGGTAACAAACTAAAACTGAGGGAAACTCATTAAATATAAGAGGAGAACAACGACACAACATTAAAATGTAACATACACAGAAACGGACTAAGCATTATACAAAATCCGATGAGAATAACAAATATAACATCAAAACCAAATACATGAATTTGGGATAGAAAGTACCGTGACACGTCTTATAGTAATGTGAATTCACACTCAAATATAAGAGAAAACAAACGACACAACGGAAACATTGTATGAAGTCAATTTTGGGTACAGTTATGGAATCACATTTCTTATATATGACAGTTGTTATCGATTCGTTTGATGTGTTTGAGCTTTTGATTTTGCCATTTGATAAGGGACTTTCCGTTTTGAATTTTCCTCAAAGTTCGGTATTTTTGTTGTTTTACTTTTTTCTTAAAATTCTTAATAATGTGAAAACATTTCAAGGAAAAAATACACCCTGGCGTCATGCTTTTTGGTGTTTATTTACGGGGGTGAAATGTTTAAAATTTCAATATGTACTGTAACTGACATCCTACAAAACGTTCGACATTCTTTCAACATTTTTAAGGGCTTTTTTAAAAGTCGGACAACAAGGAAAAAAATTATAAAAACAAATAAAAATTTCTCTTAATCAAATGAAAAATTCAACATCATCGTGCATTGTTCATTTTATAAATACATGCATTCATTGACAATGAAAATGTTAAAACTGTATCATAATTATATTAAATAACATAATGACCAATACGCATGACCGATGTAAGAAACCGTATGAGAATATCTAAGTTTTAAGTAATATATAGGCGAGTGACATTCAGACCTAAAAAATATTTGTAATGCACCTATCTAACACACGGCTAAATTATATATCTTTGGGAAGGGAAAAATGTGTAGATTTCATTTTGCCCGGTCGTAAAAGTGAAATATGGTGCATTTTTTTTAAAATCCGGGTCAAAGGTCGGACGAGAAAATTTTCAGAGTTCACACTGTTTTAGCATTATGAACTAATTTGAATCTGCTGGGTTATGAAATCGGTTTTTGTTTACTGTATACAATATAATAATATTGTTTCTCCGCTTGGAAATTACAAACGCTACATGCAAGAGCGGCAATTGACGTCATTTTAACGTTTCTACTCTGATATGAGTAGAACAATACTTTTGGCAAGATATGACTGAATATGAATGAATTTTACCTTAAACGTACTACTTAATATTGCAACTTTGGTTCTAACATGCATCTATAAAGCAAATAATGATTTTTGTTTTAAAGATACAAGTATAATAGTGAGATAAAATCGAAATATAAGGGTGTCAAAATTAGACGTTGTTGTCGCATCACCAATAAAGAGGGCCTCCTGTTTGTGTAAAGCCTACCAACCACGTCAAGGTCGGAGGCTGTCTAGCAGATTATTCTTTTATAGTTTTTTCTTTTGTCAGATAATTTTGAGGGTAAACCAAAGGGGTTTTGATTACTTGAATAAGGAGTTTTCATGTCCACTTGTTATCTAATGGAACGCGATGTTAAAAAAATAATCGTACAATGCAATATTTCATCTTGTAATTCATTAACACTGAAACAAAATTTAAATTCATATTTTAAAATGGAAATGAAGTTTGACGTAGTAATCGTCAGGGCTCTGTTGACTTGTCAATATATTAGAACACAGATCGCTTCCCTGACAAGGACATAATTCTGTGCAAGAAAGGTTTTATTCAACACAAACACATTCTCTACTGCAAATCTGTTTTCCTTTGCAAGAACAAATCAAACCCGGAAGAAAGTCTGATGACATAAGTCCAGTGAACAAAACTGGGGTTGGACCATTGTAACGTTTTTCCAACCGTAATCATAGGGTTAACATATAGGCGGCTTTCCTTGATGTGATGTCATTCATAGGTTTGTTTGTATGCTGGCTCTTCGAACGTGTTGTTTGAACGACGATTCGTTTGGTGGAAGGCGAACAAGAGAGCAGTCTTTGCTAGTTGTAAGTCTAACTCGTAACTTGTTCAAATCGTGGTGACTTGACTTATATTTGCCTTTTTGGTAATACTTATGTATAGTTTTCTGGCAACACAGATAGAGGTGTCAATATCTGAATTACAATATCTGTAAATGACCTCCCCCCCCCCTCCCCCGCCCCAAGTTCTGCAGATGAAGACTTCAAACGCTTTAAAACAGAATTTTTCCTAATGCCAAAGAGACTTGATTCGGTGTCACAACCAGTAAGAGCATGAGCTGCTAGTAGATTTTCACTTGTAATGTTTGTAAGGAAACTTCACAACTCATGCACGGGGATGTATCGCGTACCATCCTTACTAGTGTTAGAACTAAAGAGTTAAGGGTGGCTATATCCTGATTCCATGAGGACATATCACCAGAAAATGTATCATAGCACCTCAGAAGGGCATCCGAAATAATATCTGGTATTTTGATTAGACGATCTGTGATTCTACACCAATCAAAATAAGAGGATACCCATAGCGACATCATTGCCTCATATGTAAGAGTAAGAGCTCAAACTGCTCTGTTGAATTGTTTTCCAGAAAGCATTTATTCAACGGTACAAGCTGCGTATACTCCCGAATCAACTAGTAGATCTGCCAGACCCCCATCACCCCAGAGTGTTCCAATTAAAACAATAAAGCACGCAACGGTGTGGAACCCCCCTCCCCCAAACAAATGATATGACTCTGGAATTCAAGAGGCCTAGACCATTTGATCTGCTGTGCAAAGGCATATAACTGTTGGTCAAAGTTATGAACTGAATACTGCTGGCCGGTTTTCATACACATATCAACACACCTTTTCATGGTAGTATAAACAGTAGCAATATCGCTCTGTTTGGAGTCGACGACGATATGTGCATATGATACTACACTGAAGAGACCTACAGTACACAGATGTTTTACGGTGACCACCTGTCCAAAAAGGAATGATTTTTTTTATCTCCAGTAGCCAAATGGTTCTCAATTGGAAATTCAACAGTATGTCTTGAGAGAAGCCTTAAAATTACCAATGCCATGTCTGATGTTTCTGTACTTTGGGCATCACAACTGGTGATTTTTTTCATAAGCATCATCGTGACGTATAGTTTCCATGCGTTCTTTTGGTTTGTCGTATTGTAGACAACTGATTAGAGCAGATGTAGTCTCTGTCGCTGGAAGTGAACGCACTTTGTTACGTCTGATCCGCATTTCACTCCCAGCTTCATTGGTATGAGACAAAGACTTAACCTGAAAGACCGCCCTGGCAATTCAGTGGAACGTATCCTTACCATCTATTGTTAAAGTATTAATGTTAACTTTGTCTGTCCCTTCTTAAATAAGGTTAATCTCCAAGAAGATGAACAAATACCTCGAGGAACATATGTTCCATTCTCAATCTTGTCAATATCCTGCAAATTTATTGGTTAGTTTTAGTAAACAATGAAATCAAAGCCACTACTTAGAGCTACTTTTACGTTCTAAATTGGAGGGAGTGAATTGGTGGTCTGACACCTAATACAGTTAAAACAATATTTATTGAATTAGGTATGAACTTGGAATGATGAATAGATATGTTTTTTGTTTTAAAACAAAATCAAAATCAAATAAACAAAAACAACTAAAAGAAATTGAAAAGAAGGAGTAGTTTTTTGAAATAATGACAAAATTGTTACAAATATTACTTTTTCTTTGAAAAAACAGACATTTTTGTTTTTTTAAATTGTTTGGTTATACTTAAATCTGTAATACGCCTTAAATCAATACATTGTATTAAAAGAAGAGGAAGGTAAAAGCTATTAATTTACGTTGAAACACAGGTGGTAAATTTTGTTTTTGAAAATATTTCCCGACTTTAATTCAATTTTTACAAAAATTGCACCGTACGATTTTTTTACGACCAGGCAAACATTGAAGCTCAGATATTCATTTATCACGTGTAAAAAAATCAGCTGTGTGTTAGGTGGGTGCATTAAAGTAAAAAACTAAGCGTCTTTTCCGAAAATGTCACTCGCCTTTAATAGATAGACATTTATATATATTACCTTTTTTAAAATTATCAGATGATATTTTGATAAAGTTTAAAGAGACTAAGAAACCAAACTCCCTGAAGCAAAGTTGACATTATACAAATTTGAGAATCTCCGTCATGTCCAAAAAACGCGTATCGCGTATATGCTAGTACTTATGCATACATCATTTGTATTGTCATATTCATGAAAATGTACTACATAAAGAAAGTTTGACACTCTGTCAATATTTTTAATCTATTACCGTTATCCTTAGGGATAAACTTGGAGTTGCGGAATTTGAAAATATGTTTGTTGTAAAAAGCTGCAACTGTTTTTTTTTTATTCGGTCAGATATCATACCTCATACCTATTTACGAATACGTACTTAAGAGACTTTTCGTCATTTTAAACTTTTTTCGACTGATGTTATATGTTTTCAACAGAGTCGACTTAATAATCTGCATCACCCAAGGATAACGGCTGGTCCTTCACATTATTTAATACCCTTTAATAATCATATGTTATTTTTCAACCGATTTGTAGAGACAACCATACACATCATTCACATGTCAGTTACTAGTAACACCTGTCATATGTATTAAGTTTGACAAATACTATTTTACAGAATTTCGTTTGACGTTTTCTCCCAAGAGATATTAATGACAGTTTTACGACTTCATTATAATAATAGAAATAGAAATCGACCTTGTGTAAGTGCACATATACATATACATGTTTAAGACTTTCATTGATTTTGGAACCTTCAAATACGAAAGATGAGTTTTGGTCTGGTATATAGGGTTCTTTTAACAACTTACTTTGTATAATTTTTTTTCAACCCAAAATATGTGAATAGATGTATCAATATTCATTTGCATGAGGTCGATCGATTTCTATCCGACACAGATTAATATATAAATGACGCTTATGAATTATTTATTTTTCAAAATTGTCTTTAACCTCATGCTTGATTGTCGGTTGCTGAACGTCCAGTCGCAAATATTTCAAGAATGTTCAGAACGAGAACAAATCCACAAAAAAAATAAAAAAGGTAGGTCCTGTAATAGGGACCGTCCGTATAAACTCATCATCGAAACGTGGATTGAAATTTTGTATTCGCGCAAAAGACTCATCAGTGGATGAAGGTTGAGGAAATCTGGACTGCAATTGTCAAATGAGGGAATACTAAACAGGAACTGATATTTCACCTTGCAACAGGCCACGTAAAGAACCACAAAGAATTTTGCAAGGATTTTAAAGGTACAGAGAGCGTGGCAATCTCTTGAAACGAGGCACTAGATTTGACGTCTTCATTCTGACCGGACGTGACTACGTACTTAAACGTCCCGCTCAGCGAAACAAATGCCTCATTTTCACAAGTGGTTAATGCCCACAGAAGACCAAAATGACTATATTTCTATTCCCAATCTACTCTTTCAGAGGCATTTTACCTCAATATCAAAACTACCGTGCAGTTATATCCTAAAATTTTGCAAAGAAGAGACTGAATTGTCATGTAAATATCAAATACCTTGGAACTGAATGTGCACCAAGAAATGTTGACGATATTGTGATTGGAATTTCCTTGCTTGCTCTGTCAATGACCTTTAACATTTTAACCTCTGTGTCAACTTCTAATCCATATCCACTTTTACATTCTACTGTCGTGGTTCCTGTGCTCATCATATTCAGTAACCTCTGTTTCAGACCTTTATAGAGCAGGTCTTCTGATGCAGCACGGGTGTGCTCGACTGTAAAGTTAATACCACCTCCTGCTTTATGGACATCCATGTATGTCGCACCTGCGAGCTATAATAAACAAATATTTCTACCAATATTGTGTCAATAAAAAAATAAAGAAAACAAATAGTATTTGGCATTCTTGTGTCTGGTCCATGTCTGGAATCTGAACGGTATTGTTCTGTAAATAAAGCAGGACGATTGTTTTCGCGTTTGAATTGTTTTACATTTATCATATCGGGTTTACTATGCGATACAGTTTTTGCCCATTGTCAGAAGCCGTTCAGTGCCCTATGTTTGTTTGCATTCTCGTGCTTTCCCACCGAAGTATGATATATAAGAAACCAAATGACATATATGTAAGGTCACCGTACGACCTTCAACAATAAGGAAATATTCGTACCGCATAAAAAGCAATACAAGACCTCACCATGATAAATAGAACTTGAACAATTCATACGGGAAAACTAACGTCCTGATAATCGTACAAAACAATAAACGAAAGTACACCAGATTGCTAACCTTCAGAACTTGGAATTTAATTTAAAAATAGGAAAAGTATAAAAAGTTACCTTCATAGCAAACTCGTGTACTCTATCACCAGCCCATACCGGATGAGTATGGGCATCCACCAATCCTATAAAATATTTTAAACCAATAAGATAAAATTTAATCAATTATACGTGATGCTACATTCTGAAATGAGTACAGATTTAACAAAAAGTTAACTTTAAATTTTTTTTTTAGACGATATATACATATATAAGTTGGACGGAAGGATTTATTAGCTGCATCTGATGCTTATTATTGCATTAATCACTTCTGGTTTACTTTCATTATCAATACCTGGATGAAGAAACTAATTGCAATTTCTTTTATCATAATTCAAGCATTCCTCGTGTGGTAAATTACGACTAAGATTGGTTTCAACATTTCAGTTTCTCAAAGTACGTTGATCCAAATGATACCTCAGTATAGAAATATGGGGACCTTAGTTTTCCGATCGGAAGTTAAACCATTGCCACAGTGGGTCGTCCAATTTGGATTTAAATTTAAGGCCCACGTCCCTGTCAGAATGTGAACGTTAAATCTGAAGATATGAAGGTCGATCGATTGATTGCTTGTAATATACTATTTGTTCAGTGGCAAATATTTTATGCATATCCAGGACAAGAAAAATGAATTAAGAAAACAATAAGTAGTTTTAGCAAAAGTATTGAAAATCCTGCTGATGTAAATCAATGAAATGCAGTAAGAAGATTTTGAATTACGGATGAAGGTACATACAAAGTAATCCATACTTTCAAATCGGCAATTTGTGTCTGTCCCAAGTCAGAAGTCTTCAATTCAGTGGTTAGCATTTGTTGCTGTCTTTTATATTCGTTTTTAGTTTATAATAATTGGTTTTCTTTAATTTTTTTAAATTGTTTTAGATTTTATTATATCGGGCCTTTGAAAGCTTCTTACGATGTGATATGTGTTTTGCTCATTGTAGAATGCCATATGGTAACCTAAATTGCTTACATATACAGATGTATAATATTTTAGTACTAGATGTAAATGGTTAACATTAATGCTCACCTGGAATAACACACTTTCCGGTAGCGTCGATTTCCACATCAACTGTAAGGTTTTTATACTTTTCTTCAAACTTTGAATTTTTTCCCACAAACTCAATTTTGCCAGATCTATTTTAAATTAAAACTTGTCATAAGTTTTGCTGCTGAATTGCTTAATGTATCATGCTGACATTAAATACAATCCTATGTAATACCGATTTAAAGTACATACATCAACAATATACAATATAGGTCGAACTCAAATCATCCGAGTTAAAAAAAGAAAAGAAAAAAGAATAAAGCTACATTTAATACGAATGCTACGTTTAGGTTAAAAGTCAACGGGTAGAATTGTTGGCTTGATCAAGAAAAGTTGTCTCATTTGCAATTATATTTGTTTCTCTGTGTGTTGCATTGTCGTTTGTTTGTTTGTTTGTTTCGGATGTTACACTTCGAATTCAGTGTGTCTGTTGTTTCGTTGTTTTCCTTATATAGTTGATGTGTTTTGGCCTAGGTTTCGGTTTGTAGCCCGGATTTGTTTTCTCTCAATCGACTTATGACATTTGAACAGTGGTGGCTTTATTTATATACCACTTTTCCTTATACATGTTATATATGTTTGGTGTGAATTAAATATGCATTACTAGAATGTCCAATATCTTTAATTAGTCTCTTTCCAAGAAACATAAAACGTAATTTAAGACATACAATTAATATTTACATGCATCTTGAATTAGTGCGGTGACGGAATAGGAAAAATTCGATTATTAAAAGTGTTTAATTTCACATCAGGGTATACGGCTAAAAATTGGCACAGTCCTAGCAAAATGATTTAACTTGAATTTAAGATTGGTCGTCAAAAAGTCGTATGGTGCAGTTTTTCTTATTTTAGCTTTTAGCCAGCAAATTTGTGTGAATGACATCAAATGCAGATCATGAATGGCATGCAGTTTGGCTTCTTATTCTTAAATGGGGGAAACCAAATTTCTATATATAGAAAAAAACAGCGTAAAGTTTTCAATTTATTTATATATTTAATATTTCTTGATAGATAACAAATCATTACAAGACACGCGTTGTTTGTGTGTTTCATATAGTACATACTTGCTGATAAGAATATTGACGCCATCATTGTCATCCCCATCTATGATATCAACTGCTTGCATGTCTTTTCCGCACACCACTTTTGCGCCATTGTTGCGCACTGTGACAACTTGTTTAGCAGACCGAACTAACAATTTATACTGTGACATACTTAAAAGTGGACAAGATTAAATACGGTCAACACTTTATCAGATATTATTCATGGTTATCTCGTAAACGTGAATTGTTATACATTTGTCGGTGTCTTAATTATGAATTTAAAGATACAATTTCACTTCATGGCATAAAGAAGGTTCGAGTATTTTTGTACCCACAACAATTGTGGACACAGATCAGTGTGGATAGTACGTTTTTGTACCCACAACTATCATGATGTTGGTGTACAAATGATAGTAAATCGGCTTGTGAACGTATCGGTTGAGATATATAAACATGACATGGTAAGACAAGGGGTATGTTAATTTTGAAAAATGGGATTTTGACAATGGGAACACTGAAATCGCCATGTTTATCATAGGTCATTGGTTGAAGTCGTCCATCTGGGTTAATATGAAGAAGAAGATATAGAAAGAAGATTATATAGTTTTGATAGTATTCTTATTCTAATGATTGATGGTAAATATGAGTTCCAAGCACTCACTCGCTAAAATGTGGGATTTGAGTGTCAACAAAGATATATCTGATGGTGAAATTAAAGAACACATTAAGATACCCGTTCTTTTTGTCTTTTTGAGGATTTTGTATGAATTTTGCTTCAAATGAGTTCAAAAACAAGTCACTCAGTAAGATTCATAATTCGTCATTATTGGAAGACCTACTGTTTGTTGAAATATCAATCCATGGCATGGTGTCAATAAAAAAACTACAGTTATATAGTGTTACATTGTATTGTCTGCAGTGTGTTTGTTGTTTGAATCAGTGTGTTTGTTGTTTGAATCAGTGTGTTTGTTGTTTGAATCAGTGTGTTTGTTGTTTGAATCAGTGTGTTTGTTGTTTGAATCAGTGTGGTCCTTCACGAGAAAAGATTTAGTGTCCCTAAAAAACATAATTATACCTATGATTTCTATTTTTTGTAGTAAAACAACGTTTTTTTTAAGGTGTAGTCGATCTTTTTGTTAATGATGGTGAATAGCAGTGGAGAGTAAAAACAAATTAAAAGGTTTAGTAATTGTAACAAGTAGATATTTTTTTCATAGCAAAACTCGATTAGTCAGAAGCACGGTTGCTCCATGGTTATCGTTAGTTCATGACCACCATTCGTTAATTATTTTGTTTTAAATTAGGCCGTTAGATCTCTCAATTGAATTGTTATATTTTGTGTTATGTTGAGGCACTTTGAAGCCGACTATATGGTATGGGGTTTTCTCATTGTTTAAGGCCGTACTGTTGTCTGTTATAGCTTACATCGACTTCATTTAAACTTTGGAAGATATATTGCGTCATTAGCAATCATACTATCATATCTCCTTATTTTTTTACATAATGTTCGGATAATATATTTTAGCCTTTATTATATTGTAAAAATGGAGTAACAATACATTTCCTTGAAAATACGCAATAATCAAGAAAACATAAAAAATATATATCTGCATTTATTTTAAGTCTCAGTAAATCCACTGTTTTCTTTTTCTAGAACAAAATATTCCACATTTCTGTTTGGTTGTTTAAAAACAAAGCCAGTGTCTCGCACATAACGGTTTTCCTTTTCATTATTTTCCTTCTCAAGAATGAAGTATTCGTTCCCAGTGTCTTTATTTTTATCCACATCTGGCATCTTAACATCCACAGGAACAAAATAACCTGCCTGTTCTTCCACCGATAATCTGCCAGTTAGTTTTCTTCTTGGTAGTGGAATTGGCCTGTCAGCTTCACTGTCTGACTTTGTTTTGCTTAAATCTCTTTGCGCTGGTACTCTAACGTTAGGATGAATTGTATCTCTCTCCAGTACGTAATAATTAGCATTCGTCATTTTTTCAGCATCTGTATTCGTGTCCATGTTATCACCACATATGTTGTAAATTGGAATTTGACTCTTTCTTTTATCCTGGCCGGAAGTTTGGCGAGGCCGAATCTCATCGTACACGATATCATGATCTAATTTTATACTCTCCATATAAGGTCTGTCTTCACCTGTCTGTAATATATAAAAGTGTTGAAAATACGTATACACTACATTCGTACATGTATGGAAAATGGTGGCGGGTTTTCATTACACGAGAAGAAATGCAAGAGTCAACTTGAAGCTTGCAGAGCTTTTCAACAGTTTCCCCTCGATTTTTTTTACATTCTAAAATTCCCCGTAACTAAAAATGGTTTTTTTTCTTGAAATTTGATATTGGAGCATAATTATAAAGCATAGTCTTTTTTAAATCCCAGACGTTATAGTTTATGTTGTCAAAGAAATCGTCATTGCGGACGTACATTTGTATAAACCTTTACCAACAAGAGGAGCAAAACACCACGATACACTTTTTAAAGAAATTGAAAGGAATGTCTCCTCTGATCTGTACATGCAATTTTGCGCCTGTCCCAAGTCAGGAGCCTCTGGCCTTTGTTAGTCTTGTATGATTTTTAATTTTAGTTTCTTGTGAATAATTCGGAGTTTAGTATGACGTCCATTATCACTGTACTGGTATACATATTTTTAAGGGGCCAGCTGAAGGACGCCTACGGGTGCGGGAGTTTCGCTACATTGAAGATCCATTGGTGGCCTTCGGCTGTTGTCTGCTCTATGGTCGGGTTGTTGTCGCTTTGACACATCCCCCGTTTCCTTTCTCAATTTTATTCAATCTTATTTGTACAGTAAAATTGATGATTGTGGAAGGAAATGTTCGGTAGATATGAAATGCCTAAATTGATATAAATAAAGCTCTTGAACTCTTTATTTGATATTCTTCACTTTGAAATTTTTTTTGTTTTAATGTAAGGATACCGGAGATGGTTATATAAATGATCATTGCATGGATTGAAATTCTTTCTCATGGAGGCATATTTATACCATCACGCAATCCAGATTACGTCACCAATCGACACGGAATTATCTACACATCCGTTTCTACACTAGGAGTATGACAGCTTGAATAATTGATTACCTTAGTCTTATTTCTCACTGCAGTCTTTTTGCATCTTAACCTTTAAATAGAGTTATGTTACAATATTTAAGAAAGACCACTTGAAAATAAGTTTTTAAATAAAAATTCAAAGCTATGTTTGTAATATTATTATGGCATAAAAGCACCGACCATAGAACTTTTTATTCTGATTACTAAAACTGAGCTAACAACCAACGAATTGAAACGTCAGCTTAACGAAACTAATGCTATCAATTATTATTTGTGTAAAAGTAAGGAGATGCGGTATTATAGCCAATTAGACAAGTTTGCCAAGTTGAAATATTATTCATTGAAAAAATTATGAAAACTGTAATGGTATAAAACTGAATTTGAAATAAAAAATACGACAAAATAGATGATTTCAACCATGACATTACCAGTTAAACTTTTCTGGACGGAAGCAAGTAAACTAGCCCCACTTTTCCCTGGCGTCAATGGTCCCGGCTCAAATGATGTGAACATATATAACAAAATGTTCAGTTTGCTAGAATATGTTCTAATGAAGCAAAAATCTGCAGAAACGTCGAATACGGAATCCACAATCAGTCAACTCCTAAAAAATCGCACTTAAAATATGTCACTGGCATCCATATCGTACAAATTGCATGCTGAGCATGAACTTCGGTCAAATTTGAAGAAAAAACATAACTGTTACATTAGTTGATCTTGTTATGGATGTAGATTAAAAGTTAATTATGTGTGAAATATCGATACTCTTCATTTAAGATTTTTGGGTCGTTTGGTGGTCGGTTCAAACTGATTTTTCTATAATTCAGTATGGATTTGAAGTTACATTTGTGGAATTTTACAGGAAATAAGAATACGGCTATAAGATAAAAGGAATGGAAACGTTTTTCTGATTCTTAAATAAACGTATGAAAACAAGTAAAAGTGTTTCTTATGCTGCGGCGGTATCCATCCAAACATGCATATATTGATTCCTTAACAAACTTCCTTTAGAAAAAAATGAAATTCTCACCATGGTTTCAAAATTATCATTTTTCCTTGTTTAAAAGAGGGACAAAAGATATCAAAGGGACAGCCAAACTCATAAATCTAAAACAAACTGACAACGCCATGGCTAAAAATGAAAAGGACAAACAAACAAGAGCATACACGACACAACATAGAAAACTAAAGAATAAACAACACGAAGTTAGTTACCGTTAGAGCTCTTTCAGCTGTACTGAGTATGTTATTACGTTTAGAGACATATAGTCTGAATGGGAAAAGGTGCAGTTTGTGCTTTCGTAAGAATGGGTTTGTACAAAGTAAGCCTAGCTTGACCATGTGTTATTGGTAACTGTATGTTTTCATTTGAAGGTTTATTTTTTTGTATTATACTAGCTAAGAATCTTAAAAACGTGTCTCTACATATTTTCTTGCATTTAACAATCAATGCTTATTCAAAAATTAGAAAACAAGAACAAATTCAGAGAATTTATTATACCATTACCTCTTCCTGTTGTAAACTAGTAATATCACTGCTACTAAAACAGCCAATATAACTAACGGAAGTACTACCAACAACCCTGTGGAACTGGTTGTAGCTTCCTGTTGGTTTGGTAAAACTGTTGTGCTTCCTATATAAAGTCGTGGTGTTGTGCTACTCTTGTTCGTTACACTTTGTGTATACTTTCTTGTTGGTCTTGGTGTCCTGTGCGTTGGTTTAAAGATGTTATTTCTCGACAGACATTGTAAGTTGTTGTTGGATACTGTAACGAGGAATAGGAAATATTTATCATTTGTAAAAGCACTTATTTTGTACAGATATTACTTTTGATGCATAAAAAGAAACGAATAGACAATCGGTACATCAATTGAGCTATCCATGAAAATATCGGTACGCTTATCGAGCCTTCCATGTATCCCTTCGTCTTAGACATACATGCAATGTTTGCCACTGGACGTTACACAACGAACAATCATCAATATAGATATATGTATCGGTATGGAAATTTTAGTGTATGCTGTTGTCATCAGTATGTTTCAATGTACTAATTTGTTTAATAAGAAGAATATCTCTGTGTTATTTTTATTTCATCTTTACATTTTCTGTTACCCCTGGCATACATCGATGAGATTGATTTTTGCATCTTTATGACAAATTGAAATACAATCTTTCCTTTCAAGTTTTCTTGTAGAGAGCGTTATCGAACAAAGTTCTTTCGATTTAATTATTTGCAAGTAAGAATGTTTGAGCATCACTGCTAACCGAAATCTATCTAATTCAACAAGGACAATGAAATTCTCAGATAATAACTTTATATTATCGTTATTTAGAAAATATTAGCCATCCTGGTGTATTAGAACGGGAAGAAAATATAAAACGCGTGTTGTCTTGATACTGATCTTCCGTTCCTTATGGAGCTACCATTTGATTTTTAGGGGGAGGAGCCTAGGATAAAAAAAAATTTGTCCTGCAGTCATTTTTAGTTGTAATCTTTGTTATGCCTTTTTATTTTTCACTCTATTCGTGGGTTCGATTGCCTTTTTTTAATTAGTTTATTATCTGACTTTAAAAAAAAAATTGTCATCCCCCTATAAAAATCAAATGGTAACTCCCTTTAGAGATCCAGAACACATCAATATGCATACCTTGTTTACTGCAAACTCGAAATATTCCATTGCATCCACCATCAACCCATAAATAGTGTTGATCTTCGTCGATGTCATATCCAAACAGATCTTCCTCAATAAAACAATTTCGCTCGTGTAACACGCAGAAACAATCAATAGATTTGATATTCATGGGAATATTACAGTAACGTCTATCTTCTAGAGTCCAACATGACATATCAATGCACTGGTTATAATTTACGGCTGAAATAATTAAATGAAAGGAAAGGAGTAGGTCCTGTAAGGACCGATTTTGGCCTCAAATTTCAGGTTCATCTGACGAAAGATTTTGACCACTTTTTAAACACTTAAGTGTCTATTTCATTTGATTCATTTAGTTTATGTGAAAGATTTTAACTGATTTAGTCATTAAAAACGATCCGATTCAAGCTCAAATATGACAAATCTACCAAATATGCCGAAAAAATGTCACTTTTCAGATGGTTTTTGTCAAAAAAGAAAGTGGCCGCATCCGTGTTCATCCACAACCTTTATATATGTTATGTATTATCATAAAATACAATTTACATTGCAATATTAAGGATGAAAACGAATGCGGCCATATTCGTTTTACACGGAAACCGTCTAAAATTTAATTAAAATGCTAGAATTGTGGAGATTTCAGTAATTTAGCATGATTTAATGGTGCTACTACCCTATATATGTGCATTGTATTGTCAAAAACAGCCCATATTTATGTAGCAGAAGCATTCTTTTGTCCAATAAATAACTAAAAGTTTACATTTTAAGAATTTTGTAAAACTGCTATATTTTGGAGCCAAAAAGGGGTCTTACTGGACCTACTCCTTTAGTCTAAAACGCATGATTTGTTTTATTAGTTGTTAGTGGCTTTGAACTAGCTATTAATAACTGCGAGTACTCTCAGATCTGTACTTAGGTCTTTTAGTTGTTGGGGACCCAGCCACGTCCACTCTGTGTAGTATCTGTATCCATCTGATGAGTTAAGCCTTTTTCAACTGATGTTTATAGCTCGTTCTTATGTTGTACTCTTACACAACTGTCCCTGGTTTAGGGGGGGGGGGGGGGTACCACTAAAATGTTTAACCCCGCAACATTCTGTATGAATGTACCTGTCACATGTCAGGAGCCTGTAATTTACTGGTTGTCGTTTCTTATGTTTTATATATTTGTTTTTCGTTCATTTTTTGTACCTAAATTAGGCCGTTAGCTTTCTCGTTTGAATTGTTTTACATTGTCATGTCAGGGACATGTAGATGACTGCGCTATGGGCTTTGCTCATTGTCGAAGGCCGTAAGGTGACCTATAGTTTTTAATTTTTGTGTCATTTGGTCTCTTGTTGAAAGCTGTCTCATTGGCAATCATAGTACCACAACTTCTTTTTGATAATTATGATTTATTTTCATTTTGGGGTTCCTTTGTAGCTTGTTGTTCGTGGTGAACCAAGGCTCCATATAAAGGCCGTACTTTGACTTTGACCTATAAGTGATATGAAAATTATGATGAGTCTCTTTTCATGGACTGTTACATCAATATTCACAGAAAGAGACTGATCATGAAATTTGTATTTGGCGCGTGGATCAGGAACTGCTCACCCTTCCGGAGCTCTTAATTCCAGTTCCTGTTTTTGTTTTGTTGTTTCTATAAATGTGTGATTATTGGACTTGTTTCGTAGTTTTTCGTTTTTATCAGATATAATATTGTCTCTTTATTTTCCTTAAACAGAGCCATTGCTTACAAATTGCATTTTTAAATTCAACACTCATTGCAATACAAGTCAGCAGTATGATTTGTGACAAAATATCAAAACAAAGGATACTGATCATATATATACATGTACGATATAAATGTAAAAATTTAAAGTATACATAATAAAGAAACAAACATCCTTATGTATAATTAATGTTTCTGTTCAATTTCTAGTCCTCTGTCCTAAGTATAACAGCTGAATAGGAACCAGTGATATCATCTTCCGTTGTATTTCACTCATTACAGTTTTCTCTTCGAATTGTTGCGTTTATTTCCTATCAAATTAAATAATTTAAAAAGATATATTTTGTTTGTTTCAATGTATGATGATGCATACAACAAATTAAACTAAAATATTTAACTTACGTTTGCAGCATGGCTGTTGACTACATTTTTTAGCAGCCATCTTAAGTCACGTCTTAACTATTGTTTTATCCTATGTCATTAAATTTAAGTACATTGTTTCACGACATCGTGTAAGGTGTGTAAATATGATAAATATTTACATGGTGACACTCTTCATCTTTTTCATGGTTCACTGCACTGTAAACAATATGTTTGTCATTTATCATTTGTAGTTATAAAAAAACGATATTAGTCATTATCATACAATATCTTTAGAATTAAAAAAAAATGGCCTACTTGCATAGATGTATGAACTATTTGCCGAAGCACCGGTTCATCTTTTAGGTGTATCCCATTTTATTTCAATGGGATGAACAAAACTGTAAACGGGAATTTATAATGTAATTAATCTTTTTCATTATAATCATTATAAACCTATTGCCATAAGGGTTGAGTGAACTAGATATAATTGAAACAAACACTTTTATGGGAAGACAAATATTAAAATCCTTCAGGTGAAAAATACCTTTGTTATTTAGACAAAAGGTGCTGCGAGAAAATTCTGGACCTACGACTATAAAATAAATAACTTTGCTTTATTGTCTAAAAGAGGGACGAAAGATACCAGAGGGACAGTCAAACTCATAAATCGAAAATGAACTGTCTCACATGTATCAAAAATGTAGAGGTCCATTCAGTAAATATGTATATACGTATTCAGGACCGCCCATTTGGAGAGAAAGCTTTTTAGAAAACACCGAAGTGCTGTGACCCACTGATTGGATGATATTGTTTGCATAAATAAATAAAACCTAGGGCTACATTAATTGAAAAAAAGTTGATCCTGAATGAACTTTTAAGGGGGCAAGTGAGCTCGAGGGAATTTAACGCGACTGGTGCGAGAAGTTTGCTCTTTTCATAGGACATTAGCACTTTTTTGGACACTTGCGCTTTAAATCAAAGGAAATTAGCGCTTTTAAAAAGAAGAATATTTTTTATGACTTCCCTCCTCATTTAATATCTGGTCTTGGGACCTGTAGGTTAGACCTGGCAGAGTTAAAGTCCTATTTTCTATTATGGTTAAAGTTAAAAAGTCATTTCATAGCACATTTACCTATGGATACCTATGGATCTTCAGAACGCTTGCAATGTTGTACCATTATATTCTGCGCTACTTCATCATCGTTGTATTTCATTGTACGTTTCTCACTTCCGGTTAAAATTTCATATTCTAAATAACAATGTAAATACTTTTTCATCGTGTAGTTTGGAGTTTCATGTGTAGTATTCCTTCCACTAATCGGTAAAACTTTGCACTTGTCTGGGTGGAATTTCAATAGCCAAGTTTTGCTCCAATCAAATAGGACATCGAGGTCTTCCTGAATAAGGTTCTGATCGCTCTGCTCAATTATTTCTCTAAATAATTTGATATCGTCTGCGAACATGTATACATCTGATATGAATAAACTCATCATAGATACAAGGATTACATTTTTGTATATTCGCCAGACGCGCGTTTCGTCTAAATATAACATTGTTTGGCCAGTCGTTAATGAATAGAACAAATAATATTGGTCCCAATACAGAGCCTTGAGGAATTCCACTGGTTACATTCCTCCAACTATACAATACAATACAAAGTTTTTTATTGTCGATTATTTCGACCAATAATTTGAGCAGTACAATTAAGTTCAATTTCATACAAGTGATTACATATTGATTACATTGAATATTTAACAATTAAACAAAGTCCAGTCTTTTTCGGCAGAATAATTTCTACAGAAATAATATCTATAGTTTTACAATATAATATTGATGGACAAACTACCTGTCACTGTAAAATCAATAAAACGAATCTTAATGTAATTCCCCTACTGTTGTTCAATGATACTCTTCAAAATGACAAAAATAGCTGAGATGAGTCGAGTAGACCTCTTCATTATAGTTGGCATGAAAGGATTTTTGACCATTTATCGTACGCTTACTGTGTGATGACTGCTCAGTCCATAATATTGGTGAAAATCGGGATTCAACTATTACATAATTTTCTGTCAGTTAGTACGAAATTTGAAACATCTAGGTTCTTAAGGTGCTTCAGCCATCATATCGTCAACAAATGAATCTTCAACATTTGAATCCGGAAGAAAAAAAATTTCCGAAAAGTTTGTGCAACCATTTTCCCCTTTCACTAGCACTTTGAGTTCCTTGTATTTTTTTAAGATAAACTGTGTTGTACGACTTTGTCCCTAGAAGAGCTATTAAAGACAAACAGTACATTTACGGGTGTTACACGGACATTTTAGATGATACATGGACACTTTTAATTAATAGAATTACTGGTGCATGAATAGTGAGTCCAAGGGCAATGTCGATTTTTTTGTTTCACCGATATATTTCCTGACTTTTGTATTAAAACATGTACGTTGGCATTATTAAATACATAGTTACTTTTTAAAAATGATTCCAGTATATACCTATTCATATCACTACCCTAATATAACAAGAGATTGATCATTAACTTAAAAAAAAAACATATTCTGACCCCAAATTTTATGAGAAACAAAAATATTGTGGTCAAGCAAATGACAAAACATTGTTCTGATTCTTGATTTCGTATCTATTTTTCTTTTCTATCTTACTGACAATAAAGGCATGCAAAATTTGCATTGGCCGCATTTAAAGCTAGTGAAATCAATACAGCCATCGACAAAACCAAAAAGTTTGACATCCGGGACATTTTAGCACCATCTGCTGCAAACGTTATTTGAATGACAGGTATCTCTAAGCCCTCTATATCATGTCTAGTAAGAAGTTTATCTAGAGTTTCTTTTAACGTGAGTTAAGCCCCCGGAATTTTACCAGGGGTCTGAGTTATTGTGCACATATCATTGATATCCTGACGACATTGTTTTATCAAGTACGATCTTGGAAGTCCGTTATTGTACACAGTAAGTTCATGATAAGCATCGTCAGAAACACTAAATTTGTCAAGAACACACAGAAAACTTTTTACCTTATCTTGCTCCGTCTCTGACATTTGATCATACCTGCCAACAGGTTTTGTGTTTTTTAAGAGGTCATGCGTATAACCTGCTGAGTCGACTACCTTTAACTCTTGTAAATCAACCCCAAACGATTTAGCAAACCATAGAGCCTTGTTTACATTTCTATGTTATATTTAACATTGCCATTAAAGTGCGAGGTTTGGCATGCCACAAAACCAGGTTCAACCCACCATTTTTTTCCTTTAAAAATGTCCTGTACCAAGTCAGGAATATGGCCATTGTTATATTATAGTTCGTTTCTGTGTGTTACAATTTAACGTTGCGTCGTTTGTTTTCTCTATTTTTTTTAGTGTAAATTGACATTGCGATAAGACGTGTCACGGTAATTGTCTATCCCAAATTCATGTATTTGGTTTTGATGTTATATTTGTTATTCTCGTGGGATTTTGTCTGATGCTTGGTCCGTTTATGTGTGTGTTAGTTACATTGTAGTGTTGTGTCGTTGTTCTCCTCTTATATTTATGCGTTTCCCTCAGTTTTAGTTTGTTACCCCAATTTTGTTTTTTGTCCATGGATTTATGAGTTTGAACAGCGGTATACTACTGTTGCCTTTATTTACCCTCTCCTTAAGAATACTTATCTTTTAGTTGATTGTTTCCTACTTTTACACTCTGTAATTGTCTTACCATCTAGAGGGCTTTGTAGGTTTTTAATGTACTTATTTAAGGCTGTATTTGCCTCTTTATACAACCTCATTTTTTTCTGATAGTAATCAGACTTTAATTTGAGAGAGTTTAATTGTTTTTTCTGTTGTCGAAAGTTCGGCATACAACGAGTTCAGCTTGCCATTATAAATGTACGTACTTTCGCCATTAATTCACTCTTAGAACACATTTCATCATAAAACACCTGCAAATGTACATTTTCCCGTGGAAAAGTGTCCTTTCCTCGCCCACCGGATACACGCCTACCTTTGAGTTGTGTTCTCCGGACAGCTGAACAAAAACCTTGATATAAAAAAAAAACCGCAGTATTCCTTAATCAGAAGGACACTCTTTTTCAAATTATCATTAGTTATGTTTATTGGCGAAATATTTGTCTCACTTAAGATGCTGTGTATTTTAAGAACTGTTCCCCTATCTAGAAGGAGTGTGTATCCATGCTTTTTTTGTGTGTATCGTTCAACTTTGATGAATTCCCGTTTTGCATTCCTATTGTAGTGTCATTTGCTGTTGGTAATGATGTAAAGTCAGTTTTATATTAATTTGAAAAAACTATTTTCATTGAAAAGTTTTAAGTGACAATGTTGACTACTTCCCTCTCTGTTCCGAATTCAATTTTAACAAACTCTTTGGGTCTTTGCTTAAATAACATTAAAGAACCATTTCCTTGAACTTCAAACTGTTTTTTTCATAAACTGGGAACTTGATCCTCTAACATTACCCTTGGTTTGAATAAAACAACAACATCCCATGAGGGAATAAAAAATTATCGAAGTCCGATTTCATATATAAATTATCAGGTTTAGCCTTCAAAATATTTCTGAAAATGTTGTGTTTAATTTCAATAAAGAAATGCGAGCCAGTTCTTCTATGTAGTCTTTTTTTTAAATGCAGTCAAAATGTTGTCACTGACGTCTTGAATCAGATAGGCAGGTAATTGATCAGCTGGCTCCCACGTGTTTTCATATGAAGAAAATCCAACCCATTTCACTAAGTATTCCTCACACTATGAAAATAAAATAAAAGTATCTCTATTTATTATTTAATGAATAATCTTTGATATTTTAAAGTTTTTTATCCTTTAATTTCATAAGATTTGTTGAATAACTTAGAAAATAACACTATGTATAAGTGTCCATGCACCCCCTTTTTTTGTGATATAAAGAAAAAAGACCTTTTCACACAAGTACACGCATTCTTTTAAATTTTCAATTATTAAGACAAATCTTATGTGTTATAAAGTATCAATCACAATCGAATTTTAAAATGAATTGGTACAATCCAATGTATTCCCTTGAAGGCGCCTCCTTGTATCGATAACCCTTCAGAAGCGAGTTGCTTCCCTTTACATTGATAAATCATTGGTTTAATTCTATTAATACTTGTAATACTAGTACATTATATAAACAAGTTTTAGCAATGAATAGTCAGCTAGATGTTTGTTGTCTTTAATTGCTTTTTAAAGTCAAATAGCCATTTTTTTTTAGTCAGACTCACTCAAGTTTATAATATCAGAAGCTCGTAGAAAAAGATACCTTTTTCAGCTTGCGGCATGCAATGATCCGCTCGACATCATATGTTTCAGGTAAGACTTCTCTCCTTTCGACTGTCTCTGTCGCTGTACGGTCAGTGCCACTAAAGTTCCGTCGGCAAGCCGCTTGAAGTAATTTGTCCTTTTATGTGGGTTTGTTAGTAAATAAAATTGAGATAACTCGCACAAAGGGGCGGATTTAGCATAGGTCATGCGATTTAGATAATGAATAAAGTACCCGCAATGTTGCCGTATGTTTATCCTAAATACTCTGAAGTCGTTTTACATCTTGATTTCTAAAATGCATCCTTACAAATATTTAGCAACCAACCTTTAACAATAAAAACCAACAAACTAAATAGTATATTTAAAAACTACCGAAAACATCACAAAGCCAAAACCGGTATGAAATAATTTTGCCTAACAACCGGCCATTTATGGATCACTTTAGAAACTCGTTGAGAGAGATCTTTAATGTGCATAAAGCGTAGTACTCCATAAACACAGGACATCGTATTTAACACCCCTTCCGAAGGACATCATTATTATATATTCTAAGAAGCAGGGCATAATATATCGAAACTAAAAACACCAAAGTTTTCATAATTCTTGGAAATCTTTCTCCTTCAACAAGTAACGAAAACGACTGTATTGTCCGATCCCTGACGAACATTCAGAGAACTTGTTTACAAGTCTCACTCTCTACAAAGCTATCGAAATTTGTTTTCTACCTTATTACTGTATGGTGCTGTCAAACCTTCCTGGCTTTTGATATTTGCATTTGAAATACATCAACTGTTTTATCCCCTTTTCCATATTTCTGTTTCTTCGACATGTTTGCCGTTTTCTTTGTATCGTCCAACGTTTCTTCTCTCTACCAGCATCAAGCCAGAAGTGGCAGCTGGCCTAACAACCTGTGCTATTATTTGAATGGTTCCTGATGTAGTTGTTGTAATTCACTATACATCCATTGGTGAGGACGATACCAACCATGAGATGAGATTCATCCGAGTCAGTTTCAACCACCATTGGAACCAAGAACGAGCTGTCCAAAGTAGGTACCACAATAGTTGCAGTGGTGGTTGGCATTGTGTTTTCGTGCATTCTTTGAAATATGAATGTAATTTTATATATTTTTAGTCCCAAAGAACTTTCAACAACCTCTTTCTTGAGGAATGGTCCACGGTTAGGGGAGAAGACTAAGCCTTGGATTAGCGAAATTGATGCTACCACAGGTGCTTGTTTTACTTGTCTTGGCTCTCGATGGTTTTCCGAGTACATCTGACAGGGTTCCCGGGTTTTGCATTTCCCATTTACTGTCTGTATCCTCTATTGCTGATAACGATGTTGGATGTCTTCTTATCTGGTGGTTCATATAGTTTCTACTGGTGGCATATGTCACATAGGAACTCTTTCATCAGCAGGTCTTTTCTTCACACATGCCAGAAAGTGGCTCTCCATTTCTTTTTTCGTGTTGAAGCCTAACTTACATACTGGGCATCTCCATCATGCACGTGGTGTTGTATTTAGTGTAAGAGAAACTATCGTAAATATGCAGTATGGGATTTGCACATTGTTGAAGGCCGTACAGTGACCTGTAGTTGTTAATTTCTGTGTCATTTTGGTCCCTTGTGGAGAGTTGTCTTATTGGCAATCATACCACATCTTTTTTATATGTTTATAAAAAATTACATAATGTACTTGAATATACTTTATATAAGCGTTATATATATATTTTTGAAACAGAATAATACCTCAAATGTTTGAACGATTTATCATATTTATCTTTTTTGTTCTCATAAACTATGTCTGTGCTATTTCATATCATCAATTGGAATGATCATTACCTATGTTATACATTCACTTCATTATGAAAAGACATCTGTAGCTTCCGGACCATAAGCTCTAGTGGCTTTTCTTGTGGTGTTTGTTTTGAGGCTTGAAATATTCTTTTTCCATCGAAGTTGATGAACACTTGGCTTTGATTTGTACCTAGTTGAATTGGCTAAAGTTTGTTCAAGATGTGCATAAATTTAAGTTTCCTGTTCAATAATCCAGACTCTGTTCCTGTGGATGATACCCAAACATTGCAAGACCATTGTGGACCAAAGTTCATTCACAAAGCACCACCATAACAACGAGCATGCCATGAACCCTATTACAAATGTTGTAAACTTGATCACCATCAAATTTTGTTCTTATGTGCATCAAACTTTCAGCAAGGTTTGTAATGCTGATTCTAAAGAGTTTATCGGATTTCTCAGCAATCTTATTGAAATAGATATAGGAAGATGTGGTGTGAGTGCCAATGAGACAACTCTCCATACAAATAACAATTTAAAAAGTAAACCATTATAGGTTAAAGTACGGCCTTCAACACGGAGCCTTGGCTCACACCGAACAACAAGCTATAAAGGGCCCCAAAATTACTAGTGTAAAACCATTCAAACGGGAAAACCAACGGTCTAATCTATATAAACAAAACGAGAAACGAGAAACACGTATATATTACATAAACAAACGACAACTACTGTACATCAGATTCCTGACTTAGGACAGGTGCAAACATTTGCAGCGGGATTAAACGTTTTAGAGTATGAATGTAACATCTCTTATAATATGCTGTTTAACATTGCTGTACTCAATTGAAGTACCACTGCGGGCCTCTTCCTGGCACGAAATAAAAGATCCTTTAGTCCAAAAGTTTATTTGGTCATTAATTATAATAGTTTCGTTAATGTTACTTGTATCATCTTGCTTAGAAGTTTGTGCAGTCTGATTTTTGGCCTGTCAACAATAGGACGAACTAAATTTCTAATATCATTATTCGACTTCTTTACTGCAGTTAGTTTATCAATTTTTTTCTCCTTGAATTCTTTTGCACGTACTTGAATGGCACATCTTAAAGCACTAACTAACCTTAACTTATTCTCGTTGTTTTGGAAAGATGATTCCTACCTTTGTACAGGGATTGTCAGTCACTAGTTTTTGTAAATTTGACCTGTAGCATTTTGAAACATGATTTGCACATTCCTCTTTTTTGACCAATCTCCCTCAACTGAGTACCTCCTCTTTGATTTTGGCAAATACAGATGAATCACCATCACCAACGACCCTAATGTACCTGACTCCACGTCTTCTCGTCTTCCAGAAAGTCTTGCAAAATAACATCACTCTCCATAGTTTTGGTCCCATTTTTTAAACAAGGGTGTTCTTTAGTGTTATTGGTACTACATATATTATTACATTTATTTCGTACGGCAATGTGTGAGTTTTTTAGTTACTTTTCCAATAATTATGACAATACACCCTGCTGCTGAATGTTTGTGTGTACGTTTTGACCAACCTCCATCTGTTATCACCGTTATTGCTGGCACTTCTTCGTGATAGTTATCTCCATCAATGACAAGAAACCATGTCCTCTAGAATAGAGTACCACTACTGGCCGATCTCTGTTTCTATTGCTGTAAATGATGGCTGTGATAATCCCGGATAATTTAGTGTTGCTAAAACTCATTTAGATGGGACGGACCATCCCTAGTTACCATACTGCCCCACACAGCCTTCACATTGATGGACACATCTATTTGACCCAGGGACCTTTTGACTACTTCCTAGAGTAAACTTTTTCTGACACCCTTTACACTGAACCCACATCACACTGGGCAAACCCAAATGAACGAACTTCAATTGCAAGTGTTATTGGTGGTTACCTTTGATTTGTTAATTTCCTGGCCGTACACATAAGCATTAATGCATGGTATCATCTGAGATACGGTACTGTAAACAATTTAAGTTCATTAATCGCTAACACTTTGGGCTAAGATCTTTCACCTTTCGTATCTTGAGCTTTAGATCAAAACCAGAAGCGAAGGATGCATAATCGGATGATTTTGATTTGTTTTAATGTATGGTGTTGTTGTAGAACATGTGAATTTTGTCGAATTTTTTACTTTAAACTTTTTTGGACTGCTTTGCCTTTTTAATTCTATAATGTGTTTTCTCTCCTTTTTTGCTTTTACTACCTAAACTTCTACCAAATTTCTTACTTATTATGATTTTTCTACTCATTCTTACTACAGTGTTGTTTACATGTGTTTCTCTTGATTTACATATAATATTGTTTTTCAACAATGTGATAAAGAAATTAAATGTTTTACTTACCTGTCAATTTATGACACTTTTTTTCTTCATTTAATTTTATATTTAGTTTTAAAAAGTTATTACTGACCGGATACTTTACGTGTTTTGAAACGACGGCGAAAAAAAATCACACTTTTTTTTTATTTTGCGCTTATTTCTTGCGTCTGATGCATATATTATGAACTTTTATGACAGTTATAAACCTATATATTAAGGGAACGTTAGTTCTTAATACCAGATCAACTACACCGATTGTCAATAAATCAGATTCCCTCCCCCCCCCCCCCCCCCCCCCCCCACTGTTAACAGTTTCGTGATCAAAGATCAGCATATTTTCTTCTTTCCGGAAGTTGCGTACAAAATAATAGTTTCGCATTATAAAATCAACATTAAACGAATAGTTTTTCAAAAAATGAATAAACAATTGTGACAAATATAAATGTTTAGTTGTTAATGTCTGTGTCATTTTGGTCTCTTGTGGACAGTTGTCTCATTGGTTATCATACCACATTTTTTTTTTTATTAAATTTAAAAACGATCTGTTAAAGGTTCCTTAGGTATATTTATCGTTTTCTTAACTATGCGAAACTGGTCTGTGATTTTGAACGCTACTTTCGCTTTCATAAAATGTAGAGTCAGCTGCTGCCACTATAAATTGTAGATTCTGTAAAATCTTCTCTACGCAGTCGTTTTTCAAGCGGTAGTAATTTTGTCCAAGTTTATATTTCATTTGTCAAAGTCGTTAATGTTGTTTTTTACCTGATATTACAACAAGTTTTTTATAATTCATTAATAAAAACAAAAAAATAGATACACGAAGAGTACCAAATGACTGGAATCTTTTTTTATTTACTACATGTTTGATTCTTAAAGGAATAATAGTCTACGAAAAAAAATACAAAACGGTAGTCATTTTGTCCAAACGTCTGAAATCGTCAAAAAATCCGACAAAAACTTATTTCCGACGTAACGTATGTGCTAAATTTGTTTCAATTAATGTTCCAGATATTTAAAACTAATCGTGATGTGAAATTTGGAAAAAGATATTGATGGTTGTTGAAGAAAAGCATGGTGCATTTAGCTATATTTTTTAATTCATATTTAGCTTTTAGCAATTTATTTGAAAAAATAATATTATAAAATGATAAAAAAATATCTCGTTACATGAGCTTTTTTCAGTTTTTATATTGGAGCAGAAAAGATTGCGTACTACAGGGATATAAAGCGACAAAAGGAAAAAGAAAAGCGATTAAAAAATAGGATTGAAATAAAGTCCTATTTAACGAGAAAAGATGAATGGACCGACGCGAGGGTCGGACAAAAGAAAGACGAGTTTCTTAAGAAAAAAAGAGTCGAAATGAACAAAAAAAAAGTTTACGTCAAGAATTTGAAATTAAAACAGAATGAAATGGAAGGTGTGAATTTTGAAAACATTTTAATTGCATTTCAACCAAGAACACAAAAACACAGAGCACGGCAGAATAAAACCCAATTTACCGAAAACGCCAGAAAAGCGGGAAACTTTATTTTTTCCCACTTAAATGATACAAAAAGTCCAACAGTTGCATTGATTCATAAGTTTTAAAAAATTCCAACACCAGAAGATCTCAAGAGCATTAAAATGGTGGGAAACTGTCGTGTCTGAAATGATGTAGATTAAAACAAGTATTTTTTTTACTCAATTCAAATAAAAAAATCAAATAAAAATGCTTGTCAAATTTTAACTAATTATTAGTAATTCCAAGTAATTGTAGGTAATTAGATAGTATGTAAATGAAAGAAATATTTCAAGTATCTTAAGTAATTCATTTATTAAATATTAAGTATTTCTTTTTCATATATAACAAGTACTTCTTTTAATACACATTAAGTATTTCTAATTACTATTTACAATAGCAAGTTATTCTTTCTTTGTGGATCGATCTTCATCAGGGAAACTCCACAAAGACTCAAGTTTTAGAATGAATGATCATCGGTCTATTGTAAATGATCCTAATAACAACAAATTTATCTATAAACATTTCAATCAGCCTGACCATTCTATTGTTTCGATGAAATAAGATTGAGAATGGAAATGGGGAATGTATCAAAGAGACAACAACCCGACCATAGAACAGATTCGGATTATAGAGAAAATATATTATTCAACAAATGACCCCATATTGAGTACAGCATATCGTTTATAAAGAGAAGACTTATGGATAAGATAGTTGGGAACAGCCATTCCCTATGGATGCAATGACAAAATTCATGGTGTATATATTTTGTCTAGTCCCAGGTGTAGTACTCTCAATACATTACAATTATATAATATTTCTGCGCAACGAAATAGAAGTCATGGTCACAGACAGAATATACCACCTGATGTGCACATCGTGACAATTGATAGTCTGTTCAAAAACCTTTAGGAATTCATCATATCAGAACTAAATAAAGGCAACAGTCATGACAGTAGTATACCGCTGTTCAAAATTCATAAATCGATAGAGAAAAAACAAATCCGGGTTACAAACTAAAAAAGAGGGAAACGTATCAAATATAAGAGAACTACGACACAACACCGAAACATAACACACACAGAAACTAACTATAATGTAACAATGGCCATTTTTCCTGACTTGGTACAGGGCATTTTAAATTATACTCCATGCCATTGTCAAAAGGCCCAAAAAACTCCCGTTGCTGATTCTCGTTATGTTTTGAATAGATTAGTTGCAATAATCATGGACATTGCTAACCATCGACTATTCAAACCCGTATCGACTACATAAAAAAATGAGGAAAAACGTATTTTTTTTTAGGTAGAATACGCCAATAAAGGTAAAGATGCTATAAATATAAGCAAAATTTTCCATCAGAAATCTGTACAAAAAATATACCCGATTACTTCAAAAATAAAGCTACAACCTGTTATTTCTTATACTTACACCAAGTCTATTACATCGAAGATTTTCAACCACAAGAGGGGTCGAGAGGCCTTTAACCTCAAAGATTTGAAATCCAAACCTCCGGATTGCTCATGTGCATTGATGTACTATGAGCACAAGAGTAACTAACGCTTTCAAGAATTCGGAAGGTTGTGGATGCTTTATCCTCTTTGCATGACAAAAATGTCGTTCCAGCTGATAAAGCCTCTAATAATATTGTCTCCTGAAGATGATATTATCAAATGCTAGACATTTTGATCGACAATATATTTGTTGAGGTTGGAGGATTCATATTTTCAACAGACAGTCGGTATTCCAATGGGTACTAATTGTGCACCCCTACTGGCCGATTTGTTTGGCATTATAAATAATTTGATATGAGCATCACTGTTGAGTCTTATGTAGACGAAACGCGCGTCTGGCGTACTAGTTATCAAAGGTACCAGGATTATAATTTAGTACGCCAGACGCGCGTTTCGTCTACATAAGACTCATCAGTGACGCTCATATCAAAATATTTATAAAGCCAAACAAGTACAAAGTTGAAGAGCATTGAGGATCCAAAATTTCAAAAAGTTGTGCCAAATTATAATCCTGGTACCTTTAATAACTATATAGAGAAGGTCGTTTATAACTGTGTTTTGTGTTTTTTTTTCTCGAATAGTTGTGATTTTTTTCCCCATTGCAACCAAAAGCATAGACAAAAGTGTTTGTAAAAATAAAAAAATTCAAAATTATACCGAATGGCAAGTGAAATTTCATGAAGAATATAGTAGCTCAAAACAACCCGTCCGCTGTATTTCTGAATTAAAACAAAATAAATAAGAGAAAGTGTGTTTTAGCATAAACATGCTAACATGCGCCATGGTTGATTGCACCTTTCCTAGCACAAAGTATTGCTAACTTTTTTTCAGCAATTGTACCAATGTAGCTACTGCAACGACAATTGCGATATTTTTGTGTGTCTCATAATATTAGTTCATTCTATCATACTTCGTACAATTACAGCATTTTCACTCTGTTAACACTGTATACAATAATTAATGTTAAAACATTGCTGCAAATATAATAGGAAAAAATCTTTCTTCAACTACCAAAAAACGTCACTATCGTTACATTGTTTTGGATCGACGGTTTATTTTTACACTTTGAGAAAAGTTGTTTTATGTAATGTATCCGTTTTTATTCAGAATCTGTAGTTAGTCAACACTTCGGTTTTATCATGTATATCTTATAATTATAATCATTTCATAAATTTACTGTTTGTAAAATATGATACGGTGACAACTTGTATGATCTTTTTGGTCTTCATTGCTCTTCAACTTTGTACTTGTTTTGGCTTTCGAACTTTTTTCATAAGCGTCACTGGTAAGTATTGTTTGGACGAAACGCTCGTCTGGCGTTTTAAATTTTAAACCAGATACATATTGGTAGCTATTATTCGTGTGTTTCTATGTCCTATATTTTCTCCCATTAATTGTATTGTAGTCTGTCATGTTATGTTGTCATTTTAATGTTTTATTTAACATTGCTATTAAAGCGGGAGGTTTTTCAGGCCACAAAACCAGGTTCAATCCACCATTTTTTTCTTAACATGTCCTGTATCAAGTCAGGAAAATGGCCATTGTTAGGTTATAGTTCGTTTCTGTGTGTGTTACATTTTAATGTTGTGTTTCTGTTGTATTGAGTTCTCCTTTTATATTTGATGCCTTTCCCTCAGTTTTAGTTTGTAACCCGGATTGTTTTTTTCTCAATCGATTTATGAATCTCGGACAGCGGTATGTTGCTATGTAAGCTACTGTTGCCTTTATTAATGATTGTAATATAAAAATAGTTTTGAATCGCAACCGGAAACACAGATCTTGTGTATGCCGTTGTGATAGCCGGTAAAAGCGTGTGATATTGTATACACAAATATGTCTAATATGTATTAGTTACATTAAAGCCTTTTGTAGGGAAAAGAATAAGGACAAAGGCTTTGACAACAGAAGTCTCAGCATGGACATTCACAAACAAGACAAGCAAGAAGTGACGCTTTATCTAAAGATATGAAACGGAAAATCTATGAATACTGGATATCTCCTGGCAATTCGCGACCTACTGCAAATAAGTGTGATATAAAAACGCGAAAGATTAGGTCCTAAATATACAACAGTCACATGTTGCACGTGCTTTAAAATAAAGGGCTGCGCTTTAGCGCATGATACGCCCGTTGCTCTTTTAACTTGTCTTTTATGCTTTAAATGAATTTATATGATCAACTAGAAATATATATACAAATCAAAAGAGATGTTACATTAATATATTCACCAAAGTTTCATAAAAATCCCCCTTTTTTAGGTATAAAAATTCATTACTTAAGAAAACGTAAAATCTAAAATTTATAAAAATGAAAAGGGAGCTTAAGTCAATAGATATAAACAATTTATCAAAGTTGCATAAAATTTTGTGAAAGTGTTAGTTATTGTCCCAAAATTCGAAAATCCCCCCTTTTTTAAGCATAAAAATTCATAACACGGAAATGTAAAATCTGAAATTTATAAAAATTGAAAGGGAGCTTACATCAATAGATATAAACAATTCACCAAAGTTTCATGGACATTGGTGAAAGCCTTTTTGAGTTATTGTCCGAAGTGTTGAAAATCGACCTTTTTTTTTATGAATAAAGCCCCATAAATCCAAAACTTAAAATCTGAAATTTATAAAAATTGAAAGGGAGCTTACATCAATAGATATAAACAATTCACCAAAGTTTCATGGACATTGGTGAAAGCCTTTTTGAGTTATTGTCCGAAGTGTTGAAAATCCCCCTTTTTTTTATGAATAAAGCCCCATAAATCCAAAACTTAAAATCTGAAATTTTATAAAAATTGAAAGGGAGCTTACATCAATAGATATAAACAATTCACCAAAGTTTCATGGACATTGGTGAAAGCCTTTTTGAGTTATTGTCCGAAGTGTTGAAAATCCCCCCTTTTTTTATGAATAAAGCCCATAAATCCAAAACTTAAAATCTGAAATTAAAAAAAAACGAAAGGGAGCTTACGTCAATAGATATAAACAATTCACTTAAGTTTCATGGAAATTGGTGAAAGTGTTTTTGAGTTATTGTCCGAAGTGTGGACGACGACGGACGGACAAACGGTATACCATAATACGCCCCGTCTAAAAGACGACGGGCGTATATAAATTAGACAGGAGTCTGTATTAGTTTCAAAGAAAAATACCTTGATTTGAATATTTCACAGAGATTTTTTGAACGGTTAAAGCCATATTTTAAAGTACCTGTACGTCCATGTGACAGAAAAGACTGTCTAGCCTCTACATAAAACAATGTTTAATCTTGCATAAATAAAATTTCTTACAAAATATTACAAATGCACAATTTCAAAATTTAAACAGGAATTGATACAATTCACAGAATTCAATAAGAGTTATTTCTCCTAGTAAAAATCTCCATCAGAGAAAGAATAAAGGGTATTTATTATAAAGGCATCTTCTGCTCATACTTGCAATTTTGCAAATTTTGGTATTCCTGATGGTTCAGCTAACACTACCTTTTAAATCTATATAACTGTTATAAAGATACCTTAAACCATCTTTCAAATATACAATGCTCGAAAAAGAATTCCTGAAAAATTCTTACAGTTATATGTTATTCCCGAGCCATTACAGATTTAATACAGGAGTGGATTTTTTTTCTATCGACCATACAACCTTACAATTAAAAAATTGTTAAACACATATAAAGAGACTTATTAGGTATACACTGGCGGAGGAATATACATAGCTGTTGCTTTGCCAACCACAAAAAATGAAAGACAAAACCAAATCATGGTACGGGTACTGTTTAAATGAGTAATGGAATCGAAACGAAGCGAAATACAACAAAACGCTAGAAAATGGACGAAACGAAACGAAATATAACAAAACGAAATAAACAGAATGGAAAATGAATTAACGATTTTTGATTATATATATATATATATGTGACGAAATATATTTTGATATATTTATATTCAAATATATATTGTTATAGTATCTATGAGGATGATAATTTCGAAAATGACTGAACCATTCGACGACGAATTGCTAAAATATGGAGAAAGTTACGTCCTTGTAAGCAGAAGGATGCATATTAAGGAAGAAGTGGTTTGTCTGAAGTGGACGTTTTTACTCATATCAATAGATATGCATAAAGAACACATCTACTGTTGTATTTTGCACAGCTTGTTGGCAACTTAAATTAGTTTATACAACTAAGTATATTAAATGTGCATATGGCCGAATGTCACTAGTCTACTGTTGATAAAGGAATTTGAGACAAAAATTTAGACCTAAATTCATTGATCAACATTTATATCAACTTTGAAATTTTCGAAAAACTAAAAGATTTTCTTATTCCTGGCATAGTATACCTTAGCCTTTTTTGGCATAACTTCTTGAAATTTTGGATCCTCAATGCTCTTCATTTTTTTACTTGTTTGGCTTTATAAATATTTTGATTTGAGGGGTCACTGATGAGTCTTCTCAAGACAAAACGCGCGTCTGGCGTACTAAATTATAATCCTGGTACCTTTAATAACTATCAATTAATTCTAATTACAAAAAAATATACAATTTTCTCATCTCTTCATAGTGTTGTGAAACTGAAAAGGTATTTGGTCAAACTTCGATCTTTTAATAATGATTTCTCATGAAATATCATTCCTTCCGTATTATTTATGTTTGCCCAATTTGTGTAAAGGTATGACAGACCTGTAAGGCACATTTTAGGTCTCGTTTCATTTATTAATCAACGTTTTCATTAGATTTTTACTGTGTTGACACATTTTCCGCCAAATCGTAGTTCCATGTTTTGTGCAAGAGTCGTCGTTATTTTCACAACAAAGAAGTTATTTCTGAATTACGGGAATTAATTCCGGGTGTGGTTATTGAAATATTGTTATTATGGAATAAAACTATTTATTGTATATAATTTATGGTCCACGGTTGACTTATGAACCCTTTTATGAATGAGGTGACCATTTCACCAAAACACGGTTATTGGACAGCACATTTAAATGAATTTGAAATTATACCATTGATGAACATCTAAGATAACTCTGAGAACGAAAAAATCCAGATATTCGAGTGTTCGACGATTACCACTTAATCAACCTAAAGATACCCTTGTCGGAGTCTAAGATTCCAGAATTTGAAGAATCAGTAACTAGGATGAGTCCTGAACCTAAACCTTATATTGGTACCAGTAATGGGGAACCAGGTGAAGTCCACAACATTCCTCCCCACCTCTTAGAAGTTTTTAAGAAGGCCCAGAATGGTAGAAATAAGGTTGAAATTAAGAGATGGCTTCTCTTTTACGTGATTTTAAAGATTTATTTTCAATGAAAGAATCTGATACCGCTAAGGCCGCTTTTGTCACTGAATACGGATTGTACGAGTTTACCAGAATGCCCATGGGACTTAATCATCCGCACAACTTTTCAGCGTTTGATGGAGTTAGTACTACAAGACCTACAATGGTCCATATGCCTTATTTACCTAGAAGATGTAATAATTTTCGGGAAAAATTTTGAAGAACATATGGGAAGATTACGGTTGATACTACACGGAATAAGAGAAGCAGGTTTAAAATTAAAACCAGAAAAATGTCAGTTTTTACAGACCGAAGTTAAGTTCTTAGGGATGTTGTGTCGGGAGACGGTGTTAGACCAAATCCAGACAACCTGATGAAAGGGAGGCAATGGGACGCTCCTCAGTCCGTCACACAGGTCAGGCAGTTCCTTGGACTAGCCAGTTATTACTAAAGGTTCTTACAACAATTTTTCCCAAATAGCTTTCCCCATGATAAATTTAACCAAGAAAGGCGAAAATTTCATTTGGTCCATAGAATTTCAGGAATCTTGTCTGAAAATAAAAGATTTGTTGATGACGGCCCCAATAGACCAGGGAGGATAATCTTAGATTAGGACGCCTGTGACACCGGCATTGGTGCCGTATAGAGTAAAAGTACAGGAAGGTCAAGAAAAAGTAATTGCTTATGGCAGCCGGACACTCAACAAAGGTGAAAAAAATTTATTGTGTCACTGATAAAGAGCTGCTGGCTTTACGCTATTTTATAGAGTACTAACGACAATATCTTTTGGGTAGAAAGTTTTATGTACTTGTCGACCACCAACCTTTGATTTGGCTTTTTAGCCTAAAGGAGCCAAAAGGGGTGCATCGCCAGATGGATTGAAATTTTATCTGCATATGATTTTTCAATTAAACAAAGACCCTGAACGAAGCATAGAAGTGCTGATGGTTTATCCCGTTGCCCCCAAGAATAGTGCTTATGCTGTGGCCCCTGTAATAAATGTGTTAAGAGATCCCGAGAAATGGATAGTACCTCATAGTAAATAACAACAAATTTATTGTCCCTATTAGGGCAGTTACCCGAAGTGAAACTGCTAACTTGGAAAAGAAGTATTGGACAAAATGGAAAGAGAAATATAGCTCTAGCAAACTAGCCAGTATCAAGAAGATGATGCAGATATACACCCTATTCTTGATGAAAAATGAAAGCCAACTGATTTGACCCTTAGTAGTAAAACAACCAGGCATTATTTTAATCTTTGGGACTCTTTAACGTTATTAAACAATGTTGTTTATAAAAAGTTTTAAACAGAGTAATGGCATGTTCAACACCTTCAATTGTTGACCCCATCCCGTTTTACACACGAGGTGCTAACGTTAGTTCACGACACCCCTTTATCCGGCCATTTTGGACGAAAGAAAACCCTTGCCGGTATTAGACTCGAATTCTACTGGTACGAGATGAAAGACGATGTAGCCGTTCACCTCTTGAAATGCGACCAGAGTGCCCAGAGCAAGTTTGCTAACAAGAATCCAAAAGCGCACATGGGATCCATTTCCGTAGACAGAATATCCATTGATATTGTCGGCCCCTACCCAAACAGTTCGAAATAATAAATATTTTTCCTTACAGCTACCTCCCATTTTACTAAAGGGACAGAAGTCTATCCAATCCCTGACCAGACAGCTGAGACTTGTGCTCAAAAGATTTTAGATGAATTTATAGGCCGTTTTGGTTGCCCTGAACGTCTACATTCCGACCAATGGGCAGTTTTGAAATTGAGATTTTCCAGCATTATGACTAATGTTACAGGTTAGGAAAATTAGAACCAGCGCCCGTATCCCAAAGGAAATGGACAATGTGAACGAGTACACAGAACCATACTGCAAATGTTACGAGCCTATTTAAAAGGTGACCAGTCAGACTGGGATAAACATTTAGGGTGTCTAATGGCCGCCCACAGATCCAGTGAAATTGATTCGACAGGTCTTACCCCAAACATGTTTTATGCTCGGACGGGAAGTCAAGACCCCTCTAAATTGAATTTTCTTGCTATTGTCAACCCGAGGAGATCAGCGTTTCATTTGGAGACTATATGTCCAAGTTAAGGCATAGAATGCGTTTCGCATGAAATCTGTAGACGTTTCATGTTGAAAACGGCCAAACGAAGAAAGGACCACTATGATGTAAGATTGTCCCTTAACAGCTATAAACCTGGAGATCCAGTTTGGTTACTTAATGAAATCAGAAAAAAAGGAGTTTGTCAGAAATTAAAACCCGTTTTTGTCGGGCCCTGCATTATTTAAAAAAAAAAATGAACAGTTTAAACTACTGCATTCAACTTGACAAAGAAGGACCTGTCAAAGTGGTTAACCATGACAAGTTGAAACCCTACCAGGGGAACCAGTATCCGGAATGGGGTTTCTCGCGCGGTCAAAATATACAAACGTCAGAGTAAAATAATTATCATTTTGATGCTATTAATATTGATAGTGACCAAGTTTTAACATTAAATATGTATCCAGTTAGTTGTTACACAGTGAATATGATTACGTATTTAAACCAGTCTTCCAAATGTTAGATCTCCTCGATGTTAGTCACAGATAGTGTTCCTTCACCTCCCATATCCTTGGTCAATCACAATCCTATAGTTAATTAGCCAATAATTGCCAGTGTTCAACCAGAACTTAAATTGTAAATATATGACATTTGTCTTATGTTTAATTCCTATCTTTCAGCACCATGGATTATGATCAAGGAAGGGTTTTACCAGTGTACGAAGTGCTACTTTGTTGGGGAGAAGAGGGCAGCCATCAAACATTATCATGTAAACAATATTTTGGCGTGAAGGAACAAATATACTCTCTTTTGAGCTGTGTCATTTTTCCTCTGACAACAAGCAGCTCATGAGGCATCCATCATTTTATGCGCCTCACAACAATGTCAGACTTTTTCGCCACAGAGCAAGGGATTTACCGAGGCAGTGATGAGGTATATGTTTAAAGTAAATACCAACTCACAACAGGTTGACCCTGATCTACATCTATCCAAGTGGGAGCAGGAGGCCTCCGAACTATTCTGGATCACGAAAAAAAACCTAAGCGCTCCGCCGCAGCTGGATCTGCACATGTACAACAATTAATTCCTTCAGTTGATCTTCCCATTCTAAAGTCAGCCTCTTATTTTGGAAGTATCCCGATGTCCAATCCCTTACCTTTGGACTGTCCGTCACAAATGAAATACAACCACTTGACCATAAAGTTGCTGAAACTGAGGTCTCCACTGAGTTTCTGGAAACTAGAGTGGTGGTGGCTGAGGAGCCTGACCTAGCAGACCAAATCCTACATCTCTCAGACCCTCCAGCTATGCCATCACCGCTTTATGTCCAAAAAGCTCGGTCCCGAGATCTTCGTTACCAGATTTTGTTCTGCTTCCATCGTCTGAAGTTTGGGGAAAATTTGATGCCACAGTTTACGGTATGACTCCCCTTTTATCTTTACCTGAACCTCCAGCTGAAAAGATTACCCCGTACTAGATGATACTCACTCCTTACAGTCAGCCTTCCAACAACTTATAACTGCTGTGAATAAAGGAAATACAGTTAGAAAAAATTAACAAACAAATGGAAAAAGAACCATGCCATGATGTAGAAAGTTGAAGTAGCAGTAAGGAGAGGCAACATGGTTAGGCCTATGTCACCCGTAAGACCCTATTTTAGTACCCGTACTTATAGACGTCCCCGTTCCCATCTGAAGAGGAAGTTCATCCTAGAGAGAACAGTTTCCCCATAAAAAAAAGGAAGTCCTGTATAAGAAGCCCCCTAAAGAAGAAGACCAATGGTAACAGAAAGGGCTAGACTATAATGCCCTCTTTATGTATTGTACATTGTTACTATTTTCCTTTTTTTATTGTAGTTATTTATATAAAGGTAATTGAAATACTATAAATACTATGGTATGATTACTGAGGTCTTCCAGTAATGTTTACCATTTTAGTACTAGCATATCTAGTACTACATGGCTGTAGTTTAAAGATCAAAATTTAAACATAAGGAATCCTTGACCTTATATTCTAATTCCTGAATGTTAATGTGATAATTAAGAGTTTTATTGGTTAAATTTTACAGGATGAGACATTTTGAAAATGTAAGTCCTGCCGGGTAGTTTTAAATATTTAGACATTAGTGTAATTAGTCAAGTGACAGTCATAGTGTTTGCTTGTTATTAGCAATATGTTTATTGCTAATAGTTATGTATCAAATTTTATGAGGTATAAGGAATCCTCGACTGTATACCTTAAATCCAGATTGTAGTCAGTAAATTTATGTTTGTTGGTTAATTTTTGCAGGATGAGACATTCTGAAAATGTAAGTCCTCAAATGGGTAGATTTTTGAATTGATATTGTTATAATAATGTTGATAGCGACATTAATCTGTTGCTATATTTTTACAAGTTGTAACTTGTAATTCTCATTGTACTTTGTCAAAGTACTCTAGTTATATGTTAAAATTGGATGTTTTGAGAGAATGAGGATTTTTGTATTGACAATTAGATACATGGACAAGTGTATTTAAGACCATATATTGGCATAAAACAGGGACGAAAGATACCAATGGGACAGTCAAACTCGTAAATTCAAATCAAACTGACAACGCCATGGCTAAAAATGAAAAAGACAAACAAACAACAGCACACACGACACAACATAGAAAACTAAAGAATAAACAACACGAACCCCATAAAAAAACTAGGGTGATCTCAGGTGCTCCGGAAGGGTAAGCAGATTTGCTATATACAAGGACCAGCATTATACAGTAATAGAAGTGGTAGAAGCAATTATTGAAATCAGGGAAGACAGCGGGGAGTTCAATGTTGTAGATAACTCGTGTCAAACCGAAGAGACCTGTATACCTTCAGAGAGCTCAAGGCAGAAATGAATATTTTGAAAGGCAGTCATCAGGCTGAACTAAACAGATTTGGAAGCTATATTGCCCGTTTGGAGAAAAGGTTAAAAGTGAAAGAAGATGAAGTACAGTCAGCAGAAAGAAAATTAAGGAAGGGAGAAGAGGGAAGTAATAAGCAATTACAAGAAAAGGATGATCTGATGAGGAAATTAGAGAGGAAACTTAAGACATGTTAGACACAAGACAATGAAGTTGAAGTGTTGAGGAGAAAAAAAATCAAATGGCAAGAATAATGCTGAAAGGATATGTGGTTTTAGACATTATCTTAATCTTAATTTTTATTTAAATGTCATATTCATGCATTTGTAACTGTTGTTGACAAAATTGGTTTAATTTTTTAAATCATCAGTATATAGATATGGAATGAAATTAGTTTTCATTTGGAGCTTTAATTATTTAACTTTTTTTTTTATTGATTCTTAATTTTGAATACCAATTTTGTCTTTACTTTGTCAGATATTTTAGTGTTTTAAAGGAGGTGAAATCCTCAAACACTTTATATTGTGTATATATACAGATTTTATGTGATGCTTAAACACGTTAAAGGAGAAGTTCTCAGCGTCAAAACCTATTCAATGATTTTTTTTTTTTAATTATTATTATTATGTTCAATAAGCATACTTTCCCAATTTTTGTAAATTGAGTTATGGAATTTCGGGAACGAAATGTATTCCTCAAGGGGGAAGTGTTGTGAAACTGAAATGGTATTTGGTCAAACCTCGATCTTTAATAATGATTTCTCATGAAATATCATTCCTCCCGTATTATTTATGTTAGCCCAAATTGTGAAAAGGTATGACAGACCTAGTAAAGCACATTTTAGTCTCGTTTCATTTATCAACGTTTTCAGTATATTTTACTGTGTTCACACATTTTCCGCCAAACCGTAGTTCCATGTTTTGTGCAAGAGTTGTCGTTCTTTTCACAACAAAGAAAATTTAATTCCGGGTGTACTTATTGAAATATTGTTATTATGGAATAAGACTATTTATTGTATATAATTTATGGTCATGCACATTTGCCAGTGTAATGATCGCGTATACGAGATCCGCGAAATGTAAGTAATTACGGGAAATAGCCCGTGATAACGACATCCTGGTTGCGAACGTAAAAAACTTGACAAGTTGAAATTTTAACTGTTCCAGAGAACGGATGCTTTTCGTTCTCCTAACCTATTTATTTCACGTTTGGCTTTGTGAATTTATGTAAGAAGTAAAGTTAAGCTATTTTAGCATTTATTTACACATCTTCAGGTATTAATTGTGTAAAAAGACGGTGAATTCCGTTTCACATTGTATTTGACGGTGGTGTTTTTGCCGTGAAACATTTTTAGTCCAACCCTGGCCTAAGTTTGGAATTGTTCATTTTATTATTGAAAGGTATATTTATTGCTATTTGTTATTCTTGTCTAAAAACTGACTTTATGCAGGTTCTTTGACTTGTTTAAATTGTGTGAATCATATATTGACTTTGAAGAATTTAAATTAATATTCCTGCATAATAAATTATTTTATTCAGAACTCTTTGTTAATTTGCAGCATCTACTATTCCGCTCGGTAGTTACATTTTTACAACAATAGGTAAGGAAAATACAGATACCACACAAACAAAGGAAAACCAATTTGATTGCTTTTTTCGCCTAAGGTTCTGGAAATTTCTGTTAAATTCAATTTCAATGGAAAGACATGTTCTGATTAAGACTTCAGTTTTAAATTAAAATTTTGGTACAGATACTATTGATTTGATTGAAAAATTGCGGGCGCGTAAGATGGGTCCTGATCCCGAAATCCTGAGCTTAAAAACACGAAATCCCCAGGTCCCGAATTTAAATAAATTTAAAATCTCACATTCGAAAAAAGAATTCACGGATCCCGAAAGGGTCAATCCCGAAATCCGAAGCTTAAAAACACCAGATACCTTGTTCCGATAAAGGTCCGTCCTATCCCGTCTCAAGAATTATTTCAGAATAAAGTATCAGTTTGTAAAAATTGCACTTCTTCCTTATTTGCTCGTCTTTTATGGATTTGTCTCATCTAGTAAACATTGTTTAACCATTTTTTTGTCTGGAAAAAATACAGGAGAGAATGGTCAATAGACGACGTTGTCAACGCATAATGATAGCCATTTTATTTGCGTTGGTTTTGGGATTCCACACTATAAAGTTGCATTTATGACATTTTTATTTTAAAACATTTAAAGACAAGTATTGTCAAATAAGTGTGATCCCGAGAAATGGTTTAAACGGCAAAAATAAAGTTTTAAATTATATCATCTTCTATACTTTTAACCGGGAAGACCTCATTTTGTGTGTCGTTTCTCTTCCTTCCACAATAAATAAAGCATAATGCCACTGTGTCCTATAGGTACCATGCATAGTTGCATTTGTCATCCATTCTTATGTTTATTCCGATTGAGTTATTTTGGGAGAAAAAAAAGGCGTCCAGATATTGTTCTGTCATCAGACTGACTTTAGTGTAAGATAAGTCTTCCGGTTTAAAACCTGTGAGAGTGAGCTGTTTAGCGCTATAAAACCAGGTCAATCCATAAATTTCATTTGAAAATGCCTCTACCAAGTCAGGAATATGACAGTTGTCCATTCGTTTGTTCTGTGTCATTTGATTTGCCATTTGATTATGGACTTTCCGTCTTGACGTTTCCTTGAAGTACAGTAGTTTTGTGATTTTTATTTTTTTTGTGATTTTTTAAGTACCTGAAAAGAGAACAAATATTTTAGAGTTTATCTACATGTATACTATGATTATACTACTATTACATATATTAACTATATTTTATAAGGTATATGGTTCGCTACGGATCCACAGAGGATTAGTAAAATCCATAGGGGGTGAGGCCGGGTCCTCTATGGATCCGTCCGGGGTCAGTAGTTAACCGTATAACGAATTTATCGCACGCTATACTTTTTCTGCTGCGTTTTGTTGAAAAATAAACAATGAAACACAACAACATTAATAGATGACGTCACCATTAACGCGTCATGAACCCCCTATGAAATGTACTACCCCCTACAGTCTCATCACGTGATGGCGTTAAACCAATCACAACGTGATAATTTACTCGCAGTGCGATAAATAATCATAGTAGTGATCGCCGTGGAGAAGAAAGTTGGAATAAGTAGTTGATAGGAAATACACTTTATTTTCAATATACGTATGTTCATTGCATACAGAAGACTTCAGACCACAATTAATTATCTTTGTAAGTGGTCTTGGAATATAGTTCCCAATTATTATATTGAGTCATGCTTCATAAGTTTTCTGTCTACTGTTTTCTTTGAAAAAAGTAAAATCACAAAAATACTGAACTTAGAGGAAGATCAATTGGGAAAGTCCATAATCACATGGCAAAATCAAATAACAAACATATCAAAAACGAATGGACAAAAACTGTCATATTCCTGACTTGGTACAGGCATTTTCAAATGTAGAAAATGGTGGATTAAACCTGGTTCTATAGCGCTAACCCTCTCACTTTAATGACAGTCTCATCAATTTCCGATATTTTTACATTGATGCGTTAAATAAACAGACACAATAAATATAATAGTCAAAATTTGGGTACATCAGTCATCATCGTTTAACAATTTTAAAAGGAACAATTTAACAGAACACAAAAACATCTACTATCTACGAACACATTTATTGATTTGAGTGTCTGACGTCAGAAAATTTTATACGTCACATAAATTTGTCGTTCAATGTGCGTACAAACAATTTTAAAATTTTCATGGGAATGTTAGCATACAGGGTTAAAAAATCAAAAGTATGTAAGAATAAATTTAAGAAATAGACCGAGATTTAAACTAGTCCAAAAGTTATATATAGAATTTATAAGAATCCAAAAATAGTTAATTCCACTACGCGATTGAATGATTTTGACGTTTGTGGTTCAACGTATATTGTAATTCATAATAGAAATATATCATGACAAATAATAGAACAATATCATACTGACGGGATCTTTTAAAGTACAGAGTCACGTTTATAAGAACAAAATAAATACAAAAAGTCGCAAATACAAAACAAACCACAAAAAAATGAAAGCCAATACACACACATTGACGAGATGTATAAGTACCGAGCCACGTGAAACGGATATCACATGAAACCATTCAACAGTAAAAGTAATATTAATAATAGATTAAAGACAAATGAAAGAACTATAAAACACGTTGTTAAGATGATAAACAACATCAGTACGAAGAATCTATACATCAAGACCATCGTGTATTATTTGAGAAGTTGATACGGAATATTTATCAACAAGGTCTTGGTACCTTCCGATGAACTTTTTTAGAAAAAGAACGAGACGTTCTTTGACATACCCCTGTTTCATCAACTTTCTACTCAGACACTGATGACGTATTACAAAGTCTGAGTAGGAGCTGCAAGCTCTTGAATATCGAATAAGTTGGGAAATATATATCCCATATGCAGGTGAAGTTGGTATATTGCTACTAAGGTGGGGGAAATTTATGATTTCAAAATTAAAATCGTCTCGTTTGTCACATTGTTGAAATGTTTACTATAATGAATCATTTAATTTTTTACCCATAAACTTTTTTTTTGTTAATATATTAAAAAAAAGCACAACTTTAGAGCTATCTCCATTATATATTGAAAAAATTACAAAATGTGAGGGGTATGTCTTTAAAAAAGTTTATTGCATGATTAGTAAATACAAAGATTCAATGTTGTTGCTCAACTTATTTTAACATTGTTTTTGTTAATCATTGTATTAATTTTTAATCATATGATTAATTTTGTGTAATAAGCAAGTGCCTCCCACAATGTATTGCAAGTCAATACCAACATCAATTCCTGCCCTGCAATGCTCCAAAGACTTGCTGAAGAAATTATTAAACAAGGAGAAGCCAGTAAGTTTCATCATATCTTAAGAGAAAAACACATAGTAATTAGATTACAAAAACAAAAATATTTGGACATTGCACATAGAACTGCAAGTGAGATCCAACAAATAAAGGAACATGCTTTCTTACGCAAAAAAAACATTTACAGAACAAAGGAGGGAAGCTACAAAAACTGGAGGGGGTTCACCACCAAAGCCACTACCTTCACAATATGAAACTGTCATTGATTTGAATTGTGTGTTAGACGAGGAAAGCTAAATATTATAATGTGTTATTTCCTAATTTGAAGTATTTTTTTTTATAAACTGTATTTTACCAAACCATCTGTTTCCAAAATTAGATTCTGTAGAACAGTCACCAGAATCAATATAGTTTGAAAAATAGATATCGCGTGATGATTCACATTCTGATGAATCATGCAGAGCTTACACAAGTCCCATACTATTGTTTACTTTGTGGCTATAATACCATGAAAGTAAGTCAACCCAAGGTCCTCATAAATTTTCATCGCAAACACTGTGAGCAAAAGGCAGATACCATAGCTGCCTAGACCTTTGACGGGGACCTGTTTTACTTCAGGAAGGGTGAGCACCCATATCAGCCAAAGCCAGATGAGGATTTGAATTGATTGTAGAGAGTAATAAAGACACCCAAGGAGACCTCATTAGACTTAACAGCTATAAGAACATATGTACCCATCTATTGCAGATGGTCCACCAGGCTATGATGCAGAACTGGCTTCATCGGAATCTTACTCCGTTTAACCACCCATCAGATTTGGACAGTTGTCATCCCCAGAGTATGTTCCAGTTCCAAAAGAGTCCCCAAATGGAGGTTGTGCAGGAGGTCCTGGGGCAGGTTTCCAGCATGAATCTTCATTTTACCCCTATATTCTATTTTTAGCCATGGCGGCCATCTTGGTTGGTTGGCCGGGTCACCGAACACATTTTTTAAACTAGATACCCCAATGATGATTGTGAACAAGTTTGGTTAAATTTGTCTTACTAGTTTTAGAGATTTTTGTAAACAATAACAAAAATTTAAGAAAAATTGTTAAAAAATGACTATAAAGGACAATAACTCCTTAAGGGGTCAACTGACAATTTTGGGCAAGTTGACTTTTTTGTAGATCTTACTTTGCTGAACATTATTGCTGTTTACAGTTTATCTCTATCTATAATAATATTCAAGATAATAACCAAAAACAGCAAAATTTCCTTAAAATTACCAATTCAGGGGCAGCAACCTAACAACGGAATGTCCGATTCATCTGAAAATATCAGGGCAGATAGATCTTGACCTGATGAACAATTTTACCCTCATGTCAGATTTGCTCTAAATGCTTTGGTTTTTGAGTTATAAGCCAAAAACTGCATTTTACCCCTATGTTCTATTTTTAGCCGTGGCGGCCATCTTGGTTGGTTGGCCGGGTCACCGAACACATTTTTTAAACTAGATACCCCAATGATAATTGTGGCCAAGTTTGGTTAAATTTGGCCCAGCAGTTTCAGAGGAGAAGATTTTTGTAAAAGTTAACGCCGGACGCAGGACGACGACGGACGCCAAGTGATGAGAAAGGTCACTTGGCCCTGTGGGCCAGGTGAGCTAAAAAAAAAAGCAAAATTTCCTTAAAATTACCAATTCAGGGGGCAGCAACCTAACAACCGATTATCCGATTCATCTGAAAATTCCAGGGCAGATAGATCGTGACCTGATCAACAATTGTACCTCCTGTCAGATTTGCTCTTAATGCTTTGGTTTTTGAGTTATAAGCCAAAAACTGCATTTTAGCCCTGTGGGCCAGGTGAGCTAAAAACAACATCCCAGCCACGAGGGAACAATAAATTATCGAAGTCTGATTTCATATATAAATTATCAGGTTTAGCCTTCAAAATATATCTGAAAATGTGTTTAATTTCAATATAGAAATGCAGTCCAAATGTTGTCACTGACATCTTGTAGCTGAATAGGTGGCAGTGGTTGTGTTGGTTCTCTTAACTCTTGAATCAGACAGGCAAGTAAATGATCATCTGGCTCCCACGTGCTCTCATCTGATGAAAATCCAACCCATTTCAATAAGTATTCCTCACACTATGAAAATAAAATAAAAGTATCTCTATTTATTATTTAATGAATAATCTTTGATATTGTTAAGTTTTTTATCCTTTAATTTCATAAGATTTGTTGAACAACTTGGGAAATAACACTATGTATAAGTGTCCATGCACCCCTCCTCTCCCCTTTTTTTCGCCTTAGCTTCGTTTGATAACCTGGACAAAAATCAGAGCTACGCATTAGTTGGTTCCGGAAAAAACAAATCAGGTTTTTATGGTACGACTATTCAGGCTGTGATACCTAGGCCAAGCGAAAAGAATGAAAAGTTGAATACTGCATCTAATGATTACATTGAATATATCGACAGTAGTAAACCAGTTGAAATGTCTAGCTGTAGAACCTTGCCATCAGTCATAATTAAATGTTTGACAGAACCAAACAACTTCATCGGTGAACCATCTGAGAGCAAGTCTTATTAAATTTCAGGAATTAAAACTGGATGATTTTCATGAAACTGATTTAGAAAAAGAGCACTGGAATACATTTGAAACTAAGTTGATAAGCTATGGATTTATGAAGGATTGTGTACAGGAAAAGCATATTGTCATTCCAGGTCTAAAAAAATACTTATCACATTCACATAAGATGACTGAACCTTCTACATTTCGATCAGTTGCAGTACTGAATGATCCTGCTGGTTCCAAAGAGACAGTTGTGAAAACACTCAACATCCTGCATGGCAGGTTTCAAATTGGACAACATCTACATCACTTAGGTGTCGTTGGTGAAAATCATACGATCATCTCATAAAATTGAAAACTGAATATGGCAGCGCATTGGACTGGGTTCTGCCATATCCCGGAGACTGGCATATTCTGAAAAACATTCTCCCAATATTTATCAAGATCTTTTATGATGCAGGAACCCAAGAAAAGAACTAGCCGGAATTTATCACCATGGTGCTACACTGAAGGTATTAACTGAATGTACAAAGTTTAGTGTCACTCATAGATTCTTGTGTCATGTATGGGAAGCCATGATTAGATGCCAAATAGAAGCTTATAAAAGGCAAGATGTTGTGACCGATTGGAGACAAGAAGTAGATAGTGTGCTGCAAAATGTGTTGATTTTAGGGCATAGTTTTATTAATCGTTTGATTTTCAAAATTATGCACACATGGGAAAGGACACTTGTCCAAAACTCTCAATTTGAGGCAGGCAGGTGTGAGAACACGTTTTTTAGGTTTTGGGGGAAAAGGGGGGGGGGGGGGGTAACATTGATACTCTACTGAAAGATGAAGAGCGTAGCATTCGTATGGAAATCCAGATATTGTAGTGTTGCAAATAGGTGGCAATGACCTAGACAACAAGCCGTTTGACATGCATGTTTATATAAGAAAAGTGGTTTCCTTTATAAATATTTTGCAGCAGACATATGGAGTTAAAAAGGTTTGTTTGTGAAATTTTTGGTAGAAGGAGATTGGCACTGCCAACCCATGTTTACCACTATGGCAAACAATACATAGACCAGTATTTATATTTGGAATTTAAAAACCGCCCTACAGTCAACTTTTGGTTCCATAGGTCCCGTTCTCACATATTGCTTCTAAGAATTTCTGAGTATAGTAACTGTGTATAACTATGGTAGTATAACTATATATGTTGTTTTAGAATATGGATATAGATTTTACCTGAATTTTCCTCATTGTAAAAATTTTTCCCTCATTGTAAAAGTTGCAAAAGACGATTATTCACACGGACTTTAAGTAATAATTGAGCTATTTCAGTTAAACTTACATACACACATATTTTCCTGAAGTCGAATTGAATTTAGATCAGTGAGTTGTAAATTACGGCTTGCAATCCGCCATAAATAACAACTACGGTCTGCGATCCGATTGGCTGGAGGAAACTAAAATTCTTATTTTTATTCTTTTATTACATTACAGAAAAAATATGTGAAACTTATTTTAAAAATATGTTTATGTGTTCGATGAGGAAACCTATTTTAATGTGTTATTTCTTAATTAGAAGTTTTTTAACCAGAATTACTGTTTCCCAAATTACAATCTGTAGAACAGTCAACAGGATCAATGGAGGTTGAAACATCTGTATGTACCACACACAATTATTTTTGTCCAACTTGTGATAATGTAATAAAGAATCAGAAAATGTCTCTAACTACGATGAAAGAAGTGTTGAATGTGATAAATGCGAATTGTGGTATCATTTTCTTTGTATCAGGTTCAAAAATTCTGATTCAAAGAAAAAGACATGGATTTGTCCTAACTGAATCTGTAAAGACTAAGATTAAGCCAAAATGAAAGACAAATATACCAAAATGACCAAAGCACCATTATACAATGATGAGATGTATGAATACTGAGCCACGTCAAAAGTATATCCCTAAAAATGCACTAAAAAGCAAGGGGTAAAAATATATACAAAGACCAAAAAAAAAAAAAAAGAACACTACCTACGTAATTTAGATGATACACAAGGCCACTACCTAGAATCCATTTGTCAAGTCCATCATAAAATTGAGAATGGAAAATTTGTCAAAGAGACAACAACCGACCATAGAATGTATTGTTAGTGCAGTTGATAGGTAAAATTTATCAACAAGGGAACGTTATTTTCAATTAACCTTTTTTATATAGAGGACGCGACGTTTTTCGATATAACCCTGGTTTATCAACATCCTGCTTAGCTTATAGACACTGTGACGGCAGTTACAAGCTCTTAAACAGATAGAAAATAAAATGTATATCCCTATGCTGGTGAAGTAGTATAATGCTGCTAAAATTGGTAAAATCTACATTCAAATTTAAAACAGTCCGTTTGCCTTAGATTCTGGAACTTAGATGACCAATTATGTGAAACTTGGCAAAAGCCTAAATAAGGCGGAGGGAGTTGTGTCTATTGTTTCTTAATTTCTAGTTTAGGAGATCGATCTGTTCAAGTCGGGAAAATTACTGTTTCCTCGTTTAGTTTGTAACCCGGATTTGATTTATCTCAATCGATTAATGACTTCTCAACAGCGGTATAATAATGTTGCCTTTACTATTTATTTACGTCACCAAGACTAGATGACGACAAGAGCGTGACGGCAACTTTTAGTTCAAATCTGTTCTGAAATACATAGTAACACCAAAAAATGCAGCAAATATCAGTGAAGGTGAGACACACGTTTCATATTATAGCGATACGTATATTGCTCAATTTATGGAGAGTAAAACAACACAAGTGATGTACTAACGAAATATAAAAAAGTCTTGGCTTCTCACGTGAGGAAGTTGGTAAAACCTTGAAAATATGCACAAGAAACACAGAAAAGAGGACGAGCACACGCAGTCTAACAGGTACAACATGAAAACTGTACATTACTTTAATTGCCTTACAAGAAATGATTTTGTTAAAAACAATCAGTTGTAAACAAATCTTTTATGAAGCACCCTATATCACACATGCTTTTATTTGTTATGTACTGTTCTCCAGATTGACTTTTTGCCCTGATGTTGTTTTAAGTTGGGTTTTTTTTTTGGTTTTCACAGCCTACAATTCGTATTGGTCTTGTTTGAATAAGTGAAGAAAAAGAGAAACAATTTAAAATATTAAAAAAATAATGCAACATTCACATATTAATGATAAAAAACCCAAACATTTAATACATGTTACATTTTTACACAAGCACTTTATCAAAATAAAGACAAACAACAGCCAATAGGATACATATTTAGATCAATACCCCTGCATGCCTTTGGGGATAACAGTCAATGTGCAAATTGGTGCAAAAATAGTCCAAACCGAACAACTTACATACACACTAGTCTCCAAACGGGAAAGCCATAAGAAGACCTACTACAAAAGAATCTGGCTTCCTTGTTTCAAGTTGTTTGATATCTATGCAAATAATGCACAGTTAATGGAGACAGGTAATTCGCAGTTTTAATTAAAATCATTTTTTTTTATTCTACAACAATATCGCCACATACACATCCAGTAATGTTAAAAACATGTTGCCTAATAACACAAGCACTACAGGTTATTTCAACTTGACATGTTATTGTCTGTTTATCAGCACATAATACATGCATACAGGAGGTAGAGACCCGGCAGAGATTTTACCTATGGAGAAGCTCTCATGTTTTACAACAATAATGATGTAGCAAAGAATGTATGTAGTTTGACTTGACAATTTTTTTGCAGAACAAATGAGTGCAAGTTTATTTTTTTGTGTCATAATTTTGGATGTCCTTAAAAAGTTCATTAAAAGATCATATGTGTTTCGATAACTGTGTTCACAAATGTTCCGGAAAGGGCAGATATGTAAAAAAAAATACTGTTAGATGTGAAAGAACTTTTAAAACTTTGGCTTCATGTACATAACAACGGTACAGTTATTAGAAACACAACAGCTTAACCCATTGTATGCCAGAGGGCCAATTTTTGTTGGTGTCTTTGCAACAAGCAGTACCTTCTCACACTTCAGAAGCACCTGAGGTCGCCCCAGGTTTTAGTGTCCGTTTTTCCCATTTGTTTTGAAGACACAATGTTGAATGACCTTGAATGTGTGTTTCATCTGTTACCGTGTTTTTTTTTTGTTTTTAATCTAAAAGATAGTTATTTGTCGGGTTTTTGATATAACTTGGTATGGCACGATTTTTACGTAAAGTTCCTGTCAAAAAATGTCCCTTTCCGCAGCAGTTCTTTTTCTAAATCAAGTGACGTAAAAAAAACTGTCCGTTACAACGTGGTATGTGGCACCGTTAAAAACCACAATAACAAGTTCCGCTACAGTTCGCAAAAAAAAAGCAAACCACCGTTAAAAAAATGTTCTTTGGAGAAATTATCAATATTGATTAAGAGACCACAGCAGTATACCGCTGTTCTAAACTCATAAATCGATAGAAAAAACACAAATCCGGGTTACAAACCAAAACTGAGTGGAACACATTAAATATAAGAGAACAACGACATAACAGAAAGCACAACATTAAAATGTAACACACACAGAAACGAACTACATGTAAGCATTAGACAAAATCCGACGAGAATAACAAATATAACATCAAAACTAAATACATTACTTAGGATAGAAAAGTACCGTGACACGTCTTATAGCAATTCACACTCAAATATAAGCGGAGACAAACGACACAACAGAAACGACCTATAATATAACAATTGCCATTATCCTGACTTAGAACATGACATTTTTTTTAAATGGTGGGTTGAACATTGGCAATGTTAAATATAACATTTAAACGACAACACAACAATACAGGACTACAATACAAATAAATCGAACATATAGGACAGGGAAACACACAATTAATAGCTAATAAAAGCCACCAGGTTTAAATTTTGATACGCCAAAAGTGCGTTTAGTCCACACAAGACTTACCAGTGACGCTTAGATGAAACTAGATGTGTCAAAGCGACACGAATGGCCCCAAAAGTTGAAAATCATCAATTTCAATAACACATGTGGACACAAACATGATGGTAGTCTCACATATCAAGAATCAGCTAGAAATTAGGCGTTTAGAAAAAAAAAATCCTTTCAGATGTGATTTTCAACAATTTGCAAAGTTGTAAACCAATTTTGGCAAAATTAGCGCAGCGAAATGAAACTTCAACTTGATTAGTAACTTATCATGATTAGCTCATATACCAAAAATCAGCCCAATATCTGAAACAATTAGAAAAAAGTCAGTATAACTGATTTTTCAACAATTTATCAAAGTCCGTAATTTCGGCAAAAATTAGCGGACCGAAACGAAACTTTAACTTGATCTGTAACTCATCATGGTTAACTAAAATACGAAAAAAGCAGCCCAATATCTGAAGGCGTTTAGACAAAAAAAACTCCGTATAATGGTTTGTTGCGGAATGACGGACAAGGGTAAAACTATATGGCAGCGACAACTTCGTTGCGGGGCCATTAAAAGATCGAAACAAGCACAAAGTTGAAAAGCACCGAGGACCAAAAGTTCAAAAAAGTTGTGCCCAATACGGCTAGGTTTACTGCTTGGGATAAGAACATCCTTATTATTTTGAATAATTTATACTTAAAAATGATCAAAACTGTTCCACTAGTCAGAAAATGTTAAATGCCGCCTAATCTATTACATTTGATCGGCATTGATTCGGAAAGCAGCTTGAAATTTGTTGTAGACTTTAGCGGTGTTCTGGAGTTTAGATGAATTATGGACTTAAACGGTGCCACAGTGGTTGTATTTATTTTAAAAAAATCGCACGAGTCTAAATAAAGGCAACAGTAGTATACCGCTGTTCAAAACTCATAAATCCATGGACAAAAAACAAAATCGGGATAACAAACTAAAACCGAGGGAAACGCATTAAATATAAGAGGAGAACAACGACATAACACTAAAATGTAACACACATAGACAAAATCCCACGAGAATAATATATATAACATCAAAACCAAATACATGAATTTGGGATAGACAAGTACCGTGACACGTCTTATCGCAATGTGAATTTACACTCAAAAATAAGAGAAAACAAACGACACAACGTTATAATGTAATACACACAGAAACGACTATAATATAACAATGACCATATTCCTGACTTGGTACAGGGCATTTTTAAAGGAAAAAATGGTGGGTTGAACCTGGTTTTGTGGCATGCCAAACCTCGCACTTTTATGGCCATGTGAAATATCACATCAAAATGACAACACAGGACTACAATATAAATAAATTGGAGAACACAATTGACAAAGAATCACACGAACAACAGCCAACAAAAGGCAACAAGTTCAAAATTTTAATACGCCAGAAGTTTGAAAGCCGAAACGAGTACAAAGTTGAACAGCATCGAGGACCAAAAGATCAAAAAGGTTGTGCGAAAAACGGCAAGGGTTTTCTGTTAAGTTACCAGAAAATCCCTATAATTTAGAGTAATTTATACTTTTGCAAACAGTAAATTTAATAAAATGAATACTAGTATTCAAAAGATGTACATGATAAAGCTGAAGTATTAACTAATTACAGGAAACAACTGAAATACATTTACATAACCAGACATTTGAAACACAAAAGTAGACACATCCGAATACGTTTAAACTCTACGCCAAGTGACGTCCTATTTGAAACTGAAAAATGACGAAAAAATGACGTCATTTGAATTAGTAAAACAGAGCATCAAAAATTGAAAAATGACGTCACACAAGAATGAATAAGATAGAAATAGGATTATAAATATAAGATTATATATCTGAACTGAATACTGATATTGCATTTAATAACAAAGCACACCCCAATTCCTATCAATATAAAACTGAGGTAGCAATCAACTATACCACAAAACTATGTCCGGTTTGTTATGAATCCAACTTCAAACGTAAAATATCGCACTGATCACTTTGAACGAAATCAAATCTGATAAATGAAGGCGGTGACCGATTTTCTCTACCACAACACACAAACACAATAGAAAAGACGTCAACACATTTGACAAAATCCGATGAGAATTACAAATATAACATTAAACATTTTTTTTAAATTGAATTTACTACGTAACTTCCCTGTAAAAAATGGAAAACAACACGTTTTATAATTTATTGCGTCCGAAGCGCTTTTCTGGATTTACCTTCATCAGGAACGCTCAAAGCCAAACATTTGAAATCCGAAGATGTATAAGTACCGAAAATCGTTGAAGAGCTTTATATCAAAAATACCTAAAACAAATAGCCAAATTCATCTAAAGCCAACTTTGCCTGAGGGAGTTGAAACCTTAGTTTCATAATAATTTAAAAATTTATAAACAGACAATTTTAGTAAAGTTTGTTAAATCATGTCAGTATCGAAGCACTGACTACTGAGCTGATGATACCCTCGGGGACTGATAGTCCACCAGCAGAGGTATCGACCCAGTGATGTAAAAAATGGAAAACAACACGTTTTATAATTTATTGCGTCCGAAGCGATTTTCTGGATTTACCTTCATCAGGAACGCTCAAAGCCAAACATTTGAAATCCGAAGATGTATAAGAACCGAAAATCGTTGAAGAGCTTTATATCAAAAATACCTAAAACAAATAGCCAAATTCATCTAAAGCCAACTTTGCCTGAGGGAGTTGAAACCTTAGTTTCATAATAATTTCAAAATTTATAAACAGACAATTTTAGTAAAGTTTGTTAAATCATGTCAGTACCGAAGCACTGTAACATTACGGCATGAATCATAACGCTTTCCTTTATACACATTAAGATGAACAATGTATCCCGTTATATATTCAGCACCACCCATTATTTAACACCGAATTTCGCTGCCTTTGAGGGTATATATTGAATCGTTATTGACCTGCCCCGTATTCATATCGAACTTTAGTCTAAGCTTGAGCATCGATTTGGTGTTTAAAATTGTTTAGAAGTCCAACCTTTCGGCAAAGTTCTGTTGCCTTTTATCTATTTCTGGTGGGCCGATTCTAAATCATGGACGTTGGTTCGGCACATTTTCATCTTCTCTACTCTCCGCGATTCTGTGATCACTTGAGCTAAATCAACATCTGAATCCGTTTCAATTTTAATATCGGAAACTTCAGAAATGTCTTACATTTTGGAAGCGCAATGACAATAGTTCCAAAAATGACGTAATTTTTTTTTCATTGTGACGTCACTTACATTTAGAACAAGAATGTGTCCTCAGTACACGAATGCCCCATCCGCAATATCATTTTCTATGTTCAGTCCGGGCTATCTTGGGACTACGCGCAGCTGTTAGTGTACCCACTGAAAGACCCGACAGTGCTCGGAACCAAAGTAAGTATCCCGACCGGAAGTACAATATAATAGTAAGAACGTCAACCACTACACTCCCTCTTTTCTTGAGACCTAATGGGCAACAGCCAATGTACATTAGTTCACAAGAAAGTACAACATATAATTTAAAAACATGCACTCAACAATTATAACAATTTAATAAAACTAGTAATTAATGTTCATCAATAAAAGAACATTCAATGTTCTTTGAATGTTCTATCTTTTCATACACATTTCATCATTATCCAACGTGTATATCCGGTAAGTATAATCAAATACAGAAATTATTGTCACATTTGAAATAAAACAGTTCATCATTAATAAAAGACACACGGAACGAACATGATGAATAACAGGATGCAGAATTATCAATGTACGGTGATGGAATTTACACAAAATTTTGACGAAATGAAGTTAATATTGAAAACAACGTTATCAATTTCTTGCGTCCGAACGCTTTTCTGGATTTACCTTCATCAGGAAAATGTTCGAATTTTGAAAGTTTAGAAATTGCAAAGCTGAATTAAATTTGACGACTATGATTCAATCTCGGCCGGGAACAAGTTTTCCCTCCATTTAACTTCAGATAGTTGTCTCTTATGTTCCCTATTTTCCGATTCTAGCTTTCTTTATGTAGGGACAGTCCTTCCTTCCCGAGTACTTCGAGCTTACCCTTAACTGCCTCCCTCTGTCTTCCTATTTTATCCATGAGGTCGCACAAGGTGCAAATTTGCTCCTGTATCTCCTCAATTGTGTCTGGTATAGGGGAAATATAAACTTCCTTTACATCCATGCCACAGGTTTGAGAACAGTTGTCCACCGAAGTGATGAGAGGTTCAAAGATGGGTAGATGGCTTTCCCTGGAAGGTCTATTTCGATAGTCCTCTATACTAACTCTGGTTTTGGTGGAAATAAGTGGAGACGATGAAAGTTTAGGTGCAGTAGTGGAAATATCATGAGATGTGACTGGCAGACTGGCCGGAATATGAACGTTTAATTGGATATCATCATCGAGGTTACAGGCTGAGGTTAGTACTTTAGAAATTAGCTATCAAAAATTAGAAAGTCATATAAAACAATTGGACTGTATAATAAATCATTCCTTGTATTCCAGTACTCCCCAAACAATATCCTTAGCTATGTAGACAGCATACTCATGGTGAACCAATAAGGTCATAAAACTACATACGCAAAAAAACTAATAGTCCATACCAATCCTTGTGCCATTCACTAGCACATATGGTACACGTATATCCAAATTTGCCTGTATGTACAACCGAAAGCAGCTCCCCACAGTTAAAATATGAGCGACTTTCTTCTATTCAGCAATAATCCAGCACAACTCGTACAAGACAACCCTATTCCAGCAGTATTGACAAAAATGTCTTTTTAATCCAAATCCTCGCTATATCCACAATTTCTTCATTTACCGCTAAAGCCGCATTGCTTAGCAATTAAAAAGCTTAAAAATAAAAACTTGAGAACTTAAAAAAAAAAGAGTGGTCACTTTGTTTTCTTGTCTATTTTATCTATTTGGGGGAAATTGGTTAACTTTAGTATTACTTATAGCTTCGTAACTCTTTCTTCCGAGACCGGCCATGTAATTATTCTTGTCGGGACTTCCTGCATGTGCCCGACATCCAGTCCGGCCGGGCTCGTTTTTCCCTAGGAACTATATAAGTATGACGCCAGTCACCGGGTTCGGGGCAGTCTACGAGAGGCCGGATTTGAAATGAGCAGACGCTCAAACTTTGGCTCGTCCATTTCAGGCAACACGTAGACAGCTACCACCGTTTTTTGTATCTTTTTATATGTCATTATTGCATGACTTGTATATTTCAACCATGTATTTATTCAAATAAACATTCTGTTTATATCATAGTTTTCCAATATTCCAGAACTTCGGTTAGACAACGGGAAGACAGCGAAGCCAGAAGGAAACTGCACTCCCGTTACAAATGAAAGATAAGAATACTAGTATATAAATTGTTCATGATGGAAAAATAATACAATGACGGGATGTATACGTACAGAGCCTCGTAACATGTAACATAAAAAGGATATGAAACAAAGATTACAAAAGTTATCATAGAACAATAACGGGATGTAAAAGTGCAGAGCCACCATCATAAACAGTTAGAATAAATTTTTAAACACATAAAAAAATATACTATAATACGTTATTAAGATGATGTACAGCGCCAGTACCCGACTGCGCCTCTAGCTTTCAGGTTTTTTTTTAATAACGAAAAATGCTTATACATTTAGGAGTACTTTGAAAAATACTCGGACGAAATTCTCTCTTTCCGATTGAAAGTTGTGTTGTTTTTTTGCCGAGAGGTATTGCAATGAGCTGATTACAACACACCTAGACCTCCTGCAGGGATATCATTACCAAGAAGTGACCAATGCCAAAAGGCAGGAATCGTGGCTAGTCATCACCAGCAAGGTAATGCCTTGGGTCTGCCTCAGGACAGAGACAACCTAGTCTAGGGGCGCAACAAATGTTTACCAATGTGCAGAGGGAAAGGTCACATACTGCTGGTGGTCCTCCTAGTCAGCCTTCCAAGGCAGAGGAGAACATCATGAACTGCATGAGGGACACTGTCAGTCAGTAGTGTGTTTGTTATTTTGTTTTGCTAACCAGTTTCTGTCATATACCGTAAATCGGGTTATTTTCGCGATTTTCATTGAAAAAGGTATACGAGATGTTTTGACGGATTATTTTTTTTATCAATACCTTTGTTTGTGCAATTTTTAATTGGCGGAATTTATTTTGGCGTTTTAGTACTATCCGCCAAAAAAAGCGAAAATAACCCGCTATACGGTATATATCAAATATCAAGTATTTTATAAAATGAAACGTTTACTTTACTTTCTAAATCCATATTGTTTATATGAATGAGTGAATAAATAAATTTATTTAAGTGCAACCTGAATAAATATAAAATAATATACCAGATTTATGCTAATTTATATTTTCTGTCATTTTAGATTATAAGCATACATGTACAGCTACATTAATAATTGGCTTGTCATTGCGTTTTTTGTGCTTTGACTATTTGTCAAAGGTATATAGTCTATGAGTTGTTCTGCTGACACATAATATTATCACTATAATTAAATGTAAATATGCATTGAAGATTGTACTGTAACCTATAATTGCTTACTTTTACTTCTTTTGTGTTGTAAAAGGCGATTTGTCTCATTGGCACTCATATCACATTTTCTTATTTATAAATCACATTGTTACTTTCAATATTTAGAAAAATTCACACTCAATTTCTACTTGTCCCATCAAAAAAGTGATTATTCACATTTTAGAGTACTAAATAAAAAGAGGACACACTTAAAATTAATAAAAATAACATTGATATGGGTAAAAAGTGTGGTTAGACGACGTAGTGAATGATGTATCACAGGTTCCCTTATTTTGCCTAATCGTTCTTTTATTTTGCGCATACGCAGTTTAACACGAAACAGAAAATTTGAAAAAAGTAAAATCACAAAAATACTTAACTCAGAGGAAAATCAAATCGGAAAGTCCCGAATCACATGGCAAAATCAAATGACAAAAGACATAAAAAACGAATGGACAACAGCTGTCATACTCCTGACGTGGTACAGGGTTTTCGGGCATTTTCAAATGTAGAAAATGGTGGATTAAACGTGGTTTTATAGCGCTAAACCTCTGACTTTGAACGAGTCTCATTAAATTCCGTTATATTTACAATAATACGTGAACTAAACAGACATGATAAATAAAAATAGTCAAAATATGGGTACAGCAGTCATCATCGTGTTACAATTTTCAAAGGAAATACATTGTTTCGCGTGTCTGACGTCAGAAAATGTTATACGTCACACATTTATTTTTGTCGTTCAATGTTTATACAAACAATTTAAAATTTCACATGGGCAATGTTATCATACAGGAATAACAAATCAAAAGTATGTAAGAATTAATTTCAGAAATGGACTAACCGAGATTTAAAATAGTCCAAAAGTTCTATAGACTTTATAAGAATTTACAAATGGTTCATTCCACTACGCGATTGAATAATTTTGACGTTTGTGTTTCAACGTATTTTCTAATTTATAATTTAAATATATTATAGAACAATGACATACTGACAGGATCTTTTAAAGTACAGAGTCACGTTATAAGATCCAAAGAAACACAAAAAGTCGCATATACAAAACACATCTGCTAAAATGAAAGATAATACAAACACATTGACGGGATGTTTAAGTACCGAGCCACTTTAAATGGATATCACATAAAACAATCCAACAGTAAAAGTAAAATTAATAGAACAAAGACAAATGAAAGAACATTATAACACGTTGTTTAGATGATAAACACCACCAGGAAATGGCATGGAGGCTAAAGAAGAATATCAAAGAAAGCAGACAGAGACAATATTTTTAAAACTAAACACGAAAAAGGCGATAGATCCTAACTGGTGATGTTTGTCTAGTTGTAAGAGCAGAAGGAGGTAGAAGTTCTGATGAACTTTGGTTAAGCGAGAAGATCATACATATAAAATACGTAACGAAGTTATCAAAACGATACTGAATATGGATATAATAATTTTACATTTAATCGGAAAATTCGTTTGTATGGACGACCATTTGATATAAGAAATTATAAATCCTCCTCACCCCCAAACAAAAATAAAAATATGGATATTTGTTGAAATTTTAAACGGGATCTCGGGGCAAAATGTTGTCCAGACCCATTAAAAATGAATTAAAACAAAATACCCTTCTTTTTTTTAAGTCTGCCGCTGGATACTGTTACATCGTTTGAAAGCCGGTTTATTTACTTTTTTTTTTACAAATATCAAATCAAAATCTCTCAGAATGACAAAAAAAAATAATAGTGGAACATTTATTTCTTGCATGAATTTTCTTCGTCGAAGGACCATAACAGCAAAAAATCATTAAACCGGAAATTAATTCGCACTTGATTTGTTTTTCATCAATGTTTCAATGTGCCTATTTGAGTGAATTGCATGGTCAAACTAAAAGGCAAATATGAAGTCAATATATGTTCTTGCGTGAAACAAGAGGCTCTCAAGAGCCTGAATCGCTCACCTGAATTTTTTTGGTTTAATCTCATATCAATGATTATTTTGGCTTTTCAATTTATTTAAATGTTCTTTGAATCGTCCTATTTTCTTCAAAAGCAAAAAAAAAATCATGTTCTCCTATGTTCTATTTTAGCCATAGGAGCTATGTTTCTTGACATACAAGGAAATGAAATATAAAATTTATACTAGATACTCTGAAACTCTAAAACTCATTTAGCCTAAGTTTGGCTGAAATTGATACAGCAGTTTCAAAGGAGAAGATTTTTTAAAGTAAGTCAACATGATGAACAAATTGTGAAAAAAGTCTTTAAAGGCAATAACTCCTTAAGAGGTAAATTGACAATTTTGGTCAAATGACTTATTTGTAGATCTTAATTTGCTTAACATTTTTGCTATTAACAGTTTATCTGTATCTATAATAATATTCAAGATAATGACCAAAAACTGCAAAATTTCCTTAAAATTACCAATTAAGTGGCAGCAACCCAACAATGGTTTGTTTGATTCATCTGAAAATTTCAGGGCTGATAGGTCTTGACCTAATGAACATTTTTACCTCAGTCAGATTTGCTCTAAATGCTATCGTTTTTGAGATATAAGCCAAAAACTGCATTTGACCCCTATGTTCTATTTTAAGTAAAGGCGGCCATGTTTTTTGACGGATCAAAAATCGAAGCACACACTTTGTGCAGGATAATCTAAGGAACAATCATGCTAAGTTTCATCCAAATCCATTCAGCAGTTTCAGAGGAGAAGATTTTTTAAAGTTAGCAAATATAATGAACAAATTGTGAAAAATTGTCATTAAAGGACAATAACCCCTTAAGGGGTCAATTGACAATTTTGGTCATATTAACTTATTTGTAGATCTTACTTTGCTGATCATTTTTGCTGTTTACAGTTTATCTTTATCTATAATAATATTCAAGATAATGACCAAAAACTGCAAAATGTCCTTAAAATTACCAATTAAGTGGCAGCAACCCAACAATGGTTTGTTTGATTCATCTGAAAATTTCAGGGCTGATAGATCTTGACCTAATGAACATTTTTACCCCATGTCAGATTTGCTCTAAATGCTTTCGTTTTTGAGATATAAGCCAAAAACTGCATTTGACCCCTATGTTCTATTTTAAGTAACGGCGGCCATGTTTTTTGACGGATCAAAAATCGAAGCACACACTTTGTGCAGGATACTCTAAGGAACAATCATGCTAAGTTTCATTCAAATCCATTCAGTAGTTTCAGAGGAGAAGATGTTTGAAAAATTGTTAACGACGACGACGACGACGACGACGACGGACGCCAAGTGATGAGAAAAGCTCACATGGCCTTTTAGGCCAGGTGAGCTAAAAAAAGGGGGTGAAAGTTTGACCTTTGATTTTTTAGCTCACCTAACCTGAAAGGTCAAGTGAGCTTTTCTCATCACTTGGCGTCCATCTTCCGTCGTCGTTAACTTCTACAAAATTCTTCTTCTCTGGCCAAATTCATCATTGTGGTAAAAAGTGTGTCCGATAACCCGGCCAACCAACCAAGATGGCCGCCACGGCTAAAAATAGAATATAGGGGTAAAATGTAGATTTTGGCTTTAATCTCTGAAACCAAAGCATTTAGAGCAAATCCGACATAAGGGGTTACATTCTTTATTAGGTTAAGATTTATCTGTTGTGAAATTAACAGATAAACGGGACCTCCCATTATTGGGTTGCTGCCCCTGAATTGGTAATTTTGAGAAAAATTTGCCGTTTTTTGTTATGATCTTGAGTATTATTATAGATAGAGATAAACTGTAAACAGCAATAATGTTCAGCAAAGTAAGACCTACAAATAAGTTAACATGACAAAATGGTTAATTGACCCCTTAAGGAGTTATTGTCCTTTATTAACAATTTTTAACCATATATTCATATTTCACCACAGGTGTGTACTCAGAGCATTTGAAGAACGTCATGTTAGAATAAATAATTAACTTACTTACTTAGTAATTGTCAGTCATTTTATTTCAGTTTTTGATATCAGATAGCACAACTATACTTAATCAAAGAAAACTCATGAACATGTCAGTATTTGTGTACTTTTACCATAAGTGGGGAATGTGTCCGTTGAACACAGATGATACCCCCCCCCCCCCCCCCCCCCCCCCCCGCTTGCATATCATATTTATAAAATTATAAAGGGACATAACCAAAGAATTGTACAAGTGCAATTATTATTATGTTTATAAAGGCATATAACTCCAAAACCATAAAGGTGAGACGCCACCCAATTTTCAAATTGATCTGTATTATGTGGCAATAAGCATGGTATGCAAGTTAAAAAATATTTGGCTAAGGCAAACTAAAATAAGAGAACGGATACCAACTTTTGGCAAGTACGGACGGACAAACGTTCAAATAGATGGAAAGGGTAACACTTAATGCCACGTCTGCTACAGCGGGGCATAAAAAGGTTAACATTCATCATTTCAGGCCAGAAATTCCCCTGTAAATAGATAGTAGGTAGACCCTTTCACGCGGAATAATAAAGGTCCTTTCACGCATTCTATCTATAACAATTTTTATGATGATGGACAATTTAAACTTGCATTTTATTCCTATCTTCTATTTAAGCCATGTAAGCCGTCATGGGATACATTTTTAAAGTACATTATAACTCTAATGATGATTGTGTACAAATCTGGTTTGTGGAGATGTCCGGTTAAAAGATAATTTTTCCAAAAATGTTACATTTTAGACACTTTAAAAGTGTGTACTTCACTTGAATCAATCAGTTGTGTTAAAGATATGAACTGATTTGGTCATTACAAACACATGTACTTAAATTCAAGTTCAAATATGGAAATAAATCAAATTGGCTATTACATTTCATTTTGTTTTAGTCTAAAATGGAAGTTATCGAATTCATGTCTTGTCTCAACATTTGTATAAGTAAGTGCTTAATTTCCTAACGCTTGTTTCAATGTGTTGTCAAAGATGACTCATATTTATCTAACACACGCTTTCTACTTTCTTATAAATAGCGTTACAGTTTATTTTTTAAGCTAATTTTATATTTTGGGACAAAAAGGGGTCCTGATTGGCCTAGTCTATTCGATTACTAAATCTCAATTGGCACTGAGACTCTGTTAAAATAACTTTTGCTAAACACACAAAGTATTTTTTTATTTTATTTTTTTTTAATCTTCCACTGTTGATATACTAAAATAGCAATGGATAGATGCAGGGTATTTATATAAGTTAAGAAAGAGCATTTTATCTTTTGTGATGGGGATGATGGAAGTTTAACGAAATGAATGTGATAGTGTCTTGATCTGAAGATAAATAATATTGCCCAAAACATGCTAAAAACATTTTTTTTTACATTTAGATGCACATTTAAAACTATTTAAAATACAAAAACAGTGTGTATGCAATGAAAAAAATTTCGACGAAAAATATGAAATAATCAAGACTTATAAGTTATAACGAGTGAAAATGAATATATTGTCTATGCATAACTTCTTTGCTTGAAAGGCCAACTCCAACCAAAATAAACTGGTCAATCTCTTAGCAGTTATATTCCTTTTCTCTTCTTGTAGATATAAATAATTTGCCTTTAATTAACATTTGGTTGTCTTCTGGAGAGTTGTCTCAACAGACGACATCTTTTAAACTTTTGTATATATGTGTAATCAGTCTCATGAAATTAAATTTGCTATATTATTTACTTTTCCGGATTAGAAAAGTATTTTTTATAAAAAATGAAATCTAAAATAAACTGTTGCTGTTCAGTTTTTCTAAATAATTTATTGGTTGCTATGCACTTTTTCAATATAAATTGATGGTTGCTAGGCATTTTCCTAATATAAATAAATGGTTGCTAGTCAGTTTTACACTTTAAATGAATGATTTCTTACAACGTATGTGATGAGACCCTCTAGACCTTTGAAGTTAGGTCTATGTAATAGTTTATATAGTCCTGAATGAAATCAGGTATGGTTGCTAGGTACATTTTTTATCAAATAAGGGTGGTTGCAAACACTTTTGACATGACCTTGACTCTTTATTTTTCATATGTTGATAAAAAGTGGCTTCAAACATCCTGATAATTTTCTCCATGTATAGTAGTAGCCGCTTTCTATTATATTTCCTTTCAAAATTCAATAAATATTCACAAGGTCAAAGGTCATCAATGACCTTTGACCTTTGGACAAATTATTGGTAATTAAATTGCCAATAGTTTGCACATCATAGTCATTCAATAATATTTACTTTTTGTGGATTATTTTAATTAAATGGCTAAATTTAAGAGGTAAAAAGGCAAAAAATTTCTGTTTCCATAGCAACCATCCTAGAACCTAATTTCCCAAACATTTTGTTATAATTTTTTGATGAGAAACATCGATACTTTTCATTCATAACCACAGGTTAAATGGAGGTGGATGCAAAAATGTCTATTTTCTTCATACAAAATGTGTAAAATTTGTATTCTGAACTATATTGAAAAATGACCTCTGCTTCTGCAGTTGTGACAATATTCAGCCCTAATATTTTTGTATATATGACATTGCTATTTTGTTTTATAAGTTTCATGTTTTTAAAAAATATTTACAAATATCATTAAATAAAACCTAGTTTTGATTACGAATGATACTTGATGACTGCACAGTAGTTGTTTTTTCGATGCCAAATTCCTCAAAATTTGCGGGAAATCTCATTCACTTGGTTGCCATGGCAACCATGACCTAGCAACATTTGGGTGGGCATTTTTCTTACTTTTTTACATGATCACATGTTTTGGCTAAGTTTCATGAAAATCGGTGACTATGCGTGCCGGACCCCCTATATAAAAAGGTTGGTGTTTACAGAGAATTGCTCTTAATTTTTCAGATACATTAGAAAGAATCTCACCTACATGCACAAGAACAGGTCATATTCCTCTAATGTCCCATCATTTCTGATAGACAGACCTGGACAGTTTGTAACACACTCTCGATAGAATGCCACCAGTATGTTAGAAATTCCACCTGGCAGTATAACAGTTCTAGAGGATGGCTTCAGTGTTAGAATCCCGGAGTCTGACAATTAGTACACTGTGCTAATCAAATATCCTTCCTATTTAGACCGGAAAAGGAATCATTGGCCTTGCAAACACTTGCTGGCCGTATTTACACAATACCCTGCCTATGGATGGGAGTTCATGCCATCAGTGTACAAAAACCAACCATAATTTAATCTTGATAGTGCTTTAACAGAAAAAGCAGTCTTCCCAACCTGTGGTAACATCATTGAAGAATGCATTGCCTCAGAAACAGAACATATTGAAATTCCAGAATTGGCAGGAATGTCAAACGGAATTGACAGAAATTACAAAGAAAAAAATGCCTCGTTGGCTTTGAGACATAACGATACAGCATATTGTAATGTTCGCCATGTGTGATAAATATGTTCGATGATTGGGGAAATCTATCGTCTGAACGAAACGGGTTACTGGGTGGATTTATAATAGAATAGATAATTGACATGTTGTTTGGAGTATTTATATGCTTACTTTATATCGTATCAATCATTAGGAAATGGTCGTTGTTGTTTGTAATATCGTATTTGGTTTAGAACAGCAGATATTGAGGTCCTCATGATCATTTTTGGTTTCACATGTTTTGTAAAGAAAGTAAAGTACTCGCTTCTAAAACTACTTCTCCTTGATGTACTTACTAGGCAACCCGATAGCTTCAGGCTTATCTGTAAGAAAGTTCGGTTTCGAGCCATATATACTTCAAACAAAGAATCTGACAAACTATATAGCTTTATTAATAGAATTTATTATTATTTTAATTCAATGTTACATAAATACAAGTCTAGAAATATACAATAACATAAACAGTAATGGTCACGTGATTATTAGAGTAAGGAGAATATTGTTGGAACCAATGGTAAGGCCTAAATTCTCCTATACTGCTGGCGCTGACATATAAAAGCCCAGAAGGGCAAAGCCCGAATTTGGTTAAGCTAGTAATAAAAAGAAGCTGCTTGCCCTCAGTTATACCTGTGCTGTAATTTTGTGCCTATTTGAGTTAATTGCATGGTCAAATATGAAGTCAATATATTTTCTTGCTTGAATAAAAAAAGTGGGGGAATGTTTGACCTTTGCTTTTTAACTCACCTGACCTGAAAATATTGTTCAGCAAAGTAAGACCTACAAATAAGTTAACATAACAAAATGGTTAATTGACCCCTTAAGTAGTTATTGTCCTTTATAGTCAATTTGTAACCTTATATGCATATTTCACCACAGGTGTGTACTCAGAGCATTTAAAGAACGTCATGTTAGAATAAATAATTTACTTACTTAGTTATTGTCATTAAATTTCAGTTTTTAATATCAGCTAGCACAATTATACTTAATCAAAGAAAACTCCTCATGAACATGTCAGTATTTCATGTATTTGTGAACTTAATTTTTCAGATACATTAGAAAGAATCTCACCTACATGCACAAGAACAGGTCATAGTCCTCTAATGTCCCATCATTTCTGATAGAGAGACCTAGACAGTTTGTAACACACTCTCGATAGAATGCCACCTGTGTGTTAGAAATTCCACCTGGCAGTATAACAGTTTTAGAGGATGGCTTCAGTGTTAGAATCCCGGAGTCTCACAATTGGTACACTATGCTAATCAAATATCGTTCCTATTTGGACTGGAAAAGGAATCAATAGCCTTGCAAACACTTACTGGCCTTATTCACACAATACCCTGCCTATGGATGGATTTCATGCCATCAGTGTACAAAAACCAACCATGATTTAATCTTGATTGTGATTTAATAGAAAAAGCAGTCTTCCCAACATGTGGTAACATCATTGAAGAATGCATTGTCTCAGAAACAGAAAAACATATTGAGATTCCAGAATTGGCAGGAATGTCAAACAGAATTGACAGAAATTACAAAGAAAAAATGCCTCGTTGCCATTTGAGACATAACAAATGCAGTATATTGTTAAGTTCGCCATGTGTGATAAATATGTTCGATGATTGGGGAAATCTATCGTCTGCAACGAAACGGGTTACGGGGTGTATTTATAATAGAATAGATAATTGACATGTTGTTTGGAGTATTTATATGCTTACTTTATATCGTATCAATCATTAGGAAATGGTCGTTGTTGTTTGTAATATCGTATTTGGTTTAGAACAGCAGATATTGAGGTCCTCATGATCATTTTTGGTTTCACATGTTTTGTAAAGGAAGTAAAGTACTCGCTTCTAATACTACTTCTTCTATGATTATAGGCAACCCGATAGCTTCAGGCTTATCTGTAAGAAAGTTCGGTTTCGAGCCATATATACTTCAAACAAAGAATCTGACAAACTATATAGCTTTTAGCTTTATTAATAAAATTTAATATTAGTTTGATTCAATGATACATAAATACTAGTCTAGAAATATACAATAACATAAACAGTAATGGTCACGTGATTATTAGAGTAAGGAGAATATTGTTGGAACCAATGGTAAGGCCTAAATTCTCCTATACTGCTGGCGCTGACATATAAAAGCTCAAAGGGCAAAGCCCGAATTTGTTAAGCTAGTAATAAAAAGAAGCTGCTTGTCCTCAGTTATACCTGTGCTGTAATTAACAGTATCAACAGAAAAGGGTATGTTTGACGATGGTCTGTAGCTGAGTAAATTTATTAACATGAGAAAAAGGAGAAAAGTTAATGTTTATTTTGTTGTGAGCTTGGGGCTTTTCTCTAGAAGTTACAGAATATTTGGCCATGTATGTTAATAAAGTTGCAGAGTTCTTGCAAATGATATGAAGGTTTAGGGGAATAAACCTTAAATTTATATCCGTAATTTTTAGCGTGTAACTTGGCGATATGGAATTATCCTAGTGCTAGTTTTACAAAAGTGAATTTAGCTGGGAGAATAAGTCGCCTGTGCTATGTTTAAGCACTTTTACTAGAATGACATTTTTATTTACATAAGAAAAGTAGGGGGGAGGTGAGACTTTGAAGAATCTACTTTTTGTCATGTTCAGTGAAAATAGTTGTTAATATTTTAGTTATTGTTGAAATTTGTAAATATAACATATATATAATTACTGCTAATGGCTCTGTAGATTAGAGAAATACCTCTAAAAACAATTCAAGAGAAGTGCTCATGCTATAATATATATCGTTCTGTGAAATGAGTATGGCTGACTACACGTATGTGTACTATGATATAGAAACTGTCAGAAATAATATAATACTAGTATATAGACAGAATGAAAGCCAGTTGAGCCTAGTGGAGGTTTCTCCAATATTTCTCTATATGCAGTAGCCAATATAATATAAATGTATAGTAGGGAGTATAACTCAAATAGTTTCTCCTTTATCTAATTCTTGAAGCATCAATAAAATATGAAAACTTCCTTTAGTCTTGCCCATCTTCTTTGGTTAAGTAGCTTTAAATTGGTTACTTCATTTCCAAGTCAAAAGTACGTTACTGTAAATACAACTAAAAATGTAGTTAAAAATAACCACTAAGCCAGAACGTCACAATATAGTGTTTGTTCAGCAGAAACTCTGCACAAATTCTCACAAAATGCTGCTAAATGTTGATTCCTTTATAAGAGAAAATTCCCAAGCTTTCTGGACTTCCTATAAAAAAAAAAAAAACCCTGCACAAAAATGCAAAGTGAGGAGAAAAATGTACAGAGAAAAAAGTTAATAGAAAAAAACTACCTACAAAAAAGGGAAAAACCAAAAGAGGAGTAAACAAAAAAGCAGTATCACAAGTTGAAAGTCAAAATATGGAATGTGGCTTCCATTATCGGAGTGAAGAATTTGAGTCTTCTAACATGCCTCATTTGATTGACACTGAAAACTTGGAGGAGTGTGAAAAAGACAAGTTAAAAATATCAAATTAAAGTGGTTACATTTACATTGTAAAAGTTGAATTCTGAAGGACATGTTCATTAAGACGAATTGAACAAGTTACTGTATTTTAACCGGTATTTTATTTATGATGCAATTTTATTATTTTGAATGCTATTAATTATAATTTTCTGGATGTTTCATATCTTGTATGCAGATTCCTTATGTTACAACGTATACGTCTGATATATGTCAATTGTCCTTCACCTCATGTTCATGGTAAATGAGTGATTGCCAGTTCCTTTGTTTGTGCCTGGGTTTAAAAAAAATGTAAGATGTTATGCCTGTCTGACATGATTTAAGTGACTTGACTTTATTGACAAAGACCTAAAAAAAAAAAAGGTAAGATTCTGAAATGCCTTCAGTTAAACCTTTTATCTCCCAAGACTTTCAACATAAAATTGCTAGTCAATACAGCCGGAATGACATTTCAGTGTATATACTCTTTGTTTATATTAATGGTATAAAATTTTATATTTGCAGAGGTACTGACAATATGGAGAAACAAAACAAGTACACATACTATCCTAGGAAGAATTGGTGCATATCCGACACAGCCATATTGTTTGCTAAAACTTTGCTATCTGACGATGGAAGTAGTTACTTTATGCCTAACAACTATAAATATAATTTAAATCTGTTAAATAAAGTTATATTGATAGGAACTGTTTACTATAACATGTTTATAGGGCATATTAATTTACTTCTCTCTGTCCAGATTAGGATATGTTGTCTGTCCTGCTATCTCCTCCTACAGTTTTGGAGTTACAGCTTTTCTTTTTTGTAGAATTTTTATACACATAGAAAATAAGACATTTCAAATATTGTGAAAATGACAGGTTGTTATGACTTAAGGAGGCTCGAGGGTATAAAAAATTCAGAAAAAAATCAAACATTTGTTTTTCATTACAAATTTTATTTATTTCATTTTGTAGTTGTTACTTTATCATATGGTACAAAAATCATTCAAAACAATCAATTCGTGTTGGCCCCAGATGACTTTCAAAATGTATACATCATTGAAAAAGTTCCAAATTATCTCCCTTTGGTGGAAAATGCCATTTTTGGGCTCTAAAATTGAAATATCTTTTTCAACTCATCGGTGACCTATCATTTTTAATATAATTTCAATATAAGCTGTACTTAAACTAAATTATTGTACAATTATCGCGATTTCTGTAATAATTTTTTTTTTTTATTTCGATATTACCTTTATTTCTCCTATTACTTCAACAGAAAAAAACCGCCTTTACAAAAATGTATGCATCTTTCGAAAGCAGATTGTGAGCGCAAATGAACGGTGACCCCACTTTTTTATTTTATTTTTCTATTAACTATAAGATAAAGTTCATTTATAGAAAAATATAGAGAAATCCTATATAAATGATTTAGACCCGCGAACCCCCTTAAGTCATTCTTTTTATTTTTGGTACTGGCTGCAGAAAAAAAACCATGGTTTGTCTGTCTACCTCCTACTACAGTTAATTCTCATACATAATGTTCATGTCATGTGATGGCATCATTTATGTTTTTATGTTATACAGACAGTGTAACAACGTCAACTTGTATGCTTGACAAATCTTAAATATGTAGAAATGAACTCATCCATATGGCAAAACAAATGGCATTGTCCATATCCTGTCTTACTGATTGGCAAGACATGAGAGAATCCAATATTCAATTTGCAGGCCAAAATTTCCCCCTTTGTGGCCGTACGCTTTAAGTATTGAAGTAAAACTCAACTAAACTTGGACAATACCTGTGAAATTAGACTGCTTTAATTGAATTAACCTAATCACGTGTTTAAGTATGCTGCTTACACCAGGAGGTCTTCTCTTTATCCCTTTTCAGCGGATTGATGCTTATCTACACCTTTTGGCAGCAGCATTTGATAGTGTATACTACATTAATGCTGCATTCAGCACAGTTATTTTTAACAACACACAAGAAGTACATGGCCTTCTTAGATGGGTTAGCATTTATATATTAAATAGATAGGTAGAAATTAAAGAACTGGAATCATTAGCTGAAAATCTTTTAAAATTTCTGTTATCGAACTGCAGTTGAATTATCACGTTGTAATTGGTAGAACAGTCCAGTGGTGACCCCATGGATTGTAGGGGGTTATTACGCAACATCTTCTGTTAATGTTGACGTCATCTATTACTGTTGTTGTGTTTCATTGTTTTTTTAACTACTAAACGCAGCAGAAAAAGTCCCACCTGCGATAATTTTGTTATAAGCTTTTTGTTTACATTGTGTGTCAACATGATAGTTTACTAAACAATTTTGTCGAGGAACATAAAATATTAAAAAATATATATATCTGACATGCGATATAAAGAAATGGTAGGTTGAGAGTTAGTATGTTGACTGCTTTTTCATTCTTACAGATGGATTTATCCAGTCATCAACACATAATTGGAGCAAAGAATTAAGGAGGGAACCACTGGGTATTACTGGTAAGGAATATAATATATATTGAAATGTTGGTTGATTTGTATAATTTTGTAATCTTAAGATATTAATAATATTCAATAAAAGAGGTGGTTTTATTGCCAATGAGACTGCTCTCCCCTTAGACCTAATTATGTAAAGTCAGCAACTACAGTTCACCTAATGTCTTTCAACAATGAGCAATATAAATATCGCATTGTAAGCTATAATAGTTACCAAAGGTACCAGGATTATAATTCAGTACGCCAGACGCGCGTTTCGTCTACATAAGATTCATCAGTGACGCTCATATCAAAATATTTATTAAGCCAAACAAGTTCAAAGTAGAAGAGCTTTAGGGTCGAAATTTTCCAAAAAGTTGTCCCAAATACGGCTAAGGTAATCTTTGCCTGGGATAAGAAAATCCTTAGCTTTTCGAAAATTTCAAAGTTTTGTAAACAGGAAATTTGTAAAAATGACCATATTATTGATATTCATGTCAACACCAAAGTGCTGACTACTGGGCTGGTGATACTCTCGGGGAGGAATCGTCCACCAGCAGCGGCATCGACCCAGTGGTGTAAATAATCAAAGGTACCAGGATAATAATTTAGTACGCCAGACGCGCGTTTCGTCTACATAAGACTCATCAGTGACGCTCATATCAAAATATTTATAAAGCCAAACAAGTTCAAAGAAGAGCATTGAGGGTCGAAATTTTTTAAAAAGTTGTGCCAAATACGGCTAAGGTAATCTTTGCCTGGGATAAGAAAATTCTTAGTTTTTCGAAAAAAATCAAAGTTTTGTAAACAAGAAATTTGTAAAAATGACCACATTATTGATATTCATGTCAACACCGAAATATTCACTACTGGCTGGTGATACCCTCGGGGACGAAAAAATCTTAAAATAGACACTTTTTCAGTAAGGACCTGGCAGTTGCCTTGAATTTTATGGAATACTGTATAAGGACCTGACAGTATTTCTTTAAACAACATGTGTTATCTATATCAGGAAGGGCCTGACAGTTATTTAAACATATTTTGAACTGATAAGGAATCAGTCTTCTAAACATATTCATCTTCATCAGAAAAGGTTTCTGATTAACTTCTGTTGAAATGATTAAACTTTATATTTATAGAAATGTGTTAGTTAACTAAGTAAATTATATATATAGCAAGACTCAAACATTTCGCATAAATATCATTACATGTCTTTATATAGTACTACAAACAGTATAAAATGGGTCTAGATCACAACCTCCTATTTTCCATGAATTTAAATACAATTAATAATGCATTTCGTGTACCTTATTTAAAATTGGCATATTTTCAAAAGATAATGGTTCCTACATTTTTATTTGGAGCTCCGAGACTGGTTTAGAGAGGTTTAGAGAGATGCTAGAAATTTTAGTATTATACAATTGCTGTATACATATATTGTATTGTGAAATACATGTTTCATGTGGAGCCCTAATAGTATATAAAACTTATTAAAAATTGAAACTTCAAGGTTTGGTGTTATTTTTACCAGGATACACATGCATAATCTGATTGATCCGGTTTTTATTAAAGCAAGAGTACAACTTATAATTTATTTATAGAATAGTTATACTTAAGTCTTCAGACTTGTCAGAAATAGTCTGGAGTTTATACTTTTCCAAGTGGTTGGAATATAAAGCTTAAATTGTTGCTTTCTGTTGGATTAGTCACCCTTGGCTCGCTACAATATACAAACACTATTAAGTGAAAACAATTAGAACTATTCACATGTATTCTATGTAAACTACCAACTATAGCCACGCATTGGTGCCGTGACCAGGATGGTTTTTTGTTGTTAATCAATTAATAAAAGTTTATAAAGATTCATCAGAGTATCATTTATGTAATTGTTTTAAAATATATCATATGAGTCAGTTTTCCTCAGCTCTAATCAAAGATAAAGAGAAAAAAAAACTTAAGAGAAAAACTCACTCTAATCAGTAACATATTTGACAAAAGCCGATATTCCGGAATAATGAAAATTGCTGGTTTTACACTGAAGCCAAAAGACAGGGGAGTTACTAGGTCTGACACAAGAGACCAACGGTCAAAAACAAAGATCTTAGATAGATATACCTGTGATACTTACCAAATGGCGTTATTTTGACGTTCAGAAAATGAACAACCGCTTACCAATTGGTTTCATTTGGACGATCAAACAATGACATAGCTCAAGATCAAAGTGGTAAAAAAATAGGCGAATGTAAGGGGAATTTAGACTTGCCCTGGAAACGGTCTAGTGGAAAGTGACAGAACTTTAGCCTTCTAACAGGCCACATTCGGACCCTTCAAAAAGTTGTTAGTGCATAGAACTTGGTACTCAAGGGGCATTGCATTTTGTGTTGTGAATCAAGACGTGACAAATGCAATTATGTTACTCTAATTGAAAGTGAAAATACAAATTAAGGTTTGACAAGATGAACAAATAAATTACTATTTTCAAGACAAGCATTTGATTACTGTTGACTTGTGCAAAAAATGTTTGTAATCTACAACAAACTTTTTGATTGTGATGGGTTTTGTTGCGATATTGCGCCGTGGAAAGATCATAGACATTTTGACAAAAGCCAGTAACAGCTCTCTTCAAATCTATTTTGATAATAATAGTACTTAATGTTTTGAGAAACTTATTAAAATTTGCACTGATCTTCTGGAGGGAAAGGCACTACTTATTTTAGACACTGTGCAGTGTTATAAAGTTTTTGAGGGGAATTAGATGATTCCATCAACTATAAATATGACCGGAAAGGTACTTAAATACTAATGAAAGGACTTAATATTGTTTCCCGTCTTATTGATTCATTAGCTAAACTGAAGAAATTTAAAACATGTACTTCACATGATGGAAATACAATCGGAGAAAAAGTACAAATTGATGATGCAATAGTTATGAAAAAAGCTGCAGAAATTATCCAATTAAAAATACTAATATTTTATAAAAATGTTAAACAACCTTCATGGTGAAGCTTGTCAAATGTTAAATTTCACAAATTTTTAGAAAATTGTATTGATCCAATATTTTGGAATTTCCTGTGTGCCTTATAGGACAATAGAATTACAGCTTCCTTGATCACTTTAATCTGCTATTGTTAGCTTTTTTTTTTTTTTTTTTTTTTTAAATTAAATTGAAATTAATGAAAAAAAATTTAAGTTTTTTTTTTCAATTGAAAGCTTAAAAAGGGGTCACAGGGAGGTAATTTGTTGGTAATTTAAATCAATTCACTTGTAAATTAAAATGAAGGCACTTTTTGAAAAATATAAGCAAAGATTCTAGAAAAGGACATCTGGCAAGAAATGACAAATGTTTACTATGGGATCAGAGGACAACAAAAGATGGAAAATATGAGTTTATTTCTATCCTGGATCCTATTTCTTAAACCTGGAAAAAGATAAAAAGCCCACAGATTGAGTTTTATTGTTTTTAACAATTATTTAGTGTTAAATAAAACATTTGACGCCAGCCATTTATGTCACATTTATGTTTGTGTGTGAATGCGGCTCACATTAATTTAGAGCCGCATCACATAAATAACTTTTAGAAGATACTTAAGGGGTAGGGATATAGTTTATATAAAGAATTTTGACTGAATGTACAACAATTTTAGACTCTTTTTTTAACAGGACCTTTGTCTTCTTGGAGTATTTTCAATAAGTGATGATTTTATTCAGTTTTCTCAAATTTGTAATATTTGGTGTTGTTTAATCTACAAGAAATTCTTACTAAAACAAATTTCATATGTTTATAGCTGACATATTTGTCAAGTCTACTTATTCTTTAATGATTGCTTTAACCTTTTAAATAAATTTGGTATATGTGTTTCTAAGAAGACGTATGAAAGATATCTAACACACATTGTTGAAGAAATGCAATCCAACTTAATAAATAAATTCCTAAACATGACAAGCTTCAAATAGCATATGATGAAATATTAACAAAAGATCATCTTATTCTGCTATAAAGTCTACAGATGCACATCGTGGTTTTGATGGAACAAATTGGTTATACCAAAGCCCTCAATTATTACCCAAACGAGAAATGCAAAAGAATTTATAAGGAAATATATATTTGTATATTTGTAAAGTAAAGGATGAGTATCTTTCCATCAGTTTATTTCAAGATAATGATTTCAAAGTTATTTCCCTGTACAAATCAATTGCCATTTTTATGAATTATGGTTTACTTACATCTGATAGAGATAACGATGGTATACGCACTTCTGATATAGAAAACATTATGGAAAGCTGCCTAAAAAATAGAGTTTATGATCAATATCAGAAATAATTCTAATCAGACCTTATTACTAAAGTGATGAAAACTTTTCTAAAGTTTCAAAATTTAATCTTATTATAAGATGATACTGTTTCCCCTTTAGAGAAACTACAAAAAAGAAATGCAATTTTTCCCAAATTTTTAATTTGAATAAAAAGAATTATTGGGTCAGCTTAGTGAGGAAATGAAAACTGATACATTTTAAAGTAAGCATGGCTTTACTTACAGTGCATATTTTCTTGCAATACGTTCTGGTGACTGGGAACTTCGAAAATTTTGTATTAAAGAAGTGACCAAAATTACACAAATTAAAAGAAAACAAAAATGATGCTCGAATTTAACCATATCATATAGGGGACTTGCAAAATATTTCAGCTGGCATAATAAAATAGTTCGAAGAAGGTGCTTTGGTATTCATAGTCAAGGGTTGGATGCAGCACACGAGAGTTGTATAAATCGTGAAGTTAATAATGCAATGAGAACTTTTTCTTTCGCTGCATTGTCAAAACTGGTTCAATATCTTCCCCATAGAGCTGAAGTGCAAAAAAAAAAACTTAAAAAAAGCACTGTCATTCAATAAGCTAGACCTTAAAAAAAACTGCAGTTACTAGTACAACTTAACAAACTTTTGTATATACTTAATCTCAGACAAAGACATTTAGTGCAATAAGGGCACAAAACTTTTAACACATTTTATCAAAAGATGACCTGTTATCATATGATTATAAAGCTGAATGAAGAGGCAATGATAAAAAAAAAGATTTGTTGAATTTAATATATGTATTGGGAAGTGAAATGCAGTTGATGTGGGGACTAACACAGTATACAACTACAGGAATCTAGTTGGATATGAAGCTTGTTCACTCTTTCAGCCATCAATTGAAAGAAAGAGAAAACCCACTGGACTTAATCTACTTATGACAATGTCAACTACATAAGGAAAAGGGAATGGGTACTTGCACAGCACAAGTGGCCAGTGATTACCCAATAAAAGACGATGGGACTTCTTGCGGCGTATTTTGTTAAGGTACATATGTTTTTGTGACAAAATTAAATGTACTTACAATTCAGAAGATACAATTTCTTCCAGTCAAGGAAAACTTGCCAAACAAAGAGTTAAATCAGTTATGACAGCGCTCAAGTGAGTCAAGTTGCGAGATACTTTGGAAAAGTGTCTGGTAAATCCATTCGGTACTGTATATTTTTTGTACATAGAATGCTCAATATTCGTAAGTCTGTGAAACGTGTTTATATTTTCTAAATTACCACCCGATTATGACAAAGTCTTTTTTCGGCAAATATTGGCTACTTGCATTCAATAAAAGGTAAAGGTTGGTGCGTATTCACAAAATCAGTACAGAACACAACTTTGCTCCAGGTAAGTTTGCCATAAATGAGAGCTTGGATCATCGCTACCTCAAAAAGGCTCAATAATATGTTTAGGAGATATATAAAACATTTTCAGGGTTTATGTCACTTTTCTACATTTGGAACTGGAAAGATTTACAGGCTTAACGGACAATGTATCTAAATTGGCTCCGTTCTTTAAGTTTATGAAAATAAAAGACACCATCGCTCATCATTATTATCAAAGAAAAAAGACTGCAATATCGGTCAAATTTTAAAGTAAGAACAAATGAGTAAGACTTAGTGTATGGCGGCGGTTGTAACGATTAAAATCAAATCCATATATATGGATCGATGTTGGAAATTAAATGTGAAACTATCTTAAATAGTTATCAAAGGTACCAGGATTATAATTAAGTATGCCAGACGCGCGTTTCGTCTACATAAGACTCATCAGTGACGCTCATATCAAAATATTTATAAAGCCAATCATGTACAAAGTTGAAGAGCATTGAGGATCCAAAATTCCAAAAAGTTGTGCGAAATACGGCTTAGGTAATGCCTGTAATAAGAAAATCCCTAGTTTTTTTTCGAAAAACAGGAAAGGAGTAGGTCCGGTAAGGACCGATTTTGGCCTCAAATTTCAGGTTCATCTGACGAAAGATTTTGACCACTTTTTAAACACTTAAGTGTCTATTTTATTTGAATTAATAGTTTATGTGAAAGATTTTAACAGATTTAGTCATTAAAAACGATCCGATTTAAGCTCAAATATGAAAAATCTACCTAATATGCCGAAAAATGTCTCTTTTCAGATGGTTTTTGGTAAAAATGAAAGTGGCCGCATCCATGTTCATCCTCAACCTTTATATATGTTATGTATTATCATAAAATACAACTTACATTTCAATATTAAGGACGAACACGAATGCGGCCACTTTCGTTTTACACGAAAACCGTCTAAAATTTAACTAAAATGCTAGAATTATGAGGATTTCAGTAATTTAGCATGACTTAATGGTGCTAGTACCGGATATATGTGCATTGTATTGTCAAAAACAGCCCATATTTATGTAGCAGAAGCATTCTACTGTCCAATAAATAACTAAAGGTTTACATTTTAACAATTTTGTAAAACTGCTATATTTTGGGGCCAAAAGGGGGTCTTACCAAACCTACTCCTTTATAACAATTATTGATATTCATGTCAACAGCGAAGTGTGGACTACTGAGCTGGTGATACCATCGGGACGAAACGGAATATTTTCAGTGTTTTACTATGAGTGTGTTACACGAACTTGACTTAATGTGATGTCGGAAAATGTAATGATCATGCATGGTCGGGAAAACAATCATTTGTAAACTTGCCTTATGGGTTACCATGTAGCGTGTTAGCCACTAGGTAAAGAGGTCGAATGTTCAAAACAAGTGTATGTCGCACGGTATACTTTTGGTATTTGCTGCTCGTCATCTAAAACTTGTGAACTTGGAGTAGGAATAATGTATCCCGTTGCGGTGACATGTTTTCTTGTGGTCTGTTACATATTTAACTAGCACGGTCTATATTTGTGTCGTATTAAAATGTTCTCGACTTTTTTAGTTGACGCTGGACATTAAATCTGTTGGCCGGCGGATTCCGTTGACGTAGCGGTTGACTTTCTCTTTGTTTGCACATATCTCCTCTTTTCTTATCATAAAATCTGCCACAAAATTTGACATCGCTACATATTGCAATTGACTGGTTTTGAAACAATTATTTTGATGAACACTATTTTTAAATATATGTACGTTAATGTGACGACAGTAGAAACGCTTTGAAAGCTTGGATGTTCGTTTCATTTAATTCTATGCCAGCTGAGGAAGAGTACAGCAGAAGACATTGTAGAACAAGGGTAACAATAGAGCAACTATTTGGAATTTTCAAATCTCGCTTAAGATGTATTCATAAACAGGGGGATACCTGTTATGTACCTGCAGAGTGTTACAGTATGATTGCTGCTGTGTATATTTTGTAAAACATATGTGTTGATAGTAAGATACCTTATATTGAAAATGATATTATATCTGATGAATACAATGACCTAAATCCGCCATTAAATGAAGTTACGGAAGTTGGGAACGGACAGCAGATCAGAAGGATTGCCAATGAGACAGCTGTCCACAAGAGACCCAAATGACTACAGGTCTATACGGCCTTCAACAATGAGCAAAGCCCATACCACATGGTCAGCTATAAAAGGCCCCGATATGACAATGTTAAACAATTCAAACGAAAAAACTAACGGCCTTACTAATACAGTCATTGGATGGTGTAAACTTCCCACTAACACCATACCCCATTCCTTATTCTATCTACACGATCCGAAATTACCCATAATGCAATTAAATTTCAAATATTAAGATTTTTATTATCTTTAAGCTTACAATCCGAAAAAATGAAGAAAAAAAATCGTTTGCAACCAATGAAAGGTAGTACACTATCATTCACACCATTCCCGATCGCACGTTACAAATTCACGTTGAATGAAAAAAAATGAACGAAAAATATGTAACACATAAACAAACGACCACCACTGAATTACAGCTCCCGACTTGGGATTGGCACATAGTTTTCATAAATAATGTGGCGGGGTTAACGATGTTAGTGGGATCCAAACCATCCCCCTTACCTTGAACAGTGCTATAACAGTACAACATAAGAACAAACTATAAAAATCAGTTGAAAAAGGATGAACTCATCAGATGGACAAAAATACAAATGGACGTGGCCGGGTACTTGTACATCCCAACAACAAAAAGACACTAGGAACAGATCTGAGAGTACTCCCTGTTATCTGACAGCTAGTTCAAAGCCACCAACAACTAATAAAAAAAATCATGCATCTTATGCCTTTATATCAGGATGTCAATACAGCTATCCAGCTAATACATAATAAAATGACAAATTGCTCAAGCTGAATGGAGAGTTAATGATAAAAAATCAGATTCGTGCAAGAATTTAATAACTGTATTGGTATGTAAAAAGCAGTTGATGTGTAGACTTACACAGCTATTAACAGTTAGGAAGAAAGTTGGTTATGAAGCTGCTCCACAGTCCTTTTACCCACTAATTGAAAGAGTGAAGGAGATAAAAAAAAAAAAAAACCAACAACACTGGTATGTTTTTATGACAATGTCAACTACAAACAGATTTTGTTGAGAGGAAAATGAGTGTAACCTCAATAAAATACAAAATTAAAGACAACTTACAATTCAAGAGATACAATTTCTCCATGTCGAGGAAAACTTGCCAAACAAAAATTACAAAAAGTTAAATAAGTTACCAGTGATACATGCGCAATTTGAGTGAAGTTGTGTGATAGATTTCGGAAAAAAGTCTTGACAAATCCATTTGGTACTATATATTCATACAAATCGCTTATAAAATGTAGCCTGTTTTATACAATTTAAAACTTACTATACTCAATTCTTGTCGTATAGAGTTAATAAGAATTTGATTTAAATAGGCACCTTTCTTCAGATGTTTCAATTAAAATGTCCAGGTTTACACAGCAAATCAATATGAGAGCTTGGGTCACACTTACAGGCTTTTATAAACTCATCATAGAATCCCGGGGGACTTAATTTTTCTAAATGTGCACCGTTCTTTGAGATTAAGATACGAAAATACATCATCGCTCTTTATTATTCTATACGAAAGAAAGACAGTAAAATAGATCTATTTGGCAAAGATTTAAAAGAAGGACAATACAAGTTCAATGTATAGCGGGGGTTGTAAGGCAGCAACCATTTGATTTTTGGAGAGCGAGGGCTATGGATTTTTTGGAAAAAAAAGTTTGTTTCCAGTTTTTAACCCTGAGAAAAAAATGTTCGTTTCACCCTTAGCTGCCACTATATGTAAAGCGAAAATTGAAAGAAAAAAATGTTTTCGACTTGTCGCCAAAAAAAAATATTGTTTTTCGCCAAAGGTGAAGAAAAGAGTTTGTCTGGAAAAAAATTCATAGCTCCACCCACCCAACCCTATTTACCATGCCTTCCTTTTACAAAAATGTTTTAATAAGCAAAACTTTCCAAAATGATGTTAAAAATTTGCATTTTGTTTAAGTGTTGATCAAAATCTAAAAAGTTTTAATTAAATATTGCTATTATTCATTTGGTATATATTTAGGTTGGGTGACGTCAGTTTTTAAAAAGTGTTGACAGATACTTAGGCAGCAACCATTTGATTTTCTGGGGGGCTATGGTTTTTTTTTTCTGTACAAACTTTTTTTTTCGCCTTCGGCGAAGAACAATCTATTTTTTTTAGTGTCAAACCGAAAACAAGTTATTTCTTTCAATTTTAGCATTACATGTAGTGGCAGCTGGGGGTAAAACAAACAATTTTTTTTCTCAAGGTCCAAAACAAATTATTTTTTTCACAAAAAACTGGAAACAAACTATTTTTTCCAAAAAAAACCATAGCCCCCCCCCCAAATCATGTACAAAGTGAAGAGCATTGAGGATCCAAAATTCCAAAAAGTTGTGCGAAATACGGCTTAGGTAATGCCTGTAATAAGAAAATCCCTAGTTTTTTTTCGAAAAACAGGAAAGGAGTAGGTCCGGTAAGGACCGATTTTGGCCTCAAATTTCAGGTTCATCTGACGAAAGATTTTGACCACTTTTTAAACACTTAAGTGTCTATTTTATTTGAATTAATTAGTTTATGTGAAAGATTTTAACAGATTTAGTCATTAAAAACGATCCGATTTAAGCTCAAATATGAAAAATCTACCTAATATGCCGAAAAATGTCTCTTTTCAGATGGTTTTTGGTAAAAATGAAAGTGGCCGCATCCATGTTCATTCTCAACCTTTATATATGTTATGTATTATCATAAAATACAACTTACACATTATTTATGAAAACTATGTGCCAATCCCAAGTCGGGAGCTGTAATTCAGTGGTGGTCGTTTGTTTATGTGTTACATATTTTTCGTTCATTTTTTTTCATTCAACGTGAATGTGTAACGTGCGATCGGGAATGGTGTACTTGTACATCCCAACAACAAAAAGACACTAGGAACAGATCTGAGAGTACTCCCTGTTATATGACAGCTAGTTCAAAGCCACTAACAACTAATAAAAAAAATCATGCATCTTATGCCTTTATATCAGGATGCCAATACAGCTATCCAGCTAATACATAATAAAATGACAAATTGCTCAAGCTGAATGGAGAGTTAATGATAAAAAATCAGATTCGTGCAAGAATTTAATAACTGTATTGGTATGTAAAAAGCAGTTGATGTGTAGACTTACACAGCTATTAACAGTTAGGAAGAAAGTTGGTTATGAAGCTGCTCCACAGTCCTTTTACCCACTAATTGAAAGAGTGAAGGAGATAAAAAAAAAAAAAAACCAACAACACTGGTATGTTTTTATGACAATGTCAACTACAAACAGATTTTGTTGAGAGGAAAATGAGTGTAACCTCAATAAAATACAAAATTAAAGACAACTTACAATTCAAGAGATACAATTTCTCCATGTCGAGGAAAACTTGCCAAACAAAAATTACAAAAAGTTAAATAAGTTACCAGTGATACATGCGCAATTTGAGTGAAGTTGTGTGATAGATTTCGGAAAAAAGTCTTGACAAATCCATTTGGTACTATATATTCATACAAATCGCTTATAAAATGTAGCCTGTTTTATACAATTTAAAACTTACTATACTCAATTCTTGTCGTATAGAGTTAATAAGAATTTGATTTAAATAGGCACCTTTCTTCAGATGTTTCAATTAAAATGTCCAGGTTTACACAGCAAATCAATATGAGAGCTTGGGTCACACTTACAGGCTTTTATAAACTCATCATAGAATCCCGGGGGACTTAATTTTTCTAAATGTGCACCGTTCTTTGAGATTAAGATACGAAAATACATCATCGCTCTTTATTATTCTATACGAAAGAAAGACAGTAAAATAGATCTATTTGGCAAAGATTTAAAAGAAGGACAATACAAGTTCAATGTATAGCGGGGGTTGTAAGGCAGCAACCATTTGATTTTTGGAGAGCGAGGGCTATGGATTTTTTGGAAAAAAAAGTTTGTTTCCAGTTTTTAACCCTGAGAAAAAAATGTTCGTTTCACCCTTAGCTGCCACTATATGTAAAGCGAAAATTGAAAGAAAAAAAATGTTTTCGACTTGTCGCCAAAAAAAAATATTGTTTTTCGCCAAAGGTGAAGAAAAGAGTTTGTCTGGAAAAAAATTCATAGCTCCACCCACCCAACCCTATTTACCATGCCTTCCTTTTACAAAAATGTTTTAATAAGCAAAACTTTCCAAAATGATGTTAAAAATTTGCATTTTGTTTAAGTGTTGATCAAAATCTAAAAAGTTTTAATTAAATATTGCTATTATTCATTTGGTATATATTTAGGTTGGGTGACGTCAGTTTTTAAAAAGTGTTGACAGATACTTAGGCAGCAACCATTTGATTTTCTGGGGGGGCTATGGTTTTTTTTTCTGTACAAACTTTTTTTTTCGCCTTCGGCGAAGAACAATCTATTTTTTTTAGTGTCAAACCGAAAACAAGTTATTTCTTTCAATTTTAGCATTACATGTAGTGGCAGCTGGGGGTAAAACAAACAATTTTTTTTCTCAAGGTCCAAAACAAATTATTTTTTTCACAAAAAACTGGAAACAAACTATTTTTTCCAAAAAAAACCATAGCCCCCCCCCAAATCATGTACAAAGTGAAGAGCATTGAGGATCCAAAATTCCAAAAAGTTGTGCGAAATACGGCTTAGGTAATGCCTGTAATAAGAAAATCCCTAGTTTTTTTTCGAAAAACAGGAAAGGAGTAGGTCCGGTAAGGACCGATTTTGGCCTCAAATTTCAGGTTCATCTGACGAAAGATTTTGACCACTTTTTAAACACTTAAGTGTCTATTTTATTTGAATTAATTAGTTTATGTGAAAGATTTTAACAGATTTAGTCATTAAAAACGATCCGATTTAAGCTCAAATATGAAAAATCTACCTAATATGCCGAAAAATGTCTCTTTTCAGATGGTTTTTGGTAAAAATGAAAGTGGCCGCATCCATGTTCATTCTCAACCTTTATATATGTTATGTATTATCATAAAATACAACTTACACATTATTTATGAAAACTATGTGCCAATCCCAAGTCGGGAGCTGTAATTCAGTGGTGGTCGTTTGTTTATGTGTTACATATTTTTCGTTCATTTTTTTTCATTCAACGTGAATGTGTAACGTGCGATCGGGAATGGTGTACTTGTACATCCCAACAACAAAAAGACACTAGGAACAGATCTGAGAGTACTCCCTGTTATATGACAGCTAGTTCAAAGCCACTAACAACTAATAAAAAAAATCATGCATCTTATGCCTTTATATCAGGATGCCAATACAGCTATCCAGCTAATACATAATAAAATGACAAATTGCTCAAGCTGAATGGAGAGTTAATGATAAAAAATCAGATTCGTGCAAGAATTTAATAACTGTATTGGTATGTAAAAAGCAGTTGATGTGTAGACTTACACAGCTATTAACAGTTAGGAAGAAAGTTGGTTATGAAGCTGCTCCACAGTCCTTTTACCCACTAATTGAAAGAGTGAAGGAGATAAAAAAAAAAAAAACCAACAACACTGGTATGTTTTTATGACAATGTCAACTACAAACAGATTTTGTTGAGAGGAAAATGAGTGTAACCTCAATAAAATACAAAATTAAAGACAACTTACAATTCAAGAGATACAATTTCTCCATGTCGAGGAAAACTTGCCAAACAAAAATTACAAAAAGTTAAATAAGTTACCAGTGATACATGCGCAATTTGAGTGAAGTTGTGTGATAGATTTCGGAAAAAAGTCTTGACAAATCCATTTGGTACTATATATTCATACAAATCGCTTATAAAATGTAGCCTGTTTTATACAATTTAAAACTTACTATACTCAATTCTTGTCGTATAGAGTTAATAAGAATTTGATTTAAATAGGCACCTTTCTTCAGATGTTTCAATTAAAATGTCCAGGTTTACACAGCAAATCAATATGAGAGCTTGGGTCACACTTACAGGCTTTTATAAACTCATCATAGAATCCCGGGGGACTTAATTTTTCTAAATGTGCACCGTTCTTTGAGATTAAGATACGAAAATACATCATCGCTCTTTATTATTCTATACGAAAGAAAGACAGTAAAATAGATCTATTTGGCAAAGATTTAAAAGAAGGACAATACAAGTTCAATGTATAGCGGGGGTTGTAAGGCAGCAACCATTTGATTTTTGGAGAGCGAGGGCTATGGATTTTTTGGAAAAAAAAGTTTGTTTCCAGTTTTTAACCCTGAGAAAAAAATGTTCGTTTCACCCTTAGCTGCCACTATATGTAAAGCGAAAATTGAAAGAAAAAAAATGTTTTCGACTTGTCGCCAAAAAAAAATATTGTTTTTCGCCAAAGGTGAAGAAAAGAGTTTGTCTGGAAAAAAATTCATAGCTCCACCCACCCAACCCTATTTACCATGCCTTCCTTTTACAAAAATGTTTTAATAAGCAAAACTTTCCAAAATGATGTTAAAAATTTGCATTTTGTTTAAGTGTTGATCAAAATCTAAAAAGTTTTAATTAAATATTGCTATTATTCATTTGGTATATATTTAGGTTGGGTGACGTCAGTTTTTAAAAAGTGTTGACAGATACTTAGGCAGCAACCATTTGATTTTCTGGGGGGCTATGGTTTTTTTTTCTGTACAAACTTTTTTTTTCGCCTTCGGCGAAGAACAATCTATTTTTTTTAGTGTCAAACCGAAAACAAGTTATTTCTTTCAATTTTAGCATTACATGTAGTGGCAGCTGGGGGTAAAACAAACAATTTTTTTTCTCAAGGTCCAAAACAAATTATTTTTTTCACAAAAAACTGGAAACAAACTATTTTTCCAAAAAAAACCATAGCCCCCCCCCAAATCATGTACAAAGTGAAGAGCATTGAGGATCCAAAATTCCAAAAAGTTGTGCGAAATACGGCTTAGGTAATGCCTGTAATAAGAAAATCCCTAGTTTTTTTTCGAAAAACAGGAAAGGAGTAGGTCCGGTAAGGACCGATTTTGGCCTCAAATTTCAGGTTCATCTGACGAAAGATTTTGACCACTTTTTAAACACTTAAGTGTCTATTTTATTTGAATTAATTAGTTTATGTGAAAGATTTTAACAGATTTAGTCATTAAAAACGATCCGATTTAAGCTCAAATATGAAAAATCTACCTAATATGCCGAAAAATGTCTCTTTTCAGATGGTTTTTGGTAAAAATGAAAGTGGCCGCATCCATGTTCATTCTCAACCTTTATATATGTTATGTATTATCATAAAATACAACTTACACATTATTTATGAAAACTATGTGCCAATCCCAAGTCGGGAGCTGTAATTCAGTGGTGGTCGTTTGTTTATGTGTTACATATTTTTCGTTCATTTTTTTTCATTCAACGTGAATGTGTAACGTGCGATCGGGAATGGTGTACTTGTACATCCCAACAACAAAAAGACACTAGGAACAGATCTGAGAGTACTCCCTGTTATATGACAGCTAGTTCAAAGCCACTAACAACTAATAAAAAAAATCATGCATCTTATGCCTTTATATCAGGATGCCAATACAGCTATCCAGCTAATACATAATAAAATGACAAATTGCTCAAGCTGAATGGAGAGTTAATGATAAAAAATCAGATTCGTGCAAGAATTTAATAACTGTATTGGTATGTAAAAAGCAGTTGATGTGTAGACTTACACAGCTATTAACAGTTAGGAAGAAAGTTGGTTATGAAGCTGCTCCACAGTCCTTTTACCCACTAATTGAAAAGAGTGAAGGAGATAAAAAAAAAAAAAAAACCAACAACACTGGTATGTTTTTATGACAATGTCAACTACAAACAGATTTTGTTGAGAGGAAAATGAGTGTAACCTCAATAAAATACAAAATTAAAGACAACTTACAATTCAAGAGATACAATTTCTCCATGTCGAGGAAAACTTGCCAAACAAAAATTACAAAAAGTTAAATAAGTTACCAGTGATACATGCGCAATTTGAGTGAAGTTGTGTGATAGATTTCGGAAAAAAGTCTTGACAAATCCATTTGGTACTATATATTCATACAAATCGCTTATAAAATGTAGCCTGTTTTATACAATTTAAAACTTACTATACTCAATTCTTGTCGTATAGAGTTAATAAGAATTTGATTTAAATAGGCACCTTTCTTCAGATGTTTCAATTAAAATGTCCAGGTTTACACAGCAAATCAATATGAGAGCTTGGGTCACACTTACAGGCTTTTATAAACTCATCATAGAATCCCGGGGGACTTAATTTTTCTAAATGTGCACCGTTCTTTGAGATTAAGATACGAAAATACATCATCGCTCTTTATTATTCTATACGAAAGAAAGACAGTAAAATAGATCTATTTGGCAAAGATTTAAAAGAAGGACAATACAAGTTCAATGTATAGCGGGGGTTGTAAGGCAGCAACCATTTGATTTTTGGAGAGCGAGGGCTATGGATTTTTTGGAAAAAAAAGTTTGTTTCCAGTTTTTAACCCTGAGAAAAAAATGTTCGTTTCACCCTTAGCTGCCACTATATGTAAAGCGAAAATTGAAAGAAAAAAAATGTTTTCGACTTGTCGCCAAAAAAAAATATTGTTTTTCGCCAAAGGTGAAGAAAAGAGTTTGTCTGGAAAAAAATTCATAGCTCCACCCACCCAACCCTATTTACCATGCCTTCCTTTTACAAAAATGTTTTAATAAGCAAAACTTTCCAAAATGATGTTAAAAATTTGCATTTTGTTTAAGTGTTGATCAAAATCTAAAAAGTTTTAATTAAATATTGCTATTATTCATTTGGTATATATTTAGGTTGGGTGACGTCAGTTTTTAAAAAGTGTTGACAGATACTTAGGCAGCAACCATTTGATTTTCTGGGGGGGCTATGGTTTTTTTTTTCTGTACAAACTTTTTTTTTCGCCTTCGGCGAAGAACAATCTATTTTTTTTAGTGTCAAACCGAAAACAAGTTATTTCTTTCAATTTTAGCATTACATGTAGTGGCAGCTGGGGGTAAAACAAACAATTTTTTTTCTCAAGGTCCAAAACAAATTATTTTTTTCACAAAAAACTGGAAACAAACTATTTTTTCCAAAAAAAACCATAGCCCCCCCCCCCCCCCCAAATCATGTACAAAGTGAAGAGCATTGAGGATCCAAAATTCCAAAAAGTTGTGCGAAATACGGCTTAGGTAATGCCTGTAATAAGAAAATCCCTAGTTTTTTTTCGAAAAACAGGAAAGGAGTAGGTCCGGTAAGGACCGATTTTGGCCTCAAATTTCAGGTTCATCTGACGAAAGATTTTGACCACTTTTTAAACACTTAAGTGTCTATTTTATTTGAATTAATTAGTTTATGTGAAAGATTTTAACAGATTTAGTCATTAAAAACGATCCGATTTAAGCTCAAATATGAAAAATCTACCTAATATGCCGAAAAATGTCTCTTTTCAGATGGTTTTTGGTAAAAATGAAAGTGGCCGCATCCATGTTCATTCTCAACCTTTATATATGTTATGTATTATCATAAAATACAACTTACACATTATTTATGAAAACTATGTGCCAATCCCAAGTCGGGAGCTGTAATTCAGTGGTGGTCGTTTGTTTATGTGTTACATATTTTTCGTTCATTTTTTTTCATTCAACGTGAATGTGTAACGTGCGATCGGGAATGGTGTACTTGTACATCCCAACAACAAAAAGACACTAGGAACAGATCTGAGAGTACTCCCTGTTATATGACAGCTAGTTCAAAGCCACTAACAACTAATAAAAAAAATCATGCATCTTATGCCTTTATATCAGGATGCCAATACAGCTATCCAGCTAATACATAATAAAATGACAAATTGCTCAAGCTGAATGGAGAGTTAATGATAAAAAATCAGATTCGTGCAAGAATTTAATAACTGTATTGGTATGTAAAAAGCAGTTGATGTGTAGACTTACACAGCTATTAACAGTTAGGAAGAAAGTTGGTTATGAAGCTGCTCCACAGTCCTTTTACCCACTAATTGAAAGAGTGAAGGAGATAAAAAAAAAAAAAAACCAACAACACTGGTATGTTTTTATGACAATGTCAACTACAAACAGATTTTGTTGAGAGGAAAATGAGTGTAACCTCAATAAAATACAAAATTAAAGACAACTTACAATTCAAGAGATACAATTTCTCCATGTCGAGGAAAACTTGCCAAACAAAAATTACAAAAAGTTAAATAAGTTACCAGTGATACATGCGCAATTTGAGTGAAGTTGTGTGATAGATTTCGGAAAAAAGTCTTGACAAATCCATTTGGTACTATATATTCATACAAATCGCTTATAAAATGTAGCCTGTTTTATACAATTTAAAACTTACTATACTCAATTCTTGTCGTATAGAGTTAATAAGAATTTGATTTAAATAGGCACCTTTCTTCAGATGTTTCAATTAAAATGTCCAGGTTTACACAGCAAATCAATATGAGAGCTTGGGTCACACTTACAGGCTTTTATAAACTCATCATAGAATCCCGGGGGACTTAATTTTTCTAAATGTGCACCGTTCTTTGAGATTAAGATACGAAAATACATCATCGCTCTTTATTATTCTATACGAAAGAAAGACAGTAAAATAGATCTATTTGGCAAAGATTTAAAAGAAGGACAATACAAGTTCAATGTATAGCGGGGGTTGTAAGGCAGCAACCATTTGATTTTTGGAGAGCGAGGGCTATGGATTTTTTGGAAAAAAAAGTTTGTTTCCAGTTTTTAACCCTGAGAAAAAAATGTTCGTTTCACCCTTAGCTGCCACTATATGTAAAGCGAAAATTGAAAGAAAAAAAATGTTTTCGACTTGTCGCCAAAAAAAAATATTGTTTTTCGCCAAAGGTGAAGAAAAGAGTTTGTCTGGAAAAAAATTCATAGCTCCACCCACCCAACCCTATTTACCATGCCTTCCTTTTACAAAAATGTTTTAATAAGCAAAACTTTCCAAAATGATGTTAAAAATTTGCATTTTGTTTAAGTGTTGATCAAAATCTAAAAAGTTTTAATTAAATATTGCTATTATTCATTTGGTATATATTTAGGTTGGGTGACGTCAGTTTTTAAAAAGTGTTGACAGATACTTAGGCAGCAACCATTTGATTTTCTGGGGGGGCTATGGTTTTTTTTTCTGTACAAACTTTTTTTTTCGCCTTCGGCGAAGAACAATCTATTTTTTTTAGTGTCAAACCGAAAACAAGTTATTTCTTTCAATTTTAGCATTACATGTAGTGGCAGCTGGGGGTAAAACAAACAATTTTTTTTCTCAGGGTCCAAAACAAATTATTTTTTTCACAAAAAACTGGAAACAAACTATTTTTTCCAAAAAAAACCATAGCCCCCCTTCCCCCCCCCCCCCCCCCCCCAGAAAATCAAATGGTTGCTGCCTTAGTAACTCTATCGTTACGGACGTTACTAGAACTGCTGTACATTTTATTTATAATTGATTTAATATTCAACAAACATCATCAGAACCTTATTATCAGGGTCGAGTTCAATATCGTAGTAGCTACGTGGTGCTATTTTGAACGTGTAGCTATAGACTATATACTACATAGATATTGATAGCAGCTACGGCCGCTTCAAAGTCAACCGTCAACCCTGATATTTGAGCGTACACATCATTCAATGTAAATGTAAATCCTGAAGTGCATACAAAAAAGTCAAATAAAAAATTACTGAACTACGAGGAAAATTCAAATAGGAAAGTCTCTAATTAATGTAATATGTTTTCTTTTAATGATTTAAGGTAGATTCATGGTATACCGCCATCTTGGATTGTACAATCACAGTACAAAATCGGTCTAGTTATTTGCCCAAATCAGCAAATTTGGAAACAGATTTGCAATTTAATGGTTAGACTGTTTATTTATATAAAGAAAACTTGCTAATTTATTGTATTATTCAAAATATTTTAACAAATATCAACCTTTTTGGTTTTTAAAATCATTTTTTTTCAAATGAGCCATTTAAGGGGAGATAACTCTTTTAGCACAAAATTTATACTGGGCTAATAGGGAATTTTTTTATTTTTACTTGTGGCAAGAAAACAAGTTCGGTGACACCATGTTTTCTTTTTATTTTCTTAAAACATATTATAAAACCTATCTTCTCACAATTTTTTTCAAAATTCTATCTTATAGAATTTTTTTTATTCACTGTTAATTGTTTTTTCATGAACAAACTAACCAAATTTAGGCAATTTTCAACGACTCATAGCTTGAAAAATAGCACGGTGACCCATACTTTTTGTTATATTTTTGAAAACAGCATAGATAAATCTTCATTTTGTCAAATTATAAGAAAATTCTGTCTCAAAAAACATTTACTTATGATCTACCTTAAATGTATTGATCCCTGCTGTTTCTCATTTGTCGTGTTGTAAATATGTTTTCGTTGCTATAGCTGCTTTTTGCAATTAAGTATTCATTGAATCAAATGACACATCCAAATATATAGCATTATTCATTCAATTCATTATCAACTACGTATGTGCAGTCCAGTAATTTTTCATAAAATATAATTTGATATTTTCATAACGTTTGCCTATTTTCAATTTCTGACAAGGAGACGTTCAGTGTAATTTATGATGCGTCACTGATGAGTCTTATATAGACAAAACGCGCGTCTGGCGTAGTAAATTATAATCCTGCTACCTTCTGTTAAACTACTGTTTTCTAGTGAAGGAAGTTGAATATTTAGTTTCGTCACCTCAATTTAATTTAAATATTTGCAGAATTAGAACAACACATCTCATATCCGATATTTAAGCATGGATGCCAATAGGGTTCTCACCATCAAATAATCATTGATCGTTTGGAGGTCAATTAAGACTTTTTTTCTATGATTCAATATGGGATCAAAATTAAATGGGTGTAAATATATAGTGGATTAGGATACATCCACAAAATAAACCCAGAATGGAAACTTGTCTGAAGCTTAAAAATTAATATGTGTTGTTTTTTTCTATGGTCGGGTTGTTGTCTCTTTGGCACATTCCCCATTTCCGTTCTCAATTTTATAGGTGAATAAACTCGAAATAGGTGCAATTTGGGTACCCTCACGTTATATTCTGGATACTGTCATTGTTTATCATTATAATACCGTGATTTAGTATTTTTTTAATGGTCGTTATGAATATTACTTTTATATTTTAGTCTGTTTTTGTTTGTTGACATCAATTTGACGTGGCTCTGTACTTACGCATCCCGTTATTGTCCTATGGGTAATTTTTTGTATTACTTTTCAATTTTCTTATGTGTTGAGACCTGTACTTATTAAGGTTACCTAACTAGGTGAGTTTAGGGAATATCTTCTTTGACGTATACTGTCTATAGAGAGTTACATTTAAATCCCGAGGGTTGGAATCGGTCTGTACTATCAATGCAGTTTTAAAACAATGGTGCTGCGTACATCTACTGGTACACACACTGTAGATAGAATATTGTCTGGCCAATAGATATAGGAATGACGTTTGACTGTATAACATCATGACCGTTACATATCTAGATGACATGCAAGGAATTGGCCAGCGGGTTTTCTCATGGAAGCTTCGGGGTTGTTCAGTAGTGAATCTTAAGAGTTGCTTGAATGGATTTTACGCAGGTTCCAAAAGAAAAGCGGGAATAATTTTGTAGACCTGCACATTTATTTGTATTCGAACAAGTTAATTTAAGAAGATCTTATCTGACACAATTTGTTAGAGCGCTGCCTTGAGGGTTTGAATCTCGCTGGTACTATCGATGCATTTTTACAACAATACATTTTGAAAACCAGTTGTTGGCATGACACGGGTTATGTTCTTCTCATATATGTCATGATGGTATGATACTTAACCCCTCACGGGAAGAATTGTGCCTGATATTCATATGATGAAGACATAAGCTTTCAATCAGTTTAATTGAGGTCTGGAGCTGACATCAGACTCGGACTTCTCTTGAACTGAGTTAAATTGGCGTATTGTTATGCGTTTTCTTTTCTGCATTAGCTAGATGTATAGAGAGAGGGTTGAGATCTCACAAACATGTTTAACCCCGCCGCAATTTTGCGCCTGTCCCAAGTCGGGAGCCTCTGGCCTTTGTTAGTCTTGTATTATTTTTAATTTTAGTTTCTTGTGTACAATTAAGAGTTAAGCCAACAACCATTTTCTTATCGGGGGGGGGGGGGGGGGGGTTCTGGACTTGTGTTCATAAAAAATTTTTAATTTTTCTTTTAAGAAGCAAAAAAAAAAATTTCTTCTTAATATGTGGAACAAAAATACATTTTTTTCCTCAGAACCATAAAATTTTCATAAAATGTAAAGTGCATGGCTCTGTCTGGTTTTTTTTAGCCCACTTCCTACATAATGATATTCTCTGAGTCCGTCATACAGGTACCACAGTCCTTGAATTTTAATACTGCAATTGAAGTGGCCACCATTGCCATATGTAATGGCAAAGAGTGAGTAGTTCAAAATTATAAACATCCACTGTTTCCAACTATGATAATTGACATTCCATTTGAAAAATGGGTATACAGAATGATACAAACGGAAAATACTACCGGAATACAAGTCTGTGTCATACACAATCAGGGCTACTTTAAAAGACTGCTTATGATAACATATGTATCCATGTTAAAAAATGCCCATTTCATGTTTATAATAGTTGCAGTTTTAAGTATGTCTTAATGTTGTAGCATACATGTACATGCGGGAGATTTGGAATGCTTTTAAATATTACAGCAAAATACAAAAGGTAATAAGGTATTAATAGAAATCTTATTGTAATCTGTAGACTGGATAGATGTTTATAATCTGCTATTCACTGTCTCAACTGTTGTTATTTTCACTATTCTCAAATTTAGCAGTGCAACATTTTTTTTCAGCTACAGTTCAAAATTATTTCTTTTTCGGTCAGCTAGGCCATTAAAATATTTTTTTCAACCCCCCCCCCCGATAAGAAAATGGTTGTTGCCTTAGTATGTGGCATTCATTATCACTGAACAAGTATATATATTTGTTTAGGGGCCAGCTGAATAACGCCTCCGAATTTCTCGCTGCCTTGAAGACCTGTTGGTGACCTTCTGCTGTTGTCTGCTCTAGTCTCGGATTGTTGTCTCTTTGACACATTCTCAATTTTATGACATGGCTCTGTACTTATATCCCTATATTCTTATAATGTATGATTAAGAAACAGTGAGACAAAGTCCTCAGATTATGAAAACTTGCGTAAAATCTTTGGTACTTATCAGCCCTCCTCGAATGATTTTTTATTTTGAAAAATGGATTCAAATAGGCTAATTTTGCAATACATATGTAGAGGGAAAATTTACATAAAACCTGGTTACCACTAAAATTGAATTAGCATCAACAACAAAAAAATTTAAGACTTGCTCGTTTTTATGCTGAAAAGTTTTGTTTTCATATTTACAATTTCAATACATTATGGGATCACTGGCAGCCAAGTAAGAATAACAATTTACTTTTTCTGAAGAGTTTGCCATGGGAACAGACTAATGTAACAAAAAGTTTTTGTGTATAAATATGTTCCCTTCCGAAGCGCCTGGGATCACCCCAGCTCGTATAATTTGTCTATTTGTGTTTTTTTTTTAGCCATGGAGTTGTCAGTTAAAATTCAATCTACGAGTATTACTTTCCCTTTGGTGTCTTTCGCACCTTTATTGAAATTAATATACTATGGTAGGGAGGTATTTAAAAAGTATAAGATAATAATCATGATTTTTTAAATTTTTTATATTAGTCCATTTTTTAATGTATTTTGATGTAGGTTTGTTAAACAAGCATAATTATATTTTTTAACATCTGTTTCTAAGAGCACATTTTTAATCGAACTTAATATACGTGCATTCCAACGTCACAATTTTTAAAATCAATAGTAAATTGTCAAACATAGAAATCATAAAGAACACAACATATGATAAGGTGCGTATAGCACAGTGTGTTTTTCCCCTCTTAATAACTTTTAGTCTTTTAACATAATCAATAACCAAAATGCACGTCCCCCCTCCACAGGAATACATTTTTAAATTTTAACAAAAAGTATACGTCCAGTAATTTGTACATCGTTGTCAACTGAAATAAATTTTCAGAAGCAACTTATCCACCAAATTTGAAATATAAATTCTTGAATGTAACCTTTTGTTAGTTTTCAAATTGCATTTTTTTTTCAGTAAGAAACCATCAAGTGACGGCATTATAAATAAAATTGGATATCTAATGAATCAAGAGTATGTTTCGTGAACACACTCCTTTTAAAGCAGTCAAAAATAACAGGATTCGGGGAAATATTTGAATTCAATTAAGAAAAAAATATATGCTTATTTTAGTAAAAACAGACATGTTGATTCTAATAAAAACCGGTATTATTCTTCGATAAAATAACTTAAACCCTGAAAGATATTCCCAGATGGTATATTCCTATGTCTCTGCATTCCTTTTTACAGTAATTTACATACAGTACTCATAAAGGAAGCTTTAGCGAGCATACATCACAACAGTATCCTCCTTCTCCTCCTGTTACTGTTCACATTCAGCAGAAGAAAGTAAAAAAAAAGTGAATAATATAACAGCAAAAAGCATTGTTCAACAGCTCAAAAACATCTAATGCAAAAACTTAATACCAGTCTTGGAATCCTGCAAACAGTGTAGTATGTAACATGAACTCAAGGTTTTTGATATTTCATATGAAAATCTTATTACAACTGAAATGTACCAACAACCTACAGATTTATCACAATAAGAGGCCGGAGAAATTGAACCAAACAGTGAGTGATCCTTTCGATAGATAGAAAGTTATCGTATGACGTAATCAAATATTGGTATTCGGTGCTATTTGGGTTTGGTGACGTAAGTTTTTCAAAAAGTGTTGACAGATAATAAGGTTTCGATAGTCAAACATACATTGTAATTATAATCTGGAAATTTCATTCAAGAAACATGATAAAGAACCCATGATAGATTGTTATACGTTATATAAGCGTACAGACAGGGTGAATGTAAAATCTTGATACATACAATTCATGTGCTGAAAAGGAGATTTATTTTAGTGAAGGAAGTTGGCCATTTATTTTCGTCACCATTGTCATAGTAAATGCATCGACTAATGTCAAATTATACTGAATATATGAAAAATTAGAAGAAAACATCTGTTAATACAAGATAACTGTGAAAATAAGCATGGATGCAAATTGGGGACTCCCCATCAAAATATAATTAAAGACCAACTGTTTTCCAAAATTAGTGAAATAGTTCCCTCTTTTTTAAATATGACTAATGAAGCAAGATTTAAATTTTTGTATACGTGTGTTGAGACTGATATAATTAAAATTATTGTTTAATTGATAAGCGACATGTACATTTCTAGAAATGCTTTATTAAGCACTAAATAACTTTGTGGTACCACCTCCTCATATAATGTTTATGAATTTGGTATGATATATATATGTTTGTATGTTTGTGTATAACAAATTTGTATTGTCTTGGTATCAATCCTGTAATTTTGGATTTTAAACCAATAAAATTACTTACTTACTTACATAATCATGGATCGTTTGTGGTGAATAGTTATCAAATGTACCAGGATTATATAATTTAAAACGCCAGACGCGCGTTTCGTCTACATAAGACTCATCAGTGACGCTCAGATCAATACAGTTGTTAAGCCAAACAAGTACAAAGTTGAAGAGCACTAAGGACCCAAAATTCCAAAAAGTTGTGCCAAATACGGCTATTATAGGCAATCTATTCCTGGAATAAAAAAATCCTTTGTCTTTCGAAAAATTCAAAGTTTTGTAATAGGAAATTTATGAAAATGACCATATAATTGATATTCATATCAACACCAAAGTGCTGACTACTGGGCTGGTGCTCGGGGGCGAAACGTTTCGTCCACCAGCAGTGGCATCGACCCAGTGGTGTAAATAGTTATCTAATGTACCAGGATTATAATTTGATACGCCAGACGCGCGTGTCGTCCTTATAAGACTCATCAGTGACGCTCAGATCAAAACCGTTATCAAGCCAAACAAGTACAAAGTTGAAGAGCATTGAGGATCCAAAATTCCAAAAAGTTGTGCAAAATACGGCTAAGGCACAGTTGGAAGGCAAACGCCTGAATCTGACAGATAGAGGTCAATTTGTCGACAAAAAAAGAACCCGTATGTAAAATGTTTACGCCCACAAACAGCGCCACCTATAATTTTTTCTACGGCATCTTTGAGAACGATGTCCCATTCTGTAGTAAATTAAAACATTAAATTAACTAAAACATAGAAAAGTAATTGTAAAACACAAATTAAAAGATATATTTGCAGATGACTGTTTATGCATGATACGCTGGCAATGTGCGCAATGTCCTTTAATCCAAGACTGAAAATTAGTTTGTTTCCTACGTCAAGATGGCGGATTTCAATGTTTACATTTTTTCACCTATTTATAATCTGACACAAATTCGTATCCAATCATTTATTAGCAATTTTATTATTGATCTTTAAATATCATCCAATTACATTTGCCGTTAGAAAGTGGCTACACGTTACCAGCCGTCGTTACAAAGTAGCCATGTGTTTTGTGGGGATACCTTGGGAATGTTGTGTATTCAAAAGTTACGGTAAAAATCAATGTTATCTTCCTTATATTTCCATGCATACACAATTTATAACAGCAAATCCATTCTTAACAGACCCCATAAGGTAAACGGACATATTTAACTGTCTGATTGAGCAACAATTCGTGTAAATAAGCCTGATGGGTCGTTTTGAATTCAAGCACAGCAGACAAACACGTGGTAGATTGTGACAGTTTGTTTACCTGAATTACACGTTGATGTTACTATATACTTACCAATAACCTTTATCGTGTTATACTTTCAAGAGTAATATAATAAACCTTACTCAAGAAATACGTCTAGGTAGGCGCAGGGACTTCCTTTTCTTTGTCCTTAACTAATGAGAGTGTAATGATACATTACAACATTTTTTTGCATTTGATATATTTCATGTACATGTACATGTTATGTACACAAAGAACAATAAAGTAAAAGAACGTACATGGGTTTAATTCCCACCCTAGGTATACGTTTTGACTCTCATAACAGGTTGGAACAAATAGAGCAGATAGCAATTGACAATAATGTAATGCTAAAATGCTGATTGATGGGGTCAAATCATCAACATCATTTTTTCTAGTATACATCAACTCCCCTAAGGATAAGTCATACTTTACTAAGAGTCCAGTGGCTAAGTCCTGTCTTTTTTGCCTCTGATATTTACTTATTTATATTTTAATTTCTAATATTCTCTTGTGCATGTAGTAAGGCAAAAGCTATTGTTTCTCTTATTTTCCTCATTTGCCTTAAAACAATGGAATGTATTGATTGTTGATGTATGTAAAGTGACTTGCAATTTAACTGTCACTGCTAAAAGAGACTTGGACTCTGATGATAAGTTTTCAGACTGTTATCTCATTGGCAACTATATCATAAATGTCAGTTTCCCCTTTATAAGTTAAATTTTTTAAGAAAAGAATTTAATAATAATATAATAACAAGTTGTAAAAAATTTGAAAAGTTCAGCACAAGGGCCAAATCTCATTGGCTTTTCATTCAAGAAAACCTAGAGGCATTGAAAAGTGTTGCAATTTAAAATAAATGGTTTGAACTCAGAAAACTATCAATATATAGAGTACAGATATTGTTTTAATTGGGCCTTTGGGAATATTTGCCAGTTAATTGAAGATATAATTGTTATATGCCTTTTCGAATACATGTGTGGCTCTGCACTGGCTGTGGTTAAAAATCTAAGAATGAAGTTGGTTATCTTCATATTTATCTGATTAATATCAACATAATTGTTCCATTATATATACATATATATAAATCATTGTAATACATGTACATTACTTTGCTCTTCATATGCCCTATAACAGTGTTTAATTGGAATAAAGTATCTTATCTTAACCACATTTCTTTATTTTAGTATTGACAGGTTAACTTTTAAAAGCATTTAAAGTCAGTGAGTTGATGACAAGCTCAGTCAATGATTGTAAATCCAGATAATATGAGTTTTTTTTATAAAAATAAATAATGTGATTAAACTGGTTATCTCAATTAAAAGAACTGACATTCTGCTTTGATACTATGAGATTATTTCTGATATATCAGAATAATAAATTTCCCATTGTCCTTTTTCAATAAAATTCTAAACATACTGTTTTTAAGTCAGTTTTGTTTTTGTCTGAGACTACTATAACATGGGAGGTGACCACAATCTCTATGTTATACATTGAAGTATAGTCTCAGGGTTTTGTAGTCCAATTGACTGCATTTTAGAGCAGGTAAATGTGAATTTGGATTAAATTTAAAGTCATTCAGTATATCTAATGACATCATACCACTATTTTATTTCATCAAAGCATTTTCAAATTTTATTTACTGGTCAGCTTAGGTTATCATCCGATCAATAATTTAATTGAAAGGACTTACAGTTGGTTAGTTGGTTGCAGGACTTTTGAATTCAAATATAAGAAAGAAGAAAAAATATAAAGCAAAACTTCAAATATTACATATAATAGGATTTATGATAACTGCAGGATAGCAGATTGCAATGCTGCTTTTGTTCAGTTATCTTTGTGTTGATTATTATGTTTTAAATCCCTTTCTGGGTCTTTGAATTTGATTTGAATGTTCAGATTTTTTTCTCTTGTCAGATTAAGACAAGCAACAGAACTTGTACAACTTATGTAGTTTCTTATCTCAGGGTGAATCCAGAAAATTTAAAACATAAGTGGTGGTATTCTCAACCATAATAACAAGGATAAAAAGGTGGTTCCAACTATATGCATGATCCCATTCAAATACATTAATCTTCCATAAAGATGAGGTTCCAATCACCAGACTCCCTGAGATCTGCAACTGTATCTTAAAGCAGCTATAATAAAACAAAAAATTGTACATGTACTTCTGGCCACTGCAGATTGATTTTATTTTCAATCTATGGTATTAAATGCTCACAATTTTGAAGACTATTTCCCTTTTTCCATATTTTTGTTTAAATGTAATCTTCTGCTTCTGCATCTATTGTAACACAGGTTCTTCTGACAAATGACTGATAAACCCATCTTGTATCCTTCTATCTACCAAAAGGGTGTTTGAGAATATATATATACAATAAGTTCAAGTATTTTGTCAAGAAAAAGTCAGTCTGTTATAAAATGTAGGTAATTGTCTTCTATGGAAGTGTTCAAAAACCTGTAAGAATTTGAAAAAAAATGTCATATTCAACCTTTCCATGGCTATTTTAATGTTACAACAGTAGAGGAACATAGAATATTGAAAGGTATTCAAGAACTCGTCGAAATAGATCTGCAATCATTAATTTTACTCAAATTTACTGTTGTGAACTTGCAATATCATACGATGCGCGTACCGAGTTATCTCCCTTTGGTCTCCGCTTCGCCACGAATAAACTGACACAATTGCGTATCCGGGGTTTTTGTGATCTGATATTGAAATAGTAGGAGCAAAAAACGGTTTTACTTCACATTTTATACCCCTCAACACGTTACCAAACCTATTTAAGGATTTATTACGGATTTTCCGTGGACCTACGCAAATTTTCAGAAAAAAAGTTTCACTTCACTCGTGAATTTATAATATTTTAACAATACTTTTTTATTATAATTATATAAAATAAGAAAGCTTATTCAATCTAGAATTGAACACTTTGGTTTTTATTAATGTACGAGTTCAAATAAGACGATACGAGTCCAAAAACCACGAGGCATGCACGTTTTCAAAAAAATCGTAAACTCTGACCTTTTATCACGTGACCAATGTCTTGAACTTAGAAGCCATTAAATCGTTTGCCGTTCAACTGGGCAATCTATTAATTCTGACCTTTTTTCTATATTTGAATATGGAGTCAATACTAAATCGGTAGGAGACAATAACTATCAAAACCAAGGAGTAAACAAAGACTCATAAAACCAAATTAAAAGACATTTTCATCAACAGTTATGAATACTAAATAAAGAAACAACACAAACTCCACTAAAAACCGGGAGTGAAATCAGGTGCTCCGGAAGGGTAACCATTTCGTGCACCGTATACGTCATCCGTCGTGTTATTTCTTTGTTCAATTCGGTAATGATGGAAGGTTATTACGACTGGGGAGGAATATCAGATATGATTTCTGACACACTTTTGTCATAATGGCCAATCAGCTCATGATAGCGACTAGATATTTTGTCTTGAGTCAATCCTTAATTTGATTGACCCATAGCCCTGGCTTCGCAACTTTTGAAAAAGCAGTATTCCTCGTTCAACAAAATCAACGAACTTTGAGCTAGCTCTAGAGTAAAGTATCAAATGAGACACATATACTCCATATGCTGGTGCCGCTGGGATGTTGCTATACAGAAATGAAAAGTTGACTATAGGAAAATTAAAATCATCGCGTTTGTCATAAATGTTAGTATTTAACCTACCATCACATGCATCAGTAGTCATTTCCAGAAAAAAAAGTTCTAAATATGAAGCAGATTTATCTGTGTCGATAGTCTCTAAAATTTAAGTTTACTTGGATATATTAAATGTAAGTGATCACTGAATCTATCATTAAGAGACAGTACATCATCAATATACCGAAAGGTAAACTAACAAGACTGGGCTAATTTCTGTACAAACCCTTGAATAAATTCTACTTAGGATGCATCTACAAAATAAACCTAGAATAGAAATCTGTTTGGAGCATGAACAATAACGTAGGTGGAAAAACTGCCTTTATCACATATTTGTCACGAATACGCCGTGTTTTGCACATGTACAACCTAAAAATTGTCCGGGGCAAAACTAAGGTTATTGGTTATTGTGCCCCGATTCTGAAAGACGTGACGTCATTGCATCCTTAATGACACTTTGTGATCAAACGTTTAAGATTTTTACCTGTTATATTTCATTAAATTGTTATAATTGGGTTTTCCCTTCTTTTCCACATTGGCCCTGGTATCATCCCTCGACGCATGGGAGTCTCGGTATGATACCAGGGCCAGGTTATATTCCGGTGACTGACATTGTTTATCCTCATAATAACATGTTCTAGAATTCTTTTAATTGTCTTTATTAATATTATTTTTACTTTTCAGTCTGTTTTTGTTGATATCAATTTGACGTGGCTCTGTACTTTTACATCCCGTTATTGTGCTATGGTAAATTTTTTGTATTGTTTTCTCTTGGACATGTGTGTTTTAATTTCTTTGTCAGTGTTGTGGACCTGTAGTTATTAAGGTTATCTAACTAGTTGAGTTGAGGAATATCTTCTTTGACGCAATACTGTTTATAGAGAGTTCCATTTAGATCCCGAGTTCAAGGGTTAGAATCTGGTTTGTACTTTCAATGCAATCAATGGTGCTGCGTACATCTACTACTGGTACACTCACTGCAGACCTGGACGTCTCGGGGTTGTTCAGTAGCGACTCTTAGAGGCGTCAAAAGAGAAACAGGAAGAATTTTGTAGACCTGGCCATTTATATGTATTCGAACAAGTTAATTTAGGGAAAATCTTATCTGGCATAATTTGTTAGAGCGATGCCTTAATTTAGGGAAGGTCTTATCTGGCACAATTTGTTAGAGCAATGCCTTTAGATCCCGATATTGAGGGTTTGAATCTCGCTGTACCATCAATGCATTTTTACAACAAAACATGACGTGGCTCTGTACTTATATCCCTATATTTTAAGAGCACATTTGTTATCGAACTTGATGCAAGCTTCTTCAAACTTACCGTGACGATATCTGGCACTAATTACTGTAGAATATCTTTGCTAAATCACTTGTTCTGTCTGTTAGATTTCGACGCAGATCGAACGAGCTCTTCGGATTGTTTCACAGTGACAGCCAACAGTACTCATTAATTCGTACAATGTTTAAATCAATAGTAAATCATCAACGAGAAATCATAAAAAACACAACATATAATAAGGTCGTATAGTACAATGTATTTTTGGTTTATGTATTCATTATGTGAAATAGCAAATTAGTATACACCATATTTGGTTATTATTCTTTAACACATATAAGAAGAGGTAATCCTCTAAAAAAAACTATTATTAACAAAATCAAAAACCAAAATGCACGTCTCCCCTCCACAGGAATGAATTTTTATATTTTAAACCCTGAAGATATTCCCAGATCGTATATTCCTATGTCTCTGCATTCCCTTTTGCAGTAATTTACATACAGTACTTATAAAGCAAGCTTAGCGAGCATACATCACAACAGTATCCTCCTTCTCCTCATGGTGCTGTTCACATTTAGCAGAAGAAAGAAAAAAAAATGAATATATATAACAGCAAAAAGCATGGTTCGATTTATCATTTTTGTCTTGAAACAGTCAAATCTCCAAACAAATATGAGATTTATAGTTTTCTAATAAATAAACTCGATTCATATGATACGCTAGATTTTGAAGAAAATATAGAAATATAGACTGATATAACTTTAAATAAAACAGCAAGATAGTTTTATTTTATATTTTGAAAAATACTTTTTTCGCAAAGAGGAGACATGACGTGGCTCTGTACTTTTATCCCTATATTCTAAGAGCACATTTTTCATCGAACTTGATGCAAGCTTCTTCAAACTTACCGTGACGATATCTGGCACTAATTACTGTAGAATATCTTTTGGCTAGAATCAGCGATGTTTCTGGTTCTGTTCTAGATTTCGACTGGCAGATCCGGAACAAGGCTCTTCCGGATCTGTCTCCTCCGCCAGTGGAGCACCGCCGACGACCCCGAGGTACTACATTAATATACGTCACAATGTTTAAAATCAATAGTAAATCATCAACGTAGAAATCATAAAAAAACACAACATATAATAAGGTGCGTATAGTACAATGTATTTTTTGGTTTATGTATTCATTATGTGTAAATAGCAAATAGTAGTACACCATATTTGGTTAATTATTCTTTAACACATATAAGAAGAGGAATCCCTCTAAAAAAAACTATTATTAACAAAATCAAAAACCAAAATGCACGTCTCCCCTCCACAGGAATGAATTTTTATATTTTAAACCCTGAAGATATTCCCAGATCGTATATTCCTATGTCTCTGCATTCCCTTTTGCAGTAATTTACATACAGTACTTATAAAGCAAGCTTTAGCGAGCATACATCACAACAGTATCCTCCTTCTCCTTATGGTGCTGTTCACATTCAGCAGAAGAAAGAAAAAAAATGAATAATATATAATAGCAAAAAGCATGGTTCGATTTATCATTTTTGTCTTGAAACAGTCAAATCTCCCACAAAATTGAGATTTATAGATTTTCTAATAAATAAACTCGATTCATATGATACGCTAGATTTTGAAGAGATTTTGAAGAAAATATAGAAATATAGACTGATATAACTTTAAATAAAACTAGTATTATAGAAAAATTTACTTTTTATTTGAACTACTTTTTCCAGAGGAGACTGAGTGCTCTATTTTTCCTATTCTAAGAGACATTTTTCATCGAACTGATGTAAGCTTCTTCAAACTTACCGTGACGATATCTGGCACTAATTACTGTAGAATATTTTTTGACTGGAATTAGCGTTGTTTCTGGTTCTTGTTCTAGATTTCGACTGGCAGATCCGGAACGAGGCTCTTCCGGGTCTGTCTCCTCCGCCAGTGGAGCACCGCCGACGACCCCGAGGTACTACATTAATATACGCGCATTCAAACGTCACAATTTTTAAAATCAATAGTAAATCATCAACGTAGAAATCATAAAAAAACACAACATATAATAAGGTGCGTATAGCACAATGTATTTTTTGGTTTATATATTCATTATGTGTAAATAGCAAATAGTAGTACACCATATTTGGTTAATTATTCTTTAACACATATAAGAAGAGGAATCCCTCTAAAAAAACTATTATTAACAAAATCAAAAACCAAAATGCACGTCTCCCCTCCACAGGAATGAATTTTTATATTTTGACAAAATGTATACCAGTAATTTGTACATCGTTGTTAACTGAAACAAATTTTCAGAAGCAACTTATCCACCAAATTTGAAATATAAATTCTTGAATGTGACCTTTTTACCCCGATTTGTAAGTTTTCAGATTTCATTTTGTTTTCAGTAAGAAATGAGAAATTACCATCAAGTGACACCATTATAAATAAATTTGGATATCTAATGAATCAAGAGTATGTTTTGTGAACACACTCCTTTTAAGGCAGTGAAAATAAACAGGTTTGGGGGAAATATTTGAATTCAATTAAGAAAAAAAATATGCTTAATTCAGTTAAAACAGACATGTTGATTCTAATAAAAACCGGTATTGTTCTTCAAAAAAATATCTTAAACCCTGAAGATATTCCCAGATCGTATATTCCTATGTCTCTGCATTCCCTTTTGCAGTAATTTACATACAGTACTCATAAAGCAAGCTTTAGCGAGCATACATCACAACAGTATCCTCCTTCTCCTCATGGTGCTGTTCACATTCAGCAGAAGAAAAGAAAAATGAATAATATATAACAGCAAAAAGCATTGTTCGATTTATCATTTTTGTCTTGAAACAGTCAAATCTCCCACAAAATTGAGATTTATAGATTCTCTAATAAATAAACTCGATTCATATGATACGATAGATTTTGAAGAAAATATAGAAATATAGACTGATATAACTTAAAATAAAACAGCAAGATAGTTTTACTTTATATTTTGAAAAATACTTTTTTCGCAAAGAGGAGAGTTTTTTAGTAATTAAAAAATTTGAAATTGGGGATTAACATTTGTATATTTTTTTCATCTTCTAAGACTTCTAAACTTTTCACAACAAGAAAAAAGTGCGATTCCAAACTTAAAGCGAGATTATTTAGTTACCAGAACGATTTCAACAGTTTTGAACATTAATGTCAAATTGAGAATAGCCATTTTAAATTTTAAAAAAACATATATAAGATAATAGAATAAAATAAACAAATACAATGCATGAATAAATAAATAACAACAAAACCTTTTGATATGGCACATTAGGTTACTAAATGATTTGTTGATTTCCAACAAAACTACGTTGATCGGTCAACTAAATTAAAAAGTACAATTTCTAAACATTTAAAAAAAGTTGTCATAAATGAGAAAAAACTCGATCTATTGATTTGTAAACAGTACAACATGAAAATTAAGCACATATGCCGCATCCATCAAACCTAACAAAAGAAGATGGTCGCCCCTAAACTAGTACTGAACGTTTTACTACTGTACAAGAAGAGGAAATTGGACACCTTCGTCATCCAAATACTCAGCTTGGTATAATAGACCACTTCTTGTGTGTCTGAATTTCTTGCAAAGAGTTTATATGAAGTTTGAAAAGGTATCTGCAAATTATAGGCATACAGGCAGAGGAACAGCAATTCAGTAATTTTCGTGCGTGAAGTATTTACGATGAACAGTTAATGTTGACTAGTATGGTAAGTGCACATCTTAAAGCAAGGGCTTATTTTTATTTTCGACAATTGTTACAAGAATATTTAAGTACCCTTATATGAAATACCAAAGGAATTTTAAATACATAACAAGATTAATACATTACTTTCATTTCAATTTTTCAACAGTATTTTAAGGCAACAGTAGTATACCGCTGTTCGAAACTCATACATGTCATATATTCTCTTCTTTGACTACATGTTATTTTTCGTACTAATACTTTGATCATATTTCTACTAGTTTCAGTTATTTAAAAGTGATAAATTTTGTTTATCAGATTATTTTGAAAAACTGGTAATATGTTGGTGCGCTATAACGTACATTCAGTAATAGTCATAAAATCTTGTTAAGAACGCCACACAATCATTATGCTATTCTTTATATATTACTATATAATATTTACTCTTTATGACCCAGAGCACGATGTTTAATCATGACACCATGTCAACTCGCCCCACTGGCCAATCAGCCCACACTTAATCGACACTTTCTAAAAAAAATCGCCCCACTCTTGTCTACCAACTCGCCCAACTTATGAAAAGGGCAAAATCCCTTTGAACAATCAGTCTGACAACTCGCCTTAATTATGAAAAGGGCTAAAATTCAACTGAATAAAGGTCTTCATACTCGCCCCACTTATGAAAATATCTTACTTCTTTTAAATATTTTAAATTACTGTGAGTTGGTATCCAGTCATCCTGGTCTAGGGGTATGTGTCGTGGATTGATATGCTAAAGGTCTTGTTCGAATCACAGTATAGACCGTTGATTTTTTTCTACATAAATTTGGGAAGTTGGTCTCCATAACAAATATTTGTAAGTTTTATTGTGGATTAGGCATACCCACCAAAATGTTACAAAACAAAAGAAAGCGTGCAAAACAAAGAAACTCAAGCTGGGGTGATCGGCTTAGGTCAACCCTGGTAGAATAAAGGAGCTGGGATGTAAGATGTGTGACTAGAATATATAGTCAATAAGTCGTGCTCACATTCAAATTATACTTTAGCGAACACATAAATATAACTTAATTGTCATCGAGAGGGGAAGTAATAACGCCAAATGTGTTATATAGGAGTTTTGTTAAAAAATGTATAACCGGAAGACGAGCCCATAGACCCCTGATTTTCGTAATGGCTTTTGACTTGTCACTTAATGTACAGGATATATGTAAACATATAGTAGCTAGCAGTGTCGGATATAAAATATGAAACAAATTTCTTTAAAAAACAATAATGTTTTCTGATTCATCTTTGCATTTGTCTATTCCCCATTAATTTGCTCTATGAATAAAGCCCTTTCTTATCCACCCGAAGCGAAGATTTCCGTTCATTAAAGACAATTTAAGTATGACTTGGTAATCTATGAATAATCTTTTACAATTATTTTTCCCAACCCCGAAGCCAACATTTCCGTTCATTAAGGATAATTTCAATTTGACCTAGTAATCTATGAATAGTTTTTTACCATTATCTTTCCCAACTTAGTCAAAGAGGTGGATTTTTTTTTTATTTTTTTTTTTTTTTTTTGATCTTTTAAAGTGTTACCCTTTGTTTATGCCTAGGATCTTTTAATCACACTAAGTGTATTAAAGCTATAGAATCTTGAAACAATTTGATCTGGAGAGTTCTTTCACTATTATCTTCCTTAACTGAGTCAAATAGTTGGGATTTTTCTTTTTTGTATCTTTTAAAGTAAGACCAATTCTTCATACCTAAAATCTTATAATCACAAATAGTGTATTTTACCTTTAGAATCTTTTCGTCCAGTTGCTTCAAGGAAATCCCTGAGAAAAGGGAAGACAATGGGCTTTTCCCCCGGGGACCTGATTTTCTTTCGCTTTTTAGCTTTCCGCTCGGCTAGTCTCCGATTACCGGATGTGAATTCCGTTTTTATTTATCACTGCAAAATAAAGGCAACAGTAGTATACCGCTGTTCGAAATTCATAAATCGATAGAAAAAAAAACAAAACCGGGTTACAAACTAAAACTGAGGGAAACGCATCAAATATAAGAGAGCTACGACACAACATTAAAATGTAACACACACAGAACCGGATATTTTTTCCGCTCCTCTCCGAATCCGGTAAAAATAAAAGCTTCCAAAAGCGGAAATAAGCTCATTTTTGTTTAGTCAAAGCTATCTGTTATCAAAGGGACGAATGTAATTGGTCGAGATTGCAAAGTCTAACAATATGAAAACATGGGTTCCCATGATGTACTTCCAGAGGGACTCACCGTTTAGTCACCGTTTGGAAAAAAAAATAGTAAATTAATAAAATTAATATACCCAGCAACAAACGACAACAATTGAATTACAGGCTCCTGACTTTTGTCAGGCACATACAGAATGTGTCGGAGTTCAAGTTGTTTATTGGTGCCATACTCGCGCCACAAGGAGTCTCAATTATTAGAAAGAAAGGAATTCACTTCTGATTATACTCATAGTAATGACCGGAAATTAATTATAAAAAAAATGATAGCCAGAAATGAATAAATGTAACAGATGATACATCTTACATCTATTCACATGGTAAATAAAGTTTAAATCTCAGCAAGTATTCATTAGCAAGAAAAACGAAAGGAATATTGATGTATCTAGATTTGCAAAACTGAATTGTATGCCCACGGTTCTTTACTAAAAGACTAACCTTTTAAAGGGTTTCTGTTTTGTATTCAAGTTTGAGTTATTATATTTATATATGACGATCGAGTTTCAAAATGTTAAATTATATGACCTTGTATCATATAGTTAGCAGGTTTTCAATTGATATCTAAAAAATGTTCTGTTTAAATCAACTCTTTTTCTAAAAGCCACGAACGAATCTTCTTTGAGATAAAAACTCATAATGTTTTAAAAGCTAATAACAATACAATTACAAACTTATGTGTTCTGAAAGTTTTGCCAAATACAGCAAGGTAATGTACAAAAAAGTAAAATCACAAAAATACAGAGCTAGGACTATAATAATTCCCATCTGGGTCGCCTCCAAGTGATTTGAATACATTTAAAACTTTATTTAGCATACTTTGCTTTCTCCTTTTTTCTGAATGAAATTTGTTATTTTTTCACCTGAGATCCTTGCCTGTTTATTTTGATGTATCCAAATTGCTAAATATATCTGTTCATACTTGTCTTTAAAGGTGTTACTTCAATCTTTATGAAGTTGTTAAAGCTATGGTGACAATCTCTTCTAGATTTAAATTTTCTGCCGATAATTTTAAAAGGTATTGACATCAGATTCAACCATCTTTCCAGCGGGACAAGGACTTTTTATGTTTTTTTAATTAATTGAAGCGGAGCATAAGGTTTTTTTTTTTTTTATTAAATACTAGTATTTGCTGTACACTGCCCCTATCCTCAGATAAATAGTGCAGTCCCTAAAAGGTATCTGAGTTATTAACAACACGTGGATTCGTGTGCTCTTGTCCGGCACACAAGTCAGAGTTTAATCCAATACAGTACAGTAATGTATTACAGAAATTTTGAATTTATCGGTTCCTAGAATATTAGCACTCTACATGTTAAGATTCCTGGTCAATGCTAATCACATATTCCTTGTATTCAAAGCAATTCCATTTCTATGCAGATATTTCATTCTAAGACTCCGGAACACTGTGCAACGCGCTAAAATCGTTCTTGTCTAAAATGCTAGTAGAACTATCATTTCGTCGTGAGAAAAGATGGATGCAAATTATTCCTTCATACATTGTATTTGAATCCATTTTTGTTCCGCATTTCAGTTATGAAATATCCAAGAACTGTGTTGAGTTGAGGTTTAGTCATTGAAACTAAACAATTCTCAGTTACAGAATTTAAATGTTTGCAATTTATCAAAATTTTCAAAGAGTTTGACAGACCACTCAATTTTGTTTTTGTGCTTTTTGTTTTTTCCTTATGTACAGGCTGCTTTTTATCCTCGTAAGTTTACAGATATACGAATCTACCTCTGGTGTTGCTCTCTTTCTGAAACCACAAGTTACAAATAATTTCATTATAATCATGAGAAATTGTTCATCTCAGATAAAATATTTTACCAAGTATCGGTGCGCACGTCCCGCTGTGTACAAAATGCAAATAGATAATTAATGTAGTTCGGGTGTCTTCCTCCATTTTGGATTTTGAAGAAGCAGATAACTTTGGTCTTGATATTTGATGAAATGTGCAAATTTTGAGTGGTGTATGTAATATATGTTAAAAAAAACTTCTGATATAAATATAGAAAATTGTGTGTTTTATCATAGTTACAGGTGTAATTTTTCAAAAACACCGTTTGTGTATGATTAGATTTTTATCTCTTTTAACAAATAAGGGGAGATAATAGAAAGTGTTACAAATTTACCTATTTTGATAATGTAGCAAGAAAACAAGTTCGGTGACCCAATTTTTTCTTGTTCTTATCTGAAACATGCTATAAGAGCAATCTTCTCATTTTTTATCTTAAAGTTGTGATAGTACATTTCTTTTATCACATACAATTTGATTTTTCATACAAATAGTTATCAAAGGTACTAGGATTATAATTAAGTACGCCATATGAAATCTGACAATTTTGCACAACCTGTAGCGTGAAAAAAATCCGATGACCCATACTTTTTCATATATATTTGAAAAAAGCATGATAAAAACTTTATTGTGACAAGTTATCAAAACATTCTATCAATTTTAATTAAGACGCTCTAGCCACTTTCAGTTCATAAACTATTGGGCTACAAAGTTAAATTTTTCAATTATTGTAATTGCATTTACTGTCTGTTGCACCTCTTAATCACGCATACCTTTTGCCACAGTTACAAATCAAATGCTGTTTTCGATGCCACTGCTGGTGCACGTTCCGTCCGGGAGGATCATCAGCCCAGTAGTCAGTACTTCGGTGTTGGCACGAATATAGATTATGTAGTAATTTTTATAAATTTCCTGTTTACAAAACTGTAATATTTCGAAAAAAACTAAGGATTTTCATTTCCCAGGATTAGATTACCTTAGCCGAATTTGGCACAACCTTTTGGAATTTTGGATCCTCAATGCTCTTCAACTTTGTACTTGTTTGGTTTTATAACTATTTTGATATGAGCGTCACTGATGAGACTTATGTAGACAACACGCGAGTCTGGCGTACAAAATTACCATCCTGGTACCTTTTATAACTATTCTACTTGGCCTTGTGTTTTCGCAAGTTCTTTGTGCTTGATTCAGAGATCGGTATTGGTTACATGCGATTTTATTTTTCCTTTTACAATCGATAATGTGACGTACAAATGATGCCTTAAATGGATATTTCTGCAAGCATTTTTCGCATTGGAAAGGTTTGTAATTCAAATGCTTGCTGTTGCGGTGTCCTATGCAGTCAGCTTCATTGAAATACTTTACATTTTCAAATTCGGAGGTAAAGATCTTAGATGATGCATTATAAACCTTGACATGTAGTCTCAATACAAACATCGATGCATAAGATTTTCCACAACTATCGCATAGGAATGAGTTATGTGCCCTTGATGATGATCAGCAAGGCTTCATTTTTCAGTGAACTCAGGAGACCAAAAAGAACCAGAATAAGGGTTTTTATCTTTACCTCAATGGTCGTTTTCTTTGTTTGTTAGTTATGGAGGACTTTCAAAGGTCACATGAACTAGTTTGAAATTCAGGAGACTAATTCCGTTTGGTAATAGTATTATCATTGGAATCTGTTTCCTCTTTATATGCTGGCAAATCGGTCAGCTCTGGTGAGTCACTTTTAAAATTTTGGTCCTCAATGCTCTTCAACCTCGTACTTGTTTGGCTTTAACTTTTTTTTATCTGAGCGTCACTGATGAGTCTCATTTAGACGAAACGCGCGTCTGGCGTATTAAATTATAATCTGGGCACCTTTCATAACTATTAACACCACTGGTTCGATGCCACTGCTGGTGAACGTTTCGTCCCCGAGGGTATCGCCAGCCACTTTTGTGTTGACATGAATGTCAATTATATGGTCATTTTTATAACTTTCCTGTTTACAAAACTATTTCTTTCTAAAAATCTAAAGGATTTTCTTATCCCAGGAACAGATTTCCGTAGCCGTATTTGGCACAAAAGAACAAGAATAAGGGTTTCTATTTTACCTCAATGGTCGTTTTCTTTAAGTTTTTCTTAAAACAATTAAAACCTGCGTAAAAATTGCGAAGCAAAAACGTTATCAAAACAGCGGACTCGTAAAACTACTAATAACTATAGAATATGGGCAACACGAGTTCTATAAATTTAATGATACGATCATTAAACCGCAACACAGCCCTCTAACCACTAGGCGTTTGTCGTCAAATGCACAGAAACTATCTATACATTTATTAAATTAGTTGGTTGGTTGGCTAAAATTTGAAACACAAAATCCAAAAAGACAACACTGTCCTTTAATACCAAACTCATTCTATACAGTCTTACTTAAAACTTGTCTATTCACATACCAGTAATGGGTAATGAAAATTCAACAACAAATTATGTAAAATAATGACATATTAGATATCACTAGCAATTGATATAAAAACCATAATTAACAAGACATTCTACTGTATGTGAATAAATAAGCCAATACTGGCCATGGACATAATAGTGTAACTGCATCAGTGATACCTATCATCATCATGCATAAAAGAAATATTTAAGTAACACACATGTATATATTATAATATCCACCCCAATGTTCTTCACATAATCCTATGAAAGAAATTATCCAAATAAAAACCGACCCATGTTCATTCCAAAAGCAAGCTTAACTAGTACTGCTGTAGATCTAATATTTTCTTGTGGGCGGCGAGTATCAAGTGTCGCAACGCATAGTAGTTGCACTCCACCTGTAAATCCCGTAAACTGCGTACATCTCTAGGCAGCATATCCGAATAGATCCTGGCCTCACGCCCTGGTTCCTCAAGTAGTTAAGTATTAGGGGAAATGGCATCTCTATCTAAAAAAAAAAAGGTGTGGCGTCCATCAAATAGGTATGGCGTTACACTTGAGTCCTCTTTGATCATCTCTGATAAAAACGAATCTTGGCAGGACTGGATAACAGTTACCGAAGTTTCAAATCGAGTTCTACCAACATTCATAAAGAAACGAGATTGTTGGCTCTTATTTATCTGTTCTAACTTTAACTTCTTTGCTGGGGTAGGGGTGTATATGGCAGCAGCTTGTCTTAGATCTGACGGGGAGAGAAGTTCCTGGGTTGGTGAGTATGAGACATAAACTAGTGAATATGAGGGGTGGTTCCTATGATGGTAGTTCCACAACAGAGACATCAATATTAGGGATGGCTGTATCAATATCGGGGACGGTTATAACACGGTGTCTGTATATGGCATATCAGGATCGGCGCTGGATCACTCGGCAGAGGAGAAATAGGTTCCACTGCCGAAGTTAAATACACAATATCATTCTAAAAAGCATCCTCCTCCGGATCACATCGTGGAACTTCCTCAATACTGTAACGCCTCTGGTATAGCATTACGAAACTCGTGTTTATAAATGTGAGTGTAGTTACTTGTTTAACACTAGATACAAATCAACCTTGGTAGCAGGCCTTTTAAAGTCTTTCACTGGTTATCACTGAAAAATCAGGCATACTGGCCTCCAGAAATTCAGTAACTTGCCTTGTTGTGTCAGTGGATATGGATTTGTCTTCTGGCGTGTATGTATCCTCCCTCCTAATCTCACACACATTAGTGTTTCTGGTAGTTATAAGGTTAGTGTACTTGTCGTGACATTTCTCATGCTGTTTTACCATGTAGCCATCACACTTTGGTTGTTAATATTGTAACGTTCCGGGTTTTCTTGTCAGGATATACAATCGTATTTACTTTTGTGGGTCTCTGGTGAAGGAAGTAATAATAAATACCATAACGGAGTTCATAAATTGTATTTAATATTATTATCAATTCAATTCAACAGATACAGTAGTTCATAAAACACATGAATAGTTATTTTAATATAAACAAAGATACATTTTATTCCTAACTGCTATATTATAATTTCTAATGCACTTGGTGCAAAGAAATCTAGTCGGTGCTAGAAATTTACTTGGTGCACACCGAGCAAACAATTTCAGATACTGCTTGGTGCAGGTTATATATTTTTAACCTCATAATTTTATAAGGATCATAAAAGACTAATATTTAAATATCTAAAAGCTTTCTATTAAAGATCATACTTTTCACCAAGTAATTCCACTTGGTGCAGCACCGAGTAAATGTGCTTGGTGCTAGCCAAAATGTAAACACCGAGTACGCTACTTGGTGCAATACGGCAGACGCAGGTTTTATGGTATTCTCCGAACAATGAATTAAATTATCTTTACAAAGTTTCAGAATAAACAATTACCAATCTCTGGTTAAATCTTAAATGATTTGGCGTCATGTTACTGCAGAAGTTTAAATATAATTTGCTTGGTGCAATAAATTTTCGATTGCAAGTTAAGTTCTGCGATCGTTCTGCATTGAGGTGAAAAATCCTACTCGGTGCACGCAAACCTTGCTATTTATACTTTGGCCCCGCCCACAAATATGACGTGGTACACAAGAAAAGCAAAACATGAGGAATAGCACTGATAATTAAAAGTAGCGATAAACTTAAACAAATTTGGGCAAATGCACCGTTAAATGAAGATGACACATCGATTAAATAGAATCATTCGATAGGTTTAAGTACAGGTAAACCACTCCTCTCATAAAAATACCATACGAGGCGTACTCGGGGACATATGCATGGAGAAGTGTGAAACGGAGGCCACAAAGTACACACGATGAAAAATACACGTTTAAGTTTATGAAATAAGGCCACGGGCAAGAGCGTAACACTACCCCCCCCCCCCCTTCCTTGTGGAAAAAGGATTTGTCAGCCATGCAGAAGTATCAGTTAATACCAGATTAGTATATGAACCTCCTTTTTTTTAACAATAACGTCGTTAAAAATAACACTCTTTCACTTTTAGCACAATGAAATCAAAGGTCCATATTTTATTATAGCAATTGAAGTTCGGTGCAGTAAGCTTTTACCTAAATCTATAATATACACAATCAACAAAAGTCATTTTTCAAGGCAAGAATGTCAATCACAATTGTTCAGTCTCTTTCTGAGAATACTATATATATATATTTTAAAATTTTGTTTCTATCACAGACATCATTCCGAGGAACGTCATTATAACTATTGAGAGTCATTTCTCTACATGTTCTTTGGTCCTGTTGGTTTGGTTTACACCGAAAATTTTATACATTGAAGTATATATATGATAATAGTCATTAAATTTTTCCACACGCTACTACAGTAGTCCGGGTGTTTTATTGTACACCCACAACTTATATATATAGTATTTCTTAGTTCCTGTATAATAACAGTATTTCACTATTTCACTGTCAATATAAAATGAGGCAGGCATAACCTGTGAGTGCGGGACGAAGTCTGTATGTAATTTTTTTTTTAAATTCAAACACGTTAAATAAAAGAAACGGAAATACCGTAACGTTCCCGATTTTTGTTCTGCTGTTAGGGATTTAGCTGTGACGTTCTTTAAGTTATGACGTTCTTATCAATGTAAACAAAAGAAACGCTTACATCAGGTAACGTTTTTTTTATACCAATCAATTATTAAAAATGAACTTGTATTGAGTTCCGATCTTTACTAGACTGATAAATATATATTTTATTCAAAGTCTTATGCAAACAAGACCGGAAAAGGAAGCACATTTTTGCGCAAATGCGGGGAAAACCGGAACAGGAAGTAGATCTGAAAATAAAAGTAAACATTTTGAGTCGTTTGAGTTCATTAGTAGAATGAAAAATTCGGGAAGATTTCCAGATTTTTTTTTTTTTTTATTGATTTTTCTACCATAATTGGGGACTTCGTCCCCATATTACTCTAGTCATATCAATATAATAATAAATATTTTTTCTAACTGAATACTCGTAACGAAATATACTGCCAATTGAATTACAATTGGAATGTATATAATACTGCTTACTGCACCAAACAACAATGTAACAACACCCAAGCCTGGGGAATAAAAATTCAATATCTAAAATCAACTCGTCAAGAAATAAATACTTGGTTAAAATCAACCATAAGACATTATCATTCAATACAAAAACAGCAAGCTAATAGCTTGTTAACAAAAACAGCACTATCTTTGATGTAACATACATACACCACTTTGCTCAAATGAGGCCTTATCAACTAAAGTTCACTTGGGGTTGCTGAGATTAACATAAATAAAACAGCATGTAACTATATAGGTCTCAGGAACTCGAAGTGATACGAGGATTAGGACACCCCAAACACTGAACTTTATCATAAATTTAATAAACCACCCTCCCAAGAGATGTGGGGGATATTTATTGACAATCTCCACTGGAAAACAGGTTACCAGTGGAAATTGCAATACAGAGTGACTGAAACTGACGGAAATTACAGTAGTAGGCCAAGGATGCTATCTACCGTGTAAAATTTTGTAAATACATAGTGAATATAGGAACTAAATGTCACTCCAACAAATATCCTTGTAGTATGTCCACAATTCATTTCTACAAAAGACAATGCAGGTGGGTAAGATTATAAAATGTACATTCTCTCTGTAGTTCACGGAGAGCAATCACTGTTCTTGGAAAGGTTGACAAATCCATACTGCACTCCGATTGTAAATAATTAAAAATATGCACAAAATGACGGGGGTCTCTATCCAGAAAGTATGTGTATATATTGTCCACTTTGTATGGTTTTAAAGGTGAGTCTTTCAAAATCATATAAGACAATATTGCTGATGGGTCTTGTTGTAGGGTTGGAACACATGTTTCAAAGCGGCGGCAGCCTCCAACATTAAGGATTAATTTAAATTTTTGTCAATCAGCCATAGCTTTCAATTGTAAAACATTTTTCGGGTGGGGATATAACTACTGTCAGTAAATAGTGCATTCACACTAGGTGCATTCAACTCGGGCTGTACTCGTCTGGGGCTAGTAATGATAATACATCAAGTTGTTTTGACTGCTGGCTACAGACTGAAGCTGCACAATTTTCCTTAGATACATCTGGTACATTAGGTACATTATCAGTAGTCTCAAATAGAGGTTCAGCTATAAAAAATTTAAGTTCATGTAGGCAAACGGTGCTTGGGGCTTCTTCATAAAATAAAGGTTCAACAGGTGGAACTAAAGTTGGTGCGTAAACATGAGGGAGAGGTGGCATCACTTTCTCTGCGGGGCTGATAATAATTGTCCTAGACTCAGGTATGAGGGTGGATGATCTTGTGGGGGACCTGGTTGGAGACGGAGCACGCTTTCTTTTCTTTTTATTCACACTATCTGCTGACTGATTTACTTTATCATCTTTATTTTCTACTGATATTAATTTGTCTTTTGAATTTTATTTTATTTGTTGTGTATCATCTCTTATATTGTTCTGAGTACTTTTCTCCAGTTTAGTGTTTTCATCTGACCGTTGTTCTCTATTTTGTGATTTCGGTACATTTATATTAGTGTTATTTTCTTTATTATCATTTTGTGGATTAATATCAATTATCATTTGCCGGCTTTCTCTTTGAATTTCTTAAGTTTTTGTAGTTCGGCTTCCTCAAATAAAAAGTTTTCTCTGCTGACATATTTAAAGTCACGTCCACCTGAATCCCACTTCTGACACCAATGTAACGTTCCGGGGTTTTCTTGTCAGGATATACATCTGTAGTTACTTTTGTGGGTCTCTGGTGAAGGAAGTAATAATAAAAACCATAATGGAGTTCATAAATTGTACTAAATATTATTATCAATTCAATTCAACAGATACAGTAGTTCATAAAACACATGAATAGAGTTATCTTAATATAAACAAAGATACATTTTATTCCTAACTGCTATATTATAATTCCTATTGCACTTGGTGCAAAGAAATCTAGTCGGTGCAAGAATCTAGTCGGTGCTAGAAATTTACTTGGTGCACACCGAGCAAATAATTTCAGATACTGCTTGGTGCAGGTTATATATTTTTAACCTCATAATTTTATAAGGATCATAAAAGACTAAAATTTAAATATCTAAAAGCTTTCTATTAAAGAAAAATACTTTTCACCAAGTAATTCCACTTGGTGCAGCACCGAGCAAATGTGCTTGGTGCTAGCCAAAATGTAAACACCGAGTACGCTACTTGGTGCAATACGGCAGACGCAGGTTTTATGATGTTCTCCGAACAATGAATTAAATTATTTTTACAAAGTTTCAGAATAAACAGTTACCAATCTATGGTTAAATCTTAAATGATTTTGCGTCATGTTACTGCACAAGTTTAAATATAATTTGCTTGGTACAATATATTTTCGATTGCAAGTTAAGTTCTGCGATCGTTCTGCATTGAGGTGAAAAATCCTACTCGGTGCACGCAAACCTGGCTATTTATACTTTGGCCCCGCCCACAAATATGACGTAGTACACAAGAAAAACAAAACATGAGGAATGGCGCCGATAAGTGAAAGTAGCGATAAACTGAGACAAATTTGGACAAATGCACCGTTAAATGAAGATGACACATCGATTAAATAGAATCATTAGATAGGTTTAAGTACAGGTAAACCACTCCTCTCATAAAAATACCATACGAGCCGTACTCGGGAACATCTGCATGGAGAAGTGTGGAACGGAGGCCACAAATTACACACGATGAAAAATACACGTTTAAGTTTATGAAATAAAGCCAAGGACCAGAGCGTAACAATATGGGCACCAGCGACACTATATAAATTCGTTACTATGTGTTCTCCTTCAGTGCCTTTGGAGGCTGTCCCTTACAGAAAGCAAGATATAAGAGGCAACTTGTGCCAATTAAAGTTAGAACTAAAAAGAAGGACGAATGTTGTTACCTAAATGTAACGGACGGCACTATATTGGATATGAAGGAAGTTTAGACCTCTGACCAGCCAACAACACCATCAACAGAAGAATAAGGGCTTATTAAAGGGTATATTTATGTAAGTGCTGGGTAAGTAGGTCTCTTATTTTTAGTTCGAGGACGAACCCTTTTTAACCCTGGGTGGGAGGTAGTGTTATGCCTACGGGTAGGAGTCAAGGATGATAGGTTTATATGTATCATATTTCATTCTTTTCTTGTTTTGCTATAGATAGGTGTAACAATACTTCCTTCCCACTGAGGAATTCTCCATGTCTTTCAATAAATTAGAAAGTACCACTTTCTGCTTTCACACTGACTCTTTCCTGTTCTCTTTTATCTCCTTTCTTACTTGCCCTCTCTTCCTTCTCAATCTCCTTTCCCTTCTTACTCTCCTTTTTCTCCACTTCTTTTTTCTCCTTTCTTTCCCTTTCTTCCTCTGATGTTCTCTTCTCCTGCACCTTCTTAATTTCCTTCTCTTTCTTCACTCCATTCCCAAATACCATATTATCTTCCACATACAAGTTCCCAAGTACTGTCCTTTGCTTCTTTGCCCCCTGGTCCTGTCCCTAACTGTGATAACTCTTTTTGCTATCTGTCTGCAGCTCCTTTTTTATACGCCCGTTAAAATTTTGACGGGACGTATAATGCCTAATGGTATAAAAATGTACGGCTTCTGTCTGTACGTCGTAAACATGTCGCACCGTAACTTGAGAACGACTCATCCAAATTTCATAAAACTATACAGTTGTTCCTTTTGATGGTCAAACGATCTGTATACTTTTGTTGAAAATAAGATTAAAACTTTTTGATTTTCGGGACTTTGTAACTAAAACAGGGGTGTGGTTTTATTTACATATCGCGCCGTATCTCAAAAACGATTTATGATAATTGCTTGAAACTTTGCACACTTCTTAGTTATAGTAATCTTAAGATCTGTATAATTTATGGTGATGATTCAAAATTTTATTTTTGAGTTATTGAGTATTTTGTTAAAAAAGGGGATAGGGTTTTTAAAATGTCGCGCCATATCTCAAAAACGATTTATGATTATTACTTAAAACTTTACACACTTATTAGTTATATTAATCTTAAAATCTGTATGATTTTTGGTTTTGATTCAAAACTTTATTTAAGAAATATTGAGTTTTTTGTATAAAAAAAGGGCGGGGGGCTTTCACATGTCACACTGTATCTCAAAAAACAATTTATGATTATTGCTTAAGACTTTACACACTTCTTAGTTATATTTATCTTAAAATCTGTATACTTTTTGGTTTTGATTCAAAACTTTATTTAAGGTGGTACCTAACACTACAGGGAGATAACTCTGTAAAATCGACTAAACGTTTTAACTACGTTGTGTTTGTTAAGGGAATATTAAACTTCTCAATGATCAAAATAAGTCTGTCAATCTGCTATGTAACCAGTGTATTTTTTTCTAATAAAATAGTTGGTTCAAGTTTTTTGAAATTTTAATATTTTTGTCAAAGGGTCAAAGTAAATACTTTGTAAAAATTTTGTGAACATTAAACGAGCCAAAATAATTTTAGTGAAAGTGTTGGGTACCACCTTAAAAAATATTGAGTTTTTTGTACAAAAAAAGGGCGGGGGCTGTCACGCTGTATCTCAAAAAACAATTTATGATTATTGCTTAAGACTTTACACACTTCTTAGTTATATTTATCTTAAGATATGTTTACATTTTTATGATGATTCAAAATTTTATTTTAGAGTTATTATTTAGTTTTTTGTTAAATGAGTTTTCACATGTCAAGCTGTATCTCAGAAACTATTTACAATGTATGATTATTGCAAACAAGACGACGGGCGTATCATGCGCTCATGGCGCAGCTGTTTATTTCCTCCTTGTCCACTTCTCCGTTTTTATCTTTTCCTCTCCCTGTTTTTGAAACAGAAGGAACTGATCCTCTTCCTCCTTTGTGCAAGTCGTTGTGCAAGTTATTATGGTCCTGTTGATTAACCGTAATATCCCCGTTTGGTGCCTTCTATATTCTATATTTCATTTTATTTATCTATATTCTATATTTCCTCCCCCCCCCCCCAAAAAAAAGTTTATTTACAACAATATATGGGCCTTCACAATTATTTTGTAACTTTGGACTCAATCCTTTTACACGACGAGGATTGTGCAACCATACTGGATCTCCTGCATCAAATTTTTGCATCTTAGTTCCAACATCATAATTTCTTTTCATTCTGTCGCTTGACAGTTTTAATTTATTTAGTGTAAATTTATGAATTACCTCAACTTTTGGGATAGTTCATATGCATAAACACTTTTTAAATTCATTGTCGACTTTTCAGTCTCTGGTCTACCCAGAAGTAAGTCTAATGGAAGATTAACTCCAAATAACATGGAACTTGAAGATGTACCCAAACTCTCATGTTCTAATGACCGATAGGCCATTAATAAATACATACATATTCGTCCCAACCTCTCTGGTGTTTGCTTACGAAAGCAGATAACATCGTCTCAATGGTTGAATTTGACTTTTCAACCATACCATCCGATTTTGGTCGGAATGGTGTTGTACGGTTTTATGGATACCCAAATTATTACACATCTCTTCAAATACATGAAATTCAAAATTAGACCCTTGGTCTGAGTGAATAGAAAGAGGAACCCAAAAAATGGTTACTATTCTTTCCACCAATTTCTTAGCTACTGTAACCGCTTCAGTGTCTGGAATTGGTATAGCTTCTGTCAATTTGGAAAAATAATCCTGAACTACCATTATATAGCGATTATTTTTCACACTTATTGGTAAAGGTCCTAGAATGTCAATAGCCATTTTTTCCCAAGGAGCACCCACAAGATACTGTTTCATTTTGGCCCTATTTTTTTACAAGGTGCTTTCTTAGAAACACGAAAATCACATTTGGAACACCAAACACAGTCTATTACCCAGACTCTATTAAACGGCACCAGTGTCTCAGCAGAAAGTTGATGAACAAGGATAATATCAAACTATGTCTAGCCTCTTTTCTAAAAAAGTTTATCCGAAGGCAGAAGATCTTGTATATTCCGTATCAACTTCACAAATAATACACGATAGTCTTGACGTATTATAGGTTCTGCGTACTGACTTTGTTTATCATCCTAATAACATGTTACAGTATTCTTTTATTTATCTTTATTTATATTACCTTTACTGTTTTTGTTGATATACATTTGACGTGACTCTGTACTTATGCATCCCGTTATTGTTTTATAATTTTTGTATTCTTAGGTTTCATGTTTGCTTACGTACATCTCTTTGCCTTTTGTGTTTCTTTGATACTTATGACGTGGCTCCGTACATCCCTCCATTGTGTTATTATTATATGATGAAGTTTTATTTTGTCATTTGTGCTTCTTCCTTGTAATATGTCAAATTTTTTATCCAAATTTTTTATTTACATTTTTGAATTTCATCATACATGTATATGTACTTCATTTTATCTATTGACTGTTGATCATGTTGTATATGCAACTTTGCCAAAGCTGTCATGCGTACGTTTAAAGTTTTCATGCTACTCGCCATCGACAGATTGTTTGTTTGCATTGGAAACATGTTTTAATTCGCAAACTTTGTCTTTTAAAAGTGTGACAACTGTATTTAATTTGTGAACAATTGTAATTTGTTCTTCAATTGCACTTTTGTTATTTTTATCGTTAATCAAGTAAATGCTACTTCCCTTTTTTCCCTCTTTTTGTATTGCTCCACCTAAGAATCATGCAGAGGGTGAAATAGTGATAGTTGCCAAATTGACTTTTTGGGGCTTCATATGTTCTATTTTGATAAGAAACTTAAAAAAAATCAATTACACATGTTTTGTACATTTGGTTTCTTTGGTTACGATGGCACCATAACAAACCTAAAAATTTCAGTCTAAATGTTCGAGAGCTTCCGATTGTAACCTGGTCGGACCTAAATGCTTCATACCGATCTCCTGCAAAGGAGGTGAAAAATCGTGGTTGGCTACTAAATTTTAAACATCGATCTCCTACAAAGGAGGTGAAAAAATATAAATATTTGCATATTTTGAGTCTCGAGACCACGAACTCTCTCGTAACTTGACGTCCATTTGAAAGTGAAAGTCAAAATGCCGAAATCGATGGGTCACTGTGAAAACTGTTAAAATATGGAAAAATAAAGGTTGGCAGGTAGGTGAAACTTACATAAATGAAGAGATAAATGAAAAATGAACAGATTGATGCCCGATTTATATAATTCCAAGGCCGTTAGTCGGAATCAGAAGCGACGAAGCAGTGCATCTATTTTGGGTGGGCAAATATCCACTTTTTGATATGGGACGAGCTCTGACGTCCCACGGCCCCAGCTTGTCTGGCAAAACAGCCGTTGGACGTCAGAGTAATCTCGGACTAAATTCATTTGATTGTGTCTTTTTAGCTTGTATTACACCTAAATATTGAAACAGAGTAAAGAAAACAGTTGCTTATTTGTCATTATCCTCAAATCAAACTCAGTTTCTATGGAAACAGAACACACCGATTTTGAGTATTACACATTTTTGATAAATTTATGCTTTATAATAATAAAATTTTAATCAAGCATCTTTTTTCTTTTTATTTTAATCCATGTAATATATTGTAACATCAAATTATTCCAAATAATGAAATAAAGTTGAGAAGGCAATTTGGTCGTCATCGTTTGAAATCACTTAAACAATGTTTGTTCAAACTATCATTTTCTGTACAAAATCATTGTAAGGAGCAAAAATATTGAATATTGATGCTATACTTAAATCTTCAAACAACCCTTTGAAGATATTTGTCAACCCCCACCTCCCCCCTGGATGTTTACTCTGACAGTTAAGCTCTATAATTAATCAATGAAAGATTTTCAATAATGTTGTGTCGTTTGTTTTCTCTTATTTTGAGTGTAAATTGACATTGCGATAAGACGTGTCACGGTACTTGTCTATCCTAAATTCATATATTTGGTTTTGATGTTATATTTGTTATTCTCGTGGGATTTTGTCTGATGCTTGGTCCGTTTCTGTGTGTGTTAGTTACATTGTAGTGTTGTGTCGTTGTTCTCTTATATTTATGCGTTTCCCTCAGTTTAAGTTTGTTACCCCGATTTTGTTTTTTGTCCATGGATTTATGAGTTTGAACAGCGGTATACTACTGTTGCCTTTATTTTTTGTAGTGCAAAAATATGAACTTATTCCTCAATTTTGTTTTTAGAGAATTCAATGACAAGAAAAGAGGTGTATGAACCCTGTCAATATATTAGTAATGGTTCAATCTCAATCTCAACACTGTTTCTTAAAAGGAGAACAAATTGGTTGTTCTATAGGATCAGAATACATATGTATTTCATCAACTAAACATTTTTTAAAGATCCATGACAATGAGCCATTGGCCTTTTGGGGTCAAGGTCAGACAGACATGTACACCTTACAATTGTTCACTTCAGTACACTAAAGTAGTTATATCTTGTTTTGCTTATGATAATTGAAAAACATACCAAAACACATAACTTAAAATTGACCAATGAATCATGAAAATGAGGTCAAGAGCAAATCTGGTAGTTATATATTTTTATGGTTTTGTTGAAACATGAAAATGATGTCAAGGAAAAGGGACACCTAACAGAAGGAAACTTCTTAGCATAAGGTATCTGCATAAAAGGTTTGAAGCATCAATGTCTTCTCCCCTCTAAAATATAAAGCTTTATATAAATAGTTTCCACTGCTGCAGCCAGATAGTAATCAGTAAATCTTTAAGTCTCCAATATATAGAGCTCTATTATCACATGCAATACAAAAATCAGGTAGCATTATTTTCTTTATCATTCTATAAAATTTTTGTTTTTACAAATAATCAAGTTTTTTACATGCAGATGCAGACACACACAAGCTAATTCAGTCCCTTCTAAACACACAAACGACTTGAAGGATTAGGGCAAAAATTGTATCAAACTTCTTCAGGCTATAATTCATCGAAAAGGGTAGTATGTCCACTGTCTTATTGATATCTTATAAAATGGTGCTTCCAAGAAATTATATGTGACTGTGATAGCTCTATGTCTGTTATGTAATTCAATATATATGTATGTACATGATGTAGTTTCTCTAGAAAATCTACAAAACAGAAATGAAAATATTATAATACATGCAAATTATTAATGGTACATGTATGATCATGTCTATGGTCGGGTTGTTGTCTCTTTGACATATTCCCCATTTCCATTCTCAATTGTAACCTAAAAACCTTTTCTAAAAACACATTTTTGAATATATATTGGCTTAATTAGGAATAGGAAAAAAGGTGAAATACAAATGCAATTCCAAGATTCCTAAAAGTGAGTTTGGCAACAGTATTTATAAAGAGTAATGTAACTGTGATATATAACAAACAAAAATACAGTAAAAACAATGTATGTATAATTTCATTTGCTCTCTCTGCCATATTAAAAAAAAAATAGTTGCACAATGCAAAGGCATCATAACATAGTAATCAAGATATTGAAGATTTCTGAAAATTTCATGCAATCCAAGTCCTGGTCTTTCATTGTCTTTGTGGAGTTGCATCCATAAATCCCCAATATTCAACTACATGTAAATGGCATAAATGATAAGGATGTTCTGGTAACTAACAGAAAACCCTGGCCGTTTTTGGCACAACTTTTTTTATCTTTTGGTCCTCGATGCTGTTCGACTTTGTGCTTGTTTCGGCTTTCAAACTTTTGTATCTGGGCATCACTAGTACATCTTGTGTGGATAAAATGCACTTCTGGCGTATTAAAATTTTCAACTTGTTGCCTTTTGTTGGCTGTTGTTCGTGTGTTTCTTTGTCTATTGTATTCTCCAATTTATTTATATTTTAGTCCTGTGGTGTTGAGTTGTCATCTTAATGTTATATTTCACTTGTCTATAAAAGGGGAGGTTTGGCTTGCCACAAAACCAGGTTCAACCCGCCATGTTTTTCTTTAAAAATGTCCTGTACCAAGTCAGGAATATGGCCATTGTTATATTATAGTTCGTTTCTGTATGTGTTACATTTTAACGTTGAGTCGTTTGTTTTCTCTTATTTTTTAGTGTAAATTCACATTGCGATAAAACGTGTCACGGTACTTGTCTATCCAAAATTCATGTATTTGGTTTCAATGTTATACAGCCCGTAACAGAGAAGTGATCGAATTGATATTTCTTTACCGTCAAAATTAGCTACGTTATCGACAAACTTAATTGAGTAGTGACCGAACTATTGGTACTTTAACGTTAAAAAGATTGACAATGCTGACAAACTTTCATGTGTCTATAATCAAGTTTAATACCGGTAATATTGAAAATAATTCTAATAATATGAAACAAAATATGTCCATGCACCATTTCGATTGGGCGAAAAGTAGTCATTTCTTCGAAGTCAGAACAGAAAAAAAAGATTTATGGAAGGACGTCTTGATAGTATTATTTCATTTACAATTTTACCCAAAACTAACAGAAATATACTGTGTTTGATAGGATTGAAGTCCTTTATTTTTTCGGACTGAATGTGTACCGTATGTGTGATGGATTTGTATTCAATCAATAACTTTGAAATGTTTTCTCATATGTATACACAAAAGGGAGGACTGGTATTTGTTCTTCTGTTAGAATATGTCTTCGTCCGTTTCACATGCCAAATTTTTTTCTAGTACAGTTTAAACGGGAAAATTTTGTTGAGAATTTTTTTTAATATGACAAAATAACGAGCAAAACTATTTCTTGCAATGGCACACACAGAGAACATTTCCGTACATTAAATCTTAGTACGGTCAGAACATTTTAAGGACGCAACAGATCGAAGTACAATTTTGAGTAGTACATAGATGTGCAATAATTCAGCTTCCTGTATATGTTCATGAAGTTCTAAATTTTGAATGTTGATTTCTTTACAAACAAAAAAAACACCATTTTTTTACAATAAAAAATCTCAAAATGTCCGTTAAAAATGAAAAAGTTTGACCATGAAAAATCACATATCTAAGAAAAGCAGTCGTTTAATTGATTATAAGAAAGTTTCAGTATATCATGTCAAATTTCTTTAATTTGAGAGTTTTCCTTTAGTTACAAATGTAGCTCCATGTCTGATGGTGAAATAAAAATGAATGTCTCAGAAAGTGGTGAATTAGTTTCCATAAATGGCAAATGAATCGGGCCAAGCTTAGTAACTTACAGTAAACAGACTACTGTAACATTGACGCACTCGTCGAACTGTTTAAAAGATTTGTGTTTATGACCAAAAATTTATACACAACTTCATTTATAAATTAATCTGAATTTCATAGCGCGTCGTCACAAATGAAAGTTATAAAACAAAATCTATAACCAGCAGATCTATACTTCTATAAGGAAAGAAGGGTATTTTTTTTTATAAAATGGTCCTAACTATAGAATAGATAGTTTACCACAGAAATCTTAAACGGAAGTTTCGACAATTTTAAACAGAAGAGATTTGAAAATAAATTTAACTTTACACACTGAAATAATTTTAATACCTCGAAGGTGTAAAGAATAAACCAACAATCTCAATCTTTAAAAGTGTCTTCATTGCACTAACCGACGAGTTCATGTTTACAATAGAAACAGTGGATGTGACTCCAATAAATTCATTACCTTTGTAGTCATGAATATTTATCGCTTATATTAAATTGATAAAGATTTTATCGAGGTCGCACCAACTGTTTCTACAGCTAAGATCAGTTACTCATGGAAGTAATATATATAAATATATTACTTCCATGGTTACATGTAACATGATTTCGTCGATTCGCACGACGAAACCAATGTCTATGACAGAACACACATTCTAGATTATGTATTTTTGTTTCCGTCAGTTCGAAAGTATTTGATCATTTCAACTCCTGGCCACAGACCACAATTAAATTCTCTATTAGTTCTTTATAACGTTTTGTTGAATTAAAAAAAATGCACCTAATCTTTTTGTTAATTTTTGTGTGTGTGTAAAGTACAGTTCTAGTCCAAAAATATATCCAACATTCAGAAAGATTGCTCTGCTGTATTTTACAAATTTAGCCAATACACATCCATACCCCTATGGACAAGTCAAGAGATGTTCCGAAAACTGTAAATATCACCTTTTTGCACCTTGCCTAATCACTCTTTCCATATTAAAGTCAGTTAAAATAAAACATCCAAAAGTTTATTTCAGCTCTCTTCTTTCATTTCCAACCCAGAAAAACTAAGAAATATATGAGAAAGGGAAAGAAAAAAAAATAAAGAAAAAATACACTGTAATTAAAGGGAACTGGATCAATAATTGTGGTCTTGGGCCTCCTTTTGTATTTCATAATATGTGTCATGAACAAAGACATATGTTCGATTGAATAATGATTTCCTCGTAACAAATGATAGACATTTCGGAGATCCCGTATTTGATCCTTTACCGTTAAAATGAAAATGCCAATGACAGAGGTTGGTTATAAAAAATGTTTTACTGTGTTAAAAAAAACCTTCGACTTAAACAATGACAACTTGCACGTTGGACATGAAATATTTTGTCGATGAAGAAAATAAAATTATGTCACTTCTGAAATAAGTTTGTCGATAATGTAACTTTTTCTGACGGTAAAGAAACGCGAATTCGATCACTACTCTGTTACGGGCTGTATTTGTTATTCTCGTGGGATTTTGTCTGTTGCTTGGTCCGTTTCTGTGTGTGTTACATTGTAGTGTTGTGTTGTTGTTCTCTTATATTTAATGCGTTTCCCTCAGTTTTAGTTTGTTACCCCGATTTTGTTTTTTGTCCATGGATTTACGAGTTTGAACATCGGTATACTACTGTTGCCTTTATTATAAAAAAAAATAACATAAAATATATCAAGAAAGCACACAAATTACATACTTTCATTGACTTATAAATCCTTTAAAAGCAGCCTTAATAAAGTCTGTAAAACATATAATTCAGTGCATGTGGTTGTCCTTTGCTTATGTACATGTACTAACTAAATGTTGTATATATATATCATACCAGCATTTGTTTTTTTTTATACCCCCGCTTTAAAAAAAGGGGGGTATACTGTTTTACCTCCGTCCGTCAGTCCGTCCATCAGTCAGTCCGTCAGTCAGTCCGTCCCATGAAACTTTCGTCACATTTTTCTCAGGAACTACACATCCACCCTTTCTGTAATTTGGTATCAACATTTATATATGTCAGCCATACCGTGTGATGCGTTTTCAGATTCATCACTTGACAACTTCCTGTTTACCGAACACTTGTCTGATTTTACACATGATAGCCAAGTTGAAAATTTTCGTCACATTTTTCTCAGGAACTACAATACAAGGATTTCTGAAATTTGGTTTCAGGATTTATATAAGTCAGCTACACCGTGTGATGCGTTTTCAGATTCATCACTCGACAACTTCCTGTTTACCGAACACTTGCATATTTTTACACTATTAATATTATCCACTTGCGGCGGGGGTATCATCAGTGAGCAGTAGCTCGCAGTTTCACTTGTTTTATATATATATAAAAACAAGAGTGCACACGCTGAAATGTCTCGACTTCTTTACTAATCATTGATATTATGTTGACCTATAGATTATAAAATATTTCCATATAGTTGACCTATTGCATATATTAAAACCAAAACTAAAAAAACTGAACTTTGACCACTCAACCATGAAAAGATCACATGACACCTACCAGCTAGACATGTACACATTACAATAATTCCATACACCAAATATAGTAGACATATTGCATACAGTATAAGAAAAACAGACCAAAACACAAAAATTTATCTATAACCACTGAACCATGAAAATAAGGTCAATGTCAGATGACACCTGCCAGCTAGACATAAACACCATACAATCACTCCATACACCAAATATGGTAGACCTATTGCATACACTATAAGAAAAACAGACCAAAACACAAAACTGAACTATAACCACTGAACCATTAAAATGAGGTCAAGGTCATATGATACCTGCCAGTTGGACATGTACACCTTACAGTTCTTCCATACACTGAATATACAAGACCTATAGCGTATAGTATCTGAACATGCTGAGATATGGACTTGACCACCAAAACTTAACCTTGTTCACTGATTCAAGAATTGAGGACGAGGTCAAGCGAAAACTGTCTGACGGGCATCAGGACCTTACAAGGGACGCACATACCAAATATAGTTATCCAATTACTTATAATCAGAGAGAATTTAACATTACAAAAAAATCTTAACTTTTTTTGAAGTAGTCACTGAACCATGAAAACGAGGTCAAGGACATTGGACATGTGACTGACAAACTGCGTAACATGAGGCATCCATATACAAAGTATGATCGAAGCACCCAGGTCTTCTACTTTCTAAAATTTCTAAAATATGAAGCTTTTAAGAAGTTAGCTAACGCCGACGCCGTAGCACTATTCCTATGTCGAGCTTTCTGTGACAAAAGTCGTAGGCTCGACAAAAATGGATATAAATCAGGCCGTTTTATAGTTTTCTGTTTGAAATGCTTTACATTTGTTATTTCTGGGTTATTTAGATCTTACTATACAGTATGGGTTAACTCATTGTTGAAGGATGTATAGTGTTAATGACAGTAACATAGAAAGTATGTGACTGTCAATTGATCTCTAGCATGTCTACAAATGTACTTGTTATCATGGTAATCAAGAATGCTTTCATTACTATCGGTTCCGTTCGCCCTAATAACATGTTCTCCCTGGGTTCATTCGCCCAAAGAGTCCTTTCGTCCTACTAAAAAAATAATATTGAGGGCATTGAGGTTAAATGCAGATATTTTTAATCTTTAAATTGATGAAAAATGTATCATGAAAATATCTAAAAGCTGATGATTTGTTTTTTATCAATTATTGATCAATGACAACAATTCTCATTGATTGTTTTGATACTTATCTTTGATGGATTATTAACGAAAATAACTTTTGTTTGAAAACAAAAACTGGTCAGCTTGCAATTAACAAAAACAATGATGTACGAAGTGTACATGTATATCATGAAAGAATTATCAAGTTAATTTTATACTAGTTAACTAGTCTCATAAAATAAACTTATTATTCCACAAATATCCAGTCAGTTAGTGTTTTAATATACCGAAATAGACAACAAAGTACTATTAAAACGATATAGTTGGCCAAAATTACTTACTTGAATTCGTAAAGTTACTTATATTGCAGACTGGGATATGAAATGTGTTTAAATTACAAGTTGGCGCATTTGTCACGGTCTGAGAATTATTTTGAACAGACACTTGATGTGTTTCAAAGTTGGTAATTTTATTCAAAACATTAGCAATAGCTTATTCATCAGTCAAAAAATCTGGTATTTCAACATCATTCACATCATATGGAATATAAGACAAGAAAAAGTTGATGTTTTAGACGGCACTAATACTGTCACTGGTTTTGGACCAGTTCGGTACTTTTGGATGTCTTTGCGCGTCAGACATTTTCCGTGTTTCTTCTAGCTAAGTCCATTGCTGTACCAAGCAAGAGCCTACTCTGACTTATGCCCACTAAGGCCAATAATAGGTCTACTTTCAATGCCCTCATCATCAACGGCTATGCAGTTACTCCGTACTTTGGGCCATAATGAACAGGGTACAAGTCATTCTTTTAGAAAATGGTAATCCTTTGGAGAAAAAACACCGATTTTTTGTGATTCATATTTAAAGTATTTTTAAGTAGCTAAAGAGAAAGCCTACACATTTGGAATTTGATGCCAAAATTTTATGGATGTTGTGGATTGTCGCAGGAAATCAGGTTAATCTGAGTCAGGCATTACCTGTGAAAGGGGACGAAGTCTGTACGAATTAGTTTTTTATGCCTCACCTACGATAGTAGAGGTGCATTATGTTTTCTGGTCTGTGCCTCCGTTCGTCCGTCCGGTTAAAGTTTTTGGTCGAGGTAGTTTTTGATGAAGCTGAAGTCCAATCAACTTGAAACTTAATACACATGTTCCCCATGATATGATCATTCTAATTTTAATGCCAAATTATAATTTTGACCCCAATTTCATGGCCCACTGAACATTGAAAATGATAGTGCAAAGTTCAGGTTAAAGTTTTTGATGAAGTTAAAGTTACATCAACTTGAAACTTAGTACACATGTTCCCTATGATATGATCTTTCTAATTTTAATTCCAAATTAAAGTTTTGACCCCAATTTCACGGTCCATTGAACATAGAAAATGATAGTGGGAGTGGGGCATCCGTGTACTATGGACAAATTCTTGTTTTAAGGATTATTTACCCTTGTGTTGATCCAATGCTAAACATATGGAAATTTTATAGAAAAATCATCAGACTTTATCCTTGTACTCTCATATTTGGCAATTTGTTGACTGATAGATATAGGATTATTGCATGCCGTGCCAGCATTGATTTCCTTAAAACAAGTTTATTAAAGGAGTAATTGGTTCAAACAAATATAAATATTAACCAAATCAAGTACACCTTTTAGGGTGCAATCGACTTAGCACGTGTGTTTGGGAATTTACAGGTTTGTTAGAACTTTTTATAAAAAATAAATGCTAGCACATCATAAAACAGCAGGTGAGTAATCTATGTTTCAAATTTTATAACAAAAATCTCTGTATTAAAAGGCTGGATTTTCTATAAAAATCTTGGTTTATTTGCAACAAAGTCCTCTTTTTCTATTAAATGCAATGAAACAGTTAATACTAATGCTTTCATCAAGTTACCCCTTGGTATATGTAAAAAATCTCTATTATTCATTATATCTGTAGTTTTGATACTATTGAAGTTTGAAAAGTATGTACAACAAGAGGCTGTCACAACGACAGCAAACCGGATTTATTAACATTTATTTTTGTCCTGGCAATATCACAAGAACCATTACTGATGAATGGTGAAAGTGACAATCGTCAATATCAAATTCGACCTCCGTTTTGTCATCAGTATCAACATATTAAAATTTGAAAAGCTTAGATTGAATGGTTCATGAGTAAATGCAATAAAGTGAATGGAAACGCCATTTTACGATCTTTCAAGAACCATAACTCCTGAACGGTAAAAGTCAAAATCGTCATTATTGAACTTGACCTCTATTTTGTCATCAGTAACATCATATTAAAATTTCAAAAGCTTTGGTTGAATGGTTCATGAGAAAATGCACGGACACGACGGGAAACACCATTTTTCAATCTTTCAAGAACCATAACTCCTGAACGGTAAAAGTCAAAATCGTCATTATTGAACTTGACCTCCATTTTGTCATCAGTAACAGCATATTAAAATTTCGGAAGCTTTGGTAGAACAGTTCATGCATAAATGCACGGACACGACTGGAAACTCCATTTTTCAATCTTTCAAGAAACACAACTCCTGAACGGTAAAAGTCAAAATCGTCATTATTGAACTTGACCTCCATTCTGTCATCAGTAACAACATATTAAAATTTGGGAAGCTTTGGTAGAACAGTTCATGCGTAAATGCACAAACACGACTGGAAACTCCATTTTTCAATCTTTCAAGAACCATAACTCCTGAACGGTAAAAGTCAAAATTGCCATTATTGAACTTGACCTTCGTATAGTTGTCAGTAATAACATATTAAAATTTTAAAAGCTTTGGTTGAACGGTTCATGAGTTAATGCACGGACAACATTTGATTGCCGCCCGCCCGCCCGCCCTCCCGCCCGACCGCCCGGCCGCCCGCCGTACATCCCCAAATCAATAACCAACATTTTTGTCACAAAAATCCGGTTAAAAATGGCTATTGTCAGGGACCGGTCAAAATTTATCGTCACATAGGACCGGAGCAAAAAATAAAAACATTTAATAAAAGTTACAACCCTATGGCTATCTGACTGAAAAAAAATGATGTCCTATCCTACTTTTCCAATGTATTGTAAATAAAAGTATACCTACATAATAGAGGCATTTAACATATGTTGTCTTTATAATATTATCAAAAGCAACAGTTTCATGTTTTATTTTGTTGATTCACATACAATTACAGGCATGGCATTATCATAAATTATACTATGAATATAGCATTGAAAAAAACAAAGACATTGCATAATGCAATCAAACCACAAATAGGTGTTTGTTAAACTGAAAAATTAATGAAGCTGCATGTATCTTATATAGAATTTTATCAATACCTTTAAATATTAATTATAAAAACAAGCTCCAGGAGAAACATGAAACTCAATAGCATTTGGTTTAACTCTCTCTATATATTTGAACATGAGGACGAAAAGGTTGCCTTGGAATGTGTTTTTTAATTAGGAATGGTAATAATTGCTTTAACATTTCCCCATTTACAGAAAATGTACCTGATGTGACCCCCGAATGATTTTTGCTACTTTGTTGGTTGATGTAAATTGTACATGATGTATGTTTGTTGCACTTCACCATATACCTTCTTATTACTGAATTTAATAATAACATTTATCATATGTTTAGTAGTAAATACAGTAGTTTTGCATATTTGATAAATAGCCTGCTGTTTAATCAATATCGCGCAACTTTGATGCGCACCCTTTATCGCATACCCTTTATCACACCCCTACTTTGTTTTCTTTTTTTTTTTTACATAAAGTCAGTTTTGTTTTGTTTTGGTTTTTTTTGCTTAAGAAAAATTTGCTCAAAATAGGTCAATTTTTTGAATGACGCCATTGTTTGGTATGTGACGTCACGAACGTCAAGTTTTCATATTGTATTCGACGTCACAAGCGTCAAGTTTTCATATTTTTTAGCACACTAAATGCAACTATAAAAAATACAAAACACACAAATAAATACAATAATAAACAAAATATTTTTTTAAATAACAGCACGCAAATTGTAGGGTAATCCAGGTGCTTCGGATATAAAGTAATTGAGCAGTTCTTTTAAGGCCTTTGAAACAAAACAAAAGTAGAACTGTAGGTAACCCAGTGGTATGGGTCAGAAAACAGTTCATATAATATAATATTCTGTTGAAATATATGATAAAGCGGATAATACATGGCAAAATTCGTATCACATGCCGTATCACCCTCGACTAATATCATCACTCGGGCCTAAAAGCCCTTGGGCTGATATTGATGTCTCGGGATGATACGACATATGATACGGATTTTGCCATGTATTATTCTCTATGTACATGTAGGTAACCCTACAATAAGGGAGGTAAAGCATGTATAATGAAAAGACTGAATAAACAAAAGGAGATATTCAAGCATGACTTTTTAGATGTCTTTACTGCAATGTCTGAATTTTAAAATGACCATTTATCTTAATGTAATGTAGTCTTGAAATTTTTTTTGTAAACAAATACGTCTTGATCTCGATGAACAAGTGTGCAAACTGATTTCACTTTGTAGGTCATTATTATCCTCTTCACTTTCATCGCTAGAATCTGTGTCAATAGCTTTTCTAAATTTCATGCAAAATTGGGTCCCAACTATACAATATAATTCAGCAAACAAACTGTCAGTCTTTTCAATTTTTAAAGTCCTAGATCCATCTTTTCATTATAATTAATCACGTTTATTACATGTAATTCAACAAACTGTAAATCAATGTTACATTATTTTGCAATACTTCAAGTTGTCATAGTTTGATTTCTGTTCCTATTTTTTGTTTATGCTTACTACATGCAATTTATTTTTATTTATAAATTTAACTGTTTTCATGCAATATACTGTACATGTATGTATATACATTTTGTCTAGTCATACACCATTGAGTGTCCAAAAGCAAATTTAATCCATCTCATTTAAAATTATTAAATATACAAATGTACTGTACACTTTAATAAGATAATTAAATACCAAAAACAATATATGTAAACTAAATGTACATGTGTTCCTTCATTTTGTACCCGTTTTTTGTGCTTTAAATAACTCAGCTAAATTTTTGCCTAATGTGGCTTCATATTCAGTTTTTTTGTTATGCACTATTTTTACAATATTACCTGTAAGTAAGAAAATTTGTTGTACTGTATAACAAAAACGTCTATTTATTTTATAAAACATTTAAAATGATTTTAGAAAATAAATACATATCTGTTTCTGGTTACAATTGGTTGAAAAATTTGGTAGTGAGGTTTAGAAGTTATGTTTCTATAAACATTGTTGTGTCATGTATTATATTACATTTTTATGATTTTTATTTACTAAAGAATTTTTATTTTTATCTAACATGTTATTATTTTTTTGTTATATATTTTGTTTTTTGTTTTATCAACTTTATTTATTTTTTTATTATTTACATGAGAATTTAACTTGATTTCATGATTTTTCTTATTCTAGTCATTACATGTAGTTAAAAATGCATAACTTTATTGACATTATTTTTTTAATTCAATTTATTAAAACATTACTGTTTACATGTACATAGTTATTCCAATTATGTTAATATTTCCAATTTCATGAGATAGTTATATCTTTTTTTACATTTATATGTTATAGACTGTTATTTCAAGTTTTGATATAATGTTAATAAAAATTATTTCAAAGTAATCGTTTGAAAAAAAACTTGTGTCCTATGTATATTATCTGTGAAAAAAGTGATGTCCCAACAAAAGCGATTCCGGAAAAAAAGTATTTGTCCTACTGCACTTTGCACCGGTCCTATGTGTAGATGACATTTGACCGGTCCCTGAAGGGGTCATAAACCTTAATGCAAAGATAATTTAACTACAAAAAATGTTCATAAAGAAACGGAAATACCGCAAATACGTTTCCAATTTTGATCCTGTTAGGGATTTTAGTTGTTACGAAATTTTAAAGGAGTAGGTCCGGTAAGGGCAGATTTTGGCCTCAAATTTCAGGTTGATCTAACGAAAGATTAAGACTTTTTCAAACACTTAAGTGTGTATTTCAATTGATTCAATTAGTTTATGTGAAAGATTTTAACTGATGTCATTGAAAACGCTCCGATTCCAGCTTAAATATGAAAAATCTGCCAAGTATGCCAAAAAACGTCACTTTTCAGATAGTTTTTGTCAAAATTGAAAGGGCCGCATCCGTGTTCATCCTCAACCTTTATATATGTTATGTAATATCATCAAATACAACTTACATTTCAATATTATTGTTGAACATGAATGTGGCCACTTTCATTTAAGACGGAAACCGTCTAAAATTTAACTAAAATGCTAAAATTGTGAAGATTTCAGTTATTTAGCATGATGCTAGTATCCGATATATGTGCATTGTATTTTCAAAAACAGCACATATGAATGTAGCAGAAGCATTCTATTGTCATTGATATGTATATTTACACAAACCCTTTAATCTTTTTTAAATTAATACTTTAACAGCTCTTTTGGAGTTTTAACAGATTTATGGCTCATATATTTACAGTTTTTAAAAGAGTAGGTTCAGTAAGACCCCTTTTTGGCCCAAAAATATAGCTGTTTTACAAAATTGCGAAATGTATTCTTCAAGCTATTTACTGGAAAGTAGAATGTTTCTGCTACATACATATGTGCTGTTTTTGACAATACAATGCATATTTATGTTCAAAATTATTTTTCGAATTAACATATATTATATTACTTTGTAAACAAACGTTATAGTATAAAAATAATAATGATTGTAATATTGTAAGAAAAAATACTGTTATTCAGTTTAATATGAGCAACACGACGTGTGCCACATATGGTGCAGGATCTGCTTACCCTTCCGGAGCACCTAAAACCCAGTTTTTTGTATTGTTTAGTCTTAAGTTTTCTATGTTTCTTGTGTACTATTATTTGTCAGTTTGTCTTTTTCTTTTCTAGCCATGTTCAGTTTATTTTGGATCTAGGAGTATGAACGTCCCTCTGGTATCATTCGCCCCTCTTTTAGTAAAAGAACTATTCTCTTCAATGCAAATGTTTTCATGAAAAGAAACTTTCGAGGATTTTCTCTTTTTTGTCTTTTCAATCCTTAATCTAACTTAAATTAAATAACACAATTAACTCTTTATCTTAAATTAAAAAAAAAAATAAACAGTACATACAAAAATGGTAAACATTAATTTTAATTTAATTACAAGTTTATTGATGTTATGACAAATGCCCTTCTTTTTATATAGATTTTGTGTATATAAATGCAGCTTTATTTTTCAATCAACTCACTATTGAATTATTATTTTAAGTACTTACCAAGTTTGATTTAAATATATTTTATTTACCAGTTTTATACCATGTAAAATAAAAATGTATTGAATGTAAATCCTTGCAATATCTAAAAATGATATTCAAGGATCTTATTATAGGGTTCAATTAGTAGCCTTTACAACATTATTAAAACCTGTTGAAGAATTGATAAGATATCTGAAAAGTATTTAAATACACGGGCTCGGTAAACAGCATCACCGTAAAAATGTGAAATGCTATCCTGTTTCTAATTAAATTCTACAGCCACATCCAAACTTTCAAACTAAATATTTGTGTTTATGAAATAATTTAAGTAAACATGGTAAAGATTTTAAGTAATTTGTTGTAACAATATCCTTGACTTTATTATTAATCAGTGCTGCATAGATAACATACTAGGTTCATGTTTACAAAAATTAATCCTTCATTTAAAGATTCATAATTAGAATACTCAAGTGAATCATTTTGATTGTAAACAAGTGACAAAAAATAACAAAACAATTGATTACAAAAAAGAAGAAAAAAAAACAAAAAAAAAACAACGAAATAAATCGATCTGTAGCAACTAAGGTGACACAAACAAATTTTGACAATTACATCTGAGTAAGCTGCATATATTCATTTTCTATCCAAACACATCATCATTGCCTGTTGCAGAATGACGTATCATTGGAAAATTACTTTGAAATCTTTGTCTCCTATAAAAGAGAATCAAATCTGAGTTACATATGTTATAATTGATTGGTTCAGTATTTCTGTTAGCGGATGTTTATTTGTTATAGATATAATTTTCTTGGCCACATATTAATATAATATATATTATTAAGTGTTTATGAATATGACTTTTGTCTAGCTATAAATTCAGCCAAAATAGAGGATTTTGTGAATCTAATGAGACGTTTGTTATCCATTCAATTGATGTGTTTTCTAGCTTTAAATGTTGTCATATGATCAGATACTTTCTATTTAGAATCCGTGTGAGGTCGGTATTTTTGTTATTTTACTTTTTGTTCGTCATTAGAAGCAATACAAGTAAAAAGAAACGTAGGATATACGAAAATTGAACTGAAAACTAATATTACACAATAAGACTAATTATATAATTTGGTACTTAGTTTTTCAGTTGGATTTCATATTTTGTATTGAAAGTGATAATGAATCTCCTCTATTATTTGAAAATGCCTGTACTAAGTCAGAAATATGACAGTTGTTGTCCAGTCGTTTGATGTGTTTTTTTTTCATTTGATTTTGCCATTTCATTAGACTTTGAATTCTCCTCGGAGTTCAGTATTTTTGTGATTTTAATTTTAATTATTTTTGTACATATACATGTATCTGTAGGCTTATTTCCTTGAAATTTAAATAATTAATGTATCATTGGTGTACATTCTTCAATATCGCAAAAAAATAAATATGCTAAAGATTTTTTTTTACATTTTAAGTATATGCATGCTTGTGACAAGTGTTTTACTTTATTTGATGGTCTTGAAAACATAACTTTCCATTATCGCCATTAGTTCTATATTTTCTGGTGCCTTAAGTAAACATGACCAATATCAATAACTCAGTTTTAATCAACGTAATAACACTCACAGTGGGTATAATTGATATTTATCAAGATAAGTGTTTGTGAAAAATACGTGTAATGAATTGTATGATTTTTTTTTGGTTTTCTTCATTTTCCTAAATTTTATTAATTTAATTTAAGACATTAAATACATTTACTTCATCTTTGTTAGTTATAATTGTTTTAAAACTGGTTGCTTTCATTTTATTGTCATTTGGATCTTCAATGCTCTTCAACTTTGTGCTTGTTTGCCTTTATAAATATTTTGATATGAGCGTCACTGATGATCGAGTCTTATGTAGACGAAACGCGTGTCTGGCGTACTAAATTATAATCCTTGTACCTTTGATAACTATTTACTTTTAAATGTGTGCGTTAAAAACAAACGTTCCTGCAAATATATATCAACGCGTTTGAAAAATTTAAATATACTTTGAAGGTTAAATAGTACATGAACAAGTAACTTATAAAAAGGATAGCAAGATGAAAATAAATATTTTTTTCAATGTAATATCAATCACAATTTATTTGTTTGTACCCTTATAGTATTGACCAATTAAGATAAACTAAAAGATATCCGAAATTGACAAACAATTGGCACAATTGTGTTTGTAAAGTTTAAAAGTTTATTCTTAATTAAATACGTTAACAGATACAATTCATTATTTCGTTTAAAAATATTATAGGTGATCATGTTACACTTGAACTAGATGTTGAAACGCAGCTTTAATTGTCATAAAAAGCATGTCTGGCGTAAAGGCTATATTTCTGTAATTATAGACAATGCAATGTCATATACGAACTCTCTTTGCGGCTAAACCTGTAGCACTTTAACTATGAAGTTCAGTAAAAAACAAATATATTCTAGAATGGAAAGTTGATATGCCCTACTATTTTATTCAAAACATAGGGCTGTGTGGCATAATTTTCAACCTATAATGGACCAAAACTTTTCAAACTTGTACTAAAATTCTGTACTACCCATATCATTACTTGGGCTTACTTCAGATTTCAATTTTCACAGCAACTAAAGTTTATATAACTGTTGCATTCATTAGTTTTGTCTCTATAAGATTAAACATATAGATCTTATCTGAAAACCAGTACGTTAACAAAACAAAATATCAATGAATATTATTTACCTCCCTAAAAGGAGTGGTTTGAGAAACAGATGTATAAACTAAGTGCAACATATAAGTTAATACAAAGCATGATAGAAGATGAGTGTTTATGTTATTAGGTTTTAAATACCTTTACAATGCAAATTCAATCAATTCTCATCTCTATTAATTTCAGATGAATTGTCTCATATGAGATGTTATTCTATGAAACTTATGCAAATTGACTAATTTGATCTTTTTGAAATGATCAAATCATTCATATCTTTTTATAAGTTGGACATGACCAATCTCTTGCTAGATATTTCAAATAATCATATTTTAAATGCTAAAAGTAAAAATGCTTAAATCATATTTGACAACATTTTCGAATTTTATATTTCTATCTGACTTAAATTCACAATGATTATTTAATTAAGCACATATTTACAACATAAGTAATCTTCTTGTTTGTCTATTGCTATTTAATTTTGGGAGAGAATACCGTATTTGATCCCCAAAAAGCAATGCAATTATTTTTTTTACTATCTTCATTAAAATAAAATGAAATGTTACCAATAATGTTCATTCATGCATTTATTTGTAGTTTGTGTATGAACGGAACAATTTTACTGTGAAACCTACAAACATTTCTTCCATAGCAACACACATTTCGTCAATAATTTATTTGGCCTTTTTAACTTTTTTGGATTCGAGTGTCACTGATGAGTCTTTTTTTTTTAAGATGAAACGCGCGACTGGCATAAATACAAAATTTAATTCTGGTATCTGTGATGAGTTTATTTATAAAAATCTCACACGTTGCACATGATAATCTTCTGTTTTGTCAAATTTAACTTTGTTCTGAAGTTTATCAAAAGTCATAAAATATCTGATGTCTTTTTAAGCCATGGCGTTGTTAGTTTAAACGACAAACAGACAAATAATAGTACACAAGAAACAACATAGGAAACTACAGACTGAGCAACACGAACCACACCAGGTTCTCTGGAAGTTTAAGCAGATCCTGCTCCACATGTGGCACACTGTGAGAATTGGATATCGCTTGATATCAACTATTGTAATTTAATTAATTAGCCCAGGGCTCGTTAATTGTTGTACTGAAATTCAAATAACTCGGGTTATGAAACAAATCAAAATTTGAGTCACTTCCTGATTTCAAATGTAACAAATTTAAAGTTATGTCTTTGTTAAAACTTTAAGTGAGAGCTATTGTCTTGAAACTTCGTTTACGATCTTGCAATGCAGTTTTAAATAACTAACCTTATTGATTCAGATATTTAGTCTTTCGACCTCTCAGATCGTCCTTGGCCTCTTCGTGTGTTCTTTACTGGATAGACTTTCTTCTTTACTGGATAGACTTTGTTCCTTACTGGATAGACTTTGTTCTTTACTGGATAGACTTTGTTCTTTACTGGATAGACTTGAATCCTTAAAAATGTAGGTTATAAAAATATTCGATATACTAATACGCAAGAGGCACTTTGGTTATCAAGTCCTATTTAACAATCATTTTTATCAAGAAATAAATAAAGGCAACAGTAGTATACCGCTGTTCAAAACTCATAAATCCATGGACAAAACCAAAATCGGGGTAACAAACTAAAACTGAGGGAAACGCATTAAATATAAGAGGAGAACAACGACACAACATTAAAATGTAACACACACACAAACAGCAACGGACTAAGCATTAGACAAAATCTTGTGAGAATAACAAATACATCAAAACCTAATACATGAATTTGGGATAGATAAGTACCGTGACACGTCTTATAGTAATGTGAATTCACACTCAAAAATAAGAGAAAACAAACGACACAATGGAAACACAACGTTAAAATGTAACACACACAGAAACGAACTATAATATAACAATGGTATAATATAACAATGGTTATATTCCTAACTTGGTACAGGACATTTTTAAAGGAAAAATTGGTGGGTTTAATAATATATACTAAAAACTAATATTCTACTTGTTTGATGGCTAGTTTCTAAAACATAATACGCGCACATTGTGATTGCACATATGAATTTCCCACGATTTCAACATTTTTGACTGGTTATTTTTAAACGAGTAATGTTGTTTGCAAATTGTACTGAAAATATAACGCAACAGAACACGTTGCACGTACACATGATGTACAATGAATATATTTATTTATGCATCTTTAAATAAATCAAAGCACCTAAAAATAAAGATGACTTTCTACAAAAAAAAATGAGAAAAAAACAACCCAACGAGAGAAACACCTCAAGGACACCAATAGGTGTTCATCAATGCACGAAAAATCCGCATTATAACGCAGGCCAATTTATAGTATGAAAATAAAAATATGTGGTATGAGAGCATATAAAACTCTGTCTTCCAACACGACGATATAACAAATGACGAGCTAACGGATAAATTCTCTACCTGAGACAAAATAACGTAAACTCAACTATTCATTGTGTAAAGGTCATCATTAACCTTCAACAATGCAAAAATCTATCCACAAAATGAGCTTTTAAAGTTTCGTGCAATTTTATAATATATTATTAAGCTTCAATAGTTAATCATAAACCTTATTTGTATATATAATAGCAGTGTTGTTTCTATCGTACACCAAACAAATTTTTTGAGAATGTATATAATTCAAGAAAGTTAATACAATAACATGAATAAGTAGATCTGATTCTTACTGCATACAAATGATTGACATACTTTTATCATGGCTTGATATGATTAAGACTTAGTATATAATGTCAAAAAATTTCCAGAAAGCCGCTTTTTCATTTACATATTAAGTGATATGCTTTTATGAAATGCGACACTTTGAATGTGTATGGCCTGCGTTATTGCATTAATATGATATTACTTACGATTTTTTAACAAATGTAACAATTCCGACTATTACTATCGCAGCGATAACAAACAGGATAAACGTATTTGCAATTAAAATGCCAGTGATTGTCTTGAAGCTTTGGTTGTTTATATTCCCTGGTGCCTTAAAAAAATATATGCAGAAATATGTTACACAATCATTTATAGACTAGAATTTGGTAAACGTATTCATGTAACAGCTCATCATTTTAAAGGTAAAACGTTATTTCGGTAAACTTAAAAACAAATAGCCTTAAGTCATAGGCTGAAAATCCATAGTTATTTTTCTTTTCAATCGGCATCAATATGTCTTAGTTTGGTTTATATGGAAGTTTAAGTGTGTGTACAAATAACCTATGAAAAGATTTGCCAAAGAATTCGGAAATAAACGATTCATGATTCCTTTTTTACATTGTAATATAATAACCTACATCTATAGCAATTCCGGTTAAATATGTTAAATATTCGCTCAGACAGTTTCTGTTATTTTGTTCAAAAAGATTTGACATTTTTGTCGAGACGTTGATCATGTTTGCTCCAGCAAAACCCCATTTATAAATGTATTCAAAAAGATATATTATCTTAATATATCTTATAAATGCACAGGAATACACAGTTCTGTTGGAATAAGAAATCGGGTAAAATTTAGTGTTGTTGCTATTAAAAACATTCATTTTATATATGTTCTGGAAAAAAACACAAAACAAGTTTTCATTGATACTTATAACGCTCTGCATTCAGACAGCGTTTTAGTTTCATGATTTTTGTAGATACTTCATATGCAAGGCCTACCATCAGAATAAGCTAGCTCCCGTAACTGCTTCGTGTTTGTAATTTGAAAACACGGAAATATACATTGTCTTAGAATTTAAATCCCAAACGGATTCATATCCTTCGTACTATTCAAAACTTATATAACGGCGATAGAATTAATTTTGTAGTACTTAAATGTGATGTCACAGTTCTGACCTTAGTTTTTGAAACTGAATCAAACCGATGATCTCATTGTAGGTTGATAAGTTTCTTAAGTTAAGAAAAAAACCTGTGAAGTTGATTTTTGACGGCAATTTTGTTTGATCTATTTCTAGGGTTTGCACTCAAAACAGACTTTTTATTTCGTAGCAGACACTTTGCTTGCAATCAACCCAATAATGGTCGGTCAATTTAAGTTAATGACCATTTCTGAATATAAACTGAAAAAATGTCACTGAAATGTCTAAATAGTATTGAAATAACCAGCATGAGTCTTTTGTAGACGAAATGCGTGTCTGGTGCAGATACAATATTTCAATCTTTCTATGATGAGTTTATATACAGTTCAAAGATGATCAACTAGACATTAGTTCTTTGTGTGCAATATGGGCATTAAAGAAAAACTATTTACAGGAATTTAAATTAAAAAAAAATAGTTCGTTATAAACTTACATTTGCACTGAACCGTGAGTCTCTTGTAACGAAAATGCGTGTAGAAAAATCACTAGTTGTCAACACATATTTCGAATTTTGGGGGTGTCCTTCTTTATTGTTTGTAGTTTTTGCGTGGCTAATAGCCACTATTCTTCCTTCTGTTATTTTCGTGGTTAACTTGAAAGGTAAACCTTTACTTGTAACTGCTCTTGTTGACTTGGTTGTTGAAGGGTGAGCGTTTCCTGTGCAAATGCAATAGAAGTAAAAGTTCCTGTTTTGACTTATTATTGTTCACTTGCTATACATTGTGACTTGGATGGAGAGTTGTCTCGTTGGAACTCATACCATATCATCTTATTATACATTATATATATATATATATACATTTATAATGATATCTTATTTCAAGAACTTCAAATCAATATATCATAGACAATAATACACAATATTGGAAAAAAATCTTTTAGATTATATCACACGCAATAATAACAATTTCTGGTTACTAATTAGCCATATTCAAAAATAAAAACTTAATAGTGTTATATCAGCACAACAGATTTCATGAATGAGCTTTGATTAAGGTTCTAAAAAAATACTTAAAGACGATACAAAATACCCTACGGTCGACATAAATATTATACAAACCTGATATTTCATGAGTTTATAAAAGTTTAATTTTGGATCTAATTTTATTCTTTATTCAAACCTTTGTATAAATTGATAACTTCAAAACAGTTTATTCACCCTCCTAAAGAGTTATTAGGAAATAGATATGTTCACTTTGATCTTCTGACCGACAGTACAACCCTCGACAAAGTTGCGTCTATTGGCTGTGCGTGATTAACACATTTTCTTCCACGACAGATGGTCAGAATAGGGATGTCAGATATGAAAACTCGCGTAGGGAGAGATTCCTGTTCTATGAAAATGACGCATTCTCTGAATACCTTTGAGTTGTTTGTTTATTTTGTTAATTTGTTCTTATTCTGAACATATTTAAAATATTTGACACTGGAAATATTTGTCGTAGAGAGAGTAAAAAGCATAAATAAACCTCGTGTTCATTGTACATTTTGTACATCGTAGTTCAGTAATAGGACCGGACATCGTTGATCCATTCTTATACTGTCTATATTTGGTTCCTAAAAAAACTAGAAACTTTCAACGTGCTGTGAATTATTTTTTTACTCACCGCATATGTCACATGTTTTTCCGGAGCAATTTAGGTTCGTACAAACAACTTCAACTAGAAGTTCAAATCTAAATTGAAGATAAAATACAACAACTTATAAACGAGTCCAAATACATATATTTATACATTGAGAACTTCACAATTAAAGTATGCTGTGAATGTGGCCATTCCGCAAATTCGTTTATATTTCATAATGCAAAAACTAGAACTAATTGTTGTATCGCTTCTGAGTGTTTTAATAATAAAATAAAAAAAAATATACATATTATTAGTCTTGAAAAAATGAGTATTTGTGCAGAAATGCATGGATATACTGAACATGTATAATATACTTGTGCCTGCACAAAATCTTACATTACTAAGTTTTATCGTGTATTTAGTAGTAAATACAGTAGTTTTGAATATTTGATAAATAGTCTGCTGTTTAATCCGTATCGCTCAACTTTGATGCGCACCCTTTATCACACCGTTATCCTGAATTACTTCCTTACTAATTATCACACCCTTACCCTTTATCACATCTCTCCCATTTATCGCACCCCTATTCAAATTTCCCATTTATAACAGTAATGATTCCGACTAAATTCATCTTTTAATATGAAAGCTTCTAAAGAAGTATCTTTCCTCAACGGGTCCTAAATGAATAAACTCATCATATATACCAGGATTGAAATATCATATATATAAACCAGACGCGAAAATTTTTTAAAAGGCAAAATAAAGTTGAAGAGCATTGAGGATGAACAAAAACGTTTTGCAAAATACAGCTACGGTAATCTATTCCTGAGGTAGAAAAGCCGTAGTATTTCAAAAATTAAAAACAAATTTAACAGTTAATTTATATTTATGAACATCAATGATAACTCAAGTCAACACAGATGTGCTGACTACTGGGTTTGTGATACCCTCTGGGAAATAAATCTAGAAACTGTCATTAGGGCGTGTCGTCATTTATCGAATGACATCAATGTTTTGCATGTGACGTCATAGAAGTCGGGCTTTCATATTTCCTGGCGCTCTAAAAAAAAACTCAATGATATACCATACAAAACACACCAAAAAAAAATTGCTTTGAACTACAGGACGCAAATTTTACGGTAACCAATGTGCTTGGATGAATAATTTGCAAGCAGTTATGTTAAAGCTTTAAAAACGAATTAAAAGTTAATTTAAATGTAAACCTCCTTTGAAAGAAAAAAATATCTAAATCTTTATATATTTTCTTGTATTCTTAAATAATAAAATTTATTCCTATGAAGAATAAATCCGGTAATCGGAGGAAAGTAGGCTAAAGTTTTGGGAGTTGTTCCACTTTGTACATGTGGTAGAATTAATATATTATAAGTGACGTTGATTATTTTAACCTTGATAACTGTGACGTCATTCATTCTTTCTTTCCCACGCTACAGAAGAAAGAAGACGTAGAAAATTAGGTTCCGTACGAATTAACAAATATTGTTTCAAAAGATACCAACCCACCCACCACTTAAATGTAATTAATATGTATATATGTTATATCATGTTGTTCGATGTTCTGCTGTTTTTATGTGCTATTTTTCAGGTTGAAATGATTGATAGTTTATTTCGATTATAATCCCAGTCCTTCGTCACGTCTTCAGACAAGACTTCCGCCATTTGGCAGAAATAGCGACACAACATCTACAAATATATTATGCTCCTTATAATGAAATTATGTATCCGCTGATCTTCTCTTTCCCAGGGCCAGAGTCCGATATATTTTGGAAGCAATAATGTTAATAAGGATATTATGTTGATATATAAGGAATAACAATAAGGTGTCAATAAGGAATAAGGAATGGACAATAATGTGGAAATAAGGAACAAGGAATGGACAATAATGTGGAAATAAGGAATAGACAATAAGGTTTAATTATATTATATACATGTACTAGGGACTTGCCAATTATGTTTCTCGGCAGTCCCATTCTTTGTCAAGCCGTGGACATATAATTTTGTACTTTTGCCAAATAAAATAATTCCTACTTTATATTTGTATGTCATTTAGCCCCACGTTGTCTCATATAATTAATCATATTTTAAACAGGGTATGGGTATATCAATAAGTTTTCTATCCTTCTGTTATAATTGTTTTTATATATATAATAATTATTTATAATTTGACAGTAAGTTATACTACATGCCGGACGACTTATTTTTCCAAAAATAATCCTTTTTTATCATTTATTTCATCAGATACACACAAGTTTTTCACTTGATACCAAATGTTAGAGTGAAACTACAGAGTCTCCATCCTACAGTGTGTATGTGAAAAGTAAAATCACAAAAATACTGAGCTCCAAAGAAAATTCAAAACGGAAAGTCCCTAATCAAATAGCAAAATCAAAAGCTCAAACACATCAAACGAATGGATAACGACTGTCACATTCCTGACTTGGTACAGTCATTTTCTTATGTAGAAAATTGTGGATTAAACCTGGTTTTGCAGCTTGCTAAAAATCTCACTTGTATGACAGTCGCATCAAATTCCATTATATTGACAACGATGTGTGAACAAAACAAACAGATACAGTAGGTAAAATTGTCACAAATAAGGGAATTATGTATCGCAATTATTTAAGGTATATATATGTTGTTGTTTTTAGCTATTTTTACTGTCTATTTTAATTGTTTTTGAAAATTCTCAGCACAAATCTGTTTTCAAATATCCATTAACAGTATTAATTAATATTTAAATTGATAAAACCCAGAAAAAAACTACATACTGAAAACTTCCTTCTGCACTCCTCGTCTTTATTATGAATCCATTTGATGTTTGGTTTCTTCCAACTTCACAAGAGGTTGCAAATGGATGAATGGAGGTTCTTGAAGTTTTTGTTATTCCAATAATGACGTTCATAATACTTTTAATATGTAAGTAGACTAGCGGCTTATATGATCATGGACTATTAAACTAGAATATATGCATTATACGGGCTAATTCTAAGTACAGACAATGTGAAATTGTGTTCTACATGATTCATCATTGTAAACAATATTGATACCATGCACATTTGACTATTTTTAACCGGATTTTTGTGACAAAAATGTCGGTTATTGATTTGGGGATGCTCGGCGGGCGGCCGGGCGGCCGGGCAGTCGGGCAGTCGGGCGGCCGGGCGGTCGGGCGGTCGGGCGGGCGGCAATCAAATGTTGTCCGTGCATTAACTCATGAACCGTTCAGCCAAAGCTTTTAAAATTTTAATATGTTGTTACTGACAACTAAATGAAGGTCAAGTTCAATAATGGCGATTTTGACTTTTACCGTTCAGGAGTTATGGTTCTTGAAAGATTGAAAAATGGAGTTTTCAGTCGTGTCCGTGCATTTACGCATGAACTGTTCTACCAAAGCTTCCCAAATTTTAATATGTTGTTACTGATGACAAAATGGAGGTCAAGTTAAATAATGACGATTTTGACTTTTACCGTTCAGGAGTTATGGTTCTTGAAAGATTGAAAAATGGAGTTTCCAGTTGTGTCCGTGCATTTATGCATGAACTGTTCTACCAAAGCTTCCCAAATTTTAATATGTTGTAACTGATGACAAAATAGAAGTCAAGTTCAATAATGACGATTTTGACCTTTACTGTTCAGGAGTTATGGTTCTTGAAAGATTGAAAAATGGTGTTTCCAGTCGTGTCCGTGCATTTTCTCATGAACCATTCAACCAAAGCTTTTGAAATTTTTATATGTTGTTACTGATGACAAAATAGAGGTCAAGTTCAATAATGACGATTTTGACTTTTACCGTTCAGGCGTTATGGTTCTTGAAAGATTGTAAAATGGCGTTTCCATTCACGTTGTTGCATTTACTCATGAACCATTCAATCTAAGATTTCAAATTTTAATATGTTGATACTGATGACAAAATGGAGGTCAAATTTGATATTGACGATTTTCACTTTCACCATTCATCAGTAATGGTTCTTGTGATATTGCCAGGACACAAATAAATATTAATAAATCCGGTTTGCTGTCGTTGTGACAGCCTCTTGTAATCTGTTTGAAATTGACAAAGCTCTGCCACAAGAGAATTTATGTTATAACGTAGCATCACATTAGTGCCATTATTAAATACCCAAAATGATCAGATGATGGCAGTATAAGTAAAGTCGGTTTGCTTGCAGTTAGATTTGTTTTATTGTAATTGAGCTCAACATTCGGGAAAGGTCGTGAAAATTTCAAATGAACACTTTGAACAAAAATTTCTATCATGTTCAAATATAACTGTTAGAACAACTCCAAATACGATCTTCTTCGTTTTTGTTATTCTGAGTCCAAAGTGAATTTCGACGATTGCTGCTCGAATAATCTCTTATCATAGCCATGAGAATCAGTGTGAAAATTTTAAAACTTTGAAATAAGGGTACTTTCAACGGAGAGCAACAATCCGTTAAACCAAAGCAGTTAGGTACTGAAAAGTAGAAGAAAAAAATGCTCACAGAATCCGTTTTGAAATTTGAAAAATATATTTGTATTATGATTTCTTTTGTATATTTTTTAAATTACATATCTACAAGAGACCAAATGACACCGATATTAACAACTTTAGGTCATCGTACGTCCTTTAACAATAATATAAGCCCATACCACACAGTCATCTATAAAAGGCCCCGCAATGACAAATGTAAAACAATTCAAACGAGAAAACTAAGGGCCTAATTTATTTACAAAAAATGAACGAAAACAAATATGTAACACATCAACTAACGACAATCACTGATAAACAGGTGAAAAACAGGCTCCTGACTTAGGACATGTGCATACATACAGTATGTGGCGGGGTTAAACATGTTAGCGGGATCCCAACAATCACCCTTACCTGGGACAGTTGTTTAACATTACAATATAAGAACGAACTATAAAAATCAGTTGAAAAAAAACCTCATTGAATAGATAAAAATAGAGGTACATCTAACAAAAACACCAGAGTGAATGTTCTCTTTAAAGTAAGTTAAGGATTTGCTTTATATATTCTCTATTCTTGACATCTTCTACATTCACTTCTAAATTATAATAATAAAATCGAATTCAATACCTTGTTAGTATAAATAAATGTGAAGCTGCTTCCATCTACCGCCTTCAAATTTGTCTTTTCTTGATTAAAATCAGGTGGTAGAAGACAATCAATGGACATTTTACCACCACAAACGTTTTTGCTACAAAGCGCAAAAATAAAATAAAATAAAAACAACAATCAAAGCAGTATGTTCACCTTCTTGTTAATTTTTTACTTATTCTATGTAAGTCAATTATGCCAGTTGGATTAATGAAGTCTTAATTATATGTAGTCGCACCCGCAAAGTGGAAAGGGATAAATATAAGTTGCAAAAATTGCTTCCCAATCCGCTATAAATAAATATGTTTAAATAAACCAATATGTATAGCAAACAATCACTGATACATCTTTGATTGTGTTTATATATATTTTCATCTTTTAAATAACCGGTACTTATACATCCCGCCATTGTATTATTGTGCTATGGTAAGTTTTTGTTTTCTTGTTTTTAGTTTTTTTCTTATGTACTTTATCATTTGTTTGTTTTTATAGTGATGAAGGTTATTAAACAATGTTGACTACAGTATCGTTATTTTTTACATTTATACCTATAATGTCTGTTTGTTTTGCTCAAACATTATTGTTAATAGGGTGATATTGTATCCGACTGTCATACAATTGAGAGGTTCATCTATCTTTTAAACCAGGATTAGGCCACCATTTTCTACATGAGAAAATGCTTATACCAAGTCAAGAATATGACAGTTGTTATTCATTTGTTTGATGTGTTTAAGCTTTTGATTTTGTCATTTGATTTGGGAGTTCCGTTTGGAAGTTTTCTTGTAGTTCGGTATTTTTGTAATTTTACTTTTTTGGAGGGTTTCGAAAAAAGGTTATTTTTGTTATTTTACTTTTTTGGAGGGTTTGGAAGAAAGGAACAAGGAAGGGGATGATTTCTTTGCAATTTGTTAGCATATACTCACTTATTATAACATAGTTGAAGAAATCCGTTACTACAGTCTGTATGTCCATTCACACTGCAACTCGACGTCAACACTTTTACCTTTATAGTCATCTTCTCTTCGGCATTTATCCTTAATAACTAAAAAAACTTATTATATCAAATGTCCTATGAAGAAATACCAGGCGTTAGAAAATTTATAAAGTGCCTAAAACATCAAGCTAACAACTTTAGGGTAGATCTGAAACGACCGAGGCTTAAACCTTTGAGATTTTCTCCTGAAATTTGTATTTTAATTCGATTTATGGATGTTTTCTATGTTGTGGTTTGTATTCTATTGTTTGGTCGGGTTTTTTGCCAAGATGTTGTCAGTTTGTCATCGACTTGTCAATTTCGTATCTTCCACCTTTCTATCTTTGTTTGGCAACAATAATTATAAACAGATTTATATTGATGGGTGTTTAAGTCTAAGCCATGAATCTTAACTGATGTCGTCTCGTTTATATCTTAGATTAATGCACAGAAAAGTTTGGTGATGTGGCAAATGTTTTGTTGACACTGTTTAAATTCCAGAGTTTAATAGCTTGTCATGTATAGAAATACAATGATTCGATATCTTATCTGATGTATTTAACACTGACTGAATAAGCATGCGCAAATTACGTCATTAAGTCATAAATTACCGCCACTGAAAATAATTCTAAATATCTTTACTAAAATATGAATAAATAGATATTGAAATAAATCTATTAAATGAATAGTAATCATGAATTATCAACAAGTAATGAAAACAGTAAATAAAACATTAACGACGACATAATTCAAAGAAGGGTTACAGTTGTATACCGCTGTTCGAAATTCATAAATCGATTGAGAAAAAAACAAACCGGTTAAAACTTAGGAAACACATCAAATATAAGAGGAGAACTACGACACAACAGAAATACAACATTTAAATGTAACACACACAGAATCAAACTATAATAGAACAATGGCTATTTTCCTGACTTGGTCCAGGACATTTTAATAAAAAAAAAAATGGTGGGTAGAACATTATGGCAATGTTAGATATAACATTAAAATGACAACATTACATGATAGGACTGCAATACAAATAAATGGGAGAACATTTGGGAAAGATAAAAACACGAATAATAGCTAACAAAAGTGCCAGGTTTAAAATTTTATACGCCAGATGTGCGTTTCGTCCACACAAAACCAACCAGTGACGCTCTGATGAAAAGCGTTTAAAAGCCCAAAAAAAGTACAAAGTTGAAGAGCAGTGAGGACTAAAAGTTCCGAAAATTTGTACCCAATACGGCTAGGGTTTTCTGCCTGGCTTAATAATGACTCACTAAAGCATATACACAAAAACTAATATATTGTGCGATCATGGTAACGCTGTCACAACATTTGACAAACCCTTCACTGGCTTAAAAATTCCTGATGCCTGAAATAAGAAAAAATAACAAAGTTCAAATCCATATCATATATTATATAATAAACTCAAGTAAATATAAGTAAAAACACCGTAGATGCATTCTAATTTGGTTTCTTGTGATGGCATCATGGTTCAAACAGCCATAATAAATGTTAATTAGAAATTTGATAGATTATACAATGGTTATGTGTAACCATTAATCCCCGGTGTATTATCATATTCTATCTTTGATACGAACGCGTAAATAATGGAGTTCATCAACGGTCTATTACTATATGTCCTGTAGTAAATAATACAGGCGGATTGCATATGCATATAACGAAGTTAGTCTCAAAATGTTTAAAAGAAATTGGAAAGATAATGTCAATAAATTAAGAGTTAGGACTTTACCTAGCTTTATATCCAGGTTTAATCCCTGTATTTTCTGCACAAGGAATCAAGTCAAAAATATGATAAATGGTTTCCATTCGTTTGATGTGTTTGAGATTGTAATTTAAACATTAGATAAAGGACTTACTGTTTTGAATTTTTCTCTCCTGAAGTTCTGTATTTTTTTTTATATATTCTACTTTTTATAGATAGATATCTTTTTATAATCACATAGATTTATTTATAATTTATGAAAGTTTTCAAATCTAATCAAATGAAAATTTTAACTTTCTTTTAGTCAGCACGAAAGTCATTTATAATCTTTCTTTTAATGTATTTGGTCTGGTACCAATATTACGTGTCAATCTATTTATCATAAATCAATGTTAGTGTTTCACTTACATAATAGTGCACAATGTATATCAAACTTTATTTATATAAGATAGCAGAAGTATTTCGTGAAGTAGATTTGTAAAGAAAACTTCTAAAAATTCTATTTGATAGTATTGTTATCTTGATGTATAATACTGGTACCTTTGATAACTATTGAACTACAATTATAGTTGTTAATTTCTGTGTCATTTGGACTTGCCTGAAGAGTTGTCTTATTGGCAATCATCGTCGTAGGGAAATGCTCACATAGTTTGACAAAAGGTGCAATACCGTTCCGACTATGTCTTTTTAAAAAACCTATTATTTTATAAATTTTCATTGGTCTAATGAAATGTCCTTGCAAGAATCTATTCTTTGCAAAAAATTTGCGTTGATCGTGGATGATTGCATTTTGAGTAAAAGGATTGAGTTAATTAACATTATACACATTTACCCTTTACCTTACTACTATTTTTTGTTTCGGTATCGGCTGATAGTGAACATGTCCAATAGCAACAAAAAAATCTTAGAAAATTCTACATCTAGTGTGTGCCAAATGAAATAATCACCTTACCCTTAAACACATATGCATAAATATTCGACTTAAAGATAGAAAATATATCCTTTTATTGGTACTTGAAGAAAAACATGATATATTAGTCCTCCAAACTGACAAAAATGATGACATGACTAAAACGCACTATTACGGGTTCTTTAGTATCATACCGACAGCTGGTTTTATAATAATGTGTTTATTATCGATGCAAAGGCCTTGTGGGTGAATCCATATTAATACAAAAATTTGTCATCCTTAATGACCTGACAACAGTACGTAACTATATCCCTCCTTAATAAGTCTGTTTAAATGTTTTGTTTCAGTTAGAGGTGAATGTTTGTTCTTTGTAAAAAAAAAATATTGCCATGAAAGTTTGGATGTTGAATACCTGAACATATAAGATGTCTACATGTTGATTTATATTTACGAATTATGTCCTTTTGTCGATGATAAAATTTAGTAGATGTTCTGTTTAATCGGTGATATATGTATCTAAAACCCTGGAGTAATAATTTTTCATAAAAACACTGATTTCTTTCGTTACATTCTAATACGTTGTAACATACACGAGCGAATCAAACATGTTGAACAAGGGAACATCACCATCTAATGAAGGATAATAAACTATAGGAAATGAAAAATCATCTCTTTTATCATAAATCGTTAACGATATAAACATTATAGATATCAAGATCCAGAAACGGCAGTGTTCATTGTTGGTATACTATTAGCTTTGATAAAAAGTCAGTCCGGCAGGACAAATCTCTTTAATGTTCATACTGATGTCTTCATTATTGAGAGCCAATATATCATCCAAATATCTAATATTGTTATTTACTTGTAGTAAAATTTGTTAAATATACTAATTGTGGTTTTCTTATACCAAACCCCGATATTAAGTGTCAACCCAGTGAGTTTCTTAGACAAGTATTCTTACTTTCACTATTAAGTCAATTTTAAACCTTCAAGTATTATGCACGCCCCTTCAAATACTTTCCCTTCGCCTACCGAAGAACAACCCCATACTTGCAACATTTTCACCTTTTAGCTAATCCTAATCTAACATTTTACATCTGCCATCTTTATTTATTTTAAAACTCAATTTAATTTGTATTGCTTCTCTTTTGTTCTGTGCATGACTTTTTACGTCCAACGCTGCTTACTTTAAAATAAATCATTAGCCTCTATCAATATAGCTGATGCTATACTGTCTTTAAGAAGTTAAAAGCAATTATACAAAATCGTTATTTTAGGCAGAATTGGTTAATAGTTAGGTACTATAGATATAACATTTTGTGAGGGAACTTGACGTTTGCTTTACCACTGTTCACAGCAACGAAATTTATGACAATACCACCGTATCAATTAGAAGGAATTGTTTTGCAATGTTTTCAGAATAAACTCATCATGGATACCAGGAATAACATTTAATATTTACGCCAGACGCGCGTTTCGTCTACAAAAGACTCATCAATGACGCTCGAATCAAAAATTTTATAAAAGGCCAAATAAAGTACGTAGTTGAAGGGATTTAAGGACCTGAAATTCATAACAGTTTTGCCAAATACAGCTAAGGCAATCTATTCCTGAGCTAGAAAAGCCTTAGTTTACCAAAATTCAAAGTGTTGTTAACAGTTAATTTATAATTATAAACATATCAATGATAACTAAAGAAAGGATTTTTCTTTGTTGTCGCGCGCGTATTATTTGTGAAACATTCAATGTTTTAAAAAGGCGAATTTTCTGTGTAAAGTCAATAATTATGTAAACTTTTGAAGCCCAAACTTTTTAAAGCCTTAAATACGCAAATAAAAGATCCAAAAACTATACCAATACAGAACGACATGTTAATGAAATTATAGCAAATCTTTAGGTTTTAAAATTTTTATTCGTTATTGCAAAATAATGAACTTGAAATATCTTCTTATTTTCTCCCTACTCAGTTTACCCCTATTACTTTTTATGATGTAGACTGGTCATTGTTATTGAATTAATGTGTTATCTTATTGGATTAATTTTTTTTTTTTGGTTTCAAAAATTGTTATGCTTTCATACATGACTATTGATTAATAAGAACGTGCATGAATGCGTACGGTAACTGAAATGAACTTCAAACTGGACACTGGACCAGTCAACATTATATTTTATCAATGAAATGTAAGGTAAGAAAGTTCCACTTCTTCTATTTTAACAAAATTTTCCGAATTCACAGTTGATAAATTATTCTTTAAAAGTCTATTGTTTTCCTCTAAATTTCCTATTGTGACGGCATGAAAAAAGGCGACCATGCCTGATGAAGTAACATAGAAAGAACACATCTTTTTGCAGATCTGTCGCAAAGAAGCAATAAGTTTGCCTGTGTATTGTTTGAAAATCATTAGAGAAACAGATTCCACCACCAAATTTGAAAATTTTACTGTCTCGAGTGGATAAATATCGTATCACACTCGATACATGGTAGAATCTATATATATATATGCAAAACATTACCGTCGGAAACGAAAATGTTAATATTATAGAATTGTTTTTCTTACCTTAAATCTCAATCGTACAATTTAATACAAATTTCATTAAATTGAACACAAATGAAAGAATCTACACATACAATTGACGTCTATAACTTTTTATCTTGATTGATTATATCACCATTTGGATTATTTTCAAGTTATCGGATAACAGAACAAAACATATTAAACTGTTGTCAAAACACGAATAAATGAAAACAAATGTGTAAAATACATACTTTTAATTATAGAACGTATTTTATTCAATTGCACAGTTCGGTTTTTAGCGTAAATGAAAGTCTTGCTGGTGTTTGTGCCAACTTGTCCAGCTCTTCTCTCAGCTTGCCTCCAGGAAGGGCTTTCCCATTGGGTAAATGTTTGAATCTGTAATATAAACAAAAAGGAAAATGAAATTCCACCGTGGTTTTTTTCTACACTTATAGCAAAATTCTGAAAATGTCATTCAGTCTAAAAATATTTTTTTGTTTAGAACACATCTAACTGTAGTAAATATTAATATGACATATGTGATCAAATGTGAAAAATTAACTTCTTAACATTAAAGTATGTTTGCAATCCACACAGTAAGTAGAACAGAAGTTCACATGGCCCTCAAATTAGTTGATTATACATATACTCTACTTTACTCTAGGAAATAAAACTTTTGTTTTTATACAGCATTGAAACAAAAAATGATTACTTTATCAGGGATCAATGTCATGGCATAAATTACCTAAATTTAGTCGGATCGTTAATATATGTACACCAAGTTAGACTGCACTGTTCATGTCGTCCAAAAATATGTGGCACTATAGTGGCAAGTTCTGCTTTCATGGACTGTTGGTGAATTTTGGTTTCTTGAAATGGCATACATAAAACACCTCACTATGTAGCGGATGACTTTTGCTGACTGTTTGTGGTTTTTTTGAAAGACCATAGAGACGTTTGGAGAGATTTTTCTTCACATGCGTTTTATCATCTGTTTTTTATTATTGAACGAGGTAGTCTTGACTGCGTAATAGCATCATTATCAGCATGTGAAGTTCCAACTGTATATCCATCTTCAGCAAGCCTTTGAATCATTGAACATGCCATATCTGGCTCAATACCTTTGCTTGATCCTGCAATACAAAATAAAAATAAATTTATTGCGTCCAATAATTTGTAATACAGTTGACAAATTGGAGGTACATTATAAATCATAATTATTGACTTTTCTTATTGACCAATGTCTTGTCAGATAATATACAGGTAGTCCTGAGTATACCTCAGCAGATACATAAAATGATAAGGATTTGTCTACAAAATTGTGTTTACTGTTATTATTTCATTAAAAAATAAATCAAAATCTGTTTTCGGAAGTGCTTTATACTTTTTCCAAGGTTAAGCAAACAAGGAGGTTATAATTAACATTGTGTCGGAACATTTATTATAGTAATACGAGTCTTCTCATTGGTTTTTGTTTTTGTGATTACTTGGCTGTTTTTATAGTGACTATTTCGTCATTTGATGTATTTTAACTAGCATAATATGCACGGGAAGTTTAACACAAATATTTCTAGTCTTGATTGCAAATAATGAAATATTTACAAATAGAACTCGAGACTATTTAAAAAAATCCGTATAGTTCATATTGTGCATGTTAATTAGTTATGTGACATTTCTCTTTTTTTATTCAGATGATATATGTACCCTTTTAGAAAATTTGTTAATTTGGTATATAAAAACACTTAACGAATGTGTTGTTCAGTATAATTAAACACCTAATGACTGGTTGTGCGGGTAATAGCAAGTTCGTTGTCCCTTTGCATACCAACTATTGCCATCGGCTTTGCCTCGAGCAATAGTTGGTATCTCAGGGACAATAAACTTGCTATTGGTGTATAATATTGAATAGGAACATTTTGCCATGCTACAGATCACATAGTTGTTGTAAGAGTTCAAAACGTGCAGAGGGATAGACACTCTTTCTACACAAGTCATCGGATTTAACGTCCTCATTCAAAAAGGTCGTTGAGAAAGTTTGAATTATCACCCCGTATAACCCAAATACAAATGAATCCGGACGTTGACACATTTGAAGCGATAATTAGGACAACATTTTGGATTTGTATATCAATTTTTGCGAAGCGGTACTTTTATCAATGATAAACAATTACAAGTTAAGTTATCTCGTCAGCTTCAAATGTTCTCTAGAAATGTAAATAAACATGATATCGTACTACTAAAATAAATTAGGTCATTTCGTACTGTATCGTTCCACCAAATATATTTCTTTTAAGGTATGCGTGATGTCAGAAGCAACACTTTTTCTGTGTGTTTATTGTAAACTATCATCTGTCAACTTTGGTGGAAAAAGTAGACCATGAAATTATCAGTCCTCCAGAACAATAATTGAAATGTTTAATCAAGCGAACATCTGAAGGCAAAATTTCACTGAAAACTCGCAATTTCCATGTTTTTCCAGTAAAGTGAATACAAATTCGAGATCTCTAAAAATTCACGATTAAGAGCCTCGTCAAAATGCAGTTTGTATCCAACTTCGCCGCAACGAAAATGACAAGAGGAGCTCGTTGGCCATTGTTCGCCAGATATATAAGATCACCATTATTTTAACGAATCTGATGAAGGTAAGATATTTGAAAAAGACGTCCTTGAACGTTTATCGTCTAATAGTATCTTGTCGAAGGTCATATAAAATTTGAGATATGTCAACGAGCTGATTTCTTTTTGTACAGTATAATGAACTTTTGGCATCTGGGTTCTTTCCGTTTGAAAACATTGCGTATCGTTTATTCTGCGACGTTGTACAGTAGTATACATTATCTATCACTTCATGAATGCGCTACTCAGAACTTGTGAAAAGGATAGAAATTATTTAAAGGGAAATTTCTTTGTTTCATGTCAGGTCTAACAAAACACGAGAAATATTAACGAAGGAATGTATGAGAGGGGAAAATACGTGCTTATGAATTCGGATCGATACAATGATAAACATAAACCCACGAGAACGGTCCGGACAAAATAGCAACTTTCAAGTTATGTGTTGATGGTACAAAGATAAATTCATCTGCGATAGGAGTGTAATCATATAGTCAGTAGGGCATAAAAGTCGAGAAGAGAGAAAAGCGAAAGTTGGAAAGCATATAACATAGGACAAATTTCTTAAAATGACAGAAGGTGACTGGAGGAAATAAAGGTATGCTTTTGTAATCAGTTCCCTAAAACATCACTTTACAAAATATCATCTTGCATAGAGATGCATTAACTTGCATAGACAAATTAGAATGCATAGCAGCAGAGATCAGAGAATTACGACTAATAGTAAGGTCTTAAATTTAAACCATCAGGAATACTTTTAATGTCTTCAAATCCAAAATGACAAATCAGACATCACAGATTCAAGTATCATAAAACAGAGATCAGATGCATGGCATAAAATAAGAAACACAGGACATACTTGTATCAAAGCACTAGGTCTTGAAACATTAAAAAGCATACTATAAAATTAAGCAAAAATTATAATACAATAACTTTAATGAAGAAATGTAACTAAGAGTCCATCAATGCGGTTTCATTATGGCACTGAAACGAAATTATCTGTGAAGTAACTTTAACAGAAAGATACCAATATTTTATGAACATCTTTTTATTTGAAGAAGGCTGTTTGCTTGTGTGAATGGTTTTACACATGATACCCAATTGAAAAAAAATGTATACCCCAACTTTAAAGTAGGGTACACTGTTTTATCTCTGTCTGTCTGTCCGTCGTCTGTCGTAACGTCCCATATATATTTTTGTCGCATTTTTCTTATGAACCACTTTACAAGATTTCTGAAATTTGGTTTCACGGTTTATATGAGTGAGCTATACCGTATGATGCGTTTTCAGATTCATCACTTAACAATTTCCTGTTTACCGAACACTTGCATCTTTTTACACATGATAATACATGATAACCCAATTGAAAAGAAAAGAAAAAGTGGCGGTATACTGTTTCACCTCTATCTGTCCGTCTGTTCTTCCGTCTCATAAATATTTTTCCTCAGACTTTGCTCAGGAACTACATTACAAGAATTCTGAAATTTACAGAGTCTATGCATACTGTTATTGTTAGTCCTGATGGAAGTATTAGAAACAAAAAGGACAACTCATTTTTGCTTTTGAAATAAATGTCCATACCCATGAAAAACTTTTACGACATCTGTTCAAAATACAACATACCACAAATATTATGTACAATTGCTGCTTTGATAAACTGATACATCCACTTCATTTGAATTTTGGTGATAATTGTCTCATTGATAATCAAATCCATATTTTTATATTTGTTTAATGCTATTTACAGAATAACCAAAATGGGAACCTACAAAGAACAACTAAAATTGTTATGAATAAATAGGAGTATTTTGTTTGTAAAGATATTTTATATTTTATATCAATACTACATATACATATATATATTTATATATAGATGTCTAAGAATATAACTTTAACACGCTAATTAATACATTAAAAAGTTCTATTAGATTTTAAATAGAAATACGCAATATTTCGCTAAACAAATTAGCCTCATCAGGCGTGTGCATCTCTCAAGATGAAATCGGATGCATGACAAAAAAATATTTTTGTAGCTTAATCTATACAAGATTTGAGGAAAAGTGTAACATATTTATTGATGTTGCATAAAATATGTTTGTAGCTACAACTACATAAAGTTGGAATAAAAGTTTACATTTATAGATGTTCGATTAATTGTATGAATTTCTATAAATTAATTTGTATGATTTCACGATAATTATGGTTTAGATTTGCTTTTATATCTTTTTTCGTTTCTCTCATTGAGTCCATCAGTTCAAGAGTTCATCTAAAATCTCACTCATTGTCTTCCTTGTGTATCCCAATGTTGATTTTTCTCAATGATTTGAAATGTGACGTTTTCAAAATCATGTCCTTCTCTTAAAAGGTGTCTTGTAATTGGGCAGTTTCTTTCTCTTGTATAAAATGACCGATGGTTATTTAGTCGGATGTTAAATGGTGTTTTTGTTTTACCAACATATTGTAATTTGCAAGTTCCACACGTTAGAACATAAATGCAATTTTGCGTTTTGCAATTTGATGTTATAAATATGTTGTATTTTTTCTTTGTGACTGAGCTGACGAATTTAGTTTCGATGTTGGCGACTTTGCAGCACTTACAATTGCCCCTTCCGCATGGTTTATAACCTCCGATTGTTGATAATTCCTGTTTAGATACTTTGGATTTTACTAGAATATCTTTGAGATTTTTGGGTCTGCGGTAAGCCATAACCGGAGGTGATGGAAAAATCTCTTTTAAGGAAGGATCATTTTCAATAAGACGCCAGTGTTTGTGGACAATGGATGAAAGATTTGTCAGGTCAGGATGAAAGCTAACAAATAACGGGATTTTATTTTCCTGGGTCGTCTTTTCTTTGTATTCAAGTAGGTTTGTTCGGTCTTTTTCTTTTGCTTTACCGAAAGCTTTTGAAATATTTTTTGTTCTTATAACCTCTTGATTTAAGTTGCTGTCTGAGTTGCCCCAAACGATGGTTTAATTTTGATTCCAATGAACAAATCCGTTTTAGCCTGATGGCTTGGCTGTACGGAATGCTCCAGGTGACAACTCTTCGGAGAAAGAAATTGGTGTTTATCAGTTTTTTTGGTGTGAAGGTCGGTTGTCATTACTCCGTTTTCAAAAGTTATGGTGGTGTCAAGAAACTAGCATTCTTTTCTCCGCAAGTTTTATGATATACAAACATAAAAAAACGAATTGAATCGAATGCTTTTAAGTAAATATTAAAAAACCAACAACATAATAATAACAGTATTCAGTTGCATCAAACGGGTTAATGCAAATAATATGCGTTGGGTGGTCAGGAAATATATAAAAGACTTATCATGCTAATACAATACAGAAACAAGGGAAATCAGTAAATCGAAAACATAAATATCGATATTTATAAAATTGAAACAATTACCATAACTGTTGAAAATAATAATTTTGTTATTTACAACTCTTGTTAACACCCAGATTAGTGGAAAATTTTAATCATCTGGAAAACTTCTAGGAACCCGAAAATGTCCAATTTCCTAGCTGGTGAAATATATGTATTTTGTTTATGCATACATGTACTATGTATTTAAGATTGTATTACCGTAATATCATGCAACACAGTAACATATAGATACACGAAAGGTTATATCGTTCATGTTTCATATAAGTCAATATTCAAAATAGTTTTGTTGCCAATTTTAAGGTGTCATATACCAAAATGTTTGTTGTTCGTGTTTGAAACAATTCTTGAAAATATTTAATTTTCTTCCACTTCATTATCAGTAATAAATTCACCTTATATTCATATGAACATAAATTTAACGTTTTTCTATCTTTTTATTAACCTCATTCTTTTTTTATTTTATAAAAGTGGATATTTCTCAATGATATATATAAATACAATGTTATTTTTTTTCAATATTCATGCCGTTATTTTTTAATCCAATAAACTTCATAACTTTTTTTTTTAATTTCAATGCCTGAACGCATTATAAGAAACACATGTCCATAGATTTACGAGTTTTGGAAAGCGGTATACTACTGTTGCCTTTATTTAAAGAACTTTCACAGCAGTGTGTGTGTATCAACCGACAAAGCAGACCTTAATGTGGTGGTGTCTATTATATGACGTCAATACTATATGGACGTTCTTAAAATTGAAATTTCAAATTCATCTGTATTGTACATGCTAGTCCGTGCGCTTCTGAGAGTCATGAGGTAAACAAACATAGTATAACCAAATCACAGCTCGGGCTTGTTTTTGACATTTAAAGGTTCTTACTAAGTATTGGTTTCCTAAATTACACGCAAAACCATTAAAACATCGTGTTCTATATATAGCTACAACTATTCTTTCCGTGCTTTTGTAAAACTAGTTCCTAAACTACTACCATAGAAATTATCATAAACTTTTGTAATGAAATATATGAAAATAGTGGAATTTACTATTATTTTAGTGTAAACATATCTTTGGATATTTTAGATAAATTACGTGGTTGTGATAGTCCTTTTGTTTTTGTTGACAGTTTTGATTTTTCAACTCTTTACACTACACTTCAACACTATCTTATCAAACCAAGAGTTTGGTAAATTTGAATGCAAATACTAAGTATATTTGCTGCAACTCATTTAAAGCATTCTTCTATATGTTGAATTTCTGTATATATCGAAAATGCAATTTCACATAGGAAGTCCTTAAACGGCTAAAACTGTACCATATTTACTATGAAGTTTTGAAAAAAATTGTATCCTAGAATGAAAAGTTCATATGCACTACTATTTTTTTCAAAGGTCAAAGTATAGTTTTTGCGGCATATTTTCAACATTTAAATGCCCCGAACTTCTCAGAGTTTAAAATTCATATACTTACATTCTGTACTATCACTACCTTGACTTTAGGACCGCTATGCATGTGTATATTTACTGGTAACATTCCCAAGTTATGACGTCACGAGATGACATATAAATATCATATGTGGGAACCAGTGTGTTAACAAAACTAAATATCTATGAATATTATATATTTTATAAGAGGCGTGCTTTATGAAACAGTTGTATTTACAAAGATCATTCTTTAGTAGCAGTAATTCAAATTGAAAACTCTTAAAAAAGAACTGTAGTTATTTTTTAGAATCATACCCTAAAAGAGCTCACTGCATTTGCTCTAACTTTTCTTTAAAAGTTCATGTTATACCCCTAACCCTGTTTTTTTTTAAATTTGAAAAAAGACTTAAATTAATTTTAGCCTCCCCTCGTTCATATTTTCTGGCATCAAAAGCCTATTACCTGTATGAAACTATTATGTTAATATATTGAAATCTTTTCAATATACTATAATTGTAAAGTTTAGTAGTTATAACATTCAAGATCATATACACATGATAAACTATCCAACCCTACCTCTGTCTCTAGTCACAGCATACCGTATGCCGGTTTATCTTAATATCACATTCATTGCCTCGAATGGTCAGTGAAAAAGTCTTGTCACAATAATATTGTCTCTTACTATATATCTAGCATAATTTCGCTTATATATGACTACATGTGTTTAAACAAAGCCTTACTTGAAAAAAGTGTATGCATGGAGTTACCAGTCTGATATATATATGAATTCACTTAAAGTTTTCTAGAACTGACTGCTGGAATTTTTTTTTTTTACATTAATTCAAATCACAGTTATTGTTTGCTCTACAGAACTCCCGTTTTTCATGCTGAATGATCTGTTATATGACCCAGGGAGTAGATATTTTTGTTTGTTTTTGCACATGTGGCCTCACATTTGCAAAATAATTCTGCTGTATGTCTGTTTATGGAATATTTATTACATTTCTAGGATATATTAAGTTTCATTGAGGTATCTATGAAAGCATTTAGTAAACGTTTTAAGCAATTTTTTGTTAATGACATCCCTGTAAATATCAAGTAATACATACATGTACATTACGTTCTTTAAAATCGTAAACGTCTCATTTTTATCGAGATGTTGTTTACCGTGCCCCGAAATTTAGACCCAAATTAATCTTGTTGAACTTATTGATCTTTTACATGAACTTATTCTATAAGATTACCAATTCAACACTGGAATAAGTTCTTTGCATAATGCATTTAGTTGTAATGTTTCATTCTTAATTCAAATTTTGTTTTATGATTTATCGTTTGTAGATTTAACTCTATTTTTTGGTTTTCTTTTCGTATGTAAAAGTAAATATAATTATTCACCCAGTTCATTTATTTAATTATATGATTTTAATTTAAAGCAACTATATGCACTGGAGTTAATTGGTTTACACAGAAAAACCGACATAGTTAAATAATACAATTAATTATACAGTTACTAACACAATTATGTATCAATATTCTTGAAATTGTTATAAAAAAAACAGCGATTAACCTAAATTACATCATTACAAACCTTATATCGATTTATATCCGTTTTTGGTTTCTATTGTGCCGTTTTTTGTGTACTGATGTAAATAGATTTTATTTAGTTGTTGTTATTCTGTAGTTAACGTGTCGAAATGTATTATTGTATTATACATTTATGTAATTCTCTGTCATGAGTGTTCTTGCATTTATTTGTACTGTATTCCGGTCATGTAAAGTTGTAATTTTTGAGATATTTTTGCCATAAAGCGCGAGGTTTGGCCAGCGACATAACCAGGTTCAATCTATCAATTGTTCTAAAAATGTTCTAAAAATGTACCAAGTCAGGAATATGGCGAGCATTGTAATCCAATAATTCGTTCTATGTATGTTTCATTCTCGGTTTTTGTTTTAGTTGTTTCGTTGTTTTCCTCTTATAGTTGATGTGTTTCCCTTTATTTCAGTTGCCTATTTACTGGTCCTTATATTGATTTTAATTTGATATCAGTAAATCTAAAGTAAACTAAATATTATTGTGATATACATAAGCACTTTTATGGATCTACAATCTGTAAATAACTGTTTATTTGTATTGCATACGCATGGTCAAAATATTCCTGGCTGTTTATGACGTCTTTACGCTAAATCAATTGGATATTTGATATGTACTGATTGATGATTTAGTCTTAGTTGATGATTTTTTTATTAATTGTTACTGGCTTTGAGTTCGGTGTTTTTGTGTTTTTACTTTGAACTAGCTGTTAGTAATTGGGAGTACTCTCAGAATTGAACATAGTGTATTTTTGTTGTTGTGATGTACAAGTGACCGATCACGTCCACTCTGTGATATTTTTAGATGCATTTATATTTGTATCCATTATGATGATTTAAGCCTTTTTCAACTGATTTTTATAGTTCGTTTCTATGTTGTAATGTTACACCATTGTCCCAGCTAAGAACGGGAGGGGGTCTGGAGGCCACTGTCATATTTAAGTCCGTCACATTATGTATGCATGGGCGTGTCCTTAGTCAGGAGCCTGTAACTCAGTGGTTGTCGTTTGTTGATGTGTTAGATATATGTTTTTCGTTCATTTAAGTCATTAATTAGATTGTTAGTTTTCTCTTTAATTGTTTTAATATTTGTGATTTCGGGGCCTTTTACAGCTGACTATGCGGTATCGGCTCATTGTTGAAGACAGTACTAGTACGTTGACCTATAGCTGTTCATGTCTGTCATGCAGTCCCTTGTGAAGAGTTGTGTCTTTGGCAATCATACCATATCTTCCCTTTATATATACATACATCAAGTGCTACTAGAGTGGGTAAACCTTACTTGATGTACATTATAGTACACTCGCACAAGTTCGTTTCAAAACAAGTTCCTGCTAGTCTTAAACAAATGTAGTGGTAAATTCTGTATAAAATAACTGTGTGTATCCAAGTTTTTACAGTGCCACAGACTTATAATACCAGTATAACCTATATACTATACTCATATACTTTTGGATTCAAAAATTACCCCGTCCAGGAAATGATGACGACTGTATCCATATTTTGACTGTTTTATTTATTATGTCTGTTTAGTTCACGCATCATTGTAAATATAACAAATTTGATGAGACTGTCAACAAAGTAGGTTTGGCAATATAAAATCAGGTGTAATCCACCATTTTCTACATTTGAAAATGCCTGTACCAAGTCAGGAATATGACAGTTCTTGTCCATTCATTTTTTATGTGTTTTGTCATTTGATTTTGCCATGTGATTAGGGACTTTCCGATTTCATTTTCCTCTGAGTTCAGTATTTTTGTGATTTTACTTTTTGCTTGATTATGGAAAATATAAGTTTACTTTGAAGTAATTGCGGAATTGATTGTAGTAGTGGAAAGATATAAACAATTACTTTACTAATAAATTCTTTTTGTTAACTCGACATATTATAAATTTGTCTGAGTCAAGTGATTGAAAGTAAAGCATTTATTATTCAGAAGTCAACTAAAGTAGCAATTATTGTTTCATTCCAATTAGCTTTTCTTCTGTTGTGTTTATTTACTTTTTGTATATAAGAAATAATTGATGCAAGCTATACTTTATTGAAAAGGGGTTTTCAACAGCCAACATGAACGTTGCCGTATCATGGTCAGGTATGTCAATTGCAAATTGTATCTGTATTTATATAATAACACATGCATCACTTATTATTATTACACAATTATTGAAATATATTAAATGCATATCAATTTGATCAAATTCATTTTTCTGCAGTAGTCAATATACGCAAGTACAAACAAAGTTTGTTGGATTTAGAGCATGGGTTTGTTTACAAAGCGATAGAAGTACGTCATATTAAAATAACACATATTTAACTGTTAAAGGTTACACTTGAAGTACGGCTATTATTAATTATGAATTCAAAAGCTTATTTGGCATAACTTTCTTCATGCCTTTTTTGGTATTTTGTTGTGCATTGTCATAATGATGATTTGTAATAGCAGTTATGTGGTATAACGAAAAAGTTTGTATCATATGATATTTATAGATTATCGTTGATCATCTCATCGAGATTGATTTTCTCGCTTGAGCTGTTACAGCGAAAGTGAGAAAAGCAATCGAGTTGAGATGACCAATGATAATCTGTTTATCGCTATTTTACCTATGACGACGTTGTCAATTCCATGTCAATTTCGTTAGCAACGCCACGTGGTCTTCTGCGTTTCTAGCGATAATTTTCCATCTCAAGCGAGAAGCATGATATGAAAATTATCACAAAAAAAGATCAAAAGAAAAATGCACAAAACAGCGATAACATGGTTTATACACTGTTTATTGTTATCAAATATGAGAATAAATGTAAAATTCTGTCTGTTCATATTACTTTAATGAAATTAAAGGTATATCTGTCTTGTACATGCTGCTTGCTTCTCTCTCATCCAGTAAACAGCCGACAGTTCGATGCCTATTAGATAAGAAGAAGGAAACATTAGTTTGTCTGAACATATTTCACTCTTTATCGGAGGAAATTTAAGACAGCTCGAAAACTTACTATCAAAGGTAACAAACGTTTATATTCTTTGCAAATTCAAGAAAGTATATTAACCTTAAAATTTAAAAACTATTTGTATTTTTTTCAGTAAAATGTTATAATTCTTATATGGTTTGCAGATCTATAAATACTTACATTGGATTGGTCAATACGAATTTGTCTCTTGGTTTACACTTGGATAAACAATGTTTCCGAACCTACCTTCGTTATCTATTCATCCTCGAAACACATTATTGCAGGGATACTGGGATTTTCAGCAAATTGAGATTAAAAAAACAAATTCTTAACATGTTTCTATTCTAATGCATATAATTGTACCAAAAACAAAAAAGAAATAAAATAAATGCACTATTAAAGCTTCGAAAATTAAAAAAAAACGCGAAATTTCATGAATGATTTGGCGAATTTACGTCATGACAAAACACGACGCCATACGAATAAAAACTTTCAAGGTAATGATTATTTCGTTTTGTGAACGCTTCAAATTCGGATAATATTTCATTAAAATGAAGTTTTTGAGGTAGGTGCTATTTTATTTTAGATAACGTTGCATTTATAGAACATTTATGAATTTTAGAAATTCAATATGGCTACCAACTCCTTAGTTACGACCTGTCAGATGTGCCTGCGATGGTAATTTATAGTATTCTAGATAGCCTTAACACACAAAACATAAAAAAAAAAATATCGAGAGTATTTGGCCTAAGAATTATAAGGATTAAACACATTTTTTCTAGAGGTTATTGATGTGTAAACCGGGGCTCTTACTCACAAACGTAAGATAAAAGTCCGAATTTTTATTCAGTTTGTGAGTTAATCGTGTTTAATCCTATAGTATTGCAGTTTTCATCGCAAATATGATTTTTCTTTTCAAGGTTTTACTTTATGATCCCTTGTTTAGACATGATAGAGTTTACATCCACACGAGTGATTTGACAATAATATAGATATATACACGTTGCATTTCTAAATGATAAGAAAACGGATTAGTTTATATATTTATGAATATAAATATAAATAATATGCCAGACAACAATTACAAAACACTAGAGAAAACTAAAGATTGTGTAACACGAGCTCTGATCTCACATGTGCCAAATTGCTTCTAACATCAAGAAAAAACCGCAATGATTAGTTACATTATTTGATGTAATAATCGAAATAAGAATCAAATTGTTATCGCTACGACAATAGATCAACAACGTTTTCTGTATTATTAACACCGTGAAAAATTACTTCATGAAGTTCATTATCTCATCATATATAACCCTTTCGCAAAGAGGACATGTTGGACGAGTGGTTGGGAGATTAGGCAAGCATATATCATACATTTATTGTCTAAATAAATTCATAACTCACATATGGGATATTTTAGAAAAACATGTCAATAAAACGCTGTTTTGAATATGAATGAAGATTAATGTCAATCCTACCAGAAGGTCAAACATTTCTGATCCTTAAAAAAAAAATAACTGTAGATATGAAAATGAGAACGGACGTGTATAATTATAAACTTACATGTGAACATTCACAGATATACCCCATGTTATCTAGGTGACATGGTGCATCATTACATTCATAGTTAGCTTGTGACCAAAGATGGACACAGTCTGCATTCTTAGAATTGCTCGGTTCGACTCGATACCAGTGAGAATAACTAACTGCCGAAGAGTCACCAACCCATCTCAAGTCGCCTTCTATCTTGAAGTCTACCAATCCCATCCAAGAGCCAAGTATGTGTTTAACCGATTCTATTTCAACAATAAAAACACATATTATAGTTAAAGTTGTCAGTTTATAAAGTAGTAAGTACATGTATGTATGCAAATCAAAATGACCTCACAAGTATATATGCTACGACAGACATCATCAGTACCACGACGCAGTCATTTAATAAAAATTGTTTTGCTGTGTTACCAGATTTTTAAAAACAATAAATATGTTTTCAAATGATATTATAACCACAGAGTTTTGAATTTGAATTCAGGTAAATTTCAGAATTGGCTAAGAAATTTGAAATCATACAAAACTTCTTTGTTAACTCCATGCAAAATACTTAATACTGTAAGATTTGTGTTATGGTCATCTTAAGTAAAAAAAGTATAACGAAAATATGAGTTTCACCAAATAAATTCTTTTAAATATAATCTAAAGCGCAGTTGACATACTATATACATATCTTGGAAGTTTAACAGGATGGATGGACATTTTCTTTTTTATACATTTAACAATTTTTATATATTTATGCATGTGAGAAATCAATATTTCAATGCCAGACGGTTACCGTTCCTGTAAATCAAAATTAGTAATATTACTATCAAAGCCATTTATTTTTTATTATTGTCATTTTTTTATTAATTTAAGAAGCAAAATTTGGTGGATAAGTGATCAGCTGAGTATTTCATTACCCATATAGGGAATATGGACACGTATAGGGTTGTGGAAAATGTAATGTAGATATAAGAAGATGTGGTATGAGTGCCAATAGTACAACTCCTCAATTCAATACTTTTGATTTAATTTTAAAAAATCTTAAAAAATCATTTTCACACTATTTCTCTCACTTGTGTATTTTTGATGTTGTCGAGTTTTGAATACAAATGCTCCAAACATATGACAATGTCAGTGTGAATTATCATAAGTATAAAATATACTTACTTTTTAAAAGCATGTCAACAACCCATGAGTTTTCTGCTGAATCTGTAATTTTCACAAGGTAGCAGCCATATTTTTACATTGTTTCTGGAATGACAGTATTAGAACATTATACACTATAGCAAAGCATTAAAATCATTACTTTAAAAGTCTTCTTTCGGCCTTTCAGTGGTTTTTTTTTTTAAATCTATCTGCATACCTTTTGAGACTATTAGTTTTATCATAAAGCATTGACATGAAAAATAGGAAACTTAAAATTTCCTTCTGAGTTATATTAGTTGTAAAAGTAAAGCAATTTAGTATATCCGAAAAAGTTTATAAAAAATTAGGGAAATGGTGATTTCTATGAAAAGAGAAGAAACAGAGAACAATTTACCATGAAACAAAAAAACTTAAGGTGGAATGGGTGTCTTCCTCCATCTTGGATTGTAAAAAACAGAGAATCAAAGGTCCAGATTTTCCATCAAGCTAGCAAAATTTGATGCAGGAATGCAGATGTTTAATTTTAGACTCCCATACCACCTTAAAAATGCATGTTTTATCATTTGACAACAATTTAACATTCAGAAGATTTTTCTATCATTGCGAGGAACGATAATTTATTTCATGAGACAAAGATGAATCAATATTTAATACATATTTTAAGCGTTACTATAATTTAAATCATTCATAGCTCTACCGGCGCTTGGGCAATTGGTTCCTCTGTTTAATACATACATTGTTCATCAACAGTTAACGTTTAAATTCAAATTAGCATATCAAATCATGAAATGAAAACTAGTTATACTAGTTAATTTGAACAGACTTGGTTTTACACAAAATTACAAAAATATCCAACTTCACGGAACATCAAAACAAGAAGTCCCTCCACAAATTGAAAAATCGAAAGCTCAAACACCTCAAACGAACGAAAACAACATTTTTATTCCTGACTTGGTACAGACATTTCATTACTTTTCATAAATTGTGGATAAGACATGATTTGATAGCTAGCTGAAGCTCTCACTTCTATTACAGTCGCCTAAAATTTATTATATTTACAACAATGTATGAGTAAAACAAACAGACAGAAAGAATGTCAAAAATTGGGCTACAACAGTCATTATTGAATTATCATCTTAGTTAATATAAACAAGATCAAATCAGACAAGTATGACAACAAGCAAAATTGCATGTTGGCACTCTTTAGACAAAGCATTTTTAATTGTTTAAGTAGTTGAGAACACTTTCGGCAGGTTATGCATTTAAATGTCCAATGGGTTAATGTATGGCTATATGTTATCTGTTATGGGTATCAAAAACTTAATATATTCCTTAAAGCAGGATAAAAGAATATCCCCCATGCATGTACGGAAACTATTTCCCCCACATAACCTTATAAGGTATACAAAATATTTTGGTGGTGATTATTTTGGCGTTTTCAAAACTTTTATCAATGCCTTTGAATGTGTAATTTTAAATTTGCGAAATTTATTTTAGCGATTTCGTTTAATCCGCGAAAATAAGCGAAAATTTACACCCCGCGTTAAAACCCGCTATACGGTATTATATGATTTTTTTTTATTTCTCTATTGTTATTGTGCTTGCGTTCTTTTGTACTATATTCCTTTTCCGAAATAATGTCATTTGAGCGCTATTTTAAACATTGCCATATAAGTGAGAGGATAAGCCAGCCATAAACCCAGTGTCAACTCATCCTTTTTTATTTTTAAAATGTCACCTTATTTTTGTAAGTAAAACCACGTGTTGCAAGATCGCAATATCGACAAATTCAAATCTAAACCGCTTGGTTGCACTTGTGCTAGTTCCCTTTTCACATATATTCCGATTTACCACGTTATTACTGATTAACTTAACATTGCCAATAATACTGATCTCGAAAATGCGTTATACAAACTTCGAAAATATAATGCACCTAAGTGTATCTACTTCAAAATACTGATGGATTGAGAGATATGCCATGAATACCCATGATACATCAATCTGACAAGACCCAAAATATTGCAAAACACCTGGCCTACCTCCATGAAAAAACATTTTATTGCCCAAGCAGATAAAGCCATAAGTTACCTTTTAGTACAACTCACTTTACATTAACTTCTTGATAAATGAATTCAATATTGACAAATCAAATTGAAATTCAACTTATACCCCAATACATGCAAATTTCAACAAAAGACAAAGAAATGGATCTTCATTCACTAATGGATACTAAAATAAATAAGTGTCATAACAAACAAAGTGTTTTAATATTTCAGAAATAATTGACACGCCCACGAATAAATAAAACCAAGGGCTTGTATTTCTTGTCATGACTTCTTTGATAGAGGGTTACTGCTCACAAGGAATCTGTTTTACCAAGCGTTCAAGTAGTGAAGTTGAAATCATCCTTTCGTTAATTGCATTGGCTGGTTAATCGTTATGGAACTTCTGTTTCACTGTTGACGACGGATACGTGCCAATTGTCGTAACTACAATTTCGACTCTTTTTCCCTGAATGTGGTTTACCAAATTAAGACTGAAACTGAGTTCGTACTCACATGAGCAATACGACGGTTGCAACATGTGAAGCAAAATCTGTCTACTCTTTCCTTGCACCAGAGATCACTCCATGTGTTCGTTTCCTTAATGTTTTATGATATGTTTTCTAACTGTTGTTTGTTTTTCCATTTTTGTTTAGCGTTGACAGTTTATATTTGAATTATGATTTTTTATATTGGTATATTTCGACTTTTTAAAAACAAAAATTTCATATTCAAGGTTTTGATGGAAATTGGACAGACATGGAGTCTTCTAGTACCAATAATCTTAGATAAATTTCCAGAACATCCTACCAAATGTGGTACACTTTCAAGGACATAACAGATAGAATGCACAGTTGATACGACACGCTTTTCAGCTTGGGATTAAAATCCAAGAAGCAGGTCAGCCAATGAATTGTTACGAAAAAGAAACAGAAGTTATATCAGCTAAGGCATTTATATAACAAAACGAATTTTCAATTCAAATTACAGAAATTTAATCAGCAAACACTGTATAAATTAAATTTGCTATTTACGCCGAAACTGCATATATGAAAGTTAAACTTCGTAATGTTATTAATCAGACAATGAATGAGAAAAAGCTATGTTTTAATTGTTTGGGAAGTCACAGAGTTCCACACTGCAAATCGTGGAATACCTCAGAACATTATTGAAAACATAAGTATTTGCAACAAAAACGAGCAAGGTACGCAAAATAAAGCAAAAATAGAAACAGGATATAACGACAACAATGTCAAAATACTTGATATATCACTAGATGTGTTACAAACAGTTCTTACGGAGGTAAAAAGCGTAATCAACGATCGCCCAATAACGGTCATTTCGCAAGATATCCGATATCAAAACCCGTTGGCACGATGGAATTGTTCGTGCTGCAAATAATCGGTCATCAAATGAACTGATTACTACACGGCCAATTGTTCAACTTGTCCTACTTGAATTATGAACAGTTAGCTCATTTTGAGGCCCCAAGAATGTTGTAAATGACTTATTTGTATACATTTTCTTATTTTTTAAAAGAATTAACTTCGTTCTGCGTGGTAATAACGTTACACTATATTCGACGTCGCTTTTAAGGGTCAATATTGCGATCATATGTAGTTTAGATAAAGATTTATTCATGAGAAGACGCTTTTATTATTTCATTAGTATTATACTAGTATGCCATAGTTGTCAGTACTGCATCAACCTCATTGAAACTTTCCGAGTAATTACTTCACGGGTATTTAAAGGAGTAGGTCCGGTAAGGGCCGATTTTGGCCTCAAATTTCAGGTTCATCTAAAGAAAGATTTTGGACACTTTTTAAACAATTAAGTGTCTATTTCAATTGATTCAACTCGTGTATGTGAAAGATTTTGATTAATTTAGTCATTAAAAACGCTCCGATTCAAGCTTAAATAAGAAAAATCTATCAAATATGCCCAAAAACGTCACTTTTCAGATGGTTTTGGTCAAAAATGAAAATGGCCGCATCCGTGTTCATCCTCAACCTTTATATAATGTTATGTATTATCATCAAATACAACTAAGTTTTCAATATTATGAATGAACACGAATGCGGCCACTTCATTTAAGACGGAAACCGTCTAAAATTTAGCTAAAATGCTAAAATTGTGAAGATTTCAGTAATTTAGCATGATTTTATGATGCCAGTACCCGATATGTGTGCATTGTATTGTCAAAAATAGCCCATATTTATGAAGCAGAAGCATTCTACTTTCCAGAAAATAACTGAAAGATTACATTTTCACAATTTTGAATCACTGCTATATTTTGGGACCAAAAAGGGGTCTTACTGAACCTACTCCTTTCATATTGTAATCATGTTACTTTGTAAAAAATGCCCTTTTGTGGTATATATACTGTTATTCTAATGATTATAAAAGAATTATTCCTTTTGTTTGGATTTTTTTAATGAAACAAACAATATAATTCATCTTCCACTGTCTACTTGTTTTTCTCACCCTTTGAACGGAAGGCAGCTTGATCCCTGTAGAAAAAAAGAACAGAAATAGAAAGTCTTTATATGTTTTTATTATAAATTAAGTTCAATATTATCGTGTGAAGTATTTCGTTTCAATATTTGACATTATGGACACGTTTTTGGATTTTACTGCAGCCTATCCAACGAATAGTTTGAAAACAATACATGTATTCAAAATATTTGAAAATGATGCAAAACCGATTCAGTTTATATTTATAATAATTGAGTAAAACTTTAAAGCAGACATGTTTTCGCAAATAACCTTCATGGAGTGTATGTTAGCAGAAAGAACGTAAGTTTATGCAAACTTCTTCGTACAATTTAAGCATCTAGTAACATTCTTTGTGCAATTTCTTTGAAATTGATGTTGTACCCTTTTGACTTGTTATAAAGTACGTCTGAACCAGTGACAACTCTACAACAGATTTATCCATCGGATCACCAGCAGTGATGGTGATACATGGCTGTGTACATTCTGTATATACAACTCGTCTAAACACCAACCAAACAATGTTAGATCTGTTAGTAAAGCGCGCCGGATACAGCGCAGGCTATTTGGTGTCACGATATCTCAGAAGCATGAGTTTTAATCCCGGCGAGGGAAAAACAAACAATTTGCGAAAGCAAATTTACAGATCTAACATTGTTTGGTTGATGTTTAGACGAGTTGTATATAAATATATATATACACTGATATTTGTATATAGAAATGTATGATTTCATGTGATTCAGAGATGCATAATTGTAGTAATTATGCATCAATTTTGTCGAAGCGTATTTTTGTTTCTCAAATATTTAAACAAAAATTGTTTGATAGTCAGTAGAGAAATAGATTATTCATTTACATAGTTACACGTAGATTGTTGGAATAATCCAATCATGATAGATGATCATAGATAAACTATCGATTGGATAAACCCGACAATTCACTTGTGTCAATATAAAAATCTATATGTAAACATTATGTAATGAGACTGTATAAATTGCTATAATCATTATGAAAAAGGGGTAATCAATAAACTGTTATAAACCCCATGAAATGAGACTACATACAAAATAGCATTTCCTGTTACCCGTACCATGACAACTGACTGCATAAAATAACATTCCCTGTTTTCAATGTATCAACACTATGAAAAGTTACCGCATCTTATTACATTGGACTTTCAATACCATGAATATTGATAGCATAAAATAACATGCTCTATTTCAATCTATCAACACCATGAAAAGTACTGCTTCAAAATACATTCTCTGTTATCAACAACAAGAACAATGACTGCATAAAAACACACTCGCTGTACCAACATCATGGCATATTTTAGTTTAAAGAAAAATAAGATAGAAAATGGAAAATCAAAGACCACAAGTGAAACATGAAAATAAAGTGATATTGAAGGTGGGTTGAAAATATTAGTCCAGTCACGTATTGTCTAAATAGCGTAATAACTTACATGTAGAGATTTGAAATAAAAATGTCCTTAATTATGTTGCAGTAAATTAAAACATAAATATCGATAAATAACAAATACATCAAAAAATTATGGGCATAAGAAAAAAACAACAGATATTGATATGAAAATGAGAGCAGTCTTGTATAATTATAAACTTACATTTGAACACTCACAGATATACCCCATTTCATTATGACCGCATGGAGCATCATTCCATTGAAACTGATGGAGTGACCAAAAATGACCACAGTGTTCATGATTTCCTAAATTACTCGGTTGGCCTGGACGCCACTGAGAAAAACGAACTTTAGAAGAATCTTGAACCCATCTCCAGTCTCCTTCTTTCTTCAAGTCTGATAATCCCATCCAATAGCCATATTTGTGTTTAACCGATTCTGTTTTCGTCAATAATAATTGTATATTTTAGAAAATTTGATGTCAGTGTGTATAAAGGGATGTAGCTAATTACGCAAATAAAAATGAACTCACAAGTTAACACACAATATACTGAGAAGCACCAATAACACTGCACTTTCATTTATTGTCTATGGAACCATTGTTTTAAAAAAAGAAACAGAGTTCCAAGTTCCCCCGTGTTGCACATATTTCATATTTTCAAGGAGGATAACCTTTTTAAAAAGTTGATCGTACAACATCATAAAACTTGTCCGAGATATTACTGATATTAACCTGTAGTATAAGTTTTATAAAAATTCTGGTCAGAATTGTACCCGTGAGAGTTATGTGTTCATTTTCCCAAGACATAACTCAATTAAAATAAGTCGATAGGCCACACGATAGAACCTGTTCGAGATAATGCTGATTTTCAGCTATATTATAAGTTTTATAAAAATATGATAAGAATTGTATCTGTGAGAGCGCTAACAAAATCACACGGACGGACACACGGACGCACGGACAAAAGGACGAACACCCGAAAAGTAAACGTTCCCTGCAACGTGTTATGCGGGGGAAACAATACAAACGTGTTATGATACACTAACTGACGGAACGTTTAAACCTGTTTCAACATTTCTGTGGAAATAATAACCATAATAAAATTATTGAAGTTACATGAATATGTTTGATATTGAATTTTAACATATTGTACTGATCTTATGACCTGTTTTTATAAATGTATTGTCAAAGAGCATTTGATAACATGGCAAGTCATTTGTTTTGTCAGCTCATAATCGTATAAAAAGAACAAAATATGATCTCTTTTCCTTAATTTTGTTTTTATTTTAAATTTCAAAATTTATTTGATACACTTTGTTTTGTTCTTTTTCTAATACAACTGTTTTCTAAAAATGTAACAACATCTGTGTGTTTTATCATAAATATGAAATATACTAACTAGTAAGCATGTCAACAACCCATGAGTTTTCTTCAGAGTCTGTAATCTTGGCAAGGTATCCTCCCATATTTTTACATTGTTTCTGAATTGATAGAAATGAAATGTTTTACCCTAAACAATAAAGTATGAGCTCATATGCTGTTTTTTTTTTTAATTTGTTACTTTTGACCAGTATGAAATTCTGTAATCGTGTCTATCTGTATACAATAAAATATCTACAAGACTAAATGAATGATCGAAAAACTCTTGAATGGACCAGATACATGGAAATTTGTGCGTTATCTCCTTTATCTGCAATTAGTACATTTTGTTTTTATCTTACTGCCTGTTTTTTTCCTATATCATGGACAGGACCTCTTACTAAAAAATATAAGGTATGGACGTCACGTGGTCATGTCCATTCGAGTGCAATTTTCGGTGAAATGCACGTGACGTCATTCATAAAAGCCACAAATGTCCTATCGTTTTGTACTCGTTAAAAAAAGTTTTACTATCTTTTCAATTTTATTTCATATTTCAGCCCAAAAATATATGCAAAGGATAAGTAAAGAAACGACATACAACAGCATCCTGCCAATTTTTACCATCAGGCGAAAAAAAGTAGCAGTGATCCTTATATTTCTTCCAACCGGCTGGACAATTCTCATTTGCACTAGTACTGCAATCTGTTATAATACATATGATATTATTATGACAAGAACTATGGCTCAATTTGAAAATTAACAACGTATAGTAAAAAAAACAAATATCAAATCATTAACTTAGTTGTTTCATTTTCATTCAAGAAATAAAGAATGATAAAAGCGATTTTAGTCAATATTAAATAAATAGATTTGTTTGACGTTTTTATACGTTAAAAGACATTTTTATTAAACCTCATTCGATTTTACATTTTACAAAAATAGATCAACATTTGATTAAGAAATTATCTTTAAGAATTGTCAAATTGATTCAAAATGAAGCTTTGTTTATTTTTATCAAACTTTGTGAAGTTCTAACTATTAAGATTACGCTGATTTACCTTTCATTATTTTCTTTTCTAAGGACTGAAGCATGCACTGAACCATGCTGGATATCATTGATTTCTCTTTTGATATATCACACGAGTTCGACTCGATCATAGAGATGCAACACAGAACCAGAATTACAGAAAGAAACATCCTGTAAAAACTAATCGATATTCAAAGTCATATACCTGTACATGTATGTTATCGATGGTTTATATTTTTTGCAGACAAGAACTATATATATAGCTAGATTTGCAGAGACATATGTTACCAATCACCAGCCTTAAATTATTATGAAGTATAAATATATTTCGGAAAGCTTCTTAAAATAAACGAATTAAGGAATTTCTGTAATATAAATCTTAATATTGATAAAGGTGCTTTATTTTAATTTTAATTTTGTACATAATGACTTAGTGAAGGTTGGCACAGAACTATTACATTTTATCTTTTCTACATTAGTACTTTACGTCAGGAAAACGGCAAACATAATTTACGACCATACAATTGTTTTAAATTTGAATAGTGTTAAAAATAGATCGTAAGTATGTATAATGCCTAATAGTGCCCGTTAAGCTTTTGTCAAATTAAGATTTTTGAGGAGCGGGTCTCGAAATATATTAGAAACTGGTATATGAAAACTGTTTAACTAAATTCATTGCAGAAGTACACGGAGGAAGGTTCTGCAAAAGGTTTGATTTGTTGTTCTCCAATGTAGGGGAAATTTATATGATAATATCTTTTCATCCTAACTCATCGTTTAGATGCACGAATACTGGAAGAAAGACTGTTTTATTTGGTCTGCTTTTTACTTCATGTCGATTATTTTGATTGAGAAACTGTGATTGGATCAAAAAGAACAACGACGTCATCATTAAATCGGTTTATATACATACTGTGGATTCATTATTATTCGTTGGATACCAATTTTTCTTGGATTTCTTGGGTAAAGGTGAACCACGAAATTAAATGTTCAACGAATGACAAATGTCCTATATGCTTGTACGCAAACTTTGGCAAAACCAAGAAATTAAATATCCACGGCCATGTAAGTTTTCCTTAATCCACGAAAGTTGGTACCCACAGAAATAAGTGAATCCACAGTAATCGATCATGTCTCATCTCGTTCTAGCCGTGCATATCAAGGTTGTGTTATTAATAAAATTAGCGTTCCGATGCATCACTCAAAGAAACTTCTCTTAAATGAAATACAATCATTGCAAAATAGATTTAAAAATACACCTGGCTATTGTTTGTATTCTTATATATAAAAAAGAAGATGTGGTGTGATTGTCAATGAGACTACAATTATGTATGTTTATCATTATTGATTTGAAATAGATGAAACTAAAATGAAATTGTTAAACATTATAGATATAGATAAGTAAATAACTAAAATCTAACAAACCTTTTTGGTAGTTGATGTTAAGATATAAAGCTGCTACTGAATATTGGTTTATGATATAGGAACAATACAACTGTATCGTGTTTAACACCCTTTGGTCCACCTGTTACTGTATGGTATTACGGTAGTAAAGTGTAAAATATCAGCAAGCGATTATTTCTTGGAAATTAACCTTTTTAACTTATCTTATATCCTGACTACAGTTTAAAGTTAAACCCTAAAGCTTTGTCGCGCTATATAAGAACCTTTTCTTAATTTTCTATTAAATTGTCGTTCGTCTTTGGTATTATGAAATATGTGACCCTTGAGTAAGCATAAATGAATCAATTATTTTAGTCAATACTACAAATTGGTTATAAAATATTTATTAAAACCGTAAAAAAAAAATGAAGAAGCTATGTTAGCTGCTTTTTATGTCTTTAATATATATATATATAAATCGAACCATAATGTGGGCGTACACATCAAATCAGACCAGTATGATAGATAATAAATGCTTGCTTAACTCCCAGTCAAACGAACACGTTTCAAGTATATTCCGAACGAGAACAGATTCTAAACTTTTAAAAAAGAAGACCTTATTTTGTGTGTCGTTTCTCTTCCTTCCGCAATAAATTAATCATCATACCTGTTTGTCCTATAGATACAACACATACATGTAGTCGCATATATCATCCATGCTTGTGATTATTCAGTTTGTGTTATTTTGGGAGGAAAACAAAAATAAAAGCGTCCGGATATTGTTTCCGTCATCGGACTGACTTTTGAATCATATAAATGACTTCCGTTTAGGACTGTTTTACATTTACTCTCTTCACTTGGGGACAGGACAATTATTTTGACATTTTTTCTGTATACTATGATCCTATATATACTATAAATAATGTGTATTTGCTATACACTATCAATTCCAATAATTTCAACGGCGGCCACAGATACATAATATAGAGATCTCTATGTATGTCTTATATCAGTGACCGTTTATAGTATTTATAGTATATGTAATCAAAGTATTTTCTCTTCCTTCTAAAATTTGAATATGTATGAGCATACGCCCTTTCCACAGAAAAACTATTTGTATGGTTTCAACTGCATTAAGCATGTTAAGTATGAGCTCTTATAGATATAGTAATGTGTTGCGTACATCTATATACATGTGACCCTTTGAGGTTACACTCTACATGCTCTTATTCTACATTGAAATGATAGCTTGAAGTATTTCGAGATTATTCATAAAATGATTCTCGGTCCCTTGAAAGTCAACAGTTTTCTTAACATGCTAATGGAAACATAAACTATCTGGACAAATACCCATGATAGGAAGTGCATAATAGAGTATTGTTAAGATTGTGATTTATTGTAATACGGAGTTGAAAATGAGTTGCAGATGTAATAATGGTATCCCCCGTCTCCTCTCAAAAGGAGCAATGACTAAGTCTACGTTTTGGTAAAAAAAAAAAACAGTACAAAAAGTGTTTATGACAATACATATTTGAATTAGACTTCATCATATTCGGTTAGACAAATTGTCCGTTTTTAAGATGCTTAAGTATACGTTTAATCTACCTAAAGTCAATATTAATCGGTACACTTAATATGTTTTATTTGCATACTCTTTTTGTCAACGAGCATGTTGCTTACAAAACATCTTTATTTTGGAACAGTAAACAACAAAGCTTAATTTGTTTTAAAATTCATTCAAAGAAGCACGGGTTAGGTGTAAACTTGATTCCTGCGTATAACTGATCTGAAAAATTCAATGCTGAAATTCGTTCGATTTATACTTTATCTTATATTCTCAACCTATGAATGTCTAAAACAAAATCCATCTGTCAAAGGAATTGCAGTATGATCACGTTCCAAACTTACATAGTTAACAATTGGTGTATAGGGGTCATGCGTTGTGTTTCAACTACATTTTATAATTATTTACGCTTAAGGTAGATGGGGTGTCTAAATTATAATCCATAGAATCTTTTAATAATTTGCCAAAATGTAGTTCATATCCAGCTTGTTTAAAAACATTAATAAAAAGAATGGGTCACCGCACTTATTTTCACACTATAGGTTGTGCAAAATTGTCAAGATTTTGTTTAGATTATGCATGAAAAACCCAATTTTCCGCCATAAAACGCAAACCACACCATAGAATTTTGAGATGAAATATGAGAAGATAGCTCCAATATTATGCTTTCAGATAAGAAAAAGAAAAAATGGCGTCACCGGACTCGTTTTCTTGCTACATGTAAAAATGGGTAAATTCCTAACACATTATATTGTAAAAGTTATACTATCTGAATTATCTGCCCTTGTATTTGAGTTGCCTCCCCTTATTTGACAAAGTTGGGAAAAAATGAATCAAACAAAAGAATTCGGTTTTTTGTAAAATACAATCATAAATATGATCAAACATGGCATTTTCTATATTATAATGTAAATTCTTACACATGAATTACCTACTACTATCAAAATTTGCACATTTCATCAAAGATTTAGACCTGGTGTTCTAGTATTTCAAAATCCAAGATGGAGGAAGACACCCTATCTACCTTAAGGCTGATCTCAACAGTGATATTATTTTAGAAAATCTCGAAATTAAAAAAAAAAAGTCTAATTACTAGCAAATAAATTTTTTTAATTGAAGTTTTCAAAGTTACAGATTTTTTTATGGATATTTAGGTTTTGTTAATTCATAAAATATAAACACTTTAGACATGAATATCTCATTTTGATTTTGCTTATAGCAGAAGTTTCTGGCTAAAGTATGTAACTAGATAGAGAAATAAAGTCTGCTTTGAAGTACTCACCCAATTTGATTTTAATAATGGATATATATTAATAAACGTTTGACAATAATCTCTACATATTGTAAAAGATCTGTGGCAGGTAAATACACAAATCATGCATCCGTCTAATGTCGACTTGAGTTGCATTGTGGTTTTGTTTTCTACAATAAAAGAGGGACGAAAGATACCATAGGGACGGTCAAACTCATAGATCGACAATAAACTGACAACGCCATGGCTAAAAATGAAAAAGACAAACAGAAAAACAATAGTACACATAACACAACATAGAAAACTAAAGAATAAACAACACGAACCCCACCAAAATCTAGGGGTGATCTCAGTTGCTCCGGAAGGGTAAGCAGATCCTGCTCCACATGTGGCACCCGTCGTGTTGCTTATGTGATAACAAATCCGGTTAATAGTCTAATTCGGTAGGTCACATTCATGAAAGGGAAGGGGATTGTAGTTACGATTGAAGGAACATATCCGATATCATTTGTGAAACAGTTATTCCATAACGGTCAACCAACTCGTGATGGTGTCCGTAAAATTTACGAAGGGATGATTTCAACTTCACCATTTGGAACTCTTGGTTTAATAGCTTCCTTGTGAACAGCAACCCTCTATCAAGAAAATCATGATAGGAAATGCATGCACGGGAATATCGTATCAATTGGGAGATATATACCCCGTTGCTACTTAGAAATGGAAAGTTCACAATTTGAAAGCTGAAATCATCTCTTTTGTCGTAAAGTTTTGTTTTCAGCCGACCCTCATTGTCAATTTCTAGATGTAAGTCAAGATATGAGGCCGACTTAACTGTTTAGTGAAAGAACATCATCTATATAGCGGAAAGTAGAGTTAAAAGATATTGCTAACTTCTTGTCTTTCTTCCAAAGAAGTTCCTGCATGAAGTCAGCCTCATAATAATAAAGAAACAAGTCGGCAAGTAGAGGGGCACAATTTGTTCCCATTGGAATGGCGACAGTCAGTTGAAAAACACGTCCTCCGACGTAATAAATATGTTGTCAATCAAGCATCTTGATAATATCAGTTTCAGAGAATTTTTTGTTTGAATCAGAGTGGTCCTTTACAAAGTAGGATTTGTCCCTCCCTAAGACAAGATACTTGTATCTACGTTGGCCATTCTTTTTTATGAAGCAAAGCAATACCAACTCTTTCAATTTGTCTTTTAGTTTGGAATGTGGAATACTTGTGTAAAGAGTAGAAAAGTCAAATGTTTTAATACTGTTACAAGATGAAAGAGAGTTAGATTGTATGTACTCTAAAAGATCTTTGGAATTTTTAAGTATCCACATCTGATTCACGCCACCTCTAGAATAGGCAGTTTCACAATAACTTTGAAGCCCGTCTTTGATTGCTGATAAAATAGATGTTAATAATTTAGAAAGAGGTTTCGTGTAGCACTTGGAAGACCCAGCAATATACCGTTGTTTGTAAGGAAACTTATGTAGTTTAGGTATCCAATACAGTGATGGAAGATCCAGTTCTTCATCTTTGGTTGAAATTCCAAAGGAACCTAGAACAGACCTATGATTATTCAGGATTTCCTCTTTGGTAATTGTCGTGAGGGTATATGTTGAGTTTCCAAGTGAATTGTCAATACCTAATTCGTTTATCAAGCAGTTAATGTAATGAGTTTTACACACAAAAACGATGTTGTTTGGGGCTTTATCTGCGGGGACAACAACATATTTGTCATGGAGGTAGGATAGGTGTTTTGCAACATTTGGGTCTTTAAAGATTGACGTAGCATGGGCATTGATAGACCCATTCAGTTTCTTAATTCTGATTTGTATCAACGACCTCACTGCCTTAATCCATTCAGAAAGAGTGTTTACGTCTTCCTTCTCGCGCTTAGCCCATTGCCTGGCATAATCCTCGACTGAATCCATCAAAATTTTAAAGTTGTATTTCCCATTGATGGATTTAGGCTCACGATATTTCGGACCTTTCGATAACATATTTCGTAGAGAAGTGTTATTAACAATGTTGAGGTCACCGGTAATAACGTGGCCAGCAGGATTATATGTGAATTGGGAACTAGCACACGTGCAATCAGGAGGTTTAGACTTGAAGTCGTCAATATCGAGATCCTGCAAAACGTGTTTGTAATTGAAAAGTTTAGTTGCAATAGGTTTGATATAGGTATAAAAAATGATTGGTACAGACTGGTCTTTGAAACAAGGAGGTATTGTCGATTGAACTAATTTATGATGAAGGATATTGCCTAAGTTGACGCCATCGAGACCTTTGTTGGCAAAGGAAAGATTATGGAAAGATCTTTTATCTTTTTCATCTTTTCCAATGCGGGCTGGCTTGAAAAGTCTGTGACTTTTAATATCCAAAATTATAGCTTCAAGTTTGTATTGGTTTGAATGAGGGTTTGTAACAGTGGATTCCAAACATAAATTGAACATAAAATGAAGTTTTGAAAGGGGTAATGAATAAAGTTTCGTGCGAATGTGATGAATACCAAACGACTTTTGTATAAATGGCAGCAAGTCATTAATAGTTATCAAAGGTACCAGGATTATAATTTAGTACGCCAGACGCGCGTTTCGTCTACATAAGACTCATCAGTGACGCTCATATCAAAATATTTATAAAGCCAAACAATTACAAAGTTGAAGAGCATTGAGGATCCAAAATTCCAAAAAGTTGTGCCAAATACGACTAAGGAAATCTATGCCTGGAATAAGAAAATCCTTAGTTTTTCGAAAAATTTAAACTTTTGTTAACAGGGTATGTATAAAAAAAAAATGACCACATTATTGATATTCATGTCAACACCGAAGTGTTGACTACTGGGCTGGTGATACCCTCGGGGTCGAAACGTCCACCAGCAGTGGCATCGACCCAGTGGTGTAAATAGTTATCAAAGGTACCAGGTTTATAATTTAGTACGCCAGACTAAAAGAGACATCATGCAGAGAAGGTGATGTATAATGACGATGACCATGACTGCGTCTACGTCTACGTCAAGGAGTCGAGTTGAAAATGTTCATCACATTCACCGAGTTACACGAAGGACTAGATAGAATACCTATACCATCAATTTTGTCATTGCAATCATAAGGTGTCGTAGTAAACGACACATTGAAAGAGTTGGACCTGCTTTGTTATATTAAAAAGATTGACAAACGTTGAAACAAGCATCTTGTCTTATTAACGGACCAATCATACTTTGTATAAAATCGCTCTGATTCTAACAAACACATATTTGAAACTGACATTATCAAGATGATTGATTTTGCATTTGACAACATATTTGTTACGTTTGAAGGAAGTGTTTTCAAGAAATGATCGGCATTCCCATGGTAACCAATTGTGTTCCTTTTCTTGCTGACCTGTTCTTTGTTAATAATAGGCTGAATTTATGCAGGAACTTTTAAGGAAGAAATAACAGAGGTGAGCAGTATCCTTTTACTGCATCTTTCGCTATATAGATGATGTTGTCTCACTAAATAATTCAACATGTGGTGACTATGTTGAACGCATCTATCCCATCGAACTTGAAATAAAGGATATAACAGATACAGTTAAGTCTACCTCATCTCTTGACATAATTGTAGAACGAGTTCGTTGACAGTTACGGAATATCTGTTTCACAGATGACGACGGATATGTTCTAATTGGCTTAACTACAATCCCATCCAGTTTTCTCTGAATGTTTCCTACGACATCAGATTTATTTCGGGTGTGTTCTTAAATTAGCAACAGTACAGGTGCCACATGTGCTCGATCTTTCGTACCACCTAAGATCAGCCCAAAATGTATGGTGGGGTCCGTGTCGCTCCGTCTTTATTGTTCTATGTAGTGTTTTGTACTGTTTATTGCCTGGGTTTGTCTTCTTTTTTTAAGTAGTGACGTTGTCAGTTAATTTTCGACATATGAGTTTTTTGCACGTGCTGCAAAGTTTCATACATCAATTCGACTGGTTACTACACGGCCAATTGTTAAACTTGTCCCACTTGAATTATGAACTGTTAGATCATTTTGAAGTCCCAGAATATTGTAAATTACTTTTTTGTATACATTTTCTTCGTTCAGCGAGGTAATAACTAAACAATATATTCGACGTCGCTTTTAAGGGGCGATATTGCGATCATAAATTATGTAGTTTAGATTAATATTTCTTTATGTGAAGACGCTCTTTATTTTTTCATTTGTACTAACATGTCATAGTTTTCAGTACTCCACAACCTCAACAAAACTTTCCGAGTACTTACTTCACCAGTTTGTTAACTTCATATTGTCATCATGCTGATTTGTAAAAATGGCCCTTAGGTGGTATGTATACTGTTTATGTTAATGACATTTAAAGAATAATTCCTTTTGTTTGAATTGTTTTAATGAAACAAACAATATAATATATCTTCTACTGTCTACTTGGTTTTCTCATCCATTGAACGGAAGGCAGTTCGATGCTTGTAGAAAAAAAAGAACAGATATAGTAAGTCTTCATATATTTTTATAGTAAATTAATTGCAGTTGTATCAGGTGTAAAATAGAGTAAAGTAAGGTAAAGTCATCTTTATCTAAAGTCGGGTTGCATATATACATAATAACAAGGAGCATGAGCTCTTTAACTAACTTATATTTAATAATACAAACATACAAGTAATAAAGTCAGATACAAATACAACACGAACATACAGACAGACTGCACATACAAGTAATAATACATAGATATCTCATGCAGAATAAAACGTAGCAAAATATATATTAAAACAAATGTCAAATATCAGCATATAAGAGCACAAAGAGTAGTATTTCGTTTAAATATTACGAAATAATTTTTTTCAAATGACCTTGACAAAGTACGTTAGCAGAATGAAGGTAACGTTATGCAAACTTCTTGTTACAATAGCCACGAACAGTTTCAGCATTAAGTAACTTTCTTTGTGAAATATCTTTTGATTTTAAATTTAAGTCTCTTATACATGTATCAAGACCATGACAAATGACAGCATACAATGTTATAAACCCAATGTAGAGTGCCTGTTTTAAATGTTTTCTCTAATTCTTTTTTAAATTGTGTAAAACGATTAATAAACATGGGATGCCGATGATCTCAGTAGATGGTTGGTTAATTAAAAAAGTTATCGCTATTTCAGCTCTCAGGATGAACGAACCGGTGTCAGAGAAATTGATATCCTTATAAACACTTTTACTATGCTAAAATACTTACACCATAAGAAAAATATGTTTAAGTTGGTTACTATTACATATGAATATATATTTCAATAAATATAATGTTCTTTTTTACAATTTGTCTTCTATTGATGCTTGCTTACATTTGTTCAAGAAATGCATAATTGACTTGTGTATTCATCAATTTCGTCGAAGCGTATTTTTGGTTTTAAATATGTAAATTTATTTGATAATCGGAAGAGCAAGATATCATTACATAGTTAAATTTTGATTGTCGGAATTATTCAATCAAGATAGATAAACTATCAATTGGATAACTCCGATAATCCAATTTTAATTAGACTGTATAAATTGTTATAAAAATCATGAAAGTGGTGAATCCATAAAATGTTATAAACGCCATGAAAAAAGTAAAATCACAAAAATACTAAACTCCGAGGAAAATTCAAAATGGAAAGTCCCTAATCAAATGGCAAAATCAAAAGATAACAAGAATGTGTCCCAAGTACACGGATGCCCCACTCGCACTATCATTTTATATATTCAGTGGACCGTAAAATTGGGGTAACAACTCTAATTTGGCATTAAAATTAGAAAGATCATATCAAAGGGAACATGTGTACTAAGTTTCATGTGGATTAGACTTCAACTTCATCAAAAGCAGCCTCGCTAAAAGCTTTAACCTGAAGCGGGACGGACGGTCGGACGAACAGACGGACGAACAAACGTACCAACAGACCAGAAAACATAATGCCATCTACTATCGTAGGTGGGGCATAAACCAAAATACCAGAAAACATAATACCCCTCTACTATCGTAGGTGGGCATATATAAAAAAAACACACCAAACAAATGGACATCTGTCATATTCCTGACTTGGTACATGCATTTTCTTTCGTAGAAATGATGGATTTAACCTGGTTTTATAGCGCTAACATCTCACTTGTGTGACAGTCGCATCTGTGAAAATCGATATGAGACTACATACAAAATAATATTATAAGTTATATGGTTTGCTACTGACCCCATACGGATCCATAGAGGGTTAGTACAATCCATAGATGGTGAGGCCGTAGGTAAAATGGTTGCGGCAAGTTTGTCGCAGGGCTTGTTTGTCGGTAAGGGCTGGAATACAACAGTATTCTTTGACCGATATCTTGAGAATTAATTATACAACAAAACTTACTGCCGTTAGAATAATGTTTTATATCCGTTTGCTGGTTTCATTTTTTTCCCTTTAATTTCTAAATGAACAGCCAGCCGGCCATACACGGGGCGCACAACTGACTTGCGCGAGCTCTCATCTCATTGGATAAAACGGTAACATGATTAATTTCTTATATAAGTTTAAGCTGTCGATCATTTTATTAATATTACAAATGTTATATACCATGTGTCTTACTCATAAACATATTTGAACAAACTCATCCTTCGGATTTGTTTGTTTAAATATTTTAACTCGTAAGAACCAGGGAATATATAGTACTTAGCTTCACATATTCTTACCATATATTTCTTTGTCATACTTGAGAAAAGTCCTTATACTGTATGTCTTCTGTCGTGTCGCTTTTTAACCTTCTTACTGTCACAAACATAGTACATGTCTGGTTGCATTTTATGTTCCAGAAAATACAACAGCTGAGCTTCTCTGACGTCAAACTATGATGGTATTCAATAAATGAAGCCTCGCACTATAAATGGCGTTATATTGGAGTCTTATTGAAGAAAACATATAACATTATATGTATTGTCTTCGATAATTTATTTGAAGAGATGCAGTAATGAACACGTGCTTGCATAAATCTAAACCTTGACATACAAAGGTGTTTTCAATATTCTCAAAATTCAATATTGCAGAAAGTTTCAATAACTATTTTGCTTTCTTATTTAAATTAGGAACGATGAAAATTAATGCTTGTATTACAACTGAATTAAAGTGAGTCTGCAAAAAATTAGTACAACCCTAACGGTTCCTGTTGTCTTTCTTTTACAACTAGTTACTACAGTTAATCTGTAGGTATTTGTTTTTCTTGCAAGTTTTGGTTCAAATTTGGTTTTCCTCATCAATAAAGGATGTCTGGCGTTGCATCTTTTTTTTCTGAAATGTTGATAATTGTAATATTATGACATGCAAGATAATTTTTCTCCTCCTTTGATATGCAATATAATATGTATTTTCAGACAGTGCACCAAATTTGTAGTCGGGTATACATCTTACTAGTATAGATGACTGACAAAAAAAACTTTCTAGGGAACAAATAGAAGATACAATTGGCTATCTTTAGTCAGATACCCGAGCCATTTTAAATAACAAATCATTTAACTTTCATGTAGTTTGATAGACGTGCGAGATACTTTTATTCATTTAATGCTCACAAGAGGGCCTAGTGAGCTTTTCTCATCACTTGGCGGCCGTCGTCGTCGTCCGTTAACTATTACAAAATACATAGGCAAAATTAATCCAAACTTGGCACAAATCATCTTAAAGGTATCTATTTTAAAAAATGTATCCGATGATCCCGCCAATGAATCAAGATGGCCGGCATGGCAAAAATAATATATGGGGGTAAAATGCAGTGTTCAACTTATAGCTCTGAAATTAAAGCATTTAGAGCAAATCTGACAGAATAAAAAGGTTTACCAGGTCAAGATCTGTCTGCACTGAAATTTTCAGACACAACAGACAAACGGTTGAAGGGTTGCTGCCCCTAGATTGGTAATTAAAGGACATATTGCAGTTTTTGGTCATAATATTGAATATTGAATATTAAAATTGATAGAGATAAACCGTAAACAGCAAAATTGTTCAGCAAAATTAGATCTACAAACAAGTCAACATGACCAAAAGGGTCAATGACCCCTTTAGGAGTTATTGCCCTTTATTTCTTTATAAACATCTGCCCATCCTAAACTACAGAGCCAAATTCAATCAAACATGGTCTATTTCATCCTTATACATTATTTAGTATCTAGGTTAAAATGTATCTTATAACCATGCCCATCAACTAAGATGGCATTCATGGCTAAAAATAGAAAATGGGGTTAAATGTAGTTTTTTGCTTATATCTCTGAAACTAAAGCATTTACAAGAAACTTGACTGGAATAAAAATGTTCATCAGGTCAAGATGTATCTGCCTGGAAATTTGTAGATGCAGCAAACAATCTGTTAATGGGTTGCTGCCCAAGAATTTTTAGGAAATTTTACAGTTTTTGGTTATTATCTTGAATATTAAAATAGATAGAAATAAACTATAAACAGCAAAATTGTTCAGCAAAGTAAGATCTACAAATAAGTCAACGTGACAAAGATGGTTAATTGACCCTTTAGAAGTTATTTCCCTCATAGCCAATTTGTAACAAATTTTGTAATCTTATACAAAAATCTTCTCCTCTGAAATCATTGAGACATATTTAATCAAACTTGGTCACAATCATCATTAAAGTATCCAGTTAAAACAATTGTCACATGACCCCGCCTACCAACCAATATGGCTGACATAGCTACCTGGGTAAAACGCTAATTTTCCCTTAGACTATAATTTTGTTTACCCTTTACAATTAGAGAAAATATGAGAGGAACACATATGTTCAGAATCTACCAATTGTCTATTATATGTCAAAACTGTTAGACAAATTTTTTTAGGAGTTATGGCCCATAAATGACAATTTCTTTCATTTTTGCCTATTATCATGAAAACTATAATATTTGTTTCTGTTATGCCTCATAAGATTTATATTATAATAGAAAAATAAACACTTAAAAAAAATCTGCAAAGCAAGAGCTGATAATGAGTCAAAGAAACTAAACAGACTAAAAGATCAGTAATACTAGACTCCGACCGCGCAAGGGCTGTATAGCCAGTCAAGGTCGTTAAAAACTTCCATTTGTTGTAATACTAGATCAACAAAATAGAGATTTTTGTCATGAAGTCTAGTACTATCGTGTGCAATGTTGGAGAGTGTGTTTAATGTTTGATATGCCCATAGACCAAGGTGAACAACAAAGAGGCTATAGTTTTAATGTTTTATGGACTGAAAAAAAAACATGAACAAGCTTCATGAGACTTATACTATGATATAATTTAATGTTACTAGTATATACAATTGGTACAATTAAATACAGATTTAGCACTATAATTATCATGTCAATAGAACAATCGACCAGAGGAAGATATTTGTCGTTTTTGGCCAGCATACCATGATTTGGATTTGGACCGGAAATGACGTAAATCGTCTTTGTGATCTTTGCTCAACATTGGAACGTAATCCATTGGAGTACATAATGTCTTATAACTTCCATAAAACTCTTTGTATCCTCCCTTTAAAATGTAAAGTTCAGGAAAATACAAGGAAGGATAATTTTCAGCATTTGATTCTCTGTCATGATTACGGAGAAAGCGGCACATTGTAGGTCCTCTCTCAGAAGAAAACTCACAATGGAAAATAATAATGTCACGCATTCCATCTGAGCGGGACTTATTTGGATTTTTTTATAGTTCTAAAATATCGTCATTTTTATGAATATTTTCAGCACCACGTATATGACCACCTTCAAACTCATACGAATATCTACTGTCAATGATACGTACGCTACCAATTGTATGCTCGTATTTCCCGTTTAAAACATCATTGATGGTGGCTGGAGTTATGTATCTTAGGTCATGACAATGCCCCTGAACGGTTTGTAAACAACATACTTCCTTTCCATCTCCAGTGAGAACGGCGGCTTGAACTAAGACGTCTTCTGTTTTAGTATTGTTGAGTTTGATGGCGTCAGCGGATAAGGCTTTACTGGTACTTAGAATCTGACCGTCAAACGACAAAGATATTTTTAGCAATTGCTTTTGAGATCTGATGTATCTTTTCTTGCTGTAAGATACAGGAGTATCACAGTCTGTATTAATGTCTAATCTGTCGGCTCTTTTTCTTTTTGAGCTAAGTTCTGAATTAAACAGACTTAGTGTCGGTGAATCGTCAAATGAATTAAAGTCCATACCAAGTCCGGAATCTTCGTCAAACAAACTTTTTATAAAGTCTGGAGTTTTGGGAACATTGTGTTGACAGTTATCTCCGGTTAAACAATCCATCTCATTGACTGAAATAAAGAAAATACAATAAATATAGATTTTATGTTTTTTTACAATTAATGTAAAAATACGGACTTGTTAGTAGTTTTAAGGGGGAATCTCTTCATACGATCCTAAAACTAAAATTGATATTGAATGTCATTTTAGTTTTGATTTTGAATGAGTGTGTTTAGTTCAAACAAATATAACAACCCACACAATGCACCTCGTTTCCTGTTACACTGTGTTGTCCCTTTTAAAGTTATTTACTTCAGTTAGCGTATTGCATTGTACTTCCAGTTATGTTGAACAAAGTTGAAGATACAGTGCAAAAGTCATCATTTTGGTCTCGTTTGGAGAGTTGTCTCATTGGAAATCATACCGTATCTTATGTTTTGTATGCAGCAGCTGCTTAATGATATTAGATACATATACATTAGTAATGTCATTACCAGAAACATACAGGTCTGTACAATCTGAATTGGTAAGCCTTGTTTCATAAATAAACTTATTTTTTTCGAACATTTGAATTGTGACTAGACAGTTGTTATATTGGCAGATGTCAGACAGAAATTGACTACAAATTGTAATTGACAACTATTTATGTTCTAAACCGAAAATAATCATTTTCCTCATCTCAATTACATTTAAACATTTGTAATACCCTTTATTAGATTTAATTATGACCAATTATATTGTATATTCCATTGTCGTACAGGCAGATTATGTTGTAAAATATTGTAAATGAACGGTAAATCGCTAATTTAACGTCTGCAGGGTGTACAATTCAAGATGTCCGCCGTAACATGCCTTTTATAGTTAATCTTTTAAATATTTTAACCATAGGGTACGGATATTTGTATATACATGATATATCATAAAAGTTAGTTTTCTCCAATAATCTGTTTTATAATAATGTGTTTGATGATTGGATCTCCGAAATCTACAGTCGTTTTCATTAATTTAATTTAACTTATTACACATGTAATGTACATGTGAGGGCCGGGGCATTGCTAACATCCGAAACAACTCTTAGACTAGTAAATCTCCTCGACTTAATTCCCCCATAAATGCACATACATGTACATGTATCTTATCAGCACTTAACACTGATTTTTTTTGATAAATACACATTTAAGAAAATATTTTATTAATTTTCAGATTGATATCTTATACAGATTAATCATAAACTTTAACGAAACAATTGAACTATTTTTTCCTCAATTTTGAAAATTTGCATCCAGAACTAAAAACTGCAATCTTTTGAATTTTCAAGTTATTGCACTTCGAAGAATATAACTTCATGGAGGAAAAAAATGTCCGTGAAATTGTCTCGATCGACATACAATTGTACAGAATTGTAAAATTGTCATATTCGAATGGGTGTAAGTATGGAACGCCATGACTGCCTTATGTTAATGATCAGCATTATATGCAGTGCTCACAACATTATATGCAGTGCTCAAAACATGATATGCAGTGCTCACAACATTATATGCAGTGCTCACAACATTATATGAAGGGCTCACAACATTATATGAAGTGCTCATAACATTATACGCAGTGGTCACAACAGTATATGAAGTGCTCACGACATTATATGAAGTGCTCACAACATTATACGTTTTTTGTTGATGAAGGTGATGATCGGTGATGGTGATGATGATGTTTGATGTATGATGAGATTGATGTATGATGAGATGATTCTATAAACTTCGGGTTTTTTTCAGCGGAAAATTACCGAATCAATAATTGGTAATGCCCAGCAAAGAATTTTAAACAGTTATTAAAGTCATGTTATCATTAAGGCAGTATACAATATTTAAAACTGATTGAATTAAGGAAATTAAGAAGTAGGATCAATTTACCACAAATTTATTCCACACCAGGGCAATTTAAACTCATTTTGATTATCATTTTTATCATACTCACAACTTAATATGTATATTACTTTAAGTGTTTAATAAATTGCTTCACCGAACGCAGTTGGATACGACCGCAGAGGTCCAACTCTGAACCGTTGGGACAAAAATGGACACACTATTCACGCTTGATACAGGTCTGAATTTGGAATGTAATTTAATATTTGACACATAATAGTTTTCTGACGCAGAATAACTTCGAAGAACTTAAAACTGATTATATAATTTGAATTTATACTTTTTTTTTTGGTTTTGCACTTCGCTGTTGTGAATTGCCCCATCCCCCTCGAAAAATAAAAAAAAAAATAACCCCTTTCTTTTGTTGATTTTGTGCAATACACTATGCTGTTGCATATTGACCCCAACCCGAAAAAGAAAAGAAAAATGTATCCCCCACTTTTTTTGCAAAAAAAAAAATATGAAGAAATTTTCTTTTTAATTTCTGAAATCTGATATGAGAAAAAAATTTCTTTACACATAATTTAAAAGCAGTGTAAGAGAGGTAATCAAACATGTTTGGATTACCTCAATATATTTGGATTACCTTCCTTACACTGGTTTCAAATTGTCTTAATTGGCCACTAACCAAGAAACCATTGTTTCTCCCTCGTTTGTGCCTCTAATTCCTAAACGTTTTGAACCATAACACCTCCCCTCCACCCACCTTTCCAAGCAAATCATAACAATCCCTTTGTGGTATGGAAACTTGTATAATTTCAGAGAGATTTATACACTTAAGGACTGAAAAATGTTTATCTGGACCCCCTTTTTGGTCCCTAATTCCTAAACAGTTGAGACCATAACCCCCAAATCAATCCCAAACTTTCTTTAGTGGTTATAAACATTGTGTAACTGTTTAATTGATTTCTATTTACGTATGCAAAAGTTATTATCCGGAAACACTCTGTCGACGACGACGACGACGTGATAGCAATATACGACATTTTTATTTTGTTTTGCAGTCGTTTTAAAACATATAGATTTATACACATATATAATTGTGCATTTCTGGTCATTTAACTCTAAATAAATATCTTCAGATTACTCGGGACTGCAATTAAGATATGTTATGACCCAGTATTTTTTCAAGGAGAACCAAATATCTGTCAGAAGTATACTGTTCATTGCATTTTTTTATATTTTTTTTTATTAATCTTGGTCAGCGATGTTATTCGAAACAGAATTTTACTTTAACATTTACGATTTTCAATCTTATTTTAAAAAGGCATGGCACAGCAATGTTTAGTGCAAAATAACTAGTTCGTGAATTTAAATCCTTTTAAGTATATAATTCGGATTATGCTATACATAAAAGTCAAATTAGTTTCGACAATTTCCAATGTTTACCCCGTGAGTGATCCATATACAGAAGAAAGAATCCCCAAAGAAACAATCAAGATCCATGATCGTCAAAAGTAACTTTCCAGATAACGAAAAATATTCAGATATGAAATTTTCAACCTCTTACATTGATCCAAACATGGGATATGGAAAAAAAATTGTTAGCAAAAATTACAGAAATCCCCAAACTATAGACAAGCTTGTTTGTGAGAAGAATTAGAACGCCAATACATTGTAACAACAACGAGAAGATTTAACAGTAAAACAATACTAGTAGTTCTCCATTAATATAATTATATTACAATTATATATTGACATAATAACGAGTATCGGGTTTTTTTGTGCTTCTCTAACAAAAAATTTTGTGAACCTTCAATAAAATCAAAGTAGTGCTCAGTTACAAATAGCATTCCTCTTATATGTGTTGTTTGCTATCATCTGGACCTTAACACAAATTTGAATCTTTTTTCAAGGTCCATTGTTATCAAAGAAGTGCGATCTAAAAGATATCATTCTTCTATGACTTGTAGTTGATTAGATTTTGTATCTTAATGTATCTTAACCAGAAGTAATTTAGGTCAAGATGACTCTTTTTTCATGGACAATCGTTACTATCCAATAATAGTAAATCATTCTTTTTTACTCACAGTTTGTTTCAATCTTTACCTAAATGCAAAAGTTAGATGCATGATTTTTTTTATTAGTTGTTAGTGGCTTTGAACTAGCTGTCAGTAACTGCGAGTACCCTCAGATCAGTACTTATTGTCTTTTTGTTGTTGGGATATACAAGTACCCGGCCACGTCCACTCTGTTTTTTGTTAGATGTATTTATATTTGTATCCATCTGATGAGTTAAGCCTTTTTCAACTGATTTTCATAGTTCGTTCTTATGATGTTCTGTTACACCACTGTCCCAGGTTAGAGGGAGGGTTTGGATCCCTCTAACATGTTAAAACCCGCCACATTCTGTATATATGTGTCTGTCCCAAGTCAGGAGCCTGTATTTCAGTGGTTGCCGTTTGTTAATGTGTTACATGTTCGTTTTTCGTTCGTTTGTTTGTACATTAATTAGGCCGTTAGTTTTCTCGTTTGGAATGTTTTACGTTTATCATTTCGGGGCCTTCTATGGGTTCTTCTATAGCATAGCTGACTATGCGTAGTGGGCTTTGCTCATTCTTCGTTCGTTTGTTTGTACATTAATTAGGCCGTTAGTTTTCTCGTTTGCAATGTTTTACGTTTATCATTTCGGGGTCTTCTATAGCATAGCTGACTATGCGGTGTGGGCTTTGTTCAATCTTCAAGGCCGTACTGTGGCCTATAGTTGTTAATTTCTGTGTCATTTGGTCTCTTGTGGAAAGTTGTTTCATTGACAAGCATACCACTTTTTTTCATATATTAACCGTGCAGACTGACGAACAAACGTAGTAAACGTTTTATTCACCGCCACAAACTCAGTTTTGATAAGAGATGATAACTATAATGAAATGTTAAACTGAGTCTTGAAAGGGTAAATTTTTCTTATGAAAGTTTTTATCTCTATACAAGACTGCTGGTCATATTTAGAAGACAAACTGCTTGGCGTGCTAAAAAGCTTGTAAAAAATTGGAATAATTGCGCCAGTAAGCAGAGAAAACTATAACACATGTGATCGTTAGAAAGACATATTTAATAATGATCGTGAGGCGGTAAACAATAAAGGGAAATAACCTATTAATCATACATGTATATAACACATGGTGTAAGGGAGATAATACAAATCACTACATGTATAAACAATCAATACAATACATTGGCGCAACTTCTTTTCTCCTTTAAAGTCTCTCTCTCTCTCTATACAATTGTCAACTAATAATCTCTGTTATTGTAAGAACATGAATGAAAATAAATGTTATCAATATGCATAAACTTAACACATAAGAAACAAAATAATTCTGACATTTCTTTTCTCCTTTAAAGTCTCTATATCCTCATCGAATGCAATCAAATGAATGCATATAGCAAATTTACAGATCTAACATTGTTGGGTTGATGTTTAGACGAGTTGTATATACATTATGTACACAGCCATGTATCACCATCATTGATGGCGATCCGATGGATACATCTGTTATAGGGTTGTCACTGACTCAGACGTACTTATAAATATAATTATTTTCTGTGACTGTATCTTACATTAATTTTTAGGATCCTTTACTATAGATAATTTAGCTGATCTGTAACAATAACATCTTCATGCCTTATATATCATGTACTGCAGTACGCCGCTAGATTAAAACTGACGTGGAAAGGTAACACACGGCCAGCGAAAGCTCTATTTTTAAGAGCCCAGGTGGTCGTGTGGTCTAGCGGGACGGCTGCAGTGCAGGCGATTTGGTGTCACGATATCACAGTAGCATGGGTTCGAATCCCGACGAGGGAAGAACCAAAAAATTGCGAAAGCAAATTTACAGATCTAACATTGTTGGGTTGATGTTTAGACGAGTTGTATATATAAGAAATATGACGTATCTCTAAGTTAACAATCCAAGGTGACGAGTAAGCAGTAAATTTTAAAAGGCAATGAAATCTTTAAACCGCGCTGGCGTTTTCAATTTGGAGCGCTTACGGATAACGCGTTTATTATCTTGTTCATTGCTCGAGTTACTAAGTGTCAAGTCACGTTCGAGAATATTATCAGGTTGCCTACTCGGCTCGTCCAGATTTTCAACATCGTCGATATTTTCGCAAATAAGAATAGGCGGGGGCTCCGCGCGATCTGGTGGTAGGTTACGGATAGGCTCAGGAAGGCTATCTTCATCATGGTCATCAGAATCATACCTGATTGTATACGTTCTGAGGATATCTTGGATTTTGTTAGACACTTATAGTGTTAAAAACTTTATAACATTCCGAAAGTTTTACTTTGTAGGATGAGGCGCGGAGTTGATTGCCTGAGAATTTTTTTATGAAACACCATTCGCCATCAAGCGCTACAACAAGGTACCGATCTCGCGATTGGGTCTTTGACCTGTCGGTATAAAGGTAAACCAAATTCCCTATAGTAATATCAGGGATCGGGACGACCTGGTCGACTGCATTTAGAAATTTCGCTAAATCCGTGATTTTTATTGCGAGCCTCGTGCTGTGCGCGAATAAGGTTCATGTCAGAAATTGGCAATTGTTCATGAGTAAACTGACTTCTTTGAGTCCATAGTTTGCGGCAGGACAATCCGCGTTGGCGAAGCCTTGAATTAAGTCTCGTTGTAGCAATAACTAGTGTATTTTCAGATAGGGGAGAATGATCGCGTTCCTCACGAAGTAACTCGTCTTCAAGCTCAGCGATGTCTTTATCGGCAACTGGAATTTTGTTCTGATTTTTAACGCGGCCAATTTCAATTTATATGTTGAGCTGCTTTAAATATGAATCGTCACATAAAGGGCGGAAACCCGGGGCCGGGTCAACTCTAACGACAACACTGGGACCGTTTAAAGGCTTTAAAGGTATCAATAAGTGTATAAGCCCATCTCGTAAGCTACCCAGTTTTTCGTCTTTGATAAAGCACGTACTAGTGTACGACGTTACAGTTTTTCTGACGACCAGGATGAGTTGAACGTCGGCCACGTAAGATATACCAACCAAGTCCGGTTGGTCTTCTGAAGACGAGGGAACCGTTTAAAGACGCGCATGTGTGACAGGAGTCACAAGCCTGTTCGGACGCCTTTGGCATATCTAAAGCGTAAAAGTGACGTTTTAAGACGAGGTTTAATTGGTGTTTTGACGGATGGTCCAACTTAATATGTAGAGCGGTGACGAGTCCGTCAAGAACGCTACGTGGAACAATGATCAATTCGTTGGGTGGAGCAAGAGGATCACAACACCGAACAACTAACAAACCGTCTTTGGCGATTGATGCAACATTCAGGTAAAGTTTGACATCTTTGTTGTTTGTCAGTTTTTTGGAGGGCCGAGTGCCTTGTTTTAAATGAGCGTGAGTGCGCCGAAGATAAGGGCATTCTGATTGAATATTAATCCAGGCCGACCTGGTGGTGAAAGGTAGGCGAAAATCGTCATTGAGAACGTCTTGAATGCTTACGGCTCGTACGACAGAATCTTCGGTACGCGATATAAAGCAACAAACCTGACAATTAGGCTCTGTACAAACGGGTGCGTTTCTGCTTGCAAAGTCGGATGGAATATTTGCACGACCGGATAAATGATTGACGCTGACCTGGTATCGGCTTACAACGGAAAGAAACGATGTGACACGCGGACTGACCGAAAATTCACCATGACATAGTTTTTCAAAGCCCTGTACGCATGGTTTACTGTCTGTCAACACAATATAAAGAGAATAAATCTGACCAAAAGCAAAATGTTTATGATGTTTTAATTTGAATGTATCCATAATATTGTTAGGGAATTTTGTTTTCTTGATACTTTTTACGAGTACTATGTTTTATTTGTGTACCAAGTCATGAAATTTGAACCATGTGTTGGTTTGGGTTTTATTTTTTTTTTTCGTTTGTATTTTTGGGGGTGGGTGTTTTTTTGGTGATTATGTGGACTTTAGTACATTGTACTGTCCAACATTACTTATTTCTTGTATCTTATAAATGAACTTGTATTCGTGAAAAAAAACATTACTAGAACATGACAAATAAATTCAACACATATAAAAGGACTCAAACGTGTAAAGCAGAATCGCGTTTCGTTCAAAAAGCCTCAATAGAGACAACGAATCAAAACAATTAAAAGGACGAACAAAGTTAAAAGCTTACGAGCATTGAGACCCAATGTTCCAATGATTTTGTCAAATACAGCTGTAGTAATCTATTCCTGTGATGGATATTCCCTAGTATTTCGAACAACTTCACTCTTTTTAAACTTTTAGAATGAAATTCAAAACAGTGTAGCTGTGGCCATTGATTGACACATTAAAATCATCCATTGACTGGGACAATTTACGTGAACGTTTGTCTGTAACGACCACTGTTCACGACGTACCTACGATAGACATTTAAACTGTGGGGTCACCAAAGGTTTCTTAACGCCTTTAATTATAAAATAATTCGAAAAATTAATCAGGAATAACCTTTGTGTTTTGATTTATATAATTGATATAAATCAAAATATCGTGTTATTTCTGATTAATTTTTCGAAATACTTTATTTAGGTGTTGAGAACCTTTGGTGACCCCATAGTTTAAGTGTCTTTAAAAAGTACATAGTGAGCATTGGTCGTTACAAACAAACGTTCACCTAAATTGTCCCAGTCAATGGATGATTTTAATGTGTCAATCAATGGCCACAGCTACACTGTTTTGAATTTCATTCTAAATTAAAATAATTACTATTTCAATGACTAAGAATAATTTAAGATAGGTTTCATATAACAGCTATAGCATGGTATACACGCAGTTTGCCAATATGGTACGAAATGGCTGTGAATAGCAAACAATGGTCTTTATTTATGGTATGATATGGCAAATATATAGTGCGAAATGTTAACTTTGGATAAGAAATGACAATTGGACGAAATAACTTGTTTGTTGTTAAAACAATCCGGTTTTGTTATTGTTGAGGTTTGAAACAGAATGATATTTGTGTAAAAATGAGACTTTATTTTGTACATCTTTATGTTTGTGCCTCTTGTTTACATGTGTATGTGTATGTGTTTTTAAATTGAGAATTTTTGTATTGTTGTATTGTGGTTTTTTTAAATTATTATATTGTATAAATTGCATGCGTCCGAAGCGCTTTTCTGAATTTACCTTCAACAGGAATTCTTAAATTCTTAATACGATACTGTTGTCAGGTCATTAAAGATTGCATATTTTGGCTTTAACATTGATTCACTGATAGGGTCTTTGCATCGGAACTAAACACATTTATTTCTAAAAAAACAGTTGTTGGCATGACACGGGTTATGTTCTTCTCATATATTTTATGATAGTATGATACTAAACCCCTAACGGGAGGGATTGTACCTGATATTCATATGATGAAGACATAATCTTTCAATCAGTTTAATTGAGGTCTGGAGCTGGCATGTCAGTTAACTGCTAGTAGTCTGTTGTTATTTATGTATTATTGTCATTTTATTTATTTTCTTTTGTTACATCTTTTGACATCAGACTCGGACTTCTCTTGAACTGAATTTTAATGTGCGTATTGTTATTCTTTTACTTTTCTACATTGGCTAGAGGTATAGGGGGAGGGTTGAGATCTCATAAACATGTTTAACCCCGCCGCAATTTTGCGCCTGTCCCAAGTCAGGAGCCTCTGGCCTTTGTTAGTCTTGTATGATTTTAAATTTTAGTTTCTTGTGTATAATTCGGAGTTTAGTATGACGTCTATTATCACTGTACTATTATGCATATTTTAGAGGCCAGCTGAAGGACACCTACGGGTGCGGGAATTCTCGCTACATTGAAGACCCATTGGTTGCCTTCGTCTGTTGTTTGCTCTATGGTCGGGTGGTTGTCGCTTTGACATATTCACCATTTCCTTTCTCAATTTTATTTTTTACAGAGTTTGTCTTTAGTGCCGTGTGGAGACAGTAGAGTGCCTCCCCGTGCTTAAGGTTTATGCTCTTATATTATACTAGATTATGGAGTGTGTGTCCGAGCGAGAACTTCTCTATGTTCATTACTTTAGGAATATCTATCAAAAAGCAGTATTTTAATATTCAGCCCCATTCATCTATTTAGTCAGACGTCAGTCGCTACCTTGATATACCATATCTTTTGTTAAATTTGTCGGGTAACTTATGACAATAAGCATTTGACGTCTTGAGCCGAACAGTTTTATCATTTTTACACAATTTAATCTACTGTGTGATGGTTCATATTCTGGACGCCAGTCTTTGCTCCTTTGTAATAAATCTACATACCAAAAAACAAATATGAAGCTTAGAAATGGAAAAATATTAAATACTAAACTCGTTCAAAGGGTATCTACACGTCTCAATCTTCAGAATCGCTTATCTAAAAATACTACCATAGCTAACGTTTTTAACAATAAAAATCGTGGTTACCCTTCTATCGATAAGTGTCATGCCAAAAAATGACTTACGTGTCCCCGTCTTTCCACCAACAATACAGTAAGGTCCACATTTAATGGTCGCACATTTTCTCTAAATTTTGAAACTGATATTACTTGAAAAACAAACAGTATTATTTCTTTACTCACATGAAACAAACCGGGATGCGGTATTCAGTACGTAGGTGAAACTGGGCGATATTTATCTAAACGCACGCAAGAACACCTGTATCGTTTTAAAAGACCAAATAAATTCAAAAGTATCATTTATCAACATCTTAAGAAGCACAGTCATCCTATTAAATATTTAACAGTTCAACCTTTAGAAGTAGTAAATAAGCAGCCTGGTGAATCTCATTCCAAGTTTGTACGATCACGAAAAATAAATGAATTAAATTGGATTAAAAAATTACAGACAGTCTACCCTCTCGGTCTTAATGATAATATCATGGGAATTGGCAATATATCAAGAACCGATTCTGTTAACATTTTGGATATAGTTTCTAAAACTGTTCGTAAAAATCGTTCTCATGGACGCAGAAAAAATCGCAATCAAAGAAAATTTCGGACCAACCATACAAATATTTCGGACCTAATTTCCATTTCAAAAAACAACGGCAGACATTATCTGTTAACCAAGCTTTGTTCTTTACCTATAAATAAATTGAATAAAATTTTAGAGGATTGCAACACAATTTCATATTACAGTCCTAAGTATGAAATTGTCCAAATTATAATGGCATATTGTTATTCTAAACTGTTTCCAAAAATTGATCGCCCTGAAGATCATAAAAAACATTTTATTAAAATAAAGTATGTCAATAAAGGTTTTGATTTTGTAAATATTGCCGGTATTTTTAACGACCATTCTGTTAAAGACCAAATTCCTGGATATTTTGATAATACTGAACTCCCTCTCATTTGTTATATTTACAAGAAATCTACCCGAAAATATGTGTTTAATTATAGCCAATTGTGTAAAGATGTAAATATCACTGTAAATACACCTATGTCGTGTAATTGCAGTAATTCAGAATACACCTATGGACCAATTTCCCATGTTATAACAGGAGACCTTCACATCGTTCGCGACCGAGAGTTAAAATCATTCCTCAGTAAAGGACCTAAATATCGTCCCCCGTCAACTATTAACTGGAATGAGTGTCGTAATATCATCAACGACTCACTCCGCGCCTACTGTTTGAAATGGGTAAAACGGGAAAAAGCTGACAAAAAATCTTTGGACTCTTTTTTTAATTCAGTAATGAAGATAGTTGATATTCGAATACAACATTTTAAAGAACATTTTACCCTCAACAAAAACTATAAAAACCCTATTTCGCGTATCAAAAATAAACTAACAGAACTAGCCAAGGAATTTGTTTTTGTCCCGGCTGATAAAGCTGCTAATAATATCATTATTGTTTGACGTAAATTTTATATAGAGGTTCTGCAAAAGGAAATCACGAATTCACCAACATTCCAACTGACTTCATTTTCAGAAAACGACATCTGTAACAAACATAAACTTTTAGCTACTTCTTTACAAGCAGAACCAAACACAATGAAAGTCCCAACTATGTACTGGCTTCCGAAGCTGCACAAAAAACCTTACAAATATAGATTTATTTCATCTTCCAGCCATTGTTCAACTACTAAATTGTCTGTTTTACTTACTAGTACACTTGGTACAATAAAAAACCTGATAATAAATTGTTCAAATAAGGCCTTTGAAAATAGTGGAATTAATTACTTTTGGAGTGTCAAAAACTCGTTGGAAGTACTTGATAAATTGCATGCATATATTGGTGATTTTGAATCTGTTCAAAGTTTTGATTTTTCTACCCTATATACCACTTTGCCTCATATTCTTATTAAGAAAAAATTCACATCCCTAATTAACTGGGCATTTAAAAAGTCGGAATGCGAGTACATATGTTCAAACTCTTTTAGATCATTTTTTAGTAGCAATAAACAAAAGAACTATGTCAATTGGACATGCTTTGATACTATTTATGCACTTGAATTTTTACTTGATAACATTTTTGTTCGCTTTGGAGATTCTGTATATCGTCAAGTTATTGGAATTCCAATGGGGACTAACTGTGCACCACTTATTGCGGACCTGTTTTTGTATTGTTATGAGTTACAATTTATGACTAAAATTAGCAAAGACCCATCAAAACAACATTTGATACAAAAATTTAACAATACTTTTAGATATTTGGATGATATATTGGCTCTAAATAATGACGACTTCAGTATGTATACTAAAGAAATTTATCCTGTAGAACTTACTTTAAATAAAGCTAATGATAACAATGACCACTGCCCTTTCCTCGATCTTGATATCTATATCATAAACGGGAAGCTTAATACAAAAATTTATGATAAAAGAGATGATTTTTCATTTCCTATTGTTAATTATCCATTTTTAGATGGTGACGTTCCCTTGTCACCATCTTATGGTGTTTATATATCTCAACTTGTACGATTCGCTCGTGTATGTAACAATGTATTAGATTTTAGCGAGAGAAATTTATGTATTACTGAAAAATTATTACACCAGGGTTTTCGATATCACAAACTGGTCAAAACATTTACTAAATTTTATCACCGGTATAAGGAAATAATTCGTAAATATAACTCAACATGCAGACATCTTATACGTTCAGGCATTTCACATCCAAAATTTTATGGAAATATTCGTTATAAAGCACAAAAATGTCAGTATTCTCCTCAGAAACTAACAAAACCTTTAAATAGACTTATTAAAAGGGGATATAGTTACGATACTGTTGTCAGGTCATTAAAGATTGCATATTTTGGCTTTAACATTGATTCACTGATAGGGTCTTTGCATCGGAACTAAACACATTTATTTCTAAAAAAACAGTTGTTGGCATGACACGGGTTATGTTCTTCTCATATATTTTATGATAGTATGATACTAAACCCCTAACGGGAGGGATTGTACCTGATATTCATATGATGAAGACATAATCTTTCAATCAGTTTAATTGAGGTCTGGAGCTGGCATGTCAGTTAACTGCTAGTAGTCTGTTGTTATTTATGTATTATTGTCATTTTATTTATTTTCTTTTGTTACATCTTTTGACATCAGACTCGGACTTCTCTTGAACTGAATTTTAATGTGCGTATTGTTATTCTTTTACTTTTCTACATTGGCTAGAGGTATAGGGGGAGGGTTGAGATCTCATAAACATGTTTAACCCCGCCGCAATTTTGCGCCTGTCCCAAGTCAGGAGCCTCTGGCCTTTGTTAGTCTTGTATGATTTTAAATTTTAGTTTCTTGTGTATAATTCGGAGTTTAGTATGACGTCTATTATCACTGTACTATTATGCATATTTTAGGGGCCAGCTGAAGGACACCTACGGGTGCGGGAATTCTCGCTACATTGAAGACCCATTGGTTGCCTTCGTCTGTTGTTTGCTCTATGGTCGGGTGGTTGTCGCTTTGACATATTCACCATTTCCTTTCTCAATTTTATTTTTTACAGAGTTTGTCTTTAGTGCCGTGTGGAGACAGTAGAGTGCCTCCCCGTGCTTAAGGTTTATGCTCTTATATTATACTAGATTATGGAGTGTGTGTCCGAGCGAGAACTTCTCTATGTTCATTACTTTAGGAATATCTATCAAAAAGCAGTATTTTAATATTCAGCCCCATTCATCTATTTAGTCAGACGTCAGTCGCTACCTTGATATACCATATCTTTTGTTAAATTTGTCGGGTAACTTATGACAATAAGCATTTGACGTCTTGAGCCGAACAGTTTTTACATTTTTACACAATTTAATCTACTGTGTGATGGTTCATATTCTGGACGCCAGTCTTTGCTCCTTTGTAATAAATCTACATACCAAAAAACAAATATGAAGCTTAGAAATGGAAAAATATTAAATACTAAACTCGTTCAAAGGGTATCTACACGTCTCAATCTTCAGAATCGCTTATCTAAAAATACTACCATAGCTAACGTTTTTAACAATAAAAATCGTGGTTACCCTTCTATCGATAAGTGTCATGCCAAAAAATGACTTACGTGTCCCCGTCTTTCCACCAACAATACAGTAAGGTCCACATTTAATGGTCGCACATTTTCTCTAAATTTTGAAACTGATATTACTTGAAAAACAAACAGTATTATTTATTTACTCACATGAAACAAACCGGGATGCGGTATTCAGTACGTAGGTGAAACTGGGCGATATTTATCTAAACGCACGCAAGAACACCTGTATCGTTTTAAAAGACCAAATAAATTCAAAAGTATCATTTATCAACATCTTAAGAAGCACAGTCATCCTATTAAATATTTAACAGTTCAACCTTTAGAAGTAGTAAATAAGCAGCCTGGTGAATCTCATTCCAAGTTTGTACGATCACGAAAAATAAATGAATTAAATTGGATTAAAAAATTACAGACAGTCTACCCTCTCGGTCTTAATGATAATATCATGGGAATTGGCAATATATCAAGAACCGATTCTGTTAACATTTTGGATATAGTTTCTAAAACTGTTCGTAAAAATCGTTCTCATGGACGCAGAAAAAATCGCAATCAAAGAAAATTTCGGACCAACCATACAAATATTTCGGACCTAATTTCCATTTCAAAAAACAACGGCAGACATTATCTGTTAACCAAGCTTTGTTCTTTACCTATATATAAATTGAATAAAATTTTAGAGGATTGCAACACAATTTCATATTACAGTCCTAAGTATGAAATTGTCCAAATTATAATGGCATATTGTTATTCTAAACTGTTTCCAAAAATTGATCGCCCTGAAGATCATAAAAAACATTTTATTAAAATAAAGTATGTCAATAAAGGTTTTGATTTTGTAAATATTGCCGGTATTTTTAACGACCATTCTGTTAAAGACCAAATTCCTGGATATTTTGATAATACTGAACTCCCTCTCATTTGTTATATTTACAAGAAATCTACCCGAAAATATGTGTTTAATTATAGCCAATTGTGTAAAGATGTAAATATCACTGTAAATACACCTATGTCGTGTAATTGCAGTAATTCAGAATACACCTATGGACCAATTTCCCATGTTATAACAGGAGACCTTCACATCGTTCGCGACCGAGAGTTAAAATCATTCCTCAGTAAAGGACCTAAATATCGTCCCCCGTCAACTATTAACTGGAATGAGTGTCGTAATATCATCAACGACTCACTCCGCGCCTACTGTTTGAAATGGGTAAAACGGAAAAAGCTGACAAAAAATCTTTGGACTCTTTTTTTAATTCAGTAATGAAGATAGTTGATATTCGAATACAACATTTTAAAGAACATTTTACCCTCAACAAAAACTATAAAAACCCTATTTCGCGTATCAAAAATAAACTAACAGAACTAGCCAAGGAATTTGTTTTTGTCCCGGCTGATAAAGCTGCTAATAATATCATTATTGTTTGACGTAAATTTTATATAGAGGTTCTGCAAAAGGAAATCACGAATTCACCAACATTCCAACTGACTTCATTTTCAGAAAACGACATCTGTAACAAACATAAACTTTTAGCTACTTCTTTACAAGCAGAACCAAACACAATGAAAGTCCCAACTATGTACTGGCTTCCGAAGCTGCACAAAAAACCTTACAAATATAGATTTATTTCATCTTCCAGCCATTGTTCAACTACTAAATTGTCTGTTTTACTTACTAGTACACTTGGTACAATAAAAAACCTGATAATAAATTGTTCAAATAAGGCCTTTGAAAATAGTGGAATTAATTACTTTTGGAGTGTCAAAAACTCGTTGGAAGTACTTGATAAATTGCATGCATATATTGGTGATTTTGAATCTGTTCAAAGTTTTGATTTTTCTACCCTATATACCACTTTGCCTCATATTCTTATTAAGAAAAAATTCACATCCCTAATTAACTGGGCATTTAAAAAGTCGGAATGCGAGTACATATGTTCAAACTCTTTTAGATCATTTTTTAGTAGCAATAAACAAAAGAACTATGTCAATTGGACATGCTTTGATACTATTTATGCACTTGAATTTTTACTTGATAACATTTTTGTTCGCTTTGGAGATTCTGTATATCGTCAAGTTATTGGAATTCCAATGGGGACTAACTGTGCACCACTTATTGCGGACCTGTTTTTGTATTGTTATGAGTTACAATTTATGACTAAAATTAGCAAAGACCCATCAAAACAACATTTGATACAAAAATTTAACAATACTTTTAGATATTTGGATGATATATTGGCTCTAAATAATGACGACTTCAGTATGTATACTAAAGAAATTTATCCTGTAGAACTTACTTTAAATAAAGCTAATGATAACAATGACCACTGCCCTTTCCTCGATCTTGATATCTATATCATAAACGGGAAGCTTAATACAAAAATTTATGATAAAAGAGATGATTTTTCATTTCCTATTGTTAATTATCCATTTTTAGATGGTGACGTTCCCTTGTCACCATCTTATGGTGTTTATATATCTCAACTTGTACGATTCGCTCGTGTATGTAACAATGTATTAGATTTTAGCGAGAGAAATTTATGTATTACTGAAAAATTATTACACCAGGGTTTTCGATATCACAAACTGGTCAAAACATTTACTAAATTTTATCACCGGTATAAGGAAATAATTCGTAAATATAACTCAACATGCAGACATCTTATACGTTCAGGCATTTCACATCCAAAATTTTATGGAAATATTCGTTATAAAGCACAAAAATGTCAGTATTCTCCTCAGAAACTAACAAAACCTTTAAATAGACTTATTAAAAGGGGATATAGTTACGATACTGTTGTCAGGTCATTAAAGATTGCATATTTTGGCTTTAACATTGATTCACTGATAGGGTCTTTGCATCGGAACTAAACACATTTATTTCTAAAAAAAACAGTTGTTGGCATGACACGGGTTATGTTCTTCTCATATATTTTATGATAGTATGATACTAAACCCCTAACGGGAGGGATTGTACCTGATATTCATATGATGAAGACATAATCTTTCAATCAGTTTAATTGAGGTCTGGAGCTGGCATGTCAGTTAACTGCTAGTAGTCTGTTGTTATTTATGTATTATTGTCATTTTATTTATTTTCTTTTGTTACATCTTTTGACATCAGACTCGGACTTCTCTTGAACTGAATTTTAATGTGCGTATTGTTATTCTTTTACTTTTCTACATTGGCTAGAGGTATAGGGGGAGGGTTGAGATCTCATAAACATGTTTAACCCCGCCGCAATTTTGCGCCTGTCCCAAGTCAGGAGCCTCTGGCCTTTGTTAGTCTTGTATGATTTTAAATTTTAGTTTCTTGTGTATAATTCGGAGTTTAGTATGACGTCTATTATCACTGTACTATTATGCATATTTTAGGGGCCAGCTGAAGGACACCTACGGGTGCGGGAATTCTCGCTACATTGAAGACCCATTGGTTGCCTTCGTCTGTTGTTTGCTCTATGGTCGGGTGGTTGTCGCTTTGACATATTCACCATTTCCTTTCTCAATTTTATTAAAACCAAATATTTGCAGGCAAATGATATATAAAAACCTACACATCTAAAGAGTTATATTACCAAAACACACTTAAACGAAGAAGTTAACTGACCTGCAAAATTTTAAAAAAAACGTGTTTTGTTACGTTCTGAAATGAAAAAAAAATCTATTCGTGTTGCATTCATCGTTTTGGCATCCGTCAACTAAGAGTGCATGTACTCATCTTATAAAGAAAATTAGAACTGTTAATTCATTATCATCCTATGCACCATTTATTTGTTAAGTCAAATGACTTGAGTTCAGTTAGTATAAATAGATAAGTACTTGATATAAAAGTCAAAAACAATCTCATCATTATTGACAAAAAATAGTGACTGAGAAAAGATGTGTTTATATATTACTCCCTACACCTTAACGGTAAGTTTGGAATACCCAAATGTATAGATAAAGGTTTAGAGAACTGGCTGTTTCTGTTTTTTCCCATTGTTAAATGATCGACGAGATATATTAATCCTCGACCCTTCCAGTAAGTTAAGAACACTATGATATATAAAAAAAAAATCAAAGTAAAATCGTACTAAAAATTTTGTTCAATTTACTTTTAAAATTGTTTCAATAAACAAGGATTTTTGTAATTAATTTTTTTTCATACTTTGTTAGTTTTGTTTGTCTTTGTTGATCTTTGATCGTGTAGAAACGATTCAATGCACGCAAAGAGTTGGTAAAATATCTCAGAATGATTAGAACGGTGCATTACGTTTGCGCGCATTACAATTACATTTGCGCGCAAAAATCATAACGTTTGCGCGCAGCTTTTGGTTACATTTGCACGCATCGTTTGATCATCTTTGAAGTCTGGTGTTTGATTTCTAAAGCCCTCTAAATGGCAATCTTGGTAAAGTAATGTCTCGGGAGGGAAAGGGGCACTTACTGTATATATGAAAGGTTGTGTATTTTTGCTATTCAAAATAATTTAAAAGATTAAGGTACTGCTCACCAATATCATAAAAAAAATCGAATGAACACCTTTTTTAGAGTAGTGCTGGACTCTTTGGCGTTGTTTACTGTAAAATAAAATTTATTTGTTTCCCCGCATCATGTTAATGTGTTTGTCCGAGTTAAGAAAGTAGTCAATGACTCGTTTGTCACATCTGTGTCTTATTAGTCATTTGGTGTTTCGTGGCGAATCTGTGTTATTTATTTTATTCTCAACTTTTATAGATCGAGGCATCTGAGAGTTTGGCCTATTTTATGATGTTGATGATTCATCGAAAACCTTAATTTACTGATGATAATTAATTTTTCATTGATAAAAGTATAAACGGAAACTGTCATTGTGCGCTCCCTACTCCCATGTTTTTAATTTCTACATATACGATCAAAAAGGCATGTAAACTTGGTCTTAACAGTTTACATCATTAGTAAAAACTTAACGAAGGTACTTATATTAGTTAATGCTTGAAAACCGGTATATTTTTTTCTTTGATAGTAAAAATTTTACAGGAAAACGGTAGTAAGTGTGCTACATCTAGATTAGCTAAAATTTCCGGTTTCATTTTACAAATGCTACTCTAATGTCTCATTGTAGTCTTAATAATAACATTTATATTAAATAGGACTACGATGACATTGCTGTTTTCTTTTAATGGGTAAGTTTTCTTTGATATTATTAGAATTACATTGTAAATCATTTTTAAATTAATTAGTTCTGCGTAAGCTAGTTGAGGTAACGCGAAAGTAGAATAGAAATTAATAAAATCATGAAATCGTAGCAAATAAGGTACAATAGGTGGATTTGGGTCCTTTTTGGTCAAATAGCTCTGCAACTTTTTCGGTTCTCATACATCCTTGGCTTTCAAATATTCTGCTATTATTGTACGTCTTTAAAAGTGTTTTTTTTTTTGTGTCATATAGCTCTGCAACTGTTTCCATTCTTATACATATTTGGCTATTCATATTCGGATTTGCGCGTTCCTGATGCAGGTAAATCCAGAATAGCGCTTCAAACGGATGAAATTTACTATGTTGTTTCCATCTTTTTATATGAATTGTTGAATACTTTCTAGTATGCAACTGCAAAAAAATATTTAGTACACTTTTTTTTAAATTATTGCAAATCAAATGAAATAGAGTGTATAATTACACGTAGGAGTGTATCCTCCAGCGTTATAATTTGTTATTGTAATTATCTGTCACCTTAGGTCATTAGTAATAAATAGTTGACAAAACAAGTGTATAGTCATGTCGTAAGTATACCTTTTTATTGAGATATGTTGGGAGATACTACACAATATATTGCTACACAATATATTGTTTTATCGAGGTTTAGGACTGGTAATCTAATATAATGTAAAAGGGATTTAACACACACTATGTTATAGGTTCGTATTGAATACTGTATTTTTTGGGTCCATTTTGATCGATATGTTATAACGTACCTACGTATTTATGCTTCTCCGGCTTCCAAGGGTTTAAAATTTGCTGATGAGGCTAAAATCTAGAAGCGTGCTTTATGTAGTGATATTTTTTTTTAAAACGGCATCTACATCTGAAGTTATTTAAAATTTTATACTGTATCCGCATGCACTGTCATTTTCTTGTCACTGTTTCAATCGATGAAAAAGTTATTTGGTACTCAATCCAGACCTAGACGAGTGCATCGGACTTCTAAAAGCACTTGGTATAGTTCCACTGTATTGGAACTTTTAGTGGTTATTAAATTCGAAGAAATGGAACTTTTATTTGTAATTTCTGCACATTTCTATGCTAAGTTAATCTGACAAAATTTTATTATTTTTGCACGAGTTAATATCTATTTCCTCCATCATAAATAATGAGAAAAAAATAATAATCACAGTCACGTAGTATATGTGTGAGTCAGGAAGAAATAAAATGTAGGAAACAAATCGTTATAATAGTTATCCGGCAGTATATTTGTGATATGGGGCGTATTATAACCATGCAAATCACTTTGTAATGAGATCATTGCTTTGTATAGGATAAAACTAACATGCTTTTATCTTCTTTTGGTTTTGTGGTTAGCCATGCTTGTTCCTACACAACAAAACGTTATTACTTGACATAAAACATATATATTATATTAGATGCTTATTGATCATAATAAACATGCATGTTGACAATAACATGAATAAGCATATTAGTTTGTTGACTAAAGCTAAACACATTTAGAAATACATGTATGTATACATGATTAACGAATAAGTCGTACAGAGAAAAAAAAGGTCATAGTTCATTTTTCGGAATCAGCAACGCTTAAAATTTTAAATGCGATAATCATGTTTGAACAAAAAAACAAAGCCATGAATCGTTTGTGAGCTTTTTATTTACATCTTTTATTTCGATTTTTTATTTATTAATTTTTCAAGCAAAATGTAGATTTCTAAGTGGTTTCGAGGAACAAGGTTTCTCAAGGAAGACTTCCTATAAAGGGGGAAATCATCTTAGGAATAACGTGTACTGTTACAGTAAACTAGTCTTCCTCTTATAATATTGAGATTTTATGATTTGTCTACATCCTCTTAAATATTAATGACAGTACGTATGTTAGTCAATAACATAATAAAAAGACAGAAAACCCACGACATATATCCTCTGTGCTTGCTATACTTTTTGTCTATTGAGATACATTGTATGTGTGTGTTGGTCCTCAATGCTTTTCAACTTCGTACGTTATTTTGGCCTTTTTTATCTTCATTTTTTTTATTCTGGGGGTCACTGAGAAATCTTTTGAAGACAAGACGCGCGTCTGGCGCAAATACAAAATTTTAATCCAGACCGGACGGTATATATGCTGATTTTATTGTACTGTTCTAAATGTTAAATGTATAAGACTTGAAATCTCAATCGAGTTGGGTGCTATTTCTAACTCAATTCACGGCAATGCATAGTTCTTAAACTTACTGACAGTAAACATGCACCGCATTTTGCGACTGTCCCGAGTCAGGAACCTCTGGCCTTCGTTTGTCTTGATTGAGTTTTTATTTTAGATTTTTTTTATATATATATTTCGGAGTTTAGTATGACGTCCATTATCACTGAGCTTGTATACATTTTTGTTTCGGGGCCAGCTGAAGCACGCCTCCGGGTGCGGGAATTTCTCGCTGCATTGAAGACCCATTGGTGACTTTCGGCTGTTATATGTTCTTTGGTCGGGTTGTTGTTTCTTTGACACATACCCCATTTCCATTCTCAATTTTATTGGAAATAATTCCAACAATATGTACCCGTTACTTCAATCTCTGCAATACTCGATCGAAACTTTGCTTTAAACCGAAAGGAAATGAAAATATAATACCCCAAAATCGAGAAAGCATACACAACTGCATGACACTGTTTGCAGATGCATACGATGTATTAATCTCATACCATACAGTCAGAGAACTGAAGACCGCTTCATGGCGGAGTACACCAATCATATAAGAGAATAAATAAACCAGGAGCGATAGAAATATGGCTTGCACTGATGGAAGTATTATTTTATTATTTTCGTTATTGTTTAGAGCTGGAGAAATAGAGAAAAAGGGAGACTTAGAAGATCTTTGCTCTTATGACATAGGCAACTTCGTATCAAGTATATACCTTTCGACAATGAACTTATTATTTATTGCGTTTTCGATAGTTATTTATTTAGTCCGTTTCTCCATTCTCGAAGCTTTTCCATGATATTTACGGTCGCTGAACGCGGACCGCAAGGAGAACACTGAAGAAAGTTTAACGTTAACTTAACTTATGTGTTCGCTCATAATCTAGGAGACAATATTCTTATAGTCAAAGATTTGCATATTTTTCTTAGTATAGTATAGTTATAGTAATCTCAGAGTACACAAATGTAACTTCTGGTTCTTTAAAATGACCCTGTATGTATTTTATTGTAAAAAACATGATTGACAAGTACAGAAAAAAACAGTAGCTGATAGAGCTGAATAGACAATAAGCAGAAAACAAGCCGGCGTTTTCGCGGTTTATAAGCTTACCGATCGTCCCTATACAAATATATGAGTGACCGGAATTCATAAACATACCATGTATATTTTATTGTTTTGATTAGATAGTCTTTTGACAGGTATATAATGTATGTCAGTATGTTGACGTCAAATTTATGTAATAACTTTATTGTACCTATATATCTACAAATACATGTAATAACAATGTTACTACGACAGTATATATTTGCAATATTAATAGCATGTTTTCTCGTGCGTGTCAATTTTCTAGAGAAAATGTGTATTCAACAAGACTTAGTATACATGTATGTACACAGTGTTAATTCGAAAAAGTGAATGGGATAATGAATTATTACAGTTTCTTATTATATTCTCATAATACTAGTAATTTGAAACGGTAGGGCTAATTTTCCTTAATTTATTCTTTTTAGACTGATTTTCAAAAGCGTTATTCGATCTTTGCTTTTAAAAAATTGTATACATTGAGATTCTAATACATGTAGCAGCGTGGATTATTTTAGAATATATGATCAAGTTACAAAGGCAATATTCATAGTTAACTAATTCATTTTATTTTATAACCTAATTTATGACTAAGCAATTTACGAAAAAAATATGACAGACATGAGCAAACGAAAACCACTGAACTACGGGCTCCATACTTTGGACAGGCACATACAGAATGTGACGGGGTTAAACACGTTTGTAAGCGCTCAACCTACCCCTAATATGGGACAGTAGTGTAACAGCACAATATAAGTAAAATTGCGTTTGGTGTTTGGGTCGTCTAGCGATATTTAGCTACATAGTTTCTTTAAATGTAACATCATCTTTGTCATCATTTTATCCGCAAAAATAATTTGGCGAGAGATTGTTGTGAAATAACTTTAAAACGAATATTTAAAAGACCCTTTAACAAAACCTATTTCCTTCCAATCAAATGGAAATCCATATGGTTGAACTAACTCTTATTTCTGACTGACAATTTAGATTTAAAAATATCAATCAAATATGGCTATTGTTCAATAGTTGACTTTACGTTTTGGTTCTGGTTATAAACACAATCTTTGTTGAATCTTTCGAGATATAAATCGTAGGAACTCTGCTTTTTTCGATGATTTTATAGAATAATTCCCCAACAAACTGAGTATTATAAAGTTTAATCAGCTTCTTCTTTTTCTTTTATTTTTTATTTTTTGGAAGGGCCATTGTTATTTTTATTTGTGTTGCCCTCCTTTTAATTGTTATTGCTGGTTTATTTAAGAATTGAATGCTTCTTTTTGTAACTTTATTGGGGTGTAAAAGCGCTTCATTCTAAAAATGTACGCACGGTCAACGCTTTTACAACCCTATAAAGTTACAAAAAGAAGCATTCAATACTTATAATTACATTTTTTAGCTATGATCATGAAAACACGAATTTTATATTTCTTTTATTTAATTCACCTGTGCACTTTATTGTGGGACCACGTGTTATCATGAATGTAAAGTTTTATTGAGTAATGCAATTGCGGAATAACATGTGATGTGTAGTTAGCCAATCAGAATAAAGTATTATAATGAAACATACATCTAATGTAATTATTTGTTGTTTAAAAAATGTCTTGGTCGATCATATACGCATAAGCCATGAACGTACATGTTATAATGATGTATCATACTTGTTCACCCACGTGATCTGATATACCTGGTGTGCATATTGATTGCTATTTTTGTAAAGTAAATATAGACGATATTCGACCTTTACACCTTAAAATACAAAATGGAAGTAGACAAACTCGACGTATTAAAATGGTCTGCTTTTGCAGCCTCCAGTATGTTTGCTGGAGGTGCTATTTATATAAATATTGTTGATATGCCAGCTCTTAAAAAGGTTACTGACAATGATGCAGCAAGGCGATTTTGGAAGGAATCTTTCCTAAGAGCAGCGAAGTGGCAGGTATGTTGCAGGATACAAAATTCGTGTGAGAGGGAAGCCGGCTTTGTTCGTGTTTGAGACGGATGGACATGTATATTTCTTTCTCGGAAGAAGCAGAACAAATAATGAATATCATTTACACAATACTTAAACACTTTCTAACAAAGGTTATCAAAGGTGATCAAAACCCAGGGGCGGATCCAGCCATTTAAAAAAAAGGGGGGGTCCCAACCCAGAGTAAAGGGGGGATTCCAACTATATGCTCCCATTCAAATGCGTTGATCGTCCAAAAAACCGGGGGGGGGGTTCCAACCCCCGGACCCCCCCCCCCCCCCCCCTTTGGATCCGCCACTGAAACCAAATTGCTTAGACACACTGATCTTAACAATTGAAAAATGTACGTTATCTTTCGAAAACGGCGACGCGGAAATTTCCCTCTCGGTATAAATTCAGTTATACAAAAGAGCGATTGACGAATACACAAAACTTTTTAATTTCAGAACACCAATCAACAGTCATTTACAAAAGAGTAAATTAGTACAATGGTTACTTTCGAATTCATGTCATAAATGTCGAATCAATTGTTGAGAATCAGAAGTGCAAAACACAGTTTTTGGAAGCTTAAATTTTTTTTTTCTAAATAAACTGTGACAATTTTTACAAGTTTTAAATACTCAGGATGAAACTATATATGCTATAATCATAAACATTTTTTTTAAATACACAAGTGTGGACACATATGAGTGTGGATAGTATGTTTGGATGTTTGACAGTGTCTTATGACAAAAAGAGTTCTATGTTTTTCCTATATATATGGTGTTATTAGTTGTGTTGCACGATGACAAACAATCTGACCATAAGGAGTGTTGTTTATTTATTATTTAGTTTTATGTTCAAGACGGGCATGGAAGAGACATTAATTGCATTAGTTACCAAATGATTTAGATAGAATATGTTCCCCAACTTTGATTTTGGATACATTTTGTAGCTAGGAGAGCAATACATAATACATTTTTCTAGGTTCATTTTTTCATGTGTTTTTTTTCTAAATGGGAGATGATATCTAGATTTGAGAACATGATATAAGGAGCCTGTAATTCAGTGGTTGTCGTTTGTTTATGTGTTACATATTCGTTTTCACTTATTTTTTGTACATAATTAAGGCTGTTAGTCTTCCCGTTTAAATTGTTTTACATTGTCATTTCAGGGCCTTTTATAGATGATTATGCGGAATTGGCATTGCTCATTGTTGATGGCCTTACGGTGACCTGTAGTTGTTAATTTCTGTGTCATTTTGGTCTCTTGTGAAGAATTATCTCATTGGCAATCATACCACATCTTTTTTTATATGTATTTGCTTACTATTTGTATGGTTCTATTTATATTACTTTGTGGAGGATCGTCAGTATCATTAGTAAAAAAAATTGTTAAAAGGTCGAATTGTTCCTCAGATTAGAATACATTTATTGGTTTTTAGTAATGACAATGCCTGACAAGATGCTAGGGGCTAGATGAGCTAGGAAGTTATCTTCTGTGCTGATTTTTATCAATTCTTTGATAATATTTCCTCCAAAGCTGGTCGAAGCAAAAAAAAATTGACAAATATGAAAATGATTTCACCAAAAGGACTTTTTTGAGCATGCTTCAAAGACTCAAAACTGCTCCAAAAGTAATCTAAAAGAATTTCAAGCATGTCAAGTGGATATTATCAACATCTACTTAATTAGTCTTAATATGTCTAAATATCTAAAGAGTTATAGTATACAAAAGGTATTGCAAAATTATTCTCTTTTCATTTTTGTTTGTTATATAGATACAAATATAAGTGATACATGTACCACAAATACAGTATTTGTTGTGGTATGAAAGTGTAGTAATTAACATTTACTGTTACAATGTTAATTCACACAAATTTATTAGAAATAAACAATTGAATGAAAAATGTTGAACATGTACAATGAAACATAGTTTTAGAAATCAATTAGGCCAGATAGGCCTTATAATTTTTTTTAAACATAATTGAATGACTATTTACACTCAGGACCAAGTCATCAGTAGGCAGTACAGATGTATTAAAACAACCTAGCATCATATTGATAGTAGCGGGAGTAGCATTGTCGGGTAAATTTGTTCTTTTTATAAAATTTGGTCAAAGGACATATAATGTTTGGTTCAAATCGATATATGCTTTTTATCTCCCTATTACTTACATTGAAGAAAGAGGTGATACTACTTTGACAAATCCTTGTACATGAGAGTTGTCTGTCAAATCTTTATTTCACAAAGAATGAATTGCATAACAATGAACTGAGCTCAAAGCAAAGTTCTTTAATAATACACTTAGACAAAGAGCTAAATCCAGTGATATACTTTGTACTGCAGGTTCTTCATGAACATCCATTGACCAAAACCATATCTCAATAAAATGCCATACTACATGGTTGGATCAGAAGTCCTGAAAAAGACATGTTTTTTTTATCATATTTTAAGTATGCACAGGTTAAAACTTTATTGTGGTATAATCATTCAGTATCTAGCAACTATCAATTTTCTTCATGCAAAAATTGATATAGGTTGAGCGCTCCTCTGTTGGAAATAAGAACACACCTCCTGGCTCCACCTAATTCAAGTCAACTGATGAAGAAACATTCAAAACTATAAATTGTTATCCAAGACTTTTCAGTGTCTATTTACTATTGCCACTGAAACAGTGATATATTTGTACACATATATAAGACCAAAACTGATATTCGGTCTTTACTACATCTTCATTCCCCAAGTCATTTTCAAATTTTCCAAATTTAGCTATATTTAAGCTAACTACTCCTCACACACATGTATAGATTATCAGTTTTTATAATAAGTATTTCAACGTTGTTTTATGAGTGATAGCGTTGAATTTTTTTTATTTATGGGCTCACCCTTTTGGAATAAATTTACTTGAAGTCCTCTTTTTGTTATATTTTTTTTTCAATGCTAAATTTAAAACAACAGTAAATGAAGCTCGAAAAATAATTTTGTTGTAAAGGTATAACATATGTAAGATGAATCATTTTGTTAAGTTTACAGTTTAGTTTTAACCTTCTAGTAGTTTTTACAACTTCCTTCAGTTGACCCCGTTAGTGAAACAAGTTAAGGGGAAATCGACCAACATTGTATAAGGAGTCATATCTTTTGCTTTTTACGTCGCAAAAAATAATAAAAAAAAATACAATGCATAAAGGGAATAATGTCGGTGGTTATGAACGATATCATCTTTTAATTCGTTTAAATTATCTTTCTGACTCATCGATGAAAACTTAAATTAATCTTCTTAGGACAAGCATATATGGGACTGTAAATTATATAAACTCCTTGAAGGATCCAACCAATTTGCCAAATAGATTGATTATTTAACAGTGGTTTTAAAGGTTGCCTATAACACTTGATGAAACCGAAGCAGTGGGCATATTTGGCCCTCGATGGTCTTCATCTTCGTTATTTGGCCTTTCAACTTTTCTTTTTCGAGCGTCACTTATTAGTCTTCTGTAGACGAAACGCGCGTCTGGCATACAGTATTACACTAGCTTGTTGTCTTGATGTTTTTAGTACGGTTTCTTACAGTGGCAGATCCGTATTGGAACTCCCTTTTTGGACGATGAATGCATTTGTAAGGATATGGTTGGAAAATCACCTCTTTTTTATCCTGGGTTAGGACACTCTTTTAAAAATGGCTGGATCCACCCCTGTCTAATATTCTATGTAAACAATCTTCAAACATTGATCGATGATTGGGACCTTCTTATATATACATATAACGTTCAGAACAAACAAGGGAGGGAACAAATACAAAAAATAGAAAACAGACCGTCAACATAATAATATAGCAAAAGGTTATACAAGACGAAAGGCAAGCAACTATCACTGAGAAAACGTATAGAAAACTAAAGAGTGAGCAAAACAACTCCGGCTCATCCATAACAAGGGACCAGCTCACTTTCTTTGAAAAAGGCTTCCTCCATCATAATGAAAAGCATGTTGTCATGACAACTAAGATTCCGGTGATAAGTCTCTTTCAATCATAAAAAGATGAAACAAGTTGGAATTAAGGGTTTGGAAAATTGAACATGCACATAATCATTGATGCGAAACAACTGTTCCCCTAGTGATTGCAGTTCGTTAGCTCATCATTGAAAACCATCAATCAACCATCAAGATGTGGAACATCAATAAAAGGGGGGTTGTATCGCATGTGCATAAACTCATTTGTTTATTTGGTATCTCATGTGCATAAACTCATTTGTTTTTTTGAATCTCACATACATACTATCGATGTTCCTTGTTATAAGGTACAGATCCTAATGTCATTTGTTATTTCATGTATAAACAGTCCATGTTCCTTGTAATTTCATATACATTTCATGTCCCATAATCCCTCAAATAGTTCATACACTCCATACTCATTCTTATTCCATGAACGAAGATGTATTGTTCATAAATTCATCATGCACTACACTCCATGATCCTTACCTCAATTTTACTGTAAAAACTGTAATTTTCATTTTGAAATCTTGCAGGTGAAAATGGAACCAACTTTAATAAAATCATCTTAAAATGGCTACAACGACGACAACAACTTCAACATCAACAATACCAGTAACGTCTTCTGAACAGAATATAACCGAATTTGAAGATGCCACCAATACCACTCTCTCATCATCAACATTGATAACAACAATTCTGACCAATCTAACTGAAACAACATCGTCATACCTTTCGAATTTAACCGATATTACTGAAACAACAACACCATACAATTTAAATATTACCGATTTTACCGAAACAACAACACCATATAATTTAAATGTTACCAGTTTCACTGAAAGCATACCGAATGCAACTGTATCAAACTCGTCCATTGTGTCTTCTGAAGGATTATCAGTAACCGAATTAACTAATACAACTGGAAATCTTTCTTTGGGTATAGTGCAATTTAAAGAAAGAGCAAATGACACGGAAATTCTGGATATAACATCAAAATTACAGACATCTACCCCGTTTACTTACACGGAACGTTCTGATGACGTGACGATTGTGATAGGTATTCTTGTGCCTTTAGTGCTTGTTGGTATTATGCTCGGAATATGTGTTTGTTATCAAAAATACTGGAAACCGTAAGTATTTTGTATGAGGGTCCCAATGGGGTTTACAGAATAGAGAATAGTGGGCAATTGGTGTCGAATAAAGGGCAAACTAATACAGAATAGGCAAAATTAAACTGAAAAAATAAACTGAGGAATAATGGGGGTGCTCAATATAAAGAATATAGAGAATATTGGCCAAAAATCGAAAGAATAGCTAAAATTTACATTAAGAAAATTGAATACAGAAATGAAAGACTCTCACCTAGACCCTCTTGAATAATATATATACTTAAATGAACAAAAATGAGGAGCAATGGTATGTCGTCTTATGAGTTCCGATATACATCTCACCCTCCCTGCACACAATGAAACTCTTTTAACGGTAACGGTGTTCCTGAAAGTTTTGTGAAGGTTGTCCTAGAGTCGGATACGCATTTATTAAAATACTAGCCACACAAGTGGAGGCTATATATATAATGGTTTCATCTCCAATTTCAGTTATCTTAAGTGGGTATTTAAGACGACTTTGTTATACAACGCCTAATAGAGGTCGGTCATTTAAAAACGTATCAACCGTATCATATATGTTGACGTATTCGCATCTGCAGATAAACCAAAAAATATTATGTGATCCCGTGCATAAGACTATTATACGTTTTTTCTCTGTCTCTCTGGTATCTTTCGCCCATCTTTTCCAACAATTAAGTCAGCTACACAACTAAATACTAGCATTAGTCTAAAAAATAATCAGTTGCCCATCTGTATTATTTAAAGTATATACAATTTAAGCTCGGGATCACATAATGCTTATTGGTAAATCTCCAGATACGTATACGTCAACGTATATGATACGGTTGATACGTCTTTGAATGACCGACCTCTTGTAAGATGATTTAGCAATACAATGCATGATAAGAGATATTCAAAGTAAAATGAGAATGTAAAATATGAATCTACATTTAAAACATACAACTGGTTTTACCCTCCCCTCTCCCACCCCATTTCCCGTTTCACAATCAGCTTGTGTCACTACCAATTCGATCTTTTTTTAGCCATTGTGCTTTTTGTTTGTACAACATTTTTTTCTGAGGGATTGTTTTTATTGTCCATTATACAGTCCAATATTTTGGGTGATTCCTGTTAAAACATTTATGTATTATCCATTATAAACATCTTTGAACTTAAATTAAAAAAAAAACTTGTTAGATTCGGTGAATATTGTTATATATATTTTGTTTTGCTTCAACAATATATTTTTATTTTGCTTCAACAGTATTTGCCACGACTTTTTTTTATCAATTGTAAAAGTTTACTGATAAAAATTTCCTTAAAATCAATTTTTCTCTTGGAATTCTAATTTTAAACTAAAACTCAAGAAGGAGAAGTGATATTTAGGCCAACTTTTTGGCCCCTTGAGTTCGAAAATCAGTCGAGGTGGGACATCAGTATCTTTTTTTTATTAGATCTACAGATTAGCATTAGGGCTTCAAACTTTTTATATGTAATGCAAAACAGAAAAACAAATGTCGAAAGAGCCTCATTTTGAATAAATAATGCCACAATTATTTTATTTATAAGCCACATCTTTACCCTTAGAGGTGTTATGCTACTAAATGGTTTTGTTTTACTAAGCTGTGTATGAGTGTGTTTATAAAATATCTTTATGGGTAAAGCTGTAACAGTATAATTTGCACATTTATATTTAGACCATAATTTTGAGTGCAATGGCTAATTCAGGTAAAATGTGTAAATTTCGACTTGTTTCTTACGTCATACTCTTCGACTTATGTAAACCTGTTCTTTTATCAATGGAATTAACATAATTTTGACAGCCTTGAATAAGTTTATTATTCTTGCAATTACAAGCATCAAATAATGGCTCTAATCATGGCTCCTCCTTTTATGGGTTAATTAATTAATTCGATGTATAGATATTTTCAAGAAATGATGCCAATGCCACAAGGCAGATTAAAAACTGTCAAAATAGCCTCATTTGAGATATTGACTGTCATTGATATTTGATATTTGAGGATGAGCAACCGCTTCACTCAAAAAGTATTTTCCGATAAACTGTTTTTTACTAATTAAGATGTGCATGATTGTTAAATATTTATTTGTTTGGTATAGCTGTAACAATGAGCTCATATATATTTTGACCAAAATCTATGTGTGAAATGGTCAGTTCAGGTTAAACGTTTAGATTTAGGCCTGTTAATGACGTCATATTGACACCAATAGGCACTTTTCTGTACTCATCTCTTCATTTTATGTAAATCTGTTCTTTTATCAATGAAATTAACATAAATTTGACAGCTATGAATACGTTTAATATTTTTGCGATGTCAAGCATCAAATAATGTCTCTTATTATGCCTCCATCTTTTATTTGTAAATTATTTAATTTGGTGGCATTTTACGTGTCCAAGGTTATGGTTGTCTTTCTGATATCGTTTAACATCTTGTCCTTATTTTATTGATCTTGTATTTGCATTGTGTCCTAGATCAAACTTATTCGTTCAGTGTATGTTCAATTGTTTTTGTTAATGTGTCTTTTAATTGAGTTCAGCCATTTCAATTTATATTTTAAAGTGAGTTTTTCTGTGCCTTGATGTTACACTATTGTTTAGGTAAGGGTGAAGGTTGGTACATATAAAAACTTTTAAACCCGCTGCATTTGTTTGCCTGTCCTAAGTCAGGAAACTGATGTTCAGTAGTTGTCGTTTATTGATGTGGTTCATAAGTGTTTCTCGTTTCTCGTTTTTTGTATAGATTAGACCGTTGATTTCCCTGTTTAACTGGTTTTATGAGTAATTTTATGGACCCTTTATAGCTTGTTGTGATACAAGGGTTCGTGTTTATGACCTATAAGGGTTTACTTTTCCAAATTCTGATTTGGATGGAGAGTTGTCTCTTTGGCACGCATACCCCATCTTCTAATATCTAATTATTTTTAATTTTATATATTTTTACAATAAATATTGCCAGTACCAAAGCAGCAGACATTACATAACTTTGAATTGGCTTTTCTGCTCAAACAAGGTTAACCGAAAAATTCTAGTAGACAGTGCAATAAAGTAAACTTAAGAGTTAGTCATAAACTATTTCCACCATCATTTTGTAATATTATTTGGACTTTCAACAAAATTTGTCTTCGAGTATCACTGAAAAGATATTTATTGTTGAAATGCGGATCTGGTGCAATAAAATTGGTACAGTTATTTTCATTATACGTGTAAATGTATTAATATTATTACTAAAGATAATCATATTTTTATCCAAATGTTAATAAAATTGAAAAACTATGTGTACTAGACCTGGTAAATCCCTAAAATCTGCAGATCCTTTACCAAAAAAATCTTTAGGGCTGAGGATACGACTACTTTGAGTTGACTTTTTAGGAGGGTTAATAATCAGTGGCGGATCCAGCCATTTAAAAGGGGGGGTCCCAACCAGGACAAAGGGGGGGTTCCAACTATATGTCCCCATTCAAATGCATTGCTTGGCCCCAAAAAAAAGGGGGGTTCCAACCCCCGGACCCCCCCCCCCCCCCCCCCCCTGGATCCGCCACTGATAATAACTACAAATCTGGTTTATACTGGTTCAAAAATATTTGTCACACTTTAATTTTTGTGAAACGGCGAATTAGGGATGGGTTTTTATAATACTGCAGTTTTTTAATGAGTGCTTTTGTGATACTCAAATGGTTAGTACGATCTTTAGACGACCCTCGTCTTATTGAGAAAGTCATTGTCTTAACAGCGTTTAAAACTAAAGATAAAAAGATTGCCATGACCTTATTTAGTCTTGACGTTTTTATTCCTATTTCATTTTGTCTCTACGTATTTATTCCTTTATGGGGACATCTGATGGTTGAAATAGGGGTCAGTTTTCATCTTATTATCTGTGTTTTAGTATCTCTTTGTTCTTTTATCTTTTATATGCCCATGACAATTTTTTTTGAGAAATCCGATACATAAACCACTTTGAGCAAAAGCTGAAAAAGGGATATAAACCAAATATTTAAATGCGTTTAATTAGCTATTTTAAGATTTGAAGCAAGAGTATATTTTAACAACAAATAATTTAATAAAAGGTTTTGACTAGATGATAACGTTCTATAAAGAATGAATTTTCAACAAATGACTCGCCAATGTTGTTCTTCTCTCTTTTCGTAGCCTATAACCTATAATTCTTCATCTTTTGAAAGAGAGAGACATATACTCACACTGACCTTAGTTATAGAAAAGGGTACACAAACATATCTATACTGTTGTCCTCTTGATAACGAGGCCTAAGGGATATACAGAGATTATCATAGGATCATGGCGCACTGCTCGCGGAGAGGAGGATTGGACATTGTGCTAGCCTGACCAATTCAGATATGGGAGACTCTTGAAATAAATACAACAAAAAGAGTCAAAACAATATCAATAAAATAGAATATTAGATATGAGTCAATTTAAAATCAATAAGACAGCAACCGAAAAAACAAAAAGAAACCATTAGAAATCTAGAGGTCCACATATGTCTTCAACAATAAGCAAGTGTCAATACAATGTCAAGCATTATGATATTTGATTTCGTGGTTATTCCTAAATGTGCAAAGAAAGCATATAGAAAATATTAAACGAATATTATTGAATCCAAAGTATAACAAATTAAAATCACTGTTGGCGTTGTTTTTGATTTGGGACTATATATATCTTTATTCTCATAAACCAAAATCCATGGTACAGAGATATAAACAATTAATAATATAACATATAGTCAGAATTAATACAAATGTATGATCTACAACTGGAAAAATATTTCCAGCTACATGTAATATAAAAAAAAAACGCATTATGCATGTATACAATATTATATAAAAAAGTTATTAAACAATGTTTCCCCTAAGAGTCCAGCTGTTTATTAATCAGTCTGATAAATTTGCACAAATGATTCAACATACTGATGTTTTTAGTATTCATCAAATCATGAAATTTCAATATGTTTGGTCTATTTAGATAATATGGTTTCAAAAACTTTTCTCTATCATGGTTAAATTTCGAACATTTAAAAATATAGTGGAATTCGTCCCCAATATCTCCTGAATTACATAGTTTACAATTTCGATTTTCTCTAGGTACATTTTTCCACCTTCCAGTTTCAATAGGAAGTTTATGACTGAGTATCCTGAATCTACAAAATGTAATAATATTTTTATCATCTAGGATCTTAAAATAGTTTTCTCTTTCAGCATTATCTTTGAATAGACGATAATTAATAGCTTTTGGCGATTCTAATAGGATAGAGTGCCAATTTTGTTTGAATTGGTCTACAACACTAACTTTAACCTTATGATATAACCATGTATTACTAACAAAGTACTGTGCATTCCAAACATATGACAGTCCACAACTATCTAGAATAGATTTTATATTATTAAGCCATGGAATGTTAGCATGTTGCAAGTTGATTACATATAATTAAGTTTTTCTTATCCCCCTTTTTATTCGTCAAACGATTGATAAATTTGTACTTTGTAAATAATAGTAAACGTATCTTTACTTGTAGGAGAAGTTTTAAAAAGAGGAGGAAAGAAAGAGGAAAAGTCAGTTTTAATGATAATCCGGTAAGTTAAATTATATCCAAAATTCCGTACTACATGTACTACATGGGATGTATTTATTTATGTATTTTGGTACAATACATTTTTTAATGGTTGGTGTTATTCTAAATAAAACAGACGTCTTAATTTTTTTATTAAAAAAACAAGAGTTACCATAAGATTCTACCTTCTTGCATGAATTGCACGTGTTAAAAAAATAATATAACTGTATGTAGCCTTTTTAGTACGGCGGCTTTGTGAAAAATTGTGCACATCCTGCTACAAGCATGAAACTTGGCATAGACCTTCCTCAACTATTACTCTTTCATTTCAGATAGGGAGGCATTTGAAAAAAATGTCTCACTCCCGGTTAAATTCAAAATGGCGGACATCGTACTTAAATCAGCCCAATATTGAAGGCTAACATGTGAATAGGTGTTATTATCATCCTACTATCATAATATTTGGTACAAAACTTTGTTTTGTTACTACTTTTGGATATATTATATAGATTAGTGGTCTTAAAAACCCCTACTTCCGTTAAAAGCTAACATGGCGGACATTGTACTACAATAAGCTTATTTTTTAGGGAGGGTAATTGAAATGTGTTTTAACGAATTGCTACCATCATAACATTGTGCAGGAACCTTTCTTTGGTGCTTCTCATGGTTACAATGTGTGAGACATATGTCTTTAAAACCCTTACTTCCGGTATTATCCAAAATGGCGGACATAGAAATATCAGTTTCTTATTTTAACATTCATTTTTTTTCTAAATGTTTTTTTTTTGTGCTGGTCATTACAGTTTTGGCCTTAGGTTATCCCCAAAACCACTAATTCTATTATGTTGTAAAGGGTCAAATAAAAACTTAACACTTTCGGTAAAAAAAAAATATGGCCTAAATTTCAAAGATGAGTCCTCAATCCATATCTTCCTTGAAGAGTTTTGGATAGACCGATTAAAACAATATAAAATAACTTAAGTACTGAAACATTTTTAAAATCACTACTATTTGGTCAAAAATACATGTTTATTCACGGACACCCCACATGCACAGAAGGCAGTGCACGGGACACCCGAGTAATTCCCCATTAACAATGACCGAGGCAGCCTTTCTTCCATCCACAATGTACAAGCTTCTGACAAAATGATGAGGCCTCAGAGTTTTTTAAAAGGGATCCTCTTTGTCCCTTTGCCATCTTTTAGCGCCTCGACTTGGTACCAAAAGGGCCAATTGCAGACTCGTCCCCCTAAACACCTGCCTTAGTATGTTGGAATGTTGAGACCATGTTTAGGGAATAGCCTCAATAAGCTTTCCTTTTTGCCCTTTTACAAGCGAAGAGAGAACCGTATCACAACTGGTAAAGGCATGGATCACAATAAGTGTATGTGATCACTCATTGCCTAGTGCATTTGAAAGGCCATTGATAGATATTAGTCCAAAGTGTTTTTGCCCTCCCAAACAACAATCCATAGTTCGTCTACCCCTATGTCACGAAATAGCGAAAAAGTAATGACCGCATCATCAGTAACGCTTGTTCGAATCATGACTCGTTCAAATTCGTGTTTCACTGCATCAGTCACATGCACCATGATTCTAGTGTCTGCCTCTTAATGTGAACTTAGTGCTTAACTTGAAATACATCATGTGGTGGATGAGATAGAATATCCTGAACATTTGTTGCTACAACTACCATACGCATCCAAGACCACTCATGTTATAGTTTCAAGATATTTTATTAAAGTAAGGACATAATACCCAATCAATATACTCGTTAGGCTGTAAATACATGTTTATTCACAATCGGAGAGCTGATAGTCCACATTTACAAAGACTGTGATATTGTTTCTTACATCCATATAAGCTCCTGATAAGATGAAGAAGCCTCACAAAGAGTTGTCCAAAAGGGTTACCATGGTTCATAGTTTTTCCTTCGCCATTTATAAGCGTCTGGACTAGACCGAGTCGTGGGAATAGCATCAGTAAGTCTTTTCTCTTCAAAAAACACATGTTTTCCTGCTTGGTTAACCCCATCTGATAAGTTTCTTCGATCTTACAACAAAAACACGTACCGTTTTATCAATGACATTATCAAATCCATAGCTGATGTTGTTGGCTGATCAATCATCATTCTAAATGCTAAAGTCACATCTCCAAACACCATCCATGTGACCAAAGAAGTTCCTTTTCCGGCAAACGTGTAATCTCTCAATGCCTAGTGCATATGAAAGGTCATGGATAGATATATATCTAAAGCTTTTGCCACTTGCAAATGCAAACCAAGGTTCGTCTGCCCCTATGTCACAGTATAGCGAAAAAGCAATGACATCAGCATAGACTGTTCGAGTCATGACTCAGTTAAGTCTGTGTTTCCCTGCATCAGAGACATCCATCTTGATTCTAATGTCAGTCTCTTCATGTAAACATGGTGATCAACTTGAAACATCATCATGTGGTGGATAATACTGAACATCCTGAGTATTTGTAGCTACAACTACCATACTCATCCAAGACTTTATCCACTCTTGTTATCCACAACGTGATGTATTTCAAGTTAAGCATCATGTTCACATTAAGAAGCTGACAAAAGAATCATGATGCATGTATCTGATGCAGTAAAACACAGACTTAACTGAGTCATGACTCGAACAGTCGTTACTGATGATGTTGTCATTACTGTTTCTGTATTCCGTGACATGGGGTAGACGAACTATTGATTTGGTTTAGGAGGGTAATTAACTTTGGATTAATGTCAATGGCTTTAAATGCACTTAGCAACAAGTGATCTCACACACGTATTGTGATCCATGCCCTTACCGGTGGTGAAACGGTTCCCTGTTTGCTTGAAAAGGGAAACAGACTGCTTTGGAGATATTGATGGCATTTGAACATGTGACTTTAACATATAGAATGATGCTTGATCAGCCAAAATCACCGGGGTTTTACTGTAAGATCGCACAAACTTATCAGATGGAGCTAACGAAGCAATAAAATAACTTTTTGCACAATATGGAGGGCTAATTGAGGCTATTCCCTCAATTTGGTATAGTCTTTTCCAGCATGTAAAACGTGCAAAAAACTAAGGAGGGTGTTTAGGGGACGAGCGTGGGATTGGCTCTTATGCTACCCAGCCCAGGCGTTAATGGGTGGCGAAGGAACAAAGAGGATCCCTTTTAAAAAACTCGTTCTCATCATTTTGTCAGAAGCTTGTACATTGTGGATGAAAGAAAGGATGCCGTGGTCGATGTTAATGTGGAACATCGGGTCTCTCGTGCACTGCTTTGTGTGCATGTTGGAGTGACCGTTAATAAACATGTATTTTTGTCCAAATAGTAGTAATTTTATAAATGTTTTAGTACTATAGTGATTTTATTTTGTTTTAATCAATCTATCCAAAACTATATATCGAAGAAATGGATTAAAGACTCATCTTTGAAATTTACGCCATTTTTTTTACTGGAAATGTCGAATTTGTATTTAAATTTTTACAACAGAATAGAATAAGTGGTTTTGGGGATAACTTAAAGCCATAAGTTGAATGACCAGCACAAAGAACAATTTGAAAAAAGTTGAATATTTAAATAATAAATTGATATTTCTATGTCCGCCATTTTGGATATTACCGGAAGTAAGGCTTTAAAAGACATACGTCTTATACATTGCATCAATGAGAAGCACCAAAGAAAGGTTCCTGCACAATGTAATGATAGTAGCAATACGTTAAACACATTTCAATACCCTCCCTAAAAAATAAGCTTATTTTAGTACAATGTCCGCCATGTTGGATTTTACCGGAAGTGGGGATTTTTAAGACCACTAATCTATATAATATATCCAAAAGTAGTATAAAAAAAAGGTTTGTACCAAATATTATGATAGTAGGATGATAATAACACCTATTCACATGCTAGCCTTCAATATTGGGCTGATTTAAGTACGATGTCCGCCATTTTGAATTTAACCGGAAGTGAGACATTTTTTTCAAATGCCTCCCTATCTGAAATGAAAGAGTAATAGTTGAGGAAGGTCTATGCCAAATTTCATGCTTGTAACAGATTGTGCATAATTCTTCTGAAATATGCTTGTAGCCGCCGGACTATTTCAAGGTTCGTCTTCATTAAAAATAGAACTCAGTGAAAAATGATAATCATATTTCATTAAATCATACCTAAACAATTTTTATTAAATTCTTCCTTTGTAATTAACGACAATATTATGTCATAAAAAAGGTTGAAACTATTTCATAAGAAGGTTGTATTAAATATATAATTAGTTTTTAATGGTTTATGATCAGAATCTGACAAAATAATCATCCATAAACAATAGTCAGTTATGGCTGAAACTGAGATGTGGAATAATTAATTCGCTTTTTCTTTTCGTGTGCCGCATAACAATTAGTCAAAATTCCAAAATTAATTTGGGTTAATGATAGTTTAGCTTCTAATTCAAAGACATTTATTGAACCTATTTGCTTTATAAGTATTTTTGTTTTGTTTTATGTTTTGTTTATATTTTTGCTATAATATTTCAAAACTAAAATTTAAGTTACTCCGAGTCAATATCAAATTCACATCAAACTTTAAGACGTTTTCTTATTCTGGCTTATACCACCAATAATTAGTTTGTTTTAAGAGATAACAATACCAAGACGATTCAATGTATGATTGACAACATGTTTAGTTTTGTTCTATGAACATGTTTATCAGTCAGCAATCGACATTTCCATTTTGGACCAATTGTAGTGAGCGCCTGTTCTTATCAAGTTGTTCCTTTATTTGTATGAAACAGTTTTCACTCTCTAAGAAGGATGATAAGACGATGACATTACAATAAAATGTCCTGTCCGCTCTATTGGTGATGTCCCTTCACTAAACATTATTATAAGTTTGGTTAGTATGATGATTGCATCTATCTTTTGGTCCTAGAATAAAATATTCCACAAGCAAAGTTCCGTGACTGTCTAAGAGCCATCGGCAGTGAGGCTTCACTTGAATGAGAACTTACTGAGACAATCAGACTATTCTTCTGAAGCAAAATTACCCTAGCATATGCATGTATCTCCCAGTTATAACGATATTTCCTTTCGTTTGATTCGTATAGTATGAGTTGAAAGTTAGTTGATGTTAACAGAGTATTATTGCAATGAGGGTTTTAAATATAAGTTTAAGTCCTCTCTTAAGTTTTCTGTGTACACTGTTTTTCTGGACTGTTGAATGTTGCTTCCAGTCTTCATTCGTCTGAACAGTGCGCCGTTCTCGGTTTAACTTATGTAAAAATAATCTGTTTAGGCATAAGTGAAATCCTTTTCTCAAGTCAATATGAAAATAAGAAGATGAGGTATGATTGCCAGTGTAATGAAACAAGTATCTACCAGACTATATGACGCAGATGTATATAGATAACTATAATATAAAGGTTACCATACGGCCTTCAACGAGTCAGAAGGGGTCGCAATTTTCTATTTATTTTGCGTTGTTAGATTTAATTATAAAATCGTATTAGATGACGAATTGATACACCTATTAGACGAGTATATACCAGTATATACCAACAGTTGCTACAGGGTATAAATACTAGACATATACATACAAATTACATCTGTTGTGAAAGTAGACACATTTATTATACCGGCATGCAACAGAACATATAAGGCTTCTGTATCATGTCTGTCGGGAAGTTAAGAACATTGAACTGTACATGCACTATTTTTCAAACGTAATAAAAACATAGCTTTGACAAGGTATTTATTAAAATAATGCTGCCCGAATTTTGAATTTTACGTCTTTTTGGTTTGACAAAAGTTCGGAACAGAAAAAAAAACCGTTGTGTTTTTGTTTTGTTTTTTTTTAATATGTTTTTTATTATTTAACATTTTATCATGTCTGTACCTTCTATAGTTCACTATACGGTTAGGATTTTGCTCATTAATCGGTGAATGACGTATGGTGAACTATAGCCATGGCATGTGGACGATATTGATACATGTATCCTTGCCGGGCAATCATACCACATTTCTAGATATTTATTCATAATCATATGGTTTGAAAGAGCGTCAAAGATTGAAATCAATATATTAACCATTCAGATTTATCTTTACATCAATTGTAAGCTTTACATTCTCAAGAAGTGTAAATTTCAATTGTGGTTTCTACACCTACAGTGATATTGACTTATTAATAAATAAAAAAAGGCTCCAGAGATCTGACTTGTTGCAAACGATCCACATTTCATAAAACTTACGAACTCCGATATAGCCTCGCTTTCTACCTGTTTCTAAGCCTTGTACAAATAACATTGATATTTGGAGACAATGTATGGTTATTCTATATATACACATGCAAGTGTTGATAATCTTTCTTTAATCCGAAATATAATTTGAGAATACTAAGATATTTTAAAACAAAACAAACAAAAATTTAGGTCAGTTATCCGGAACAAATCATTTTTTCAAGAAATTGAAAGTCAAAGAAATTATTTCAAAAATACCTGTTACCCCCCCCCCCCCCCCTTCCAATAAACAACAACACACGATTTTTAATGCAACCATTTGACGTCATAGAGCAGTTCACTGGAAATACTACTATGCTGACCGTTATATATATCTTTATTGCAAAATTACACCCATGAGGGTCAAGCAATACAATGAAACAATAATTTTAAACTATACAATGCAATACAATGAAATACAATGTAATACAAAATAATACAATACAATATATGGAATAATAGAACATTAGAGTTCAATTATAAATGTATGTAAAAAACACCCTCATAACCTTGCCTGACACGGGTCTGACTCCCTCAGTTCTAAAGACTGTTTAATGAAGACTCCAATATGACAAACAAGTTCAGGGATGGGGTTTAAAATGTGTTTAAGTTTATTGAATGCATCAAGATGCTGAAATAATGGTACATAGTCTTTTAGATAAGCAAAAAGATTAGATCGCAAAGATATGTTAATGTTACAATACAAAAAGAAATGATATTCATCATCTAGGACTTCACATTTTTTACATAATCTTTGTGCTCTTGGAATGTTTCTGTACCTTCCTAATTCAATGCCTAGGGAATGATCACTTATAATAGGTGTCGGGTGAAAATAATTTTTTATGTGTTTTATTTTTTAGGTGGTAACAGGAGATGTGATAAAATCTCCGAGATATTCAGATTCAGAGGAATGTAATAAGAACGTGTTTGCTGAATTACCCGACAAACAAGATGGTTTCGTGACGATAGATCTGTCTGATAACCATAAAGAGGAAAATGGTGGTATAAATATTATGGTACCATCTACTACAGAAGATAATAATATCAGTAATCAAAACTTAGAAAGTATATGCGAAAAAGACGAGTTATATATGAGTGATGATGAACATCATGGTCGTAATAGAGCTGAAAGTGTTGAAGTTAAAGAAAGTGTAGTAAAACATTATAATGATATTGATAAAGTTAATGATAATGGATCAGGGGCAAGTTCAGGAAATAACCAAGTTTCAGATAGTTCGTCAATAAATTCAAAAAGTGCTAAAAATGACCACGACAACAATGACGATGACTTTGAAAAAGAATCACCGATAGAGGAAACTATTAGTATAGCAGAAACCGAAGAACAATCTTTGAAAAGTGAACAAAATGATGTTTACATTGAAAAAGACGCGACGATAGAGGAATCTATTAGTATAGGAGAAACAGAGGAACAATCTCCGAAAAGTGAACAAAATGATAATGACTCGGATACAAGTTTAAGTGAAGAAAACACAAAATTTTAAGTCAGACATGAAAATACATGTGATTTATGAGAGATTATTTCAGCAGTGTTAATTCGTGTCACACATCACTGCATGGTTGTTTATCATTGGCATAATATAGGTGTTCTGTATCAGACAAAAGAATCCGGTTGAGCAATTTATTTACTATGCATCAGACTTACTATAGATTAGTCATAAGTATATCTTTATAAGTATATAGATGTAAAACAATTATTTTATACAATAGTTCCGAAAGTGATATGTTCAAACAAATCCGGTTTGCAATGTGTTTACTCATTCAACTTATGTATTAGTTTTAAGTATATATACATTAAAATAATTTGATACAATAGGTCATTTAAGTGTAATTTTTTTTCGATTTTCAGTATTTAGTAGTATAGTTTCCCATCTTTTAAATGTATCTCTAATATTTCTTTCGTTCTGGTGGTCTGCTAGAAGCGGGCTAGTGGTGAGTGCACAAGATCTTGAGATCTATCTCCGAACAAGGACTTTACAATTGGCATGTGCCGTTAAATCACTTGCATATACATGTATATGTAGCATAAGTATTCATATACCGGTTAAGTTTGTATCCATCTCTAGGTTCCTGTTAAAAAGCCATGATAATTTTATAAACGGTACATTTATCTTTGAGTAACAATCATTTTATATGCAGGAGGTCGGAGAGGGAGAAAACGATTTTCTTCAAACGAAATCTTTATTTTCACCTTTTGCGAGAATTTGCGAAGACTTACTTTAATTTTTGAATACTCATGTATGTCCACAACTATGTTGGGGGAAATATTTCAATCCTATTTTTGTCCAGATTATATATTCTCGGGGATAAATATGGACGAGTGACATCAAACTTCGGTTGATCGTTATAAAATATCTGTTTTCAGTGACAGATGACGAAGGTTATCCCAATTCGACCAATTGGCGAACCCACAGTCCTGTCCTCTTTTCCCCGAATGTGACCTACAAAATGCGGATCTAAACAAGCACGTTTTCGTCCTTTGTGGATAGTTTTCTCAATGGCTAGCATACCACTGCTTCTTATTTTATAGAATTCAATAGACCTACAATTTGAAAAAAAATACTGGCAGTCATGAGATGGAACAATGAAAATTAGTGATCTAAAGATTATAAAACCACTATAAATGAATAACATAATTAAGGTGGTACCTAACACTACAGGGAGATAACTCTGTAAAATCAGCTAAACGTTTTAATTACGTTTTGTTGTAAAGGGAATACTAAGCTTCTTAATGATCAAAATTGGTGTTTGTCAAACTGCTATATAACCAGTGTAATTTTTCTGATAAAATGGTTGGTTCAAAATTTTTGAAATTAATATAAAAAAAAATCAAAATATACACGGTACATATGGTATCTGGTGAAAAGCTGTCTCCTTTGCAATCATACCCCATCTCCTTGCTTTTACATATAAGCAATGCTCCAAAAATGGATTTCAACCTCAAGCTTCTGAAACTTTGATCGCAACTCAACCTAAAATTTGCCTAGCGCCTTGGCTAAATGGCCACCAAATTTGTTTCCAGTTTGGCTACTGTTAATAGTCGTTTAGATTTATTTAGTTCCCACAAGGTAGGGTCGCTCCATTTTATTGATATGACGACGCTGACATCCAATCAAAACAAGTAAATAATATTAAAAAAAAATTTATCGAAATATCATCGTATTTCGAACATTTTGTTTTTATCCCCACCATAGTCCGTTTCATTCAAAGAAATATCGAGCAAGCCAAAAGCTGAATATTAATAAAACCAGCTGTCCCTCACATAATCCACATCAACCTTTGTCTGTTTGCGATTCTTAATGTCCGGAATCCTTACTTATATTTTGTACTTCCTCGGGGTGTCCAAAGAACTTTGACATCTTCTTCATTTCCTTAATCAAACACACTAAGGCAGCATGAGGGCTATTTTTTTTAAACTGCGTGTTTTTGATACAGATAAGAACCAATACACCAGCACAGATAAGAACCAATATTTCAACACAGATAAGAACCCCAATACACCAGCAAAGATCAGAACCAATGCCGTACACCAACACAGATCAGGATCAATACATTAGCACAAACGAGGACAAATACACCAGCACATATCAGGATCGATGCACTAGCCCAGATGAGGACCAATACACCAGCACAGATCAGGATCAATGCACTAGCCCAAATCAGGACCAATACACCAGCTCACACCATTCTTTTTAGGACAACCTTACTAACCCATGGTGTTGATCTGTATTTTCAACGTTGTGTTTTGTAGAATTTTTTTCTTTTGCACGTTTAACTGAGATTTTGTTTGGCCGACATGCCTTTGTCCATTGAGAAAAAAGGGGCGGGGGTCTTTGCCAAAAGCACCAATATATGAGAATTGTTATCTGAAATTTTCTTTATAAAAATATTGGCATAATAAACAACTCTTAATGAAATAAACTCGCTATGTTCGACACCAAGCAGTCTTAAATATGAATAGTAGAGAACGAAATAAACCAAACTCACATTAAATCATTGCATAAATATGAGATGCGGTGCTTGGAAAAAAAATCATCTAGCAAAAAGTATCAATATTGTATCGATCGATTGTACATTTGTCTCAATTTTTGAAACGCAATTAGAGCTTTATATTACCGAAGTTTAAGTATTTTATTCATGACATTCATGATTGCTTGCCAACCTTGTGCAAACGTGTGTTGCTTCTCATAAACAGTCAAAGAATAGCTTGACATTGTACAATGCTGATAAATAAACAAGATTAAGGACTACAAGGGGTCGATCACTGTTGTATAGAATTACATTGGATTTGTGCTGATTCATATTTAGTCTGCTACAATTTATTTATTAGTTGTAGCAGGCTTTGAACTATTTTTCAACATCTGCATTTCATATGTTTTGTCTATTGGTTTAGCATAAAAGTGACGCAAAAGATACTAAAGGGACATCATTAAATTTAAACTAACGATAAGTCGAGTATAAACAACTAACGCCATGACAAAAATAAAAAGACCAACAGACAAACAAACAAACAATAGAACACAAAACGTATGATATTTTAGGATTGAAAAAAAAATCTGAATACAAAAATATATTTTTGAAACCTTCACCGTTTTGCATTATTTATTGCTACATATTTAAAGACTACTAGATTCTTTACTTCTTTCTGACATCATCTTTTAGAAAATCAAATTGCAAAATTGTTTTGCGTTTATCTTCTTGTTATAAAATGGGCAGTTTTTTTCTCATTTACATTGTTTCGCATTTTGTTAGAGTCTTTTATTATTGTCTATATACAGTGTGGATTTTGCTCATTGTTGAAGGCCGTATGGCGGCTATACTTGCTTACATCGACATTATTTGAATTTGGCTGGAAAGTTGTCTAATTAGTCGTGATACACCACAGCGCACTTTTTGAAACAAATGTCGCTAGACGACGAGTCCGTTTCGTTTTACCTGTCCGTGTGTGCGTCCGTCTGTACGTCCCGAAATTGGTTTTCATCAGTTTGTCTCAACTAAATATTGTGAAGCATGTACACATTTTCTCACTACCAAAAAAACACATATGAAGGCCGAGTTTGGGTGACGTCACTTTTACTTTTCTCTTGTTATGTTCTAGTATTTGGAAACAATGCTGAATATGCCTTTTTTTCAGCATTATAACTTTACTTTGCCTCAATCAAGATGTAAAAAGATTATACACAATGCATATTACCAACAAACACAGATCATGTTCGTTTTATTTTGGCGTCACTTTTACTGTTTTCCGGTTATGTACCTGTATAAGCGGAGTTTTTGTGGTAATTTGTGGAGGAAGCCGGAGAACCGTCGACCTTCAGTAGCAAAACTTAAAATCATAGTTAATTAATAAAAGATAAAACTTATATGTCATTACATCTTTCTTCAGACAGGTCCATTCGTGTCGACCCTTTATATAAATGCATAATTACATTTTGACGTCTCAATCAGAAAAAAAAAAATATGAAAAACAAAAATAACAAAAATATAGAAAATTTAATATAATACGAATATAACAGTGATAAAAAATATAGAAATTTTGGGATAATACAAAAAACGATTTATCAAACTACAGCTTTATCTTTTTCCTGACGTTTGTTGCAAGAAAAGATTCGAAAAATTGCCTGAATGTTTGCTGAAATTGAGTTTTTCTTTCTGCCATTATCAATGTTTTCCATGGTTTGGGACTCTTTCTTCTTTTCATCTTTGTTTTTCTTTGCCTCTTTCTTTGTTTCGTTTTTCTTCATAGCCTTTACACCATCTGTATTGCGTGCCTCTTTCATCTCCTGACCCTTATTATTCTCTGTCTCTTTCTTTGTTTTGCTTTTCTTTATATCATGTTTTTTGTCCTTTTCAACCATAATGGGGGTCTTTTTCTTCTTTTCATCTTTGGCATCTACTTTCTATATCCTCTTCATTTCTGTAAACACAAGTGTTAGTATATATCATGCATTTTTAAAATCATAATATTAAACTAGGAAAAGTATTAAATGAGAACACTTATTGATTAAAGATCAATAAACAAAAATGGCTTTTTTTATTTTTGCATTCAAAATTTAGTTCAGTATTAACTTGGTATCAGCTATTTAATCCTGTTTTACTATACATAAAGTCATGTTTGATAAAGAAAAAGCTGCTATTCAAAGAATATGAAACAGTGCAATATATATTGCACTAAAAATTAAACTGGACAAGGAACTGAACTTAACAATTTAATGTGCTTTTGTTGTACATTTTAAAATTTATTAGTGTGCAATAGAAAAAAAAATACAACATACCAATTGTTAATTCAATAACCGCTTTAGAAACTTGCACAATCTTATTAAAATAAGTTCGCATCACTTGCTCCTCGATTTTTTATACACACGGTGACATATAAAAAATCGAGGAGAAAGTGATGCGAACTTATTTTAATAAGATTGAATCATGCAAAGATGTGATTTTATATGATTATATTTAGTATTTACACATGTAAAACATGTTGGTTGAATTAAAAATAATAAAAAAATTCTAGTTTGTACTGGGTTTTTTTTTTAATATCATCAGCATGTCCTGACATTTGAAAATACTACTCGTCCTGTCAAAGGCGTCCATATATAGAATCGTTTAAGGAAAAAAAAACCTGGAAGTGTACATTTTCAATAAAATGAATACCTTTCTCCAACATATTTTGAGCTTTTATCTCAATCTTGTCAATCTTCTTTCTCCTGTTTCTTCTATTTTTCGTTGTACTTTGACGTCCTTGTTGTACCTTTTCATAATTTGATCTACCAACTTTAAGTGCAACTGTACAACTTTTTCCTCTTTTTTAGCAATTTTTTCTCTTAATTTCTCGTCTTTCTTGAAAATTCTTTTTATCCTCTTTTTGTCCTTTTGTTGATTGTTTGCTAATAGCTCCATTCTGTTTAGAATTTCTGGACAATATCCTATGAAAAATATTACAACATGTATATATAATTTTATAATATAGTTGTACAACAGTTACACTTTCACATGTATTGTGTTTTTGGGAAAATATCTATAAACCATAACTCATCAAACATTAAAAGCTAAAAGACGACGGAATTATATAACTTGACTAATAAAACATATGGACAGTATACAAGATCCCACCAACTATGCATTCTACTACGCCGAATAAATAAATTATTGATTGATGGTTGCTTAACGTCCAGTGGCAAATATTGTCATGCATGTTCTGGACGAGAACGAGTTGACAATAAATACAATACTAGGTAGGTCTTGTAAAAAGGCCATCCGGAATGATGGTCGGGGAAATTTGGATTGCCATTGGAATAGAGGGTATTTGGATAGGGACAGAAATTTTGACGTGTAACAGGCCACCTACGGACCCTCAACAGTTGTTGTTGTTGCAAGGGTTCTTAACGTGCATGCAGAGAGCATGTCACTTTTTTTACACAAGGCATCGGATTTAGCGTCCCCATTCTGATCGGATGTGGCTGTGTACTTGATACATCCCGCACAACCAAACGGAAGCCCCTCTTTGGCAAGCGTTTTTACTGCCGGTCGGAAGAACAATAAGCGGCCATATTTATATTCCCCAGTAACCCTTGTGGTCCGAAGAAGTAAAAGACACAAATTAATACAAACAATAGAGAACAGCACTGTCGCTCGTGGTAAAATATTAAGTAAAAAGTGCAAAACCGTGGACAGATCAGAATAGCTCAAACCCCCAGGACTTATTTCTTAAATATTGTATTGTACCTGGAAAAGATATCCGGCATTCTTTGGCGATTTTTCTGTTGGTCCTAAAACATCTAAAAATAAAATACCCTCATGAATATAAATATATTGTCATTTTCATTTTTTTTTTAAACCTACAAAAAAAAACTGACAAGTTTTATAACATAAGATTTACAGATCCAGCCAATGATGATAAGGATTTTCACCTTCTAACGAAAACACCGAAAACGGCTTAACAATTTTTTTAAATATACTAACAGAAAATATGCTACTATTCAGGTAAGAGTAAAAAAAAACCACGGACATATTAATGTAGAACTGTTTATGAAGTTAAAGTGTAAAACAAAAATCAAAATTAAAACTATTAAAATAAAACAAGTGCAATGGAATTAAGAAATTATGTCATTACCTGTTAATTTCATGTATGCCTCTTTTTGTTCTTCTACACTCATAGATTCCTCTTGTTCTGCTGCATTCGCAGATGCCTCTAGCTGTTCTGGTGCACTCAAAGATTCCTCTTGATGTTCTGCTCTAAGTAAGGCCTCTTGTTGCTCTGCTGCACTCATAGGTGCACCTTGACGTTCTGATCTTATAGATAACATCTGTTGTTCAGCCACGTCTAATGCCTCGTCCAAGTCTTTCAATTCGTCAGAAATATTACCGGTGTCGTCTTGAACTTTCAACCCATATTCTTCCCTTTCTAAATCTTCTTTTTCGGTTGTGTCATGTTCTTTTAATTTGTCTAAAAAGAGCAACACGAGTATAATTTTAATTTTCTTGCACATTTAGTGCTGCCAGAGACATATATTAAGGCGATATCAGGTACATTTCAATTAGACAACAACCTAACAACTCAAGAAAAGTATCTGGAAAATTAACAACTCGTATAAATACGATTTTGACAGGATTTGGTCTACGGTTTATCAGAGAAATATAAGTAGTTCGAAATGATTAAAAAGACAATCTTGATTTTGTATTACATTCAGAAGTGTAAGCAATGACAGGGGAGGGAGATTACTGACATACCTAACTCCTTTATCAGGGCAGTTCCCTATCTCAGGGGTGGGAGATTACTGACATACCTAACTCCTTTATCAGGGCAGATTCCCTATCCTCAGGGGTGGGAGATTACTGACATACCTAACTCCTTTATCAGGGCAGATTCCCTATCCTCAGGGGTGGGAGATTACTGACATACCTAACTCCTTTATCAGGGCAGATTCCCTATCCTCAGCTGCTCTTATGTCTCCTTCTACATTTGCCCACTGTTCGTATGTGAATTTCAAATGTCGCAACACAAATGATTGCTTCACTGAACCCAGCTACTACTTTATGTACTTTTTCTTCTTTTTCTGCTGTCCACTCCATACTGAAGTTGCCCTGTTGATTGTTGAGTCAACTGCAAATTAAAAAAAAAAAGCATTATGAAATTGTTTTAACCCCTTCCCTTTACCCCCTTTAAAAATTTGAGCAACAAAACAAAGAACTTAAGAAAAATACTTTAAAGTAACTTACCACCCTTCGCTTACGCAGTCTTTTTCTTCAGAAATGCTGCACGAGATCAATTTAGACGTCTAAAAAATTATCCTTGTCAATTTATCGACGAAACATCGACGATAACGTTGTCAGAAGAGATGTTTATGACGTCGATGAACGGTATAGTCACTATAGGGAGCAACCAATATACTTTAAAAGGGAGAGAGGTAGCCTATGCTTTTTGTTTGAGTCAGAACATTTTTATTTGTTTTTTAAACGCTATCAATCAAATTATTTGCTCAAAATTTAACACTAGAAGGTATGGGGAAAATCTGGCCATTCAGATATTTTTTTGTCCTCTGATTGTGATTGAACAGAATATTTGTTCCATTAATTTGGAAATACATGTAAGAATACCTTTTTCAATATCCCCCTCTTTTCGAAGTAAAATGGTTCCTCATGCACAAGCGTAAAGTTTTCTCGGACCTTCTCATGCAGATTCCTATATTTTGTGGTATAAAGATGATCAATTTTCCTTTTCATTTCGTTTCTGAATTAAAAGTACATAATTTATTATACGTCACCTTTTAGAGTGATAAAGAATTCCGTCTATATGTTTGTTTATTCGTTCGTTATTGTATAAATTTTGTATCCGCATCTGCTGAACAAAAACTGTGTAAATGTTTGGCCTTCTTTTACTTTAAGGGTCCCTATACTTTAGAGTTAAGGTTCATTCATGGTTATGGTTATATTAGGGGAAGTTCTAGGTTAGGGTTAGGTTTTAGGGTAAGGGCTAGGTGTTAGATTTAGGAATGGGTTAGGGTTAGGTTTGGAGTTAGGGATAGTTTAGTATAGCTCCATATATATATATATATGATATCCTTGGTTCATTACATGTATTTAATTCTGTCATGTCAGTCTATTTTTTTGTAAATTTCTGTGTAAAAGCTGGAATAGATAAAGCGTAGATAATATGAGGCAGGCATTACCTGTAAATGGGGACGAAGTCTGTATGAATTATTTTTTTGTAACTTAATTATTTGTCAAAAAAAAAGAAACGGAAATACCGTAACGTTTCCGATTTTGGTTCTGTTGTTAGGGATTTTAGTTGTGACGTTATTTAAATTATGACGTCATATGCAATGTAAACAAAGAAACGCTATCATTAGGTAACGTTTTTTCATATCAAGGAATTATTAAAAATGAAATTGGTATTGCACGTTCCTTCCTATTTTATACTAGACTGATAAATATATATTTTACTCAAAGTTCCATACAAACGAGACCGGAAAAAGGAAGTATATTGTACATTTCTGCGCAGGTCCGGGATTTCAAAACATGACATAAAAAAAAATTGAACGATTTTGAGTTCATTAGTACAATGAAAAATTCGGGAAATTTTCCCGAATTTTTTTTTTTATTATTGAATTTTCTACTGTTATTGGGGACTTCGTCCCCATATAAAGCAATATTTTAATATATTAATTTAAAGTTCAAAATAGATCAGTTTATCAATAAACAAGCATTTGTGATTTAAATTCCGCGGGCTTTTAACTGTACATCTTTCATACAAAATTGGATTGTCTCCCTTATTAAAAATGGCAGCCTCCATGGTGAAAATCAGTTTGCTAACTTCTTTCTTGACAAAGATTAATAGCACTCGCTTACTGCAGAAAATATATAGGAACAAACAATATTGCCGACATGCTAGTACTACGGAGGCACAAGAACCACAAACACTCCCAGAAGAATTAGAAACATTCGAAGAAAAAGAGTGGGTGATAGAAAGGTTGAGAAATTTTTCAAATTTGCCTCAACACCTTCAAGACAAGGAACATGGACAATTACCAGATAGAGAAAGACTTGAAGAAATGACTTTCAAAGATAACACTAAGAGGAAAATATTTCTGAGAAAGCTTTATGCTAAGTATGGAAGTGCTATTGACATTGACCCAGGAGTTTGTTGGCCTTCAAAAGAGGAACTTGAAGAGATCAAAGAGGATGATAAGTTCTTTGAACCATCATTTCAACAGCTGTTAGCAGATCTTAAAGAAGAAAAGAGGAAGGAAGCTGAATTCAATATGAATGTGTAAGCATTAATTTCATGTCATGAGACGTCACATATAACAGTCGGGGTACATTTTAGTCCAAATAATTATGACATTTAGGAAGGCTATTTTAGATTTATTTTTGCTTTGGCACTTTCTTGCGACGATGTAAGGCGTCAAAGAAAAAAATATGATAGCCTTTCAAGACGTCATAATTATTTTGACTAGGTACATTTGTGTACAATCTAATTTAAAACCGATCTTTCATTGCTCCAGTTTTCTGGTATGTCACTCCCACCAGATACATGTATATCAGAAAACGGGAGTGATGAAAGATGGGTTTTTAATTAGATTGATTTTTGTACAAGTGCAGTGTGCGACTAAAAGTATTAACTTCTGCCCTTATTGCTATATTGAGGGGCCTCGGTAGCCGAGTGGTCTAATAGATACATGTATAGGAATAAGGAAAATGTGGTGTGAGTGCCAGTGAGACAACTCTCCATCCAAATAACAATTTATAAGAGTAAACCATTATACATGTTAAAGGTCAATGTACGGCCTTCAACACAGAGCCTTGGCTCACACCTAACAACAAGCTATAAAGGGCCCCAAAATAACTATAGTAAAACCATTTAAAGAGGAAAACCAACGGTCTAATCTATATAAAAACGAGAAACGAGAAACAAGTATAAATAGCTTAAACAAACAACAACTACTGTACATCAGATTCCTGACTTAGCATGCTTAGGACAGGTGCAAACATTTGCATCGTTTTAAATTTCTTATTTTGGCGCCTTTAATACATATACAATGTATCTGACTATGCGGCATGGGCTTTGCTCATTGTTGAAGGTTGTATGGTGACCTTTAGTTGTTAATTTCAGTGTCAGTTGGTCTCTAGTGGAGGGTTGTCTCATTGGCAATCTTACTACATCTTCTTTTTTTATATTATCAGTCAGGGGACTTACTGAAATAGGTGATTTTTAAATCACTTATTTGAGTAGCAAAATCGTTTTTTTGTCACAAATTGGAATTTTGTATTTTTTTCCAAATTTTAAACACATAGGTTTAAATAATATCTTTTAATTAGTAAAATTTAAAAAAAACAAACTTTTAGCTTCTTTTAAGTAGAAAGGTTTCTGCCTTTGATGCTATCATTTAGCTGAAAATTCTATTTTAGTTGAAAAAATGCTATAATAATGGCTTTACATATTACTGATACTTTCTTAAAAGATTTTTCCCAGCAGTGGGAGTATTTTTCCTGTGAAGTTCAAGGTTTCATCTTTCAGATTATGTAATAAAATTCTACTGTTCGCGATAAAAATCTCACTGTTCGGGGGTGTTGAAATTAGTAAGGATTATTAAAAGAATGATACTTAAAGAAGTGATTTTTGGCAGGGAAATTGAGGTCTGATACTTAAACAAGTGATTTTTATGTCATTATCCTAGATTCAGTACAAGGTCATCACCTGAAATGACCTGGTCATCCTAGACAACACAGATGTTGGTTCTGATAAGTTAAGAAACATAATTAGTCCCTGGATCATTAGTATTCTATATTTAAAGCTACAATAAAATTAAATCACTTCTTCTAGTGATTAATTTGTACTACTTAAATAGGTGATTATTAAAGAACGACAACTCTAACTTCCAACCTTTATGGAAATAATGTTACTTAAATCAGTGATTTAGATAATCACTTATTTAAGTAAGTCCCCTGACTGATTATAAGACATTTAAATTTGAGTGTGTGCATTGTTGCTCTAATTTAGCATTGCCATTATTTTTTTTTGAAATAATGCAATTATTGATAAATTGATATGACAATTTTTGTGTAAATAAGAACTAATGATTACAAGACTACCATATTTAATCATTACAGATTAACAAAAGTAGAAAAGGGTATGGCTAAGATGGACACTTTGATAAAAGATTTCAATGCCAGACAGCTGAAAGAATTAGAAAAAGAAGAAGAAGCCGAGACAAGGAGAAAAGAAATGATGGAACTTGCTGAAGAATATTACGGCTATGCTGTTAAACCTAGAAGTTCAGAGTTTATCAAATTCATGGAAATGAAAAGAAATGAAGAAAAAGTGGCTAAAAAGGCACTGAAGCAGGCATCAAGAAATAAACGTTCTAGTCCTCAAATACAACAGGAAGCTGCTAAATCTTGATGTATTTTCATTCCTATTAAAATTATAGATTTTAACAGTGATTCAATATTAGATATAAACATTCATTACCAGTAAGAACAGTAAGAACTGTTGTGCACACTGCAGAATGTTTCCATGTTGTAACAAGCATATGAATTAATTTGGTTCCCATTGACAGGTCACAGGATCTATGTAAAAGAAACAGTTAAACTTCTTCGAAAACCAAACAAATACTCCTTTCCCACATTTGTCCCATGGGTGGTCAGAATTTTGACCATAAATCTTGGCATACATTTACTTACTTTGAAGGCTCTATCTTATTGACTTAAATTATTGTTTAGTTTGTACTTACCGATATCTGTATTGTGAATTCAGAAAATATTGTGATGATTTTATTAATGCAAAAAATGCAGCAGGGTGTTAATTGTAATAATTTAAACTCGCATTTTGAAATTTTTTATATGAATAAAACAATATTTTTCTCAATAATGGAAAAATTGAAATCACATTTTAATCTAGAATGACAAAATCACAATAATAAGTGCACACAATAATTTCTAAATTTACAGTAAATAAGAAGATGTGGTATATATACATATGGTATGAGTGTCAATTAGACAACTCTCCATCCAAGTTATAATATATAAAAAGTAAACAATTATTATTATAGGTCAAAGTATGGCCGTAAGTACTTATTTATAGATAGACTTCATGATTTCCAAGTTTGGAATAATTGGTTCTTTTAGTTTTTCTTTGGCAACAGTATCCAGCTGTAGCACCATTGGCCAGCTTCCTGTAGCAGCAAGAACATTATGATGCTTTCCAAACTAAAATTCTGGGTTTTTCATTTTCTTTTTTCAAGTTTAAAAGTGGTCATTCACCATGTTCTAATGGTTGTTGCTCTTTGCAGTGTTTACCCCATAGAATGCAGGAGGCCAGACATTGTTAAAAGTGGGGTTCCCAACCCACGATAATGGAAGATATCCAACTATATCATATGTCTCTATGTAAATGCATTGATCGTAAATAAAAACATGGATCCGCCACTGACAAGCTAAAGAGATAACAATCGGGCAGCTTTGACAACATAAACTTATGTTTGAAGTTTTATATTTCAGAAGGTTAGTAAGTCCTGGATGCTACATACCTTGTATGCAGATAACTTATGTTACAAAGTTTCTGTCTGGACTTTATTTTTATGGTTGACTATGCTCTAAAAAAAAAATTTGGTCATTGAAATTTTCACTTATAAGAATAACTATATTTTAGAAATAATATGTCGGTTAGGTAGGATTCACCTGACGCCAACCTCATTTCATGGATCAGTGATCAAAATAAGAGTTATGTGGTCATATATAAGATACTATAAGCAATCTGTCAACAAAGTTTGGTGTATGGAATGATTGTAAGGTTTACATGTTTGATTAACAGGTTTCATCTGACCTTGACCACAATTTCATAGTTCATTAGACAATGTTAAGATCTTGTGTTTTTGTCATTTTATGCCCAGGCTGTAGAGATGGCAGCATTAAGTTTTACCATTGTCTGTCTGTAGGTCCACCCATACATCCCATCAGTATGTCCTCAACCAAATGTTATGAAACTTATATACAATGATTATTGAGTGGGGGGGGGGGGGGGATTATTACTACAAAACCCAGATCAAGTTTGAATTTGGGTGGCATCACATTACATTTCTAGAGTTTTGTCACTTTTAATACAAATGGAAAAATTACTGAATTTCCATTTCTGTTGTCTAACTTTAGTTTGTCCTTACCAAATGTTATAAACTTATACACAAATATATGCTTATTACCACAAAACTCAAGTACGAATTTGAGTAGTGTCATTTTTACTGTTATTGAGTTATGTTACTTTGTAACATTATAATATGCAGGAAGGTGCATCATCTGTGTTCCATGGACACAATCTTTATTTATTCTTTGATAGCAAGTGGTCAATAACTTTGGTATGTGAAATGATTGAAAGGTGTACATGTCTCTCTGGCAGTTTTCATATGACCTTGACCTCATTTTCATGGTTCATTGGTCAAGGAAATTTTTTCGTGGTTTTGCCAGATTATCAGATTTTATTAGCAAAAGGTCAACTATATTTGGTGTATGGAACAATGGTAAAGTGTTTATATCTGTCTGGTAGGATTTGTATGACCGTGACCTCATTTTCATGGTTTTGTCCATTTAACAGATACTTTAAGCAATTATAGGTCAACAACTATAGTTTGTGTGTGGATTGATTGATACCTTTATAGGTCTGTGTTTGTAGGGAATTCATATAACATTGAACTCATACCTATGGTTAATTGATAAATTAATGTATAGTTTATGTAATACTTGCAGTAGATAGATACTTTTTTTCTCTAAAAACTAAATACAAGTTGACAGAGAAATAAACAAAATAAATACAAATACAATAGTCGTTCATATTACAAGAAGACTCAACATAAATTCAATTGTAAGTAAAGACTGTGTTTGTAGTCTTGTTTATTGTGTATATTAATTCTACGACATGGAGATTAGACAGATATAAATATGCACACAAAACTGGTTATCCCCATTTGCGCATGTACCACCTGTTGCTATTTGAAATGTTGGTTGTTTTTTATGGGCCCGCAACGAAGTTGTCTGTCCCATATAGTTTTACCCTTGTCCGTAATTCCGACATTCCGTAATTCCGTACGTCATTCTGCAGCAAACAATTACACAGAGTTTTTTTCTAAACGCCTTCAGATATTAGGCTGGTTTTTGGTATGTGAGTTAACCATGAAGAGTTACAGATCAAGTTGAAGTTTCGTTTTGCTCCGCTAATTTTTGCCGAAATTCAGTACGGGCTATGGACTTTGATGGTTACACGCCATTATTCCGACAACCCATTAGTCCGACAGCTCATTAATCCGACAACCCATTGTTCCGATAGCCCATTGCTCCGCCAATCCATTAGTCCGACAACCCAATAGTACGACAGCCCATTTATCCGACAACCCATTTGTCCGACACTCAAGTTAGAAATAAATATTGGGCGGTATCAGTGTAGAATATATGTCTGTCTTAGGGTCTATTTCAAACGTTTATGTTATATACAGAAATCGTGTATGTATTTAACAATGTTAATGTACAGAATTATATCTGTATGGATTGACTTCGAATTCCGTATATACGAAAATATGACGCAACAGTTCCTTGCTAACTTAAATACAGACAATTGGCAATCATACCACCTCTTCTTGTTTGTATGTGCAGAAATGGAATTAGGTATACTGTATTTTATAGTTTGTTCTCATATTTGTACTATATCACAACTGCATGCAAGTCCAGATTTGGGATTGTTGGCTCCTTTAGACATGTTTAACCCCGACACATTATGTATGTGCCTGTCCCAAGTCAAGAGCCTGTAGATAAGTGGTGGTTTTTGATCCATGTATGTTATATTTGTTTTACGGAAGTTGCTGTTATTAAATAGGTTGTTAGTTCTATCAATTGAATTATTTCTTACACGGTCATGTCACCGACGACAATGTGGGTTTCACGACATTTATCCATGATGGTCTTGCATATTAGTTCGGGGCATTTTTTAACTGACTATAAGGTATGGATTTTTCTCATCGATTAAGGCCGTGTGGTTTCCTATATATCTTACATCCACATCAGTTAAACTTTGGTGGATAGTTGCCTCAATGACAAGCAATTACAGCATCCCATCATTTTTATATTACACAAGAACAAACAAATGACAGTAAAATTAGTAAAACCAACATATCATATGTATTAACCTTCAATTTGGATCTTTTTCTGTTGTGATGGTTTTTAACCAAAATATACATAATGGAAAAAAAACCTTATAGTGATACATTAAAAGTGTGCACTAGTTTAAGTTTGGTATGGTCAGAAATGTCCCTGCTTGCCTACCTTATAAAGTTATGCTAACATTATTAACTAGTATTTTTTTTATTTGTGAAGGGGCATAACTCTAGAACGAATACATAGGCGAAATAAATCAAACTTGATATGTGTTGTGTGGTAATAAGCATTGTTTATATGTTTCATGACATTTGGTGTAGACACACTAAAGTTAGAGAACAGAACCCAACTTTTGGACGAACGAACGGACGTACAGACGGACACAAGTAAAACTTTTGAGGCATTAAAAGGATAACGAGGGTAAAGATTTGCAATTAGCATGTGTATTAATCCAAGGCACTGATACATATATCCTGTAAGAGAAGAATAAACGAGTCTAAACGGACAACAACCAATAGTATCGAAAACGTAGTTGCTCTTTTAAAGAATAATTAATCGACACAACTATTGCCGCGATGCATTGTCGGTGTAATGGGCTAGCGGAATAATGAGCTGTCGGAGTATTGGGCTGTCGGAATAATGAGCTGTCGAAGTATTGAGCTGTCGTAATAATGGGATGTCGGAATAATGGTTGTCGGACTAATGGGATGTCACCGACTTGGATAAATTGATGAAAATCACAGTTTTTTTGTAAATGCTTTCAGATATTGGGCTGATTTTTGGTATGTGAGTTACCCATGATGAGTTACAGATCAATAAATTGTTGAAAATCACAGTTATACGGACTTTTTTCTATACGCCTCCAGATTTTCAGCTGATTTTTTATATGTGAGATTAAAATCATGTGTGTGTCCACATGTGTTATTGAAATTGCAGATTTTTCAACTTTTTGAAACAGGCGGCCATTCGTGTTGCTTTGGCACACATCTATTTTTTTTCTTTCTCTTTGTATGTCCATTATTTTTCAGAGACATCAGTGTTGGTTGTTAATGTGGTATATTGTACCATGGAAATATTATATTGTCAATATAATACTTCCATGATTGTACTATCTAGGTTTATTGTTGATTCCTGTTATCCCTTTTAATATAAGATCGTCTTTGCACAGCAGGAAATAATTAAAACTTTGACATCAAGCAAACCGCCATCAATCAAATTATATTTAGATTAGAACCAAGATCATTAAACCTATAGTACAAATGTACACTCAACAGTGAACAAATGTGATTGTTGGTGGTTTTGATTGATAACACAGTCACTCTGGTATATGTATTTCAGAGTGATTGACTGATATATCCTCTCCTTTATACAATACCAACAAGACTGATTATGGCCGTTCTCCTCCATTCATTATGATTACGAAATAATAGGTGGTTCTGTTTTATCAAAATAGAGGGGTTACGTATACAGTTTGAATTTACAACATTGAAGATTCTTTTTGGAAGGTCTATTTGGCCCTGAAAAGAGCCGTTTCGACTAAAGTTCTAGCTTTTCTAAGTCATTTTCTTAGATCTACTACAAGTAAGTCAAATTAACTTGGTGTATATAATTATTGTATAGTGTACATGTCTGCGTGGCCTGGTGACTATTCCTCGATCTGAACTGCATGGACCTTATTACCATGGTTCACTGATCTTCATGTGCTTTTGATTAAGTCAGTTTTACAGGTACTTTCAATGGAAAAAATATGCAATTCATTGTTTCTTGTTAAGATATGCCCATATTGGACAATCAATTTTTCCCGAATTAAGTTGTGAAGAGGGGGGGGGGGGGGGGGGGGGGGGGGGGGGTCAGTCAGAAAAAACTATGTGAATTAAGTTTTTTTTTCGTCATTTGTTATAGCAAGGATTTGTTTCTTCTTACAATAAAAATCCTTGGTTAAACTCTTATTGGTGCATAGCCATGATTGGTGGTTTGTCTCCCGGAGTTGAATTAAGAAATAATTCATGGGGGCTTGAATATATCTAAATTTTACCACGGGTTGGCCCTTTATGACAAATATTTTACCCTGAGCGATAGCGAGGGGTAAAATATCGGCATTAAGGGACAACCCGTGGTAAAATTTAGATATATTCAAGCTCCATGAATTATTTCGATTCTGATAAGACAAATATAGCAATTGTTTTGGTTCAAAGCGCACTAGATGGAGGCAAATATTTGCCATAAATTAACCCACTTTAAGATTGGCGGTAAAGAACGGAGCAAACAGATTTAGTGACATGCTCAAACTATTTACAATAATATATTTAGATAGATTTGGATGAATTTTAATTATAATTTACTTATATATCTTCTATGTATATAAAAAAGGGCTTATACCACATTTTAGTATTGTTTGTTTACGTTACATTCTGGTGATGATTTTCGGTATCAGAAGCGTGTATTTTCCCGAAAAATGCTTAAACTATTACGTTATCATTCTATGACGTCGTGTACTCCATCCATAAACAATCATATGACGTGGGAGTACAATCAGAACAGCCCAACCAATATATTCATATTTTACCACGGGTGTGTACTCAAAGCGTTTGAAGGACGTCATGTTAGAATCCTCGATAACGCCAGATTTAGTAAAAAAAATATCCAATACGCAACTTAATTGCTACAATATATATGTTGTGTACAAGATGTAAGTTTGTACAAATTATAATTTGTACAGGGTTTTTGTACAAGTTATAAGTTTTTTGACACCTTCCTTCTTGCAACAGGTGATACAGGTGTAACGTAACGGTACCCAAATTGCACCGAGTACCCAAATTGCACCTATTTAGCAAAACTAGCAGCGAAAATCTCACAATATTTCCTAGAGACTAAACAATTTGTATTTTTATGATTTGATACCAAGCACATCTCTAAACATAGGTAAAACTATTTAGATATGCACAAAACGTTCACAGTATTTATCAACAGATGAAGTATTTACTGAAAAAGCAAAATATACTGAAACGTAGCCATGCGACGTCATCAAAACGTCATCTTTTTAAAACGAGCAAATACAATATGTTACAAGTATCCATTTAAAAAATAATGAAGAGTAAGCATGGACTAATATCCAATTGTTCAAAATATTTGAAGAAATTAAACAAAAGCTCTGTTATTAGACTATTGACGATGTGAATTTAAGCATGGATGCAATTTGGGTACTCCTCATTTCAGAATCATTGATGGTTTGGAGGTCAGTTTAGACCAATTTTTCTATGATTCCATATGGAATAAAAATCAAATTGGTGTACCTTTATAATAAAGAAGGATACGGCTACAAAATAAACACAGAATGGACATATATGTCTTTATCATAAGAAAACGTAGATGAAAAAACTGTCAAAATAGGTGCAATTTGGGTACCGTCACGTTATCTTAATATAAAATGTACCAGTGGAATGTTTTAAATTCAAAATATTATACTTCAACCTAACATTTAGTGCTATTCTCCTTGTCTTCAAACTGGAAATGAGGATACCTGAATGGTTTAAATTCTAATTTCATTTTTTTCCTTATCCCATATTCATCTCCATGCAAACTCTTTGTGTGGTCTTATAATGTTATTGTATCAATGCTCAGTATTAGACTGTATCATGAAGTTGTGAAAATATGACAGAAATATGCGAAGCAAAAGACTGTGTGCTTGCATCATTCATTTGTGTTCAGTAGGTCATAAAACACTGATAACTTGTACAAAAAATCTGTACAAATTATAATTTGTACAACATTACAACTTGTACACAACATAATATACCAGATATATTGCAGATATAGAGATAACAGTAAGAACATAATTTAATTTACATTTTGATCAATAATCAATAATTAAAATTATTACGTCAAAAAAGTAATATTCAGTTTCTGTGAAAATGAAATTTTCTTCTGTAATTTGATACATATATCTGTATGTCAAAGCTGTTTCTTGTCACGAAGTCATATTTACATTTCTAGGTTTAGTCGTCTATCAATATCGGATATTTAGATAGCTAAGTCGTAAGTTTAAAACATAATGTTTTTCACGCAAATTGAAAAAAATACATACATGTTTAAAAGACCCATTCAAGTCCCATTGGTTTTTTTCAAAGTTTAGATTTATAAGAGTAAATGGCATGATTTTTTTTTTAAATTGAAGATTCTTATCAAATGTGTTCTTCTGTATATCATGTTGACTTGTTAACGCCTCGCTATAAACGCGAGCTCCCTTATCATGTTTAAAAAACCTTGAAAACTTTATATGATATATATGCAAAAGAAAGGTTTTGATCCAGGTTTTGCACTTCCCGGATCACTCAATTTTTCGGAAGCTAAATACACAAATTAATTTTCACGTCAGCTTTTAATGTTACTCAAAGGGTTTGGGCCAAATAAAGTTTATTGCATAGATGTCTCTGAACATAGAAATGTAATATTGCAGGTGAGGGATCCAACCCTTGGCTAGAGAAGATGTCTTTGATATTAATTTGTCCTCATTCTATTTTCAGTATTTGATTTAAACTCAACACAATACTATTGATTTTTGTCATTTTAGAGATGCATTTGCGTATAGTATGTTTACGTTCAGCTCTTTTGATTGTCATTGTAATGAATGGAATGGTGCAATGCGGTTTACCATGTACTTCATGTAGACCAAAATTCATCTTCATCTGCGATTACCGTGGCCACTTGACACTTTTTAAATTTTTAAGGCGATGTCACTGGAGTATTAAGTGCAGGTGTCCGCCTACTACGACACCTAAACCAAGAAAGCCATCTTTGGATTGTAAAGGATGCCACAAGTTATGCGAAAAAGCGGTATCTGGTAATCCGTGGTATTATTGTTTGAAACGAGCATGTCCAATCGGGAGCACAAGCGAAATTTGTTTCTTTCAGAATTCTTTAAAAATAAAATAAAAAAAATCACTTTGATTACTGTGTTTTATTATTATTATTATATTATTATTATTTTTATTATTATTATTATTATTATTATTATTATTACGTTTTGCTGTAACGACCACTGCTCACTGCTTACTTATTATAGAATTTAAACTGTGGGGTCACAAAAGGTTCTTAACGCCTTTAATAATAAAATAAATCGAAAAACTAATCAAGATAACCTTTATGTTTTGATTTATATTATTGATATAAATCAAAACATCGTGTTATTCCGGATTAATTTTTCGAATTACTCTATTTAGGTGTTGAGGACCTTTGGTGACCCCACAGTTTAAGTGTCTTTAACAAGTACATAGTGATCAGTGGTTGTCGTTAAAGACAAACGTTCACCTAAATCTGTCCCAGTCAATTGGATTTACGTCAATCAATGGCCACAGCCACACTGTTTTGAATATGATTCTATGATTCCTGCAGAAAGGCACAATGATAAGTATAGTGAGGTTAAACTCAGGTTTCCCATCTACCGGTAAACCCTGTGTCCCATGGGTTGATACCTATGCTCAATATTGAATTTATTTGAAACAGATGTGTCAGTCTACTTTTCTAGTTAAAGGAAGACAATAAAAATTGGTAAAGGAAGAGTGCTTTACTTGATCTGAAAAAAAATATCGACAAAATAGATATTGAAAACACAGTCAAGTATGGAAATTTGTAATGAATAAAGTTATTCTATATCAAAGAATGATCACAAGTTTTTTGAAATCAAACTAACCGGTTTTAACCTACTGATATGAATAATGCTGTGACAGTGCTCTAATACTGGTAGGTTTTTCAGAGTTGTCTCCTCTACTATGAATAGCCTTATAAACAAGAGTGCACATGCTGAAATGTCTCCTTCTTTACTGATCATTGATATTATGTTGACAGTCCTAAAAATAAAGGTTTACTACAATGATCACATCAACTTAACATGATACAAGAAAATGGGGACAAGGTCATATAAACCAAACAAGAAATACATGTACACCTTACAATCATTCAATACCTAAATATGGTTGATCTATTGCTTATAGTTTCTAAGAAGCAGACTTTAACAAGAAAACTAAACATTGACCATTATACCATGACAATGAGGTCAGATAAACCATACCAGGCATACACATACAGCTATCAATTCTTCCATACAACTAATATAGTTGACCTATTGCTTAAAGTTTGAGAAAATCAGACCAAAACACAACCAGATGCTCCGCAGGGCGTAGCTTTATACGACCGCAGAGGTTGAACCCTGAACGGTTGGGGCAAGTATGGACACAACATTCAAGCTGGATTCAGCTCTAAATTTGGATTGTGATTAAATAGTTGACACAGCATAGGTTTCTGACACAGAATGAATGTGTTCTAATGAACTTTTTGTTTTCTCTTAGAGCAATTCACTATGCTGTTGAATATTAATCCTCTCAAAAAAATGTTTGAAGAAATTTTCTTTTTATTTATGAAATTTCAAATGAGAAAAATTGAACCCAATTTTTTTAATCACATCCCCCTTTCCCTTATTCCAAAACTAATCTCAATTAAAATTTCTAATGGAGTTTGCAACAATAACTACTCATTTAAATACATCATAAAATATTAAGATGTAAAAAAAATGCTTGTTATCACTGAATGGTAAAGATTATTTTAATTTATCAGTGAACATGCATTGTATATTGTATATAACAAAGATTTAAGTTGATTCTGGACAAAGAAAGATAACTCCAATTAAAAAAAAATCTTGCTATTGCACAATATTTTGCAATTAGATATTTCTTGCTTACTATTCTGGACAAAGAAAGATAACTCTAATTAAAAAAAAATATTGCTATTTCACAATATTGTGCAATTAGATATTTCTTGCCATTGTGCAATACTTTGCAATTGAAAAGACTTGCTATTGCACAATACTTAATATAATAATTTTAGATCCTGATTTGGACCAACTTGAAAAATGGGCCCATAATCAAAAATCTAAGTACATGTTTGGATTCAGCATATCAAAGAACCCCAAGATTTCAATTTTTGTTAAAATCAAACTAAGTTTAATTTTGGACCCTTTGGACTTTAATGTAGACCAATTTGAAAACAGGACCAAAAATGAAGAATCTACATACACAGTTAGATTTGGCATATCAAAGAACCCCATTTATTCAATTTTTGATGAAATCAAACAAAGTTTAATTTTGGACCCTGATTTGGACCAACTTGAAAACTGGGCCAATAATCAAGAATCTAAGTACATTTTTAGATTCAGCATATCAAAGAACCCAACCAATTCATTTTTTGTCAAAATCAAACTAAGTTTAATTTTGGACCCTTTGGACCTTAATGTAGACCAATAAGAAAACGGGACCAAAAGTTAAGAATCTACATACACAGTTAGATTCGGCATATCAAAGAACCCCGATTATTCAATTTTGATGAAATCAAACAAAGTTTAATTTTGGACCCTTTGGGCCCCTTATTCCTAAACTGTTGGGACCAAAACTCCCAAAATCAATACCAACCTTCCTTTTATGGTCATAAACCTTGTGTTTAAATTTCATAGATTTCTATTTACTTATACTAACGTTATGGTGCGAAAACCAAGAAAAATGCTTATTTGGGTCCCTTTTTGGCCCCTAATTCCTAAACTGTTGGGACTTAACTCCCAAAATCAATACCAACCTTCCTTTTGTGGTCATAAACATTGTGTTTAAATTTCATTCATTTCTTTTTACTTAAACTAAAGTTATTGTGCGAAAACCAAGAATAATGCTTATTTGGGCCCTTTTTTGGCCCTTAATTCCTAAACTGTTGAAACCAAAACTCCCAAAATCAATCCCGACCTTTCTTTTGTGGTCATAAACCTTGTGTCAAAATTTCATAGATTTCTATTAACATAAACTAAAGTTATAGTGCGAAAACCAAGAAAATGCTTATTTGGGCCCTTTTTGGCCCCTAATTCCTAAAATGTTGGGACCAAAACTCCCAAAATCAATACCAACCTTCCTTTTGTGGTCATAAACCTTGTGTTAAAATTTCATAGATTTCTATTCACTTTTACTAAAGTTAGAGTGCGAAAACTAAAAGTATTCGGACGCCGACGCCGACGACGACGACGCCGACGACGACGACGCCGACGACGACGACGACGACGCCGACACCAACGTGATAGCAATATACGACGAAAAATTTTTCAAATTTTGCGGTCGTATAAAAACTTAACACTGAGCACTGAACCATGAAAATGAGGTCAGGGTCAAATAAAACCGGTGAGACTGACATGTTCATCATAAAATATTTCCATACACCAAATATAGTTGACCTATTGCATATGGTATTAGAAACAAGAATGTGTCCTCAGTACACGAATGCCCCACTCGCACTATCATTTTCTATGTTCAGTGGACCGTGAAATTGGGGTAAAATCTCCAATTTGGCATTAAAATTAGAAAGATCATATCATAGGGAACATGTGTACCAAGTTTGAAGTCGATTGGACTTCAACTTCATCAAAAACTACCTCGACCAAAAACTTTAACCTGAAGCGGGACAGACGGACGAACGAACGAACGAACGAACGGACGCACAGACCAGAAAACATAATACCCCTCTACTATCGTAGGTGGGGCATAAAAAGGCCAAAGCTCAAAAACTGAACTTTGACCACTGAACCATAAAAATGAGGTCAAGGTCAGATGACACATGCCAGCTAGACATGTACGACTTACAATCATTCCATGAGGCATCTTTATACAAAGTTTGAAGCATCCAGGTCTTCCACCTAAAATTTAAAGCTTTTGAAAAATTGGCCAACGCTGCTGCCGTAGACGCCGGATCCCTTTCCCTATGTCGAGCTTTTTGCAACTTTTGTCGCTGGCTCAACAAAAATTTAACTGTAATAAGACAACAAATTATGTAAAATATTTTTTTCAGGTATCCACAGCATACATACCCTTGTATCTATCTTGATTACTATAGATAAGGTTATTGCCAGATGGTGTATTTTACCTATTTCAATATACTTTTATTTTGTTTTTAAATCAATACAATTCTTAAAAAGATTTTGTTACACTTTTTTTTTTTTTATATAAATAAGCTATTTCTCATTAATTTTGTCATCTATAGATACCTATTTTGCATTTCACAAGTTTTTTTTTTTTTTAGTTAATGTTTTTTCCACTAAATCCATTAGATGTTGGATGTGTAATGATTGTGTTTTTAGTCTTAAAGTTCAAAGTCTGGAGAATGATGTTCAGTTGTTGTCGTTTGCTGCTGTATAGCATGCAAGTTTTTCATTTATAACTTTGTACTTAACAAAATAGCTCACTATGCAGTATGGGTTTTGCTCATTGTTGAAGGTTGTTTGGTGATCTATAGTTGTGAACCTCTATGACATTTGGTCTCTGATGGAGAGCTTTCCCCCCTCTCAATCCTACATCTTTTTTTTTACTTTGTAAGAAACTATTAAAAGCAAAGCCTATGTCTTCAAGTTTTTTTATTTTCAATTTACATAACAACTTCATTTGCCGTATTTTGATCAATGAAATGATGGATTTACAAATGGATGACAGATGAATATTTTTAACAATATTTTTTACAACAAATATAAATTAGTTATGAACAAAATAATTAAATCAGCAAAAAAAAATAATGGATTAAAATGAAGACAACAATTCTATAGAAGAATGTTCTTAATTTGATGTCAGGAATTAAATAAAAACATTTCTAAACATATTGCATGCAGTGGTATCCACTCTGTTTTTCAAATTTTTGAATAAACAAACAAACTGAACAAATTTTAAAGAATTCCATAAACCAATTCATAAGCTTAATTTTTGTTTTATAAATGGAATGAAACTGAACTGTCTAACATGCAAATTAGATAAAAATCAGTGATTTATAATGGCTTCCTCATTTCTATAAGAAACTTGGAAATTTAAATACAATCCACTATTATAAAAAAAAATCGTGAATGATATATAAATTAGCATATAAAAATACAATACACACTGTAATAAAAGGAATCAGAAATAATAATTTTAAATAACTATTATAAAGTTAGGATTTCATTGTAAATTTTTTGGTAGATTTTAAAAACACATAAAAATTATTAAAAGATACATTGTTTTGTCTTAAAATTATAATTGCCAGCAATTTGACAAATTTCAAAGCAAAATAGATAAAAATTTTAAGATCAATAGAAAAGGTAATGTTAAAGATTTCAAATCCCCATAAAATTGAAAATGTATAAATGCAAATTATTTATGACATTCAAATGCACATATTTTATTTATCAGGTAGATTGGCAAGTAGAAAATGAATTAAATGCATAAAAAAAACCAGCAGCCTAACTTTCAAACACCTGGAATGTATACCTGTACAATAGTAAGAGAGTAGAAAGCTGGATTAAAAAAAATGTAAATATATAAAAAGATTTCAAAACTTAATTTTTTTAATTTGAAATTGACTTTCAGATTTTTGCTGCTGATTATTTGAATAAAGGATTTCTTTTTCAATACAAAACGTAACATGCAACAATCAAATCAAGACAGGTAAAGTTTCTCTGAATATTCATACAAAATGTATGAGAATAAATGAATTTTAAACAGCATGAACAAATATATATAATAAAGATATATAGATTCCTACACTGCAACAAGTGTATTACAATATTTCTCCACTCGAGACAGTTAAATTATTATTTAAAGCGTGAGGCTTGCCGAGCATTTTAAATAATTAAATCTAACTGTCGAGAGTGGAGAAATATTGTAATACACGAGTTATAGTGTCGGAATCTGTTTCTCTGATGACTTTAATCATTCTTTTTCAAAGATTTTCAGAAACTTGTGTTCTTTATATGCGACGTCAACAGGAAAGGTCGCCTTTGTTCATGACCTCACAATAGGAAAATTGAGAAGAAAACAAAATATTTTGACGTCATAATCAAATTGACTAATTTGCCGAGAACAGATTTTTCACTAGTGAGGGGAAATATTTTTCTCACACCAGTCAGGAAATGTGAAAATAGCACAAAAATAAGAGAAACTGCAAATTTCTGAATATTTTACAAGAAACGTATTCTGAGATGTAATTTTCTTTGAATATAATGAAAAATTGAGGTGATTTACATGACAAGTTAATAGGATATGCATTTAACCTTTGTACCCCACAGTTTTAATGTCTGTGCTATAGATCCAGAGAAGTTAAATTTAGCCTTTGCTATTTCATAAATACAGAACTACAATAAAATTGTCTCAGAATACAAAATTTATTCTATGTCATAAATAAAGTTCTATGGAAACATAAGGTTTAAATCACAAACAAGATTTTATACAGTCAGTGGTTGTATATCACAAAGGTTATAAATACAATTTGAATGCACAGATAGCATGGATACTGTGTAAAATAATGTTAAAACAGTATTTTCAAATAAATTGTTGGAATTCATAATATGAGGGTTTGGATGGGGTTAAATGATTAAAGAATAATGCCCTTAAAAAATGAAGCTTAGAGAAAAAAGGGGTTAATTTTTTAAGATTAGAGAAAAAAGGGGTGAAAATTAAATGTTTACAGAATAACAGACCCCCCCCCCCAATCCAGACCCTCATAATATTTGATATTCTTGATCAATCAGAACTTGTTTTTGGTATACTCTTTTGAAATTATTACCCAGATTCTGAAACCATGGGTTTCTACAGGCCAACAAATTGTTTGTTGAAAAGACAAAAAAAAAACTATGAATTATTAGTTGCTATAGTTGAAAGAAGAATATATTGTTAAATTCAAATTTTATTAAATTTGCCAAACAACTCTACCCTTTACATTGCATATTCACTGTGTATTCTGATAAAAAGAAACAACAATAAACATTTTACAAAAATATATTATGCATAGAATACCACAATCATAACATCTAAAACAACCTATTTATATTTTGGACGGCTTTATATTAGCAGAGATTCAACAATTTATGCATAGAAAAATTAAAACATTTTCCCCTAAAATCAACTTGTATCAAAAAACATCAGATCATTGTATTAAGTTGCTGAATTTTCTTCTAAGTATGAAGAAATTGAACTGGATTTCTTTTCAACAAATTTTGCCTTTTTCTCATACATCAAGAAAATGAAAAATACAGTAGTCGCAGCAGTGAACTTTGTGTTTCATTTGTTCTTCTGCACCAATTTAAAATCACATAAAAGTAGCAAAAATAAAAGTAGAACTCTTTTAAAATTCCCAGGCACAATTCATAAAAAAATTCACAACACTTTGTGTAAAACTGCTGAATTTGCCATTCATATCTTTTAGTAAATTTTCCTTTTCTTCATTTAAGGAAAAAACTTTGAAACTTTTTATTTCTCAATACCCCATCAGGGGTATGACAGATTTTCTTCTTTTTCATTTAATAAAATACACCAATTTTCAAATTATAAAGAGATCTTTTATTCTATGAAATCAATTCCTCAAAACTTGACATAAAAATATTCCACCTATATAAACCTAAGTTGTACCATCTGATATTATAAAATGAAATATATTTTTGTCTTTGCAAGTGTAATCCACACCCCCAATTTAACAATCATATAATAAAATTGGTAAACAAACGTAAAAATGTTATATGCTGCCAATATTTTAAGTAAAACAAAATCTATTCAACATATTACTACACCCTAAAAACTATTGTCCTTAGACTGGCCATATAGTTCCATGCCCTGTCACAACAAGTGATCTGATAGCATTTTTTGTCAAACTCAACAACACTTTTACTTCAGTCTTAATACTGTCGATTTGACAACAGACCAACTGCATTCTCTTTGTTTAAAGTAGTTAAGAATAGTATTTTCTTCACATTAACTCTCTCCTCCTAGTACAAACACAGTTCTCAAGGAAAATCTCTGTCTTCAATGACCGAGTCTATAATCCCAAAACTCTCTTTTCTTTGAATCAGCTGTCATAGAAACCGTTGTCACAAATACTCTCCTGGAAAGGGTTGTCATAGAAACTCTCTTTCCACGTAAAGTGAGACAGTTTTACTGTTTTTCATCACTCCCACAGCGTCATCATGTTGAACATTATTAAAATCTTGCCCATTCACCTGCAAAAGAGAGAAAAATAAATTTTCAACTGTTTGATCTTTGTCAATTTATACACAAATAATTTCAACACTAGAACATTTTCTCGTTGAAGATTAATTATGCTTTTTTACATATTATTTTTTTCTTCTGAATTATAGTTCTCTGCAATTTAGTTTGAAAAAAACCTTTTATATCTTAAATTAATAAACCTCCTTATGAATTGTAATTCAACAAGAATAAAAAATTTTGTTTAACTAGTTTTAAAAAACTTTAGTTGTTCACTTCCGTAATTTAAGATAACAACACGACAACAAATGAATCCTTTTCTGAAAAAACCATACATAAAAAGTTTAGAACACTTATTGAATGTCCGGTAAGAATAATATTGGATCTGATGTCTTAACTTTTTATGATTTTGGGTTTCAAAACTTTTTGTCTTGAGCATACCCTAAAATAATAAAGGTAATTCCCAAAATATGTGCTGTGCACACTGGAGTTAAAATATTTATGTTTAAATTTACCAAGTTTGTTTGTATGCTGAGAATTATTTTATCTACTGAATTCAGTTTGAATTTCTTAATTCATACTCAAAAAGAAAACTTTAAAATATAACAAAGTGTATGCATAATGCTATATACACAGCTATGAAATAAATAATTGACATTTATGATTAGTATAATTTTAAAAACGTATAAATGAGTATAAGTTCAACAAAACAATCAAACATTTCAGCAATCACAAACAAGCAATCATGTCCAGGAAAGGCAGACAGCAATTCCTGCAGTATACAATGTATCTTTTAAAGATCCTGCAACCTTTCCCTTCCAAACCCCAAAATACAAAACAAAAATTTAATTATTTCATTATTTTTTTCAATTACTAGTCATGCTAGAGAAACAAATAAATGTTAATTTTAAATTTAAAGACGAACACAGATGTTGTTAAAATTCAAACAAATCCTTGAAATAATAGAAATTTCCTTAAAAATTATATTCTCCATTTAATAACAACCCTAAAAATTATGAAAATTATTCATCTTGCTGACATTTTGACTTTTGTAATGGTCAGACAAGGAATATATATAAATTATCTCCCTTAAATTTAATATTTCAATTGATTATAATATTTCACTATCTGAACGAAAATAAAGGGAAAGGAACACATTATTAGTGCCTGGTAAAGAGAATCCTTTAATCAGCAAAAAATATTTGCAAACCCCAACCAGATGCTCCGCAGGGCGTAGCTTTATACGACCGCAGAGGTTGAACCCTGAACGGTTGGGGCAAGTATGGACACAACATTCAAGCTGGATTCAGCTCTAAATTTGGATTGTGATTAAATAGTTGACACAGCATAGGTTTCTGACACAGAATGAATGTGTTCTAATGAACTTAAAATTTTTGTTTTCTCTTAGAGCAATTCACTATGCTGTTGAATATTAATCCTCTCAAAAAAATGTTTGAAGAAATTTTCTTTTTATTTATGAAATTTCAAATGAGAAAAATTGAACCCAATTTTTTAATCACATCCCCCTTTCCCTTATTCCAAAACTAATCTCAATTAAAATATTCTAATGGAGTTTGCAACAATAACTACTCATTTAAATACATCATAAAATATTAAGATGTAAAAAAACTGCTTGTTATCACTGAATGGTAAAGATTATTTAAATTTATCAGTTGGTAGTAAAAAGTGTATATACATTGTATATTGTATAGATTTAAGTTGATTCTGGACAAAGAAAGATAACTCCAATTAAAAAAAATTCTTGCTATTGCACAATATTGTGCAATAGGATATTTCTTGCTTACTATTCTGGACAAAGAAAGATAACTCTAATTAAAAAAAAATTTGCTATTTCACTATATTGTGCAATTAGATATTTCTTGCCATTGCACAATACTGTGCAATTGAAAAGACTTGCTATTGCACAATACTTAATATAATAATTTTAGATCCTGATTTGGACCAACTTGAAAACTGGGCCCATAATCAAAAATCTAAGTACATGTTTAGATTCAGCATATCAAAGAGGCCCAAGAATTCAATTTTTGTTAAAATCAAACTTAGTTTAATTTTGGACCCTTTGGACTTTAATGTAGAATTTGAAATTTGAAAACAGGACCAAAAATGAAGAATCTACATACACAGTTAGATTTGGCATATCAAAGAACCCCAAGGATTCAATTTTTGATGAAATCAAACAAAGTTTAATTTTGGACCCTTTGGACCTTAATGTAGACCAATTTGAAAACGGGACCAAAAGTTGAGAATCTACATATACAGTTAGATTCGGCATATCAAAGAACCCCAATTATTCAATTTTGATGAAATCAAACAAAGTTTAATTTTGGACCCTTTGGGCCCCTTTTTCCTAAACTGTTGGGACCAAAACTCCCAAAATCAATACCAACCTTCCTTTTATGGTCATAAGCCTTGTGTTTAAATTTCATAGATTTGTATTTACTTATACTAACGTTATGGTGCGAAAACCAAGAAAAATGCTTATTTGGGTCCCTTTTTGGCCCCTAATTCCTAAACTGTTGGGTCCTAAACTCCCAAAATCAATACCAACCTTCCTTTTGTGGTCATAAACATTGTGTTTAAATTTCATAGATTTCTATTTACTTAAACTAAAGTTATTGTGCGAAAACCAAGAAAAATGCTCATTTGGGCCCTTTATTGGCCCCTTATTCCTAAACTGTTGAAACCAAAACTCCAAAATCAATCCCAACCTTCTTTTGTGGTCATAAACCTTGTGTCAAAATTTCATAGATTTCTATTAACTTAAACTAAAGTTATGGTGCGAAAACCAAGAAAATGCTTATTTGGGCCCTTTTTGGCCCCTTATTCCTAAAATGTTGGGACCAAAACTCCCAAAATCAATACCAACCTTCCTTTTATGGTCATAAACCTTGTGTTAAAATTCCATAGATTTCTATTCAATTTTACTAAAGTTAGAGTGCGAAAACTAAAAGTATTCGGACGACGACGACGACGACGCCAACGTGATAGCAATATACGACGAAAATTTTTTCAAAATTTGCGGTCGTATAAAAATCAATCACAAATGCCCATTCATTTTAAATCAACTGTCCACTGTTAGAATCGTGATGATGGTACATTAGTAGGAATTACGATGAAACTAAAGACGTTACTATGTGAGCATTTCTTACTCTCATCCTCAGTGATAGGGTAAAAGAAATGAGTGTCAAAATGAGGGTGCTGTTCCCCATGCTGCAAATTAAATCATAGAGGAATTATGGTAGCAAAATTATCAGACTTTTTTTAAATTTGATTTTACAACAAATTTATAATTCTGCAAAGCAGAATAAGCATACAAAAGAAATAACTATATTTTCTTGTTTCTGATTATGGTTCATGTTTTTGTATTCTTAATTATTATAAGTTTTTTTTCATTCAGTCACATATCTTCACAGTATTTCTATCCCACTAGACTAGTAGTAATAATATTTTCAGAGTTTTAACATTAATGGTCTGTGGTTACTTGTAGAACCACATCCCCCGTTCTTATGAAAAATAAATCTATACTAAAACACACAATACATACTGTTATTTCTACTAACTATCAATTATTTCCACTATTTTTTCCGAAATGTGCAAAAAATAATCAAATTTTTCCATTTTTAAAAGACATTGACATCATCGATTGTGGTGTTTCATATGTAATATTGCTAAAATAATGTCTACCAAATTTTGTACAACTTATCTTTTAAACAACTTTTTTGCACACTTTTGAAAGTAATAGCCAGCGTTTGTAACTACAATATTGTAGGTAGTGTGAATGGTTAAGATCATTATTAAGATATTCTTTCAAAAAACAGACTGATAAAAAATTGTACCTCTAATAATTTATCTCCCGGTCTGAGTGACATGGTGGCAGGACCATCTGACGAGACTTTGGTTATAAATATACCCTGTAATACAAAAATATTATATATAAATATTTCATTTGTAATGAATAAGCGAACAATTGAAATTACATATTTGTTTAATTGTTTATCTGCGAGTTCTGTTTTATTACACTAGGCCAAGGTGACAATAGCTTCTACAAAGACCATCATATTTTTTAAAAATTCACATGTTTTGATAAATGCATTAAAATATTAAGTTTTTATTTCAATTACTGTTGAACTTTTTATACTATAAGTTAGTTGATCTGTTATATACATTTGTATCTAATAAAATTAACCAACTTCTTAATATTAGTCAGACTGTACATGTACGGTCCAACTGTATGCGTACGGTTCAAATACTCATACGGTCTGGAACATTTACACTTATGAATTATGACTCTGCAAAAGTAAATTTGATGCATTCAAACAATTTTTGAAGAGACCCTGTTCTACTTAAATAGTATATCAGTAAGTGGTAATAATCTAGGATTTGACTTTATAAAATAAGGCATACATTTTGAAGCATTTAATTAACCCTTGAATTTAATTAATCATTTCTGTCATCGTGAAGTGGTGTGTATCTAATATAAAATCCCCTTACAATCTTTCTGCATCATCAAGAGTGTTTACTAAATATCCTTTACATGCGACAAGATTGTTACTTTGCATCTCATCTCACATTCAAATTAGTATATCTAATTATACAATTATCTAAATTTTTAGTTCAGAATTATATATTTCTATTGTAATTGTGACTTAGTCTAAACATTATGATTAGTATTTAAATAAGTTCATTATAAAATATGCAGTGACTCAGTCAGCAATGTCAAAGAATCCAGGAGCTTGTCTATTCATAGAAAGTTTTTAAAGTATGCTCAGAATAGACCTGATCTGATTTATAAAATGGTGTAACACATCTGGAGATTGGTTTCAAACATCAACCACTTAAGCTCTATTGCATTAGCCAGCATCAGTATCAGGTCTAAATTTTACGTAATCATGCACATATGCAGTACTGCCAGAAAAATAACAAGACACTGTAAAACTGATATCACCTTTTCTACATTTAAGGTGGTACCTAACACTACAGGGAGATAACTCTGTAAAGTCAGCTAAACGTTTTAATTACATTGTGTTGTAAATGGAATATTAAGCTTCTCAATGATCAAAATTGGTGTCTGTCAAACTGCTATATAACAGTGTACTTTTTCTGACAAAAGGGTTGGTTCAAAATTTTGATTTTTTTATATTTTTGTTAAAGGGTCAAAGTAAATACTTTGACAAAATTTTATGAAAATTAAATTAGTCAAATTAATTTTAGTGGAAGTGTTGGGTACCACCTTAAAGGGTGAATGAGAGCAAGTGATGCACTGTTTGTTGTCTTGATGTTTTATTGATGTATACCCTACAACTACTTTTATAAGTATTTGATAAAAGAACTTTTTTACAAACTGAAGACTCAGAAAGATGTCTGGTCTATGTTACATAATCTTTTAACAATTGTTGACGGCTCAGTTGCATACCGAACGCCTATGTCTCACATCTTCAACAATAGAAGGCGAGACAAAAATTGTTGATACTATTAAAAGTGACAACTGTATGTTTGTTATTGTAGATGACTTATCAATATTTTTTGTCATGATTTTCTGCAATTAATTTGGAATCATAAATATTAACTTAAAACTTTAAAAAAAAAATCAAAATATAAATTGACTAAAATTTGTTTTGTAAATCATATTACTTTTAATAATAGAGCAGTTTATTTTTTTAAAGATTTTAAATGGAATTCAAAATTGATCTAATTTGATAAGATATGGAGACACACCCATTTAGTACTTTACTTATATGCTTATTTACTTATGTTCATGGTCTTTAACTGGAGATGGATTGTAAGCATTAAGATGTATTTCATTACAATACTTAAAATAGTTCAAATTGGGAGACGCATGTTCATCATTGAATAACATTACTCGCTCATTAACTTATGTGTCTGTGAAAGAAAATTGCTGTAAACTAAATAAGCATTAGGGAGATCTTTGGACTAGCTATAGTTGGATAAACATGATATATGAGTGTAGTATGAACAACTCCATTTAAAATGTAAATCTAAGGAGATATACTAAAATAAAAATTCTTTTGAGAATACTGCTGCCAACTAAAGAAAAACATTCAAGCTATGCCATTTTAATCTCAGAATAAATAATTCCCTTTTGGGACAAACTAGTTTGGGTGAGATTTTCAGTTTTCTCCGACTTTGACAATCTTGATCAGAAACTGACAATCTCTACCTGAAATGTCCCAGATTTCCTGTTATGCAGTTATGCTAATGTTGTTTACTTTTTTTTATAGCTCTGATCACACAAAAACAAGACTGCACAAATTGCAGGTCAGATTTCTTATCCACACAAGAAACAGAATTTTACTCAATTCTGTCTGAGATTTTAGCACTCTTGTTCAGAAATGATACAAATATTACAAACTGATGAAATACATGAAAAGAAGCAATTAAATATGATGCCATATAATTAATCCAACTGAAGCATGCTATCTATTGGAGTTGAAATAGACATTTTTTTTAAAATACATATAAGTAAAAAAAAAAATTAAATGAACAAATTATACAAAATAAATCGTATAATGTAATCAAAATGAGGATGTTAATTTGATGCATGCCTTTTTATGCTCTTCGTTACATTTGTTGTTTTTATAGTGATTAAGATGATCACAAAGTTGACTGCTGTACCCTATTTTTGACATTTTAACTATTGTGTCTGTTTGTTTTGTTCACGCATCGGTGACAATATAATGGAATGTGATACGACTGTCATACAAGAGAGAGGTTTAGCTACTATAAAACCAGTTCAATCCACCATTTTCTGCATTTGAAAATGCTGTACCAAGTCAGGAATATGACAGTTCTTGTCCATTCGTTTTTGATGCGTTTTGTTATTTGATTTTGCCATGTGATTATGGACTTTCCGAATTGATTTTCCTCTGAGTTCAGTATTTTTATGATTTTACTTTTACATTTGTACACCCTTAAATGATACACTCATATCAAACTCTGATCTATCATCTACCTGCTATGAGTTATATTTTACAAATCACTTTCAAAGGATCTGTTTCTATATTATTTTTAGTTTATTTCCCAAATTCATAATTCAAGGTTATCTCCCATTTGCATGATTTTGATTGAATTTGATTATCATGATTATCATGATTATTGTCACCAGAAAAAATGATTTTAAAAGAAATAAATGGAAACATAAACAACTTCCAAAGTTAAGAAATTGCTATATACATGTAAGAAAACGTCTTCAAAATAAATGTCTAAACTAATTGTAAACCAAAAATGGGAAATAACTCTGCACTGAAAATAGGAAATTGCAAAAATTGACTATCATATACATCTAGGAGTCTAAGGTGATATTATTACTACATTGAACTACAGTTGATGAAACTGGAAAATTTAAAATACATGTTTGTATGGGAGTTAATTAAAGTGACTTTTCTCAGATGGTGCATATGTAAAGTTCAGAATCAATGCTCAAAACCAGACTAGCTAAGAATCAAAATCTATATTTTTCATCAATTTTAGTATTCAACAGTTAGTGTCTTATACATAGGTTATTGCTTTTACAAAAATAAGCATTGCACATTCTGATGAAGGTAAATACGGAAAAAAAATTCAGATACATGAAATTTAAAATTTTTACTTTTATTTTATGTATTAATTTCAAGTCCAATAAATATTGATAAAGATAATAAAACAACAAATATACACATTATCAATGATGGATACAAAAATGCACACCCTGATTTATCCAGGATTTAAAAGTACCCCATCCCTTCTTGGGAATTTAATTTAAAAAAAAAATAACACTGATATAAACATGATAAAAGTTACAAAATATGACCAGATGTAGGATGTTACCCACCACCGTGATATATTAGCAGATATTAGTCCACAAAGTGAAAAAGTTAAAGGTTAGGAGACACTCACATTGTCATCTGGTCTGTAAGGGTTCCCTTGGGAACCAATGCCACCTGCGATGCTAAAACCTAACCCCGGATTCTTTGTTATTGCAACATGGAACTGTAAATATATATTGTCGTTTATTTTATTGAACCGAACAAAATTAAATAAATTAACCATAAATAGAAATGGACATTTGAATGGGACAGGAAATTTTACCCTCCTCCCCAATAATTTTGTGGGGCTCTTTAAACATTTGTTTTACGTCCAAAACCAAACAAATCCTCATGTTAAAATATTTTCAAGAATTTGAATTGTATTTTTGTTTCTCCATTAACCATGAAATTGATGCATTCATTTTTCATTTGTCTGATACAATTATCCCCCATTTGTGGCATTAGCATAAGGGTTCTGCAATATAAAGCTGTTATGAGACTTTTATTTTTCAGACTATTATAAAGGAGACACACTTAAGTTAGTGGATTTTAAAAGCAGTTGTGAAAATGATACAAAATGAGATGATTACAAATAAAGACTATACTTCACACAACAAAGATTATTTCACTCAAGACATATTATTTGAGGCAATTGTTTAGGTTGATGTACCATCATATGCTTCACACGACAAAGGTTACTTCACACAAGACATATCATTTGTGGCAAATGTTTTTGTAGATGTTTCATCAACTTTTGAATTTCAAGTGATGGCATCATTTGGAAATAAACTTTTTTGGGGAAGTTTTGAACTATTCTCAACCAAAACTACCTCTATATATTTAATTGCTACCAGAGATGAAAAAAGAGTTGAACAAAACAAAAAATTGAGTTTCCTAAAAACTTGAAAGTTTGTGCTACAACTATTAACTACAAATTCATTTTACAAATAAAATTTAAAAGCATTTGAGACAAAGACCACTGGCAAAAATGTAGATAATTTTGACTGCCTAAGATAACCTATAAAAATATAAAGCTTTAAAAATTGCCTACAAAATTACCTGCCTAATGAAGCTTAGTTGTAAAATAAAAATTTAAGACTATTTCATATATGTCTTCAACACTAACCTTATCATATTTCTTTGAATTCTGTGTATACACTGGTACAGATGAGGATGAGGCTGATGATGAATGATCTGGTGTTGCCTCCCTTGATGGGAAATCTTTTGCGTTTGGAGTTGAATAAGTGTATGAGGATGGATCAGGTGGTGCTCTAGATGGAGGTGGCATGCCATACCCTGCATAACACAATAGAACATGCATAATTTTTATCCCATGAACATGATCTTTTCATTCAATAACACAATGATAACTTATTAGATGCAGAAATATGATAAATGTTCAAACAAGTACCTATTTGTGCCTATTATTGAGTAGGAGTAGATCTCAACATATATAGCACACCCAAAGCATTCTGAATTAATGAAAGCACATGCACAAAGATCATGTCTTGCGTCAAACTCAATTTAATTGTATTGAAAAGCAGAAATGTATAAATTACATTGTATGATCATTCTTTCGAAGAAGACTTGCATTTCATTCGTTTTTTTAATACAGTAGATACCTCAAGACATGCGAGTTAAGCGATATATGTGAAAGACAAATACATCGTATATACACTATTATAATCATAATAAATACACAGGTTTTGCATATTTTTTGAGTGTAAGGTCATCATGCATTTATACCATTTCTAGTGCAAAATTCATATTATACTTTAGGGTTCTCAGATATCAATTTTTATTAAGGGCATAACGGACGGTGTAGATCTTATTCATGTATCTATTTAACAACAATTTTCAATAGAGATAACTATGCATATCACATTGTCTTTCTGTTTACCTTTGAGAGGTATTTTGTTGTATTTGAACATTTACATTTTACTTAGAATAATCCCTTTAAGGTGGTACCTAACACTTTCATTAAAATTAATTTGGCTTGTTTAATTTTCATAAAATTTTGACAAAGTATTTATTTTGACCATTTAACAAAAATATAAAAATATCAAAAATTTTGAACCAACCATTTTATCAGAAAAATTACACTGGTTATATAGCAGTTTGACAAATACCAATTTTGATCATTGAGAAACTTTATGTGCCCTTTACAACACAACGTAATTAAAACGTTTAGCTGACTTTACAGAGTTATCTCCCTGTAGTGTTAGGTACCACCTTAATACACACCCATGACAAAAGAAATGAAGTTAATCAAATGATCATAAACAAATGATTAACATTCTGAACTGATTCCAATTATCTCCCTTTTTCCACTGTTTGAAAAAAATCATTATACATTTAATAATCAATTAATTCAGACTTCCTGCATATTTCTTTGCAGATTTCTTCCAAATAAGAGTCATCTGAGAACCTTGAAGTATTTTCATATAACTAATTCTATAAAAAAAAATGTGTGAAATGTATACAAGACCTTATGCACATATAACATGTATAACAAACGAAAATGGCTCAAATTTTCAGAAGTATACAGGCTTAATAGGTAAAGGGTGTTCAATTAACATACAAGATGTATTTGATGTTTCTGAATGAACTGGCATAAAAACACCTGGAAAGTAAAATGTAATGTAAGAAATATTTAATCTATATAAATTATCAGGAGTATGGGATTGTCAATGATTGTCTGAAGTCTAATCATTGTTAATTAAAAAATAATCTTGTTACACCAATTCAAATTCATTCTCAGGTAAACTTCTGTAAATTAAAATGACTTAATGCTTTTAATTTAAACGCATATTTTATATCAATTTTCACTAAGATCAAAGTAAAAGCAGTTCTATAACATTTTTGTTAAGATTGTAAATAATGCTTAAAATAATGCATCATAATCTTCAGGGTGTAGAGAAATTGCTGTAATAGGGATAATGAAATTAGCACATTTCCTGTAAGAATTAAATACTATTGTTCAGAAAGTTATTTTTTTTCCAGAATATGTTTTACCTGAGTATTTAGATGGAGAATCAGTTTGATCCAAGTGTAATTGATGATAGCCACTATCTGTAGAACTCGAGACTTGTGACACCTGAGAAAGAGGATCATCGGACTTGTACATCTCGACATCATCATATGTTGACATCACAGGGTTACGACTATCACCAGGTTCAAAAGATGACCCTGAATTATAGGGGTCATAATAATGTTTATGTGAATGATTGCTATCGTTTGGAGAATTCCGATGACTACTTTGTTCACGGCTCCCATAACCTGATTCTCTCGGTGAGTCCCTAGAATTTCGCCTCTCATCACCTGCAACTGACCCTGGTGTCCTTGACCTCTCAGGGTTGGTCTGAGATAATGGAGTCATACTCCGTTTTGACATTTCTGGAGTCCGTAAATTTTCATTTGTGATATAACTAGCACTATACACATTATTTCCGTAAGAAATGTCATTTTGACGATTATTTGATTGATGTTGGTTACCATGGTAACCTTGGGTCCGATGTTCATTTTGTCTATCACAGTTTTCAGTATTTGGGACTTCATTGATTCGTTGATACATAATCGGAGAATTACTAGGCCTTTTGTCATAATTATATACACCACCAAATGGAGAAGTCCTACTTGGAGTCGGAGGTAATTTTCTCACTGCTCCTGCCCCCTGCAGATAGGGAGGGGCAGGTTTGTAGGGTGGTGGTCTATCAGTTGGAGAACTATTCTGTTGTGTCTAAAGTAAAATGGGAGAGTACAATTAATATCATGAATAAAGACATACATACAAGAACTTATGATTAACAATATTTAGCATTTTAGGTTTATCTATTTCTTAAAAGCTTATTAAAATTGAAAATTGAGGACTTCAAGCAGCCTGATTAGCTTGCAACCCTAAACAGTTGGCTATGTTGACAAAGTCTATTGTTTTATTGCCCTTTCAAGGCATGATATTACATAAAGATAATATTTTATCTAGCATCTGTAGAAAACTACCCATCTTCATCATCTTGGTCATTGTTGGTATACATGGTATAGTTAAGTATGTTGTAATTAAAGATAGCATAGACATATCTTATGGTCAAAGACATAGAGCTATTATCCTAATGATTGTAGTTTAAAGGTTTGGTTGGCTAGCTTGCTTACCTACCTACCCTTCAAACTTCTATTATGAAAGTATGCAAGAAAAGCATTAAAAATAAAATAGAACTTGATAAGGAATAGCAAATACTCATGCGTTCAATAAATACCATGTATTTTCATGTGTATCAATTTTTTCGATGTTTTAACAGCTACGTCATTCGATCTCTTTTAGAAAAGTTGTCCAATTAGCAACCATACTACATATTCTTATTTCTATATAAAATGCCATTTGAACATGGACCCAAGTAACAAATATAAAACATGATCTTAAATTCCTAAATACAAACAAAAGGCATTAACTGTACTTACCCTTCTCGGATAATTCTGAGACGGCACATTATCATTATACATATCTTTCCTCCAATCAGAAGCCTCATTATCGTCATTATTACTTCCACTAGCACTATTTGACCTTGACCTTGAGGTATTAAATGTGAATCCTGATGGAGGGTCAGATGAGACGGGAGTACTTTGGTCTATAATTTTACTATGATGAAATTGACTTGGCGATGGTGGCTGATATGACAGAGTTGATAAATTTTTGTTTTCAACAGCTTTTTGACTATTGTGTTGCAACTGTTGTGAATACAGATCGTCATTTCGTACAACTACACGTCGATTATGAGACAATTGTGGAGTCCTATTCACATTTTCACCTTGAGGTGTCCGATTGAAATTTTCTCCATAAGGAGACCTATTCACATTTTCACCTTGAGGTGTCCGATTGAAATTTTCTCCATAAGGAGACTGATTCACATTTTCAGCATGTGAAGCCCTATTCAGAATTTCTCCATGTAAAGATTGATTCACATTTTCAACATGAGGCGTCCGATTCACACTATTATCACCGAGTGGTGTCCGACTAGCACTTTCAAGCTGTGTTTTCATATGCCCAAGATCAGCTTGATTAGGTCTATTCATATTTTGAGGATTACTATTTAAATTATAAGGAAGACTATTAGATTTAGACTGACTACGTAAAGGCTGCTGTTGCACCCTGTAGGCAGTATTTTGTGTCCGTTGAGAATATCCTTCAACATCACTAGAATATCCATCTTTACGCCTTGGTTTACAAGGAGTCACTGTTATATCACTATTACCGCCATACTGTGCTAACATTTGCTGCCTACTGTATCTCGTTACACCAGACTCACTCCTATAACCCGTATCAGAATCGTAATCTCGATGACTTCGATGTTTTTTATTTTGTGATTGATTCACTGGAGCATATCCATACTGAGAAAATGACTTGGCAAGTTCATTAGGAGATGCATATGCAAATCCTGGAGACTGCTGGGGTTTACCTCCCCTTGAATAATCCTGATTTTGTGTCGAAACATTTGGATTTGATCCATATGCTGAATTAGGACGAGAGTTTTCTCGTCCAGAAAATCCCCCATCATCCTCTTCTGCTCCATTCATCTTCTTTCCTTTACCTGGAACTAAAATAATAGAGTTGTGTTTATAAACTATGCTAAAAAATTCTGCAGACATTACTATTGATCACTTTAAAATAATTTAAATGTTTAAAATTTTGTTTAACACTTAATGAAGTAATGGTTTCTAGTTTTTTTTTAATGAATTCTATGTTATGATCATTCAAATCAATTTTAATTTCATGAATTTCCTGTTGATTGTTTTAAGTCATAGGCCATATTAGAAGACAACGTTTTCAAAAGACTCCCCCCACCCCCCACCCCCCATTGACATTTAAACAAATTTTGTAATTGATTTTGTACTGCCTGAATATTTAAAAAAAAAAAAAACTGCAGATGATTATTTCTAAGCATTTAAAACTCTTTAAAATGCTTGGAAATTCAAATTGAAAAGAGATTTATGTGTAGTCTAAACTCATGACACTACAAACCTCTCTCTTATGTAAATGAAGAAATACTTCAATTCACATTTGAATTCACATTGAACCATGTATCACAACAAAAATGCCATTATCTCATTCATAAATTCATTATTGCCTCATGTATTAAATTGACATATCTACGGAGAAAACATACCTTTTATGGGAACTTGTGGAGGCTTACAATCAGGAGTTATCTCCCCACTATGACGCTTTGTCCTCTCCTTAGTTAATCTGACCTGTGACAAGTCAAGTGTCAATTCCTGTTCTGCTGAATTCCCTCTGTGGTGCATTCTAGCTTTATCTTTGGCAAGCTTTTCCTTAAAAAAAATATAAGATAGTTATATTTTAATTTTATTGTATTTCAATTATATTTTTTTCAAACAGATGAATTCACAAAATCTTAAAATTCAGAACTTTCTATTTGACAATTTGTATATATTTGTTTTTTAATCTATAATGGCTGGTGTCACAGTCTTCTATCACAGAGAGTGCTGAATGCAAACAAGTTTAATGCAAGAACAAAATAGACTCGATTCCAAGGCCAAATCGCACAATTTCATTTCAATTGTTGTCTTTATGAGTTCTGTTTAAAAATTGTAGTCAGTTGCTTTATTTTGAACAATTAGTTAGTCTAAAAAGGTACTGATATACCCTGTATCGGTTTAAATTCTGGAACAGCCCTAATTCAAGTTTCATGATGATTTTTCTATATTAACATTTCAAATTTTAGTACATTAATTGTACTTACAAACAAAAAGCATATTTCAAAAAATTTAGAAAATCATTTTCAATTATCATCATATTTTTAACAAGAATGTGTCCCCAGTACACAAATGCCCCACTCGCACTATCATTTTCTATGTTCAGTGGACTGTGAAATTGGGATAAACCCTCTAATTTGGCATTAAAATTAAAAAGATCATATCAGGCCAAATAAAGATATATGTGTGGTTCCAGTTACATACTTTTAAAATATAGGGTCGGTAGGTCGGCCAATTTTTTTTTTTTTTTTTTTTAATTTTTATTTTTGAATGTCAAAATCCGGGAAAAAATCGTGTTTACCGAAATTGTTTCCGGTATTATACACGCCCCAACCGGAAGTTTACCATTTTTACATGTGTTTGGTTGTAAAATAAACAGTCATAATACGTTTTTAGTTAATTTTATTGCATTCTGTTATGAATTGTTGCATTGTAGCCATAACAGATACTTCAGATGACAGAAATCTATGAATTTAATTATTTTAATTCACAATCCTCAAAATTTGATTGTTTGCAAATTAATTTTTCAGAAATGAAAAAAAAAGTTCTAGGGTCGGGGTTTTTTAACTAGGGTCGGTCGGGTTACTGGAACCACACATATATTTTTATTTGGCCTCATAGGGAACATGTATACTAAGTTTGAAGTGGATTGGACTTCAACTTCATCAAAAACTACCTTGACCAAAAACTTTTAACCTGAAGCGGGACAGACGGATGGACGGACGGACGGACGAACGAACGAACAGACGGACGCACAGACCAGAAAACATAATGCCCTTCTACTATCGTAGGTGGGGCATAAAAATTTCCTGAAAATGGAGCTAAAGACAAACGAGACCAATTCAAAGTAATCAAAGTGTAAGATGTAAGTTACAATGACTGTAGAAATGATTTAATACCAAGCTGTTCTAACTTCTATACAAAGGCGACCAAATAAGCTGAAATATTATTGATATATAACCAGATAGTTTTGTCAAATTGAAATATATTATCTGGGGTCAAAACAAGATGTGAAGTAGAAGCTATAGCTATTGTTTCTTACTTTATCATAACGGTATAGTCTATGTGTCTCATGTAATGAAGGAGATGATGGTTTGGTGATTCTAGCTTCTCTGACATGTACATCATTGAGGTCAGCTCCTCCTGTTGGTGACACCTAAAATAGAGATTACAAATATTTTCTTTTTATCTTATATTACAAACTGTAAAATTTTAAGCTTTAATTTTTGTTGGTTATTTATTTATAAAAAGTGTAGTTCTAATTATATTTTGTGTGGTCATGCTTCATATCTTTAAGATATGCCATTCATTAACCTATCTCAAATAAGTGAGTGCTTTTCTACATTGCTAAGCCAAGTGAGTGAAGAAATTTAAAACTCTTGTGAGCAAAACTGCATACCTGCCAACTTTTCAAAATGCCCATGGAGGTTTTGCGTGCAAGATGGCTGTCATAGTCCTAAAAAACCTTCAAGGTGCCTTCAGATACTTTTAAATGTTGTTTTTTGGCTTCTTCATACATTTATAAGCCTATAGTCATTGTAAAATTAATTGTTTTGTTTAAAATTGTGGACAAAATTGCTCTTTCAAAATTTCAATTTGGGAGCCTCCATGGGGGAAATCCCCCGCAAATAGTGACAGTTGGCAGGTATGAAACTGTCTCAAATAATTTGAGATTGATAACTAATTCATTATTTCATTTTATTTGTAGCTTCGTACAAATACTTCCTCTTTTAGGGCTCATCAGTAATAATATTACAAAGATCTATCCTTCCTGAAGTAAAGCTGGCATGTTATAATCTAAAATGTCACCATCTAAAAATCCCTCACGACAGAAGGAATCTATCTTGGGGCCCTTATAGCTTGATGCTCTGTGTGAGCCAAGGCTCCAAGGTGTACTCTGACCTATAATGGTTTACTTTTACAAATTGGGAGTTTGAAGGAGAGTTGTCTCATTGGCACTCACACCACATCTCCTTTACAAATTGTGAGTTGGAAGGAGAGTTGTCTCATTGGCACTCACACCACATCTCCTTTACAAATTGCGAGTTGGAAGGAGAGTTGTCCAATTGGCACTCACACTACATCTCAAGACATTTTTTGACCACCAACATCTCTCTCTCTTTTCTGTTAATGATTCTGCATGTACCATATTCACTTTTTGTATGTTGCTACTTTATTTATTTTGGAAGGGTCGTGTTTGTTTTTGATATTTTCTTTTTTTCAAATGTAAGTTCTGTTGAAATCTCTTCAGTTGATTGTTTCATACATGAAAATTATTCTTAATCTCTAAAATTTCAAATTTACAAGCAACAATAAAAATGTTTTCTATGGTCATCCCAAGCAAACTAAATATCTAATAAAAAGTGCATTAATAAACTGTAGTTACAATGAAATATGATCTACAGCCAGGTTATTCAAATTTAAATGGTGCTAAAAGTATAATATGACATGCAGTTAGTGCACTTCCACCAAGCTAAAATATAAACCTAGCAGTGTATTACTTTTAAATGTGTAAGGATGAAAAAAAAATCCAAGATTAAAAAAAATCAGATTTGATTTATCAAACAATTGAAAAAATGTTGAAACTGCTTTGAATTCTCTACAGTTTTAGCCCTTTGAATTTTAATGTTTTACCCTCAATGTATATATATATGTGTAACTTTAAGGTATACTATTTTTTGAATTTCCAAGGAAGAAGACATCAAATCCATGCAAGTTTTTGAAAAAGTTAATAACTTCTTATTAAATTGTAAAATAAAGACCAGTGAAAAATAACAACATGAAAAGATTTAAAGAGTATTTATGGTATTACGATAAAAAAATAAACAGAACAATAAATGGTGCATCATTTGAATAAAAAGAAAAAGATAGTTTTTTCCAACTTCCAATCAATTACATCCTTTCTTGGTAAAACTTAAAAATATTGTCTGTTAGAGTCACTCATTTTTACCTCTCCATCAGAAAATGCTTTGTTTTCCGCTCCATCACTACCATGTTACTGAGCCTCCCACCATCCTTTTCCTCATTGCAAAATTTTGAGCATGTCTATTTTTTTCTCTCAATTCTTTAGGGTATGGGGTCGGATGTCTTATTAGTTTACCCTACAATAACCCAGTGTGTTAACAAACAAAACATGACTTAGGACAAAAATATGTTTGCTGTCTCTTCATACACTGACATAGATCTTTCAATATTTCATTATTTTCTGACTAAAATCTACTAATTTTAATAAAATAATCTTTATTTCAAAAAGGCATTTATGCTGATAGAAAAAAAAAACAAAAAAGCAAAAATTTTAAAGAATACTGATTTGCCTTTTTCATTATTTTCATTCAAACTGATGTCAAATATAAAAGAAACAACAAACATTCTGTTAGTAGTAGAACAAAACAATTACTGTGAATTCATTTGTTTTCTTGGATAGCAATTTTGGTGGATTTAAGAAACATTGCACCTCTTGGATATTTGATATTTAGGGTTTTAACAATCTGCATTCAAGGCTACAGAAAACTGTATAAACATGAAATTTGTGGTTTACACTATACCCATGAAAATTGTCATCCAACAAATAAAAATGAATTCACAGTACTGGATCAACATGATTCATTCATATGCCATGTTACAAAATGTCTTTTAAATACACATGCAGCAACCCGTAGTCAATGCAGAAATAGTCATGCTTCAAGCCCAAAATGCTTTGCAAAAAAGCATGACAAAATTTATTATTTTATGAATGATGCATTTGTAAGGATTTATAAGTATAAAAAATATATCTATACACATAAACTACTGCTATAAAAGATAAACAATACTTAAGCTGCAAATATGCATATATATAACCCCTATATATCTAATAAGTGTAATTAGCAGGAACTATTAGTAGAGAAAGTGCATTGATATATGTATATTAATCCTTTTTTTTTTGTCTTGATATCTTTTATTCATTTTGGTCTTACAGTGGAACCTGAAAGACCATCATTGCTTCAAATGAAAACTGTCTTGCAAAGGTCTATTTTCTATACATATATATGAGTTCCAATTCATTTGCCAAAAGAGAGTGGTCTTTCAAGACAGATGACAAAGCCTCCTCAAATTTTTTAAATACACTGTCATGTAATCTATCTTTTTCCTATCCATATGACAGAACAAAAAAATACCTGATCGCCCACATCATCATTGAATTCAAAATGTATCTGTGCCGCCTTTCACGTTCCTCATCCCACATAGATGGATGAAAGCTATCAGTGTCTCCACCATGGTCACCACCTATTAAATAAATCATCACAAAATGTTTTTACTAAAATATTAACCAAGCCAAATAGATGAAGATAGACGGTTGTTTAATGTCCAATAGCAAATTTTAAAATGCAAATTTAGGATTTGAACATGTTTGTTTAATCATGCTCTTTTCGAGACGGATAAGTTTGATTTTAAATTGCTAGAGTAAATAAAAGCAACACCTTTGTCTTACTTTGTAGAAATTTTCATCTCATTTGACAACTATAAAGGGGGTCTCATTGGGGGGTTCCGATCCCGGATCCCGCTTACTGTTTTGTCAGATTCCCGTATCCCGCTTACTCTATGTACGTAAGCAATTCTCATTTTTTTGTCATTTCCCGGGTTCCGCAAGACCTCATTTCCCGTTTTCACGCCACAATAATTTGACTTTCACGTGTCACGCTTACAAAAAATCGGCAATCCCGCGTCACACTTAGACCCCAATGAGACCCACTATAAAGTGAACCTCTTCTAAATTTCGTCAAGCTTTGAAATATCTAGCAACTCTGTTATTCAACCAAAACTGTTGACAAATTAGTAAACTATTACCAAATTTTTCCCTCTACATATAGTACTACATTGTAATATACATCTTATTAATTTTTTAGATCTGATAATTCAAATTCCTTAAAAACCAAGACAGTAAAAAAATCTGTCATTTAGTGATTTTTAAAAGAAATCTTAAAAAAATGAAAATATACTATACACTATAACCCAAAAAAAACAAATAAATTTAATTACCAAATAGCTCCTGTAACTAAAAACAAGTCAAAATGTAAATCATATATCTCCTATCTCAGCATTTTCGTTCAAGCAATACAGATTAATAAATGTTTATTTATATTCTTATTCCACTTTATATAAAAGTGTGTTACTTTTCATAATGTCTCCATCATGTCCATTGACTTATCAATAAAAATTATGTAAGCACAAAAGTAGGCCATTTAATAGCAAATGTAAGGTATCTAGACTGATTTGAACTTCCCTGAAGTGCCTACACAGGAAATATGTGTCCATTTGTGAAAATAACAGACCTTTTTCACTGCTGTAAATGTAGCAAACAGTTGGAATATCTGATCCTTCAAGGCACATAAAGTTATCCCCAGTATATTGGTTGTAGATTTGTGCTGCTAAATCTGTAGTAATTTGTGTAGTGTTTGAATGGACTACTTGGACCTTTTAAAGCATGTGTTAGTTTTGCTCAATGTTGAAGGCCATATAGTGACTTATAGTTGCTAATTTTCTCAATTCTTTGGTCTATGCTGGAGAGTAGTTTCATGTCAATCATACCACATTTACTTATTTATATATTGTGTCTTTTTCATACTTTTACTTTGGCCAAAGTCTTGTTTGTTCTCTTCTATTTAACAGTTTTGATTGACCAACTGTATCTTTTTTTTTTATATTTCATATTTTAGTACATAATATTAAAATTTTAATTGCAATTTTCACTCCACTTGAAAATGTAAGCCAATGAGAGCATCTGATCTGATAACCTGAGATATCTAATAAAACATTACCATTATCAGTGTTTGGTTCCTGAGGTAAAAGGTAACAGGTAAGTATCTTCCTCCCTGTGTCTGGATCATGGTCTGACTGTAAGGGAACCAGTGGACGTGTCTGAAATGTAATAACATATTTTTGTAAGGACTGTTAATTTCAAGAATTGATTATATGGGAGGTCGAAAGACTAGAGTATCAAAATTTGAAGGGTGTTGATTATTTTAGAAAGATCCCATGAACATTTCAAAGTAATCGTCAATTAAATTTCAATGCTTAGCAGGATGAAATGAAAGTTCCCTACCTTCTTTCCCCTTCCTCATACATTCATTTTGCAATGGCCATCTAGCAAATTAGTACACTCTAGCTGTACATTAATTATTCAAAATGAATAAAAAAATTTTCTCTACTAAAATTAATACTGATCATTTGCAGTAGTATCTAAATGGGTATGTATATTTCCCCTTCCCCATACATTTATTTTGCAACGACCATAGCAAATTACATTTAGTACACTCTAGCTGTACATTAATTATTCAAAATGAATAAAAAAAATTGTTCTCTACTAAAATTAATACTGATCATTTGCAGTAGTATCTAAATGGGTATGTATATTTCCCCTTCCCCATACATTTATTTTGCAACGACCATAGCAAATTACATTTAGTACACTCTAGCTGTACATTAGTTATTCAAAATGAATATAAAAAATTGTTCTCTACTAAAATTAATACTGATCATTTGCAGTAGTATCTAAATGGGTATGTATATTTCCCCTTCCCCATACATTTATTTTGCAACGACCATAGCAAATTACATTTAGTACACTCTAGCTGTACATTAATTATTCAAAATGAATAAAAAAAAATTGTTCTCTACTAAAATTAATACTGATCATTTGCAGTAGTATCTAAATGGGTATGTATATTTCCCCTTCCCCATACATTTATTTTGCAACAACCATAGCAAATTACATTTAGTACACTCTAGCTGTACATTAATTATTCAAAATGAATAAAAAAAATTGTTCTCTACTAAAATTAATACTGATCATTTGCAGTAGTATCTAAATGGGTATGTATATTTCCCCTTCCCCATACATTTATTTTGCAACGACCATAGCAAATTACATTTAGTACACTCTAGCTGTACATTAATTATTCAAAATGAATAAAAAAAATTGTTCTCTACTAAAATTAATACTGATCATTTGCAGTAGTATCTAAATGGGTATGTATAGGTCAAATTTCTTTCATTTATGAAGATTGAAAAAAAAAAACATATTCCTCAAACAGATTTTAATAAATTTCAGTTATTTTAGTGGTTTTTTTCTACATATTTTATAATGACATTTTATTTTGTTAGCTTATATTTATATGATAATTTAATTTTAGCGTAACCATGTTATCAAAAACCTAAATTATATAAACTTTCAGATTCAACTGATATGATTCCATTTACTTAAAAATAAACACCGTTTACATATAAAATACATTTCTATATGTTTTAATTGGATATTAATGGTCTTAAAATGCATATTTAATGTTCTTTAGGCATCTTTCTTTAAAAAGTGTTATGTAATAAATTTCAATTCAAATTCAAATTTGAATAAAACTCGGTCAAAACCTGACTCAAACTGGTTTTTAGACACAACACAAATGTGAGAACTTTTATTACATGACCAGTGATGACAACTACTCTTTTAAAGACTAACGCATCAAATGATTTATATAAGGAATTGAAAATAAATTATACCATTACATAAAGATGACACAACGAAAATGGTCAGGAATCTCACTACTTTTAGTTCAATAAGATTAAAATATTTCATCGACAGAGCATCTGTGAACCAATGGTCCAGTTTTTCAAGTAACTCAGGACAATGAATGTATAATTTTGTAACATTTCAATTACAATTCCCTAAAAAGTTGTAAGACCTAATCAACCTTACCATGCAGGTGATTTCCAAGTGCAATATACATGTAATTAAATATTTTGCTTATTCATGCTCTAGCAGAAAAATAGAAATTCCAGAATTACAACGAAAACGGGGAAAAACGTTTGGTACGAAATAAAATGAAATCAATCTTCTACGAAAATTATTGCTTTTTTCAGAAAATTATTAGGAATAAAATTAGGATGGCCAATTTTCAAAATAAATAAAACATGAAAGCCTCGGTGACAAATGATATCTGTTCAAAAGTTGATTTGTGACATTTACCTGGTTTTCTGACAGCCATAGTGCTTGTAATTCCTTTAATTTGACGAAAGTAAATGGTAGACATTTTAATCTGTTGTCACTCAGGTTCAGGACTCGTAACCGTGGAATACGACCTATTTCATCTGGAATGTATTCTAATTTGTTACCCCTCAGAGACAGGACTGTGATACCATTACAACTGCCCAACTGAAATATATCATAAATAAGATCAATATTTATAAACAAATGAATTTTTAAAATATTGTCGAATTCTAACCATTAGATTCCAGATTGAAAATCAGATTGCTAAAAGTGTAGATGATGTCTTCTTTAAAAATTCAGCTGCAGTTAAACATTTAGAGTTAATTCTTTTCTTTGCAGTAGTAGAAGTTGTCTTGTGAAACAGGATACTACTGTTATTTAAATGACACTGTAATGATCTAATAGCCAACTATACAGTATGGGGTTTTCTCATTGTTGAAGGCCTAAAGGTTGCCTTTAATTGCTTACACCAACATCATTTGAAATTAGGTGGATAGTTGTCTCGTAGTCAATCATACAATATCTACATATTTTTATATTAAGGTGGTACCTAACACTACAGGGAGATAACTCTGTAAAATCAGCTTAATGTTTTAATTACGTTGTGTTGTAAAGGGAATATTAAGCTTCTCAATGATCAAAAATGGTGTTTGTCAAACTACTATATAACCAGTGTATTTTTTCTGACAAAACTGTTGGTTCAAAATTTTCAAAATTTTTATATTTCTGTTAAAGGGTCAAAGTAAATACTTAATAAAAATTTTATGAAAATTAAACGAGCCAAATTTATTTTAGTGAAAGTGTTGGGTACCACCTTAAATCTTAATTTGTCTTTATAGGAAAGTACTTTACCATTAGTAAATTAGTCATTTTGAGCTCTGTTGTACTGGTTTATACTTTATTTCTTTTTAAATCTTTATAATAGTATGGTATGTCAGACACACGGGTAATTTCATATCTTATTTCTTTTTTCATGTTTATAGTATGTCAGACACGAGGATAAGATCAGAGAACCGCGTGGATTATTAAATGTATATCAAAATAATTGTGCATTAAGCCAATCATCATTAAAATACCAAAACATAATTACCAAACACCTTTTATGACTTCATTATCACTATGATCACAGTAAATGCATATTTTTACAAATTACCTAATATCTTTCATTTTTTTCTTACTGGGGTTCCACAAACCGGAATATTTTTTTTACTTCTTCAAGGAAGTTGCAACTAAATTATTATTAAGTTATTAACAAGGTATTAATTGTCAACAAATTACTTCATGCACGTTAGATGTGTTCGTGCATAATCCATAAAATACCTATTAAGCCAAAAAGAGGCTCTTCTTTTAAGTTTATAAACTTTTTATTCAATGTCTACCGCACTTAATATATATTGTATTGGAACCATAAAATCTTTAATTTTGATTGTGATCACTCAGTCATTTGAAAATTTACATGTTTATCAAACGTTCCCCATAAAAATAATTTAAATGCACATATCATTAACCATGTTAGGTTGCAACAGTGCATTTACCCTGAGATGACTTATTTTGTAACTTTTATCTTGACTAATTTCTCAAGAGATCTTCACCGAGGTAAACAATAAACTGTTCACATTTTCAATGATGTTTACAGACAAGTCTTTAGCTGTGTTTTGACATACATGTCATGAATATCAAACATACTTTGAACTGTTTAGAGAAAAAACTATGTCTAGCCTAGTTTCTTTACGAATCAGTACCTAGTTAACTTGTAAATATTAAATTGAATGATTTCTTGAGATCTTTTACTGGATACAAAAGAGATTAGTGAGATAAAACTCAATCCAACAACACAAAAAAAATGATAGACTGTTCAAGGTTGAGGTCAACATTAGGCTTTTTAACAATAGAAAAAGGCTTATATCACATGTCTGGTTACAACTTACCTAGATAGTATTTATTAAAAGATATAAAACAAAAACATTTTGGTCTTCCTGTTGCCAAAAAAAGGCTTAAGAATATCAAATGAGATTTTTTTCAAAGAAACCTAAGACATGTTATATAAGCAAATATATTTGTCTATGTATATAGTGAACACACCGATACCTAGTTCATTAATGAATCAAAACCAATTTAAAGTTAATTTGTGCATCTTTTATTTAATATATGTGAGTCTGATAGTCATTTAAAAGATATCCATTTTCTTTCTCGCAATCGGCAAAAACACATTTCATTTTTAAATTTTGGAACATCAAGTTGTTCTTGTTTGAAATTTCAGGCCTGTAGCTAGAAATTTTCAAGAGGGGTAACATTGACTTGCGACAAACTAAATCTCAACTTTAATAGTCACAGTTCAAAAATAATGTCGGCAAGTCACAGTTCAAAAATAATGTCGGCAAGTCACAGTTCAAAAATAATGTCAACTTTAATAGTGCTTATTTGTTTTCAAAGGGGGATCTGTACAAATCCCTTGAAACCCCTGGCTACAAACCTGATTTTCTTGTATCATTTTCAAATATTCTAATGAAACTGAAGAACAATGCAGCATGCTTTCGTGTAACTTAATATTTTGCATGAATTGAATTAAATTTTTGTTTCAAATTTCCAGTAGCTGTTACCCCTGTACTAGTGATACGTTTACAGCTGATTTCATTGACAGTGTAGCTAAAAGTAATATCTTGGTTAGCTTGCTTGCTAGCTGAACCGTAATGTCATTATTAGGTTAGGTAAATCAATTGGTCCGTAGGATTCAGGCTTCTTCGAAAGGAGGGTAGTTTACCTAACCTAACAATGACTTCATGGTTCAGCTAGCAAGCAGGCTTACTAAATTTATCATCTTTAGCCACACAGTCATTGAAATCAGCTGTAATCTCGATTGTCTTACCTCTGATGGTACAAATTTCAGATAGTTCTCATCAGCATATAGTGTTCTAATATTACGTAGTAACCCTAAACTGGCTGGTAGATCTTCTAACTCATTGGTACTGACATTTAGTTCTGATAATGACGACAACCTATAAATAAACCAATATTGAATATAACAGATAATAGTTTATAAATAAAGGGAAAAGACAATAAGACAGGAAAAAACAAACATCCAAAAACCAGAAGGCAATGACTTTTACACTAGATACATTGTAATAGGGTGAATTTGCTATGCTCAAATCAACAAAATTTACAACATTTTTACCAGTTTCTGGTAAGCTCTAGGCTTAGCATAGATGGCTATAGCCCGTTTGGCATAACACTTTAGCAGTTTCTGGTAAGCTCTAGGCCTAGCATAGATGGCTATAGCCAGTTTGGCATAACACTTTAGCAATTTTCTTCTATTTTGTTTGCTATTCATCTATCAGGACTCCGGGATCGGGTGTTTTTAAGCTCGGGATTTCGGTATTGACCCTTTAGGGATCCAGGAATTCTTTTTTTTTCGGATTTCGGGATGTCGGGATTTGCTTTATTTAAATTCGGGACCTCGGGATTTCGTTTGTTCAAGTCCAGGATTTCGGGATCAAGACCCCTCCTATCTCCCCTCATCTATGGAATTTTTCTTGCCTTCCAAATATTTTGGTTCAAGTTTAATTGACCAGTCTTGTGTAGTCTGAAACATGCTTCTGGCTATTTTCAGCCTGTTTTTTTTTTTATGACTTTTTGGACAAGATTATCTGACCTAATAATATGTAACTGAAAAATGTTGCCATCCAAGCTTTTGGCAGAATAAGTTTCATGTAATTCTAAGCAAAAATATATTTAGGTTGAACAATATATAAGTCTGTTTTTTCTTCAAATTTCTAATTTCAACATATTCAATAAATATTCCTAGCATGAATGCTGGATGTGTGAGAATAAACTGAATAATATATATCTATACATTGTAAACTTTTTTATCAGTGTTGTTTGTACACCCGAACTGTAGGTATTTAACCATACAACCTGGGTTACTATACAGATAGAGGAAAAAATCAAGTTCCATCTATTAAAGGTACAGGCACTTAAAAATGTTGAAGTGCTCAAGTTTCAAAATAAAACTACACCCAACAAAACTATCCACATATTTTTCTTCTTATACTGATAACCTTTTGCCAACCATAAAATAAATTAAAAGGATAGTTTACCCTCCTATTGTTGTGGGGAGTGAAACTAAGCGATTGTCATCTACTTTCAGTGTCGTCAGGTTCTCTAAATTACCTGTAAAATATTAATGATTATGATTAAATTACCACTTTTATAGATAAATAATGCAGAGTAATTCATACGGAAATATTTTCTTCAACAATATGCTTAATGTGTAATCAAACGAAAACCACAAAAAGGAATCTGCCGAAAAATTGAATATTAGTATTACAAATGCGTTCGTGCTATTCAACAAGTGTTTCGCTTCACTCTGGCATCGTCTTACAACGTGTAGATAGCTAATAACAGACGTGAGTGCAGACACTGCAAGGAAATTGTGTATAGTAATGTATAACCTAACATTAAATCGTATAAAATGACGCATTATAATGTCATTAAAGTCAAATTATCGTGAATACTGACATAATATGCAAATTCTTTAATCTTAACAACTAACAATTCTATTCTTACTGTACACTGTCATCATTGCAGAAATTAAAGAGAAATGTCTGTATTTAATATCGGATTACGTTTGACAATCTGCCGAGGTAATCTATGATACTCTAACATTCGAAATGACGTTACAATGTATTATCCCAAGCCATGGGGGGTTCAATTGATCCTTCCCTGTTAAATGATATTACTATTGAACAAATGGCTTAAGATTATCGGTGATGGGGGGCTATAAAAGTGTTATTGGTCGAGTATTGTGTATTATATAAGTAATTGTGCCCTGATAGTTTCTTAAAACAAAATTCCTTTTTCAGTCACTAATTTACATAATAATTCTACATGTATTACTACATTCCCTATGATGTAATCAGTTGACCTATCCTTAAATTACAACTGCTCCAACTAAAATGTTGTTTTTTTCTTTTTCTAAAAACTTCAATCTGTTATTATTATATAAGATACATAACTGTAAGTACTATTTTGACACTTTTATCATTTTTCACCCTTTAATATATTTAAAGCAATAAAAAAAACATAAAAAAAAAATTGTCGTTATCTTCATCTGTACATAATTCATTATATGTCCATTTTTTTTTTTGGACATTAATCTGTCTTCTTACCTTCTTAAATTTCTGAAACCTTTTGTCACCTTCCCTTCCCTTCCTTTCCCCACCCTCTCCACGGGCCATGACAACCCTTCCTCATCATCTTTTCATGTTTTCCGTTGTCAATTGATGAGTATTTAAATTTTTGAAAATTTACCAGAAGAATTACGGTACTGACTTTTTATCAATATTGACAATAAAACATATTAGGTATGTGTCAATAATCACAGGTAAAGTTTTACACACATGGAGGTGTTTCGATTACCCTGATTTTATTTGAACATGCTATGCACTGAATTTTAAATCGTAGTTACCACAAAATCTTTTCAAATTAGCCTTTTGAAACGGACGAAAATTGTATGATAACAGTTTTATAAATAAATAAATATGAATCCTCTTTATATTCATAGTTTGTGGATAAACCTTTACTGTAAACTAACCCATTTTATAATTTATTTATTTAATAATTTTATTATTGGAAAAATAAAGCCAGATTATTTAAAAGAATTGAAAATTATTTACACTACATAACAGAAGTGTTTGTTAGCTAGTGTTAGCAAGGCAAGTATTGACAATAAGATAACATCATCTAATACATAGGCCTCTTATTCTTGAAGTGAAGTACTAAATAAAAAGTAGAAAAAATCAAGAACGTTCTCATGGGAGTTGGAATTAAAGATTTGAAAACCTTCAAAAAAAATTGAGAATGGAAATGGGGAATGAGTCAGAGACAACAATCTGACCATAGAACAGACAACAGCCGAAGCCCAGCAATGGGTGATAGCCCGACAGTTCCATTTTAAACTTTCTTTGAATGAAAACATCTTTTGTTTTCCCCAAGTTTTCACACATTTGGTCAGTATCCTCATTAATATTGTAACAGCATACTAGAGCATGTATAGAGAACAATGAAGTTAAGTTTGCTTGTTTGCTTAAGTTAGAGCATAAATCAATCTTTGTTTACAACCTATTGATAAAGTACCAATAAGCATTACAAGCCATTCATATCATGTGAAGACAAACCAAAAGCTATTTTGTGTCCATAGGACACACTTAAGCTCAGAAATTTACATGTTCACTGAACCTCAAGATCTGTGCCAAACCCCTAATTTGGTATATCTTTAAAAAGATCACATCATAATGAACATGATGAACATAAGTGCTAAATTTAAAGTTGACATGACCACAAATTTTTGGTTTAAATTATAACTGCTTAATTTTTATTTTAACCGAATGGACAGACAAACAAATGAATAGACAGACCGATTTTAGACAAACCAAAAAAAAACTTGAAAATTCAATGGTCTTGTTCGAATTCAATTGTCTTGTTGGAATTTTCTAGTTGAAATCCCTCCCATTCACCTATTAAGATATTTCAAATTTGCAATAAAGTTGATTCCACAACTACTTCTATTGAAATCATAAAGACAGCTTTCAATTACAAGAAAAAAACCTCTGCATTCAAAATAAATACCGCTTTATACAATTCATTCTGCTCTGCATTTTTACTTAGTAATGGCTTTATATTAATTCAAATCTGTAGATATTTTAATCTGACAATCCATCAAATTTTGACAGGTTAATCTGCGGGACTTTTGCATATGTAAATGACTGTCAAAAATTCATCCATAATTTTCAATTAAATCTTTTTGTAATTCAACTACCTTGACTGATTTCTTAATTTTAAGTGATACAAAAAATATTCCTATGCATGTATGAAAAAACGTTCTGACCTGTATTTGATTAAACTTAATATTCCAAAATAAACATATGTAGAGATAGAAAAAACTTTTCAAAAAGATTTAGTACATATAGGTAATGTATTCAATGCATGAAACTCATTTTAATTTCTTGATTTTTACAAATCCTTGATTTTACCGATGATCAGTAATACTGGCTGCTGCAAAAAAAAGTCCCAATTTAAACCGACTTATAGGGGGTCAAGACTGAATCCATAGATTTTAAAGCTGAAAAGGGCATCCGACTTATAAGCGGATCGACTTATACTCGAGTACCTACGGTAGGAACAACAAAATGAGATATATAGGGACAAACTGTTTTGATCAGTCAATAATTTTCAGTAACACTCAACATCTGCCCCTACAACCCTTACCTCGTGCATTCTTAAAAAATAATCTCTTCACAACCCCTCATCTATTTATCCCTTATACTGAGAAAAATAATCAAAGTTTGTTCAAATCATTAGTTAAAAGTTTGGTCAATCATTAGTGAAGTTTGTCAAAAAAATCATTAGTTAAAAATTGGTCAAATAATTAGTTTGAAGTTTGTCAAAATCATTAGCCAAAAGTTTGTCAAAATCATTAGTTAAAAGTACTAGTTTGTCAAATTCATTAGTAAATTTTGTCAAATCATAAGTTTAAAGTTTGTCAAAATCCTCAGTTAAAATTTTGATTTTTTTTCAAAATCATAGGTTAAAACTTTGTCAAAATCATTAGTTAAAAATTTCAAGAAATCATTAGCCATAATTTGTTGAAATCATTAGTTTAAACTTTGTCAATATATTTATCCAAATATGTGTTATAACAACTTGATAATGAGTCATGATCACTCCCTGTTGCCATTATTTAAACGTGGGGTGAAAATCTTTTCATGTGATGTCACCTGAATCGGGTAGATGCATTTTATAATTATCAAAACACACATGGTTTAGAATCATTAACATATTTAAACACATTTAAAATCTCATTCCACAAAATCGTAAATTAGTATTTGAATATCGGTTTCAAGGACAGAATCACTATAAAAATTAATAGTGTAATTATAAGAATTCATTTCTTGTTTACTTTTAATAGAATATTCAACATTTCATAACAAATATATAAATATATATCGGTAAGTTCGAAGACCTGATGTAAACTTGCAGCCATGTATGATATTAACGTGACTTGGCAGGTTACATGTTTTTTTCTCACCAGGGTGTTAATTTTTTCAACTCGTTGTTCAAAGACTTTCACTGCTTTTCTTGTAAAGACAAACTCTTTCCAGGAGCATAGATGGGATAATTCATTCCCTTATTTCTTAACTTTATTATAAGACCATTTTATATTTCTCTTTTCTTCATATTTCAGGACCCCATTATTCCTTATTCTCTAATTTTTTTGCCTATTTATATATTTTCTTTATGAACATATTGACCTTTTTTCTCAAATCTGAAAACCCTATTCATACCTTCATACTGCCTAATGAGATGGCATTTTACCCAAAATAACATCATTTCAAGTTGATTGGTCTATTTTCGTACATTTACTTTTAATTAATAACTTTTTAAACATACTTTTAGTACTAAGTGTTTACATTCTTTATGTTCAACGTTATTTTCATTAGTTGTCATTCCAAAAATTCTATTAGAATATATGTGATTATATTTGAGTTTAATACATTACTAGTCTTTTACTTTATTTGCAGTACGTACATTGACTTACATGACATAACTCAACTCTTAAGATACAGACAAATTTACAACGAAATTAATTGACATTTCACTATATATTTATTTAAATAAATATCGGAGCTTCCTTAACAAATTTTTTCATGATTCTTACTAGCTAAACTAAACAATTTGTTATTTTTTAACACAATTGTTAAAACAAAGTTGATAAACCTTTCAAAATTCAGGTGTAAATCAATTTAACATAATCATAAATTTAAAATATTTTAAGGTTGAACTCAATATGTATTTAACGTGACTTTGGTCAAAATAGACAATATAAACTACAAAACATTACCGATTTATCTCTAGTTATTTGATTAACATCCTATTGTTTTATTGAACGCTTGCCAAAATCAATTCATTGTATTCCAACCAAGGTGTTCATATCAGTGTTCAAAAATATTTCAAATTAATACCTAAATTAGTTATATAAATATCCAGTTAAAGAACATTGTTAAAAGTACCATTCCTAAACTGAAATTGATCAGAAATTTTTGTCATCGAGTAAATAATGTACGAAAGAACAGGTCATTCTCCAATAATTCGCCTTGTCTAATTACAGCAATCCTATTGATATTTATTCAATTTGTTTAAAATACTTCAGCAATTTTTCAATTCTAATAGGGCAATCAAACACCCAATTCAGAAGTTATAGTTGTAAATTAAATATTTTTCTACAATCTCTATAAGTGTCACGGAACTCAGAAATCAATATAATTCTAAACCCATTCTCAAATATAAAAATTCCCAACAATGATGTTGATTTGATTTGAATCAATCTATTTCGTCAAAGAACATTTAATGTGTAATTTTCTACTTGGTCCTTTGAAACTGCAGACATTTATCTTGTCCGCCTTCATTTCGGTGGTCAGACATAAAATTTTAAGCTTTCAAGTTTCTTGATTGTTTTGACATATCACTTCATTTACAAAAGAAGTGTTAAAAGCTTTCTCACCTGGTTTAGTATTATTTATGATTTTGTACTTTAGCTCAAAAAGTTTCAGCTTGGGGCTACGAAATCACACATTAATGGGATTTTAAATCTAAATTAAAGATAAGTGAATTGCCTTTGAAATGTGATTCAAAGTGTGTTTTCATAATGTTTTAGTTTCTGGTTTATGCCTTTTGATTTTCCCCTCTGATAGCAGTAAACCAAATATAAACAAAATACCAAGTCTTGTTTCTCTTTCCATTATTCCAGACTAAGAGATTATACTACCACTTACAAGAAATGTCTAGATTACACAAAAAGTAACCTTGAATGACCTTTAAATATAATATTTATGTAGGCTTTTTTTCTTTCACTTTTTATAAGATTTAGTTAAAGAATTTGCACCCGAAAACAAATATTTGCACACCTGTACAACACCTTAGTTATTACATGATTTATTAACATTGACATTGACATTAACACATATATATATATATTTCAGAGCCTTTTAAATGTGACTATGGTATGGGTTTTGCTCATTGTTGAAGGTCATACTGCATGGGACCTATAGCAGTTAACTTCTATGTCATTTTGTCTCTGGTGGCAATTATACCACATCTTATTATCATGTTTAATTTCCTTTTAATTTCAGTTTCTTTTAGTTTCAGGAAGAGTAAAATATCTATCTTGTGCTAGTTGCCTTACCTATGGAGTCTGGGAGAGACTGCAGCTGATTGGTTGTCATATGTAGGTCAGCCAATGATGTGCAGCCTTCTATTTCTGTAGGCAAGGATTGAAGTTTATTCTTTGATGCATCAAGAAACATCAACTGCTTCAAATTCCCAAGAGTCTAAAGTTAAACAAAATAAATATATAAGATTCTATATTAGGCATTTGCCATACCATGATTTCAAGCATAGTAACAATTGATGTTGCAAATGTTTCTGCATTTATAATTATGATCTTAAAAAATGTGCAATACACTAGGTGAACAATTCATTACAATAACATGTGATCCATCTTAATTATAAGCATATTAAATGCCATTTTTAATTTGCATTGTGGAATATATTGATCAAGTATCTAAAATTGCAATGCACAATTTAATGATCTTTAATGTAGACAGAAAATGATACTTTAATTACTGTCTTTACACTATTGCTTAATCTCTTTCTGCATTGACATTCTATATAAAACTTTTACAAATTCAGAAAGTATCCATTTTGCTTAAAAAACCTTAAATGTCATCAAACAGCAAGGGTGATATCTATAACAAGGAACCTAACACCATATTCTATCAGATTAATGTTATTTTTACACACGTTTAAAAATCAATTTTAAGGTCATTCGTTATTTCATTACAAAATTTAATGGTTGACATTAAAAAAAATAAAGGAAATAAAAAATTTATGAACTGGATAACGACCTTCTTTGATGTCTTTCATAAACAGTCCACGATAAAACCATGCATCTTTGTATTACTTTTATTGCTTAATTCAACAAATCTTTACAGCTTCAGTTTTTGCAATTTCTAATAAACATCGGTAAAATTAAATTATAAATGTCTGTTTTATACTGGTCCATACATATCAGTGGGCCCTGGTGTAGACATTTTCCATTTAAAAACTAACAATAGTATATCAGATGTCTTCACACTGTGAATTAAAGTGTATTAAACAGTATCAATATCTAAATATTTCAATAAAAATATTTAATATTGCCAAAATGAAGCCTTTTTGACATACATAAATTTTTGTTCATTTTGAATTTAAAATCTAACATAAATATACAAAATATTTTCCCACAGTGATACAAAGTGTACAAATCAGTATCAATATCTAGATAATTCAATTAAAATTCTTTTTGTTCCCAAACTTCAACAAAATTTTTTGTTTTCTCAAATATGAAATGTTTGTTGCAATGTGTAAATATCTTGCAAGTTCAACTTAAGGACAGATGACTGTACATTTTTCCCGCCACTTTAATTTTTCAGTACAATCCTTTGATAGATTGTTAGAATTTAATGCAAGTTTCATCACTTTTGGCTAAATTGTTGCTGCCATATTATTGGTGGATGAAGGCAAAGTACTTGAGGAGAACCATGACCTTGGTTAGAAAAACTAGTAATCTTAGTCAATTAAGATGAGGAGTCTAGTCTTTTGTGATGAGGTGATGTTAAACAAACATCAATCAATATTTACTGGAATGTTGTCTGTATGATTGATTATTTTGTTCTTTGATTTATGTCCAGTAGCAAATATTTCACACATAGTCAGGATGACAGTATGTTAGGATAGTAGAGTGCTTTTGAAAAACCACAAAAATCAAACCACTATCAGAAATCAATATGTACAGGTATAATACATTTGTATACCTTCTTTTCACTTTAAAATATCTTTTGAGTGAATGTCTTACACTTTTTTAAAGGATGAATCAAGAAAAATGATATAATCATTATTGATGTGTGGTTACATAATTAATATTCTCCCGGATATCAATTATAAAAAGTATATATACTTTTACTCTCAACTTACTTAAGAGGGAACTTTTAAAGAAGAACATAAATTGATATTCTGTCAAAAATCCCTCCCCTTTGCTTTGATAGTTATGTTTTTACTATCATTTTGAACTCATTTAACTTTCTCAAATCACCTTATACAAATCTATAAATCTATACACTTTTCTAAGCATGGACCGTACAAATAAAAGATTTATTAACTGCGTATTGGTTTATATTTTTTTTTACCATTTTAACTCAATAAAAGCAACACCACAAAACTGTCAATTTGTTACAATAAGATAAATTTTATTTGGTTATAAAAAATCCTAAATAGGGTATAAATTCATAAAATGTAACAGGTTCTAAGATCATTAAAATACCACTGTCTTTGACCTTACTAGTTATCAAATCTTAATGTTTTTCTTCAGTCTTGATCACAGCAAATAATCTAAGCTATTTATCATAAAAACACTTAATTATTTCGTGAAATGAGGCAATTTTCGTAGATTTAAACATAGTCCAACACCTTATAAATTATTAAGCGTTTATTGAAAGTACACCACACCAATAACTGTAGATTTATATTAGGATTAAACAAATTTTTTCCAAATTTCACACATTAAAAAAATTTCTCACAAAATATGTTTAATCCTTTTAATTTGTAAACTATTCAAAACTTATTGAGATAAAATTGAGAATGGAAAATGGGAGGTATCTATTAATGTAAATAAGCTGACCATGTGACTATTGTAATAATTAGAACTCTCATTCATGGTATATGATAAGCCAGTTCTTATTATTACAATAATTTCTTTCTTGTTTTATTCACATTTATAAAATAACTTTAAAAAAAAATAATTTCTGAATTTACACTGCTTGTAAAGGAAACGTGCAGAAAGCTTGGCTACTTTCTGCTCACGCAAGACTTATGCTTTTCTTTTTTGTTTGCACTAAAGTCTTTTATAAAATTGTAGGAAATCATTATTCCTGGGGTACTGATTTTAACTTCAACCATAAAATTTAGCATCCAAGACAATACACATTTTGCATAGTGTCTAAATAATTGCATTTTAAAATTCAAAATTTAAAATCCTTCAAACATGTCAAACCAATATCTTTTTGAAAACCCCGTTAATATTGATACATGCACTGAAATGTACTTCCTCCATTTTTGAATGACTTTATACGAATTACATATCCAGCTTATTTCTATCAATACATTTAATCCCTTTATGATTTTCATATCTGCAACTTATAGATTAAAACTATGTAAAACATACCAGGTTGTTCAGTTAAAGAATCATTCTTGTTGGTGCTGATCAAGTGAAAAAGTAAAATACCAAGATTACTTGTCTAAAGGGGGTGACAATAATCTGAATCACAACCTTGTCTTTCAATTTCTATTGAGGAAACAATAAGATATTTCAGAGAAAATCTCCAACAATCTCTTGTGGTATTAACTGTGTAAAATCCTCACAAAGAGTTGTTTTTGTACTCAACATCTATGAATGAATATATTGCTGTGCTAACTTGGCCATGTTGGCCAACTAAATTACTAACTTTATAAAGTTGGAAAGGATCCGTGTTCATGCAGGTTCTTATGTGAAGACTGATTTTACAAACAAAATTAGAAATTTGTACAAACTTATGATTCAAATACCATATTCTTAAAGACTTCTACTATTTCCATAGAAGAATATATTGATTTGTACAGAACTATTCCACCTGTATAAGAATTCATATTCATGACAACCCTGATGACAACAGGAAACTGAATTTATCAATGAAAAAACTTTTTTCAAGCTAACACGCAGCTGTAAAATCATCCTTAAACTCAAATTCAACTTGTATATACTGTTAGTAAGTAAGTAAAACCAATTTAATTATTCTTATACATACTGGTGTAATCTGTGTTATCTGATTATGGTCACACCATAGCTCTAAAAGATTGGTTAAATTTCCCAGTACATCAGGCTACAAAATAAAAAAAAAAAGATTAAAGATTATATAATTCACTTATAAAAGTTCATTATGATCTGAATCTAAAAATCAATAAATGGTTGTGCTTTCTTTTCATAAGTGAGTTTTCAATGTTTACATAAGCAAATAATGTTTTGTATTTTGATCAATATTTACAGGAAATTGTCATCAGTTCAAATGTGTTATTGCTTTTTTTTCACACATTTAAAATTGAGCTTTCAGAATTAGTAGATTTTTGTGTGTACTGTTTCTTGAATTTCCTATTTTTTTTTTGTTCTATTTGTTTTTTTTAACACATTTTCAGCTTTATTCAGCAACATTCATAATGTGGATAATCATATAGAAAGAAGAACATAAAAAGAGTGATAATGAGCGAGCTGATCTTATCTGTTTGAAAGCACTTTTCTACCAATTTACATCCCAATGGCAAGATCAGAGGAGGTAGACTAAATTTAAAGTTAAAGAAGGTCATATTGAGTTCTGACATCAACAAATTACACAAATAAATAACTAACCGTTTACATTTTAACAATTTTGTAAAACTGCTATATTTTCTGTCAATGATGCATTTTTTTAAATTTGATAAATAAATATACAGCAAAAAAAACCCGTTTTTTTCTACATTCTTAAAAACTTGATCAAATTTCGTTATTTCTAAACAAAATGCTTTAAAAATTTATAGGATATTTATACATGTTTTATGTTATATGAAAGGGAACTTATAAATATTCTGGAACTGAGATGACTGTGTAAGTCAAATTCGAGATATAAGTCTAAATTTGTGTAATGTTGATTGTATGTTGGTTTTTTTTCTTTTTCTTTTTCATCCAATTTATCTTCAACTTATGAGTTTTAAAGTCCCTCTGGTAGTAATTCTTTCTCCTTAATTTTTCAACATTGAATCTATCAATCATCTTTAAACAAAATGTAGACTTCTAATTTTGACTACAATCTATTATAGGCATAAGCAGACAAAATAATACTAAAAGTTATTCAGTTCATACCAGTTCTGTGAATTCATTGTGACCAACATCCAATCTTTCTAACTCTGTAAGTCTTGAGAAAGATTTTGGTAATGTCTTCAAATGATTCTCTCTAAGTTCTAAAATCTTCAACTTGGATAATCTGTGAAAATAAGACATTGAAAAATTGAAGAAGAAATTTGAAATAAAGTAAATAATAATGTTCAACCAGATGCTCCGCAGGGCGTAGCTTTATACGACCGCAGAGGTTGAACCCTGAACGGTTGGGGCAAGTATGGACACAACATTCAAGCTGGATTCAGCTCTTTATTTGGATTGTGATTAAATAGTTGACACAGCATAGGTTTCTGACACAGAATGAATGTGTTCTAATGAACTTAAAATTTTTGTTTTCTCTCAGAGCAATTCACTATGCTGTTGAATATTAATCCTCTCAAAAAAATGTTTGAAGAAATTTTCTTTTTTATTTATGAAATTTCAAATGAGAAAAATTGAATCCAATTTTTTTAATCACATCCCCCTTTCCCTTATTCCAAAACTAATCTCAATTAAAATTTCTAATGGAGTTTGCAACAATAACTACTCATTTAAATACATCATAAAATATTAAGATGTAAAAAAACTGCTTGTTATCACTGAATGGTAAAGATTATTTTAATTTATCAGTTGGTAGTAAAAAGTGAATATACATTGTATATTGTATATAACAAAGATTTAAGTTGATTCTGGACAAAGAAAGATAACTCCAATTAGAAAAAAATCTTGCTATTGCACAATATTTTGCAATTAGATATTTCTTGCTTACTATTCTGGACAAAGAAAGATAACTCTAATTAAAAAAAAATTTGCTATTTCACAATATTGTGCAATTAGATATTTCTTGCCATTGCGCAATACTGTGCAATTGAAAAGACTTGCTATTGCACAATACTTAATATAATAATTTTAGATCCTGATTTGGACCAACTTGAAAACTGGGCCCATAATAAAAAATCTAAGTACATTTTTGGATTCAGCATATCAAAGAACCCCAAGATTTCAATTTTTGTTAAAATCAGACTAAGTTTAATTTTGGACCCTTTGGACTTTAGTGTAGACCAATTTGAAAACAGGACCAAAAATGAAGAATCTACATACACAGTTAGATTTGGTATATCAAAGAACCCCATTTATTCAATTTTTGATGAAATCAAACAAAGTTTAATTTTGGACCCCGATTTGGACCAACTTGAAAACTGGGCCAATAATCAAGAATCTAAGTACATTTTTAGATTCAGCATATCAAAGAACCTAACTGATTCATTTTTTTGTCAAAATCAAACTAAGTTTAATTTTGGACCCTTTGGACCTTAATGTAGACCAATTTGAAAACAGGACCAAAAGTTAAGAATCTACATACACAGTCATGACAGTTAGATTCGGCATATCAAAGAACCCCAATTATTCAATTTTGATGAAATCAAACAAAGTTTAATTTTGGACCCTTTGGGCCCCTTATTATGTTGGGACCAAAACTCCCAAAATCAATACCAATTTTCCTTTTATGGTCATAAACCTTGTGTTTAAATTTCATAGATTTCTATTTACTTATACTAACGTTATGGTGCGAAAACCAAGAAAAATGCTTATTTGGGTCCCTTTTTGGCCCCTAATTCCTAAACTGTTGGGACCTAATCTCCCAAAATCAATACCAACCTTCCTTTTGTAGTCATTAACATTGTGTTTAAATTTCATTGATTTCTATTTACTTAAACTAAAGTTATTGTGCGAAAACCAAGAATAATGCTTATTTGGGCCCTTTTTTGGCCCCTAATTCCTAAACTGTTGAAACCAAAACTCCCAAAATCAATCCCAACCGTTCTTTTGTGGTCATAAACCTTGTGTCAAAATTTCATTGATTTCTATTAACTTAAACTAAAGTTATAGTGCGAAAACCAAGAAAATGCTTATTTGGGCCCTTTTTGGCCCCTAATTCCTAAAATGTTGGGACCAAAACTCCCAAAATCAATACCAACCTTCCTTTTGTGGTCATAAACCTTGTGTTAAAATTTCATAGATTTCCATTCACTTTTACTAAAGTTAGAGTGCGAAAACTAAAAGTATTCGGACGACGACGACGACGCAGACGACGACGCCAACGTGATAGCAATATACGACGAAAATTTTTTCAAATTTTGCAGTCGTATAAAAATTGATTTTGTACATGTCTGTTTAGATAAGTATTATATATATATGTTGAAACTATAAATAATGGAACTATAAACAACTGTCATACAAGTGGGTGGTGCAGCTAGCTATAAAACCAGGTTTAACCAACCATTATCTTAGAAAAATGCCTGTACCAAGAATATGACATTTCTTTTGCATTTTATCAATTGATTGATAAAGTCTTACTTTAAATTTGTCAATTTTTATGGAGCTTTCTTTTCGAATTATTTAAATATCATCATGATTATGGAGTTTCTGTATTTTTGTAAATTACTTTTTTTTTTAAATTCTTCAAGTTGTCATTGACACAAGAATTGTTTTCCAGATATAAAAGGATGTCTGTCTACTTGAACATACTTTATACTCCTGTAAACTGTAAAAACTAAAAATTTTGAATGACATGTCACATGTATATTCAATTATGTATTCTTTTTTGTTTCAAAAGATTTCATCTATAAATAATTACCAAAGAAACTGATCACTTTGAACTTACTACTTTATGATAAATTGTCCTTAAAAGCTTTTGTAAATACACGTACACAAATCCTGCAGCAACTTTTAAGAAGCTGTTATTTTCTTCAAAGTATTTCTTCAAAGTTAAGTCATTATAACAAGCTCTTACCTGCCAAAGTTTCCAGGGAGATAATCCAGAAAAGTGTCATTCAGGAAAAGTTGGGTCAAGTTCAGTAGCTGAGTAAAACCTTCTGGCAGTCTACAAAAAGAAAAGTTCAAAGAAATTACAATACGAAATCAGTCAATTATCACAGTATATATATTAGTTATTTTGTTGGGATTTTTTTTTTATTGGAGTGAGATGTGAGTCAAAGTGGTACATAAGATAAGTTCTCACAAAAACTTTCTAAAAAGATAAACAGCAGTGAAAGGTAGCACATTGAGTTTAGTGAAGTGAATGAAAGATTTTTGAGCAATGAATTAGTGCACAATATCCCTTCTTTTTCATTAAAACCTAGAGACAAACTACAGGGGAGGACGGAAAGGGATGTGCCGGTCTCCTTTAATTATGGAGTTACATATATGGTTAATGCAGACTTAAAAAGTCTTGACCCCTACTTTTGCCTTGTTGCTCCCCTCCCTTTTCAAAATCTGATAATTGCATCTGAAACCAACCAATTCATACAGATGAATTAATAATAAATCACAAAGAACAGTATTGTCTATTTAGAACATGTAGAATATGGTTCTGTCATGCATGGAACCAAAAATTTATATTATGTACAATCAGGAAAGAAATAGGTCATAGGCTGTATATAAAACCATTAAAGAATTAAACAAAGAAAAAAAAAGTTATATGCATTCTTAATTCAAATTTGATGACTTATTTTCAAAAAGATAATTGAATGCATTTTCGATTATTACCAAAATTCAAATTCTTAATAAGAACTGCATACACTTTGAGTTTCAAAAAATATTTGATCTATCATGCACCGAGATATTAAAAATCGGGAACTTTTCCCTACTTTTTTCTCTTTCTACTATGGCTGATTTTGATCTGCAAGGTTCATTTGATAACATTGTCAAAAAAATATTTCTCACTCATGAACAAATAGAGCGAATTGTCACTTTACAAGAAGACCAGAGTTCTACACAATTTACCAAATGCAAAATGAATGAAAATTGTAAATTTTAATATATGAAAATACTGGAAACATAAAAATGTGCATGTCAAGAATGACAAAAAAAATTTCAAGCGTTACGTAATAAAAGAACTCTCTTCGTTTCTCAACAAGTAGATTGAACTAAATTTTGTTCAACTTCAATCGTGTATACACTCGACTACTAGTAATGGACTCTTTTATGTTTTCTGTACAAAAAAATAAATGATTTTATACTGTTTACTTTTCATTTTAAGATCTGTTTGACACCAAGTTCAACTTTTCAATCCGTTTTCAAAGTGAAACAGGATTTATAAATAATAACAAATCCATTTTGATGGGCTGTCAAACCATTTTATACAAATTTCAACGGGACCATTAAAATATAAAGTCCTTAAATAGTGCTCATTTCTATACACTTATAGAAATAGCTATAAAAAAATATTCTTGCCTTTAGCAATTTTTTTTTTAAACAAATTTAATACAAATGATATGTTATAAACTAAATATATTGATTGAAATGTAAAACTGTGCAGTCTAAAATCCATCAGAAAGATTAAATCTTTTACATTGAAGCTGCACCACATTTCAAATACAGAAAATAAAAACTTGGCATACAAACTAAAATTTGTCCTTGACGATTTCAAATCATTTAAAACTTATTCTTGTTTACGCTGTGATTTTCAATTACATATAACACTTTCTTGTATAACGTTGCAAGTTCAAAGGATATCTCATTTTAACGCTCCATGATCACTGGTATTGTTAGACCTATAAACCAAAAGAAAACCTAATATCCTAATCATTAACGAATCTTTAAGGTTTCGCTAATTTCATTAACCCCCTGTTGACAATTTAAATAACAACACGTCAAATATTTAACGGAGGTGTCGGCTAGCTTGCTTTTGTATAAGAAAAGAAAAACAGAGAGTCAAAATAAAGTGTAGATGACTTGTCAGAGATAGAGCTGCTTCAATAAACCAATTCATATCCATCGAAGCGGGAAAATATTAATTTTTATAACATATTAATTATAATAAGTTCAAACTCTTTCAAGGTTTGTTTTACAAATTTCCTATGTAATGCCGTAACTAAATTACTTAAATTTATGGAACATGACTATAGGAAACCATTGACAAACTCATATTTTCACGAATAAATCATTTCCGCATCATAATTTGTCCGTATTTTTTTCATTACTTTTACATTAAGATATCTCCTGTAGAGAGAAGATTAATGGAGTGTCAATTTTTATTTACTTACTATTTTTTTCAAGTGAAGGAAGTTATTTGATTTTTGTTTACAACTCAATTATCCAAATACCTGACCTTTCTTAACACCATGCCTAACTAATGCACATGAATAAAAAAACACATAACCCATAATATTAAATCTCAATCAAATTCAGTACCTTCAAAATTTAAGTTTGTCTGAACTTAAAAAATATTCATTGATTAAGTACCAGGACTTATTTCATATGCAATGCCCAATATAATATCTTTTTGATTCAAAATAGGGGCATTACCATCTATGGCGCATGGTTTGTATTTTTAATCTTAATTTGTACTCTCTTTACTGGTAAAACATTCTGTCAAAGAATCGTTGTATAGAACTTGAATATTATGCCTCGTTCACATGGACATTTAATTCGAATCGAATTCGCTTATTGCGTTCACAACATTCTTCTTTTTTAATTCGAATTGATTCAAATTAACTAATTCGAATTAGTCAATTCGCATTAGAAATACGTTTTTGTTAATACAAATTAAAAGTTAACGTCGTAAAGCAAATTTGACGCGCATTGCAATTTGAATTAGAATTGACGTTAGGACGTAAAACGTTTTGAATGCGAATTAAACTAATTCGAATTAGTTAATGCGAATCGAATTCGAATTACGTGTGAACTCAGTCAGCATAATATTGTGGTTTTATTCAATATTATGGTTATCAATTTTTTTGTACATGAACATATAAGAACAAGCATGTGTCCACATTGCACGCCCACTCACACTATGTTCAGTGGACTGTGAAACTAGGGTAAAATTTGGCTTTATTCAGTTAGCAATTATTAATCATTATTTTACTCTGAAAACTACCATATGACATTGTACAATGTAGACATGCCTTGCAACCTTCGAATGTCAAATCTAAAAGAATCCCCAAGCTATGACTACAGGTAGATGTTACTTCATCAGAAGACAAAAATCAAGCAAGGTGACTCCATTTATTTAAGCGAAAAAGAACATTTATCACATATATAAGCTTCGAGATTATACCATTTGGTAAAATTAAGTAATGAATTCCCATTTGCTTGTAATATAAACCTTAGAAGATGAAGTATGAGTGCCAATGACACTACTTTCCACCAGAGACCAAATGACGTAGTAGAAATTGCCAACTATACCTCACCATACGACCTTGAATGGCAGTTACACTCAAAGGTTTCATGTTTGTGCAATACACTCATAGTGACCAGCAAAATTAATATGGAACAGGGCAGAAATGTAGACCTGTGAGTCCACATGGCTGACGGCCAAAGATATTTATCAGGAAGACAAGAAACATGAGACAACAGTTGGAAATCATGATACAGTTAAACTTGTACCGTTTTGTGTCTCAATATATGAACTTTCATTTCACCTGAAATAAATCATAATTTCTAAATTGACACCAATCCAAACTTTTGACAGCTAAATGCGGGTAAGAGAGCGGCTTTGCAGGGTGTCTGAGATAATAAAGAAAGAAGATTTATGTAGTTTACTGAAGGATAGATTGATCGAACATCTATCATTTAAAATTGGTAATACAAGCACATTCTATTCAGGTTAAAATTCAATTTCCTCCCAAAACAAAAGATGTCCGCTTTCTAAGGTATTTCACAATGAAATATCAACACAGGTAAAAACTTGCAATAGATAATTATATCCTTGTTAATATTACAATTTGGTTGTAACAGAAAACTTTAAATGCACCTCAAGACTATACTTATCAAAGGTTTTATTTATTTTACTTCAATATTTAATTTCACCTTAAATTTTCCAGAAAACCCTTTCAAGTTTGGTTTTGATAACCTTAGTTTATTTTTCTGTATTTGTATGTAATTATATTATTAGTTATTTAAAAAGCTTGATGACAGTGAGTGTATCTTGGATACTTCAAATGTCATTTATCCAAGATCTGGGTACATTTTGAAAACTTCATACAAAAGATTGATACTAGTGAGAATTTTAGGGGTTATACATTGATGTGACAGCAACCCAGCAATATAAAACCAGAAAAGACATGTACAGTCTTATGGGTAAAAACAATCAATTGACGAATTTTAAAACAGAGAAGAGAATGCGGTTCTTTATTTCTGTCATAGTTCTCTGATTTTCACTTGTTTGGCTTAGCACTCTTAATTCCTAATGCATGTTATAATATATTCTAGAAACTTATTAATTCTTTTTTTTTTGCCAAATTTTCTGTATTCTCTTAATTTTTGTGTGCCAATAAGTATACATATTTTTCCATTATTCTCTTTTCTAACCCCTTCATGACTCCCCACACAAACTCATTTAAGTTGATGGACAGTTGATATTAAAGAAGAAAGAAAATGTATGACTAACTGACTAAGTCCATGACTTGTAAGGTATAAAAAATCAAATCAGACAAGTTTGTGCTTCTCATTTTTTGATAGTTTGTTTTTGATAATTCTATGTTTGACACAGCTTTCTAGTAAACAAAGCTTCACTGAAGTAAAGATAATACTGGTATTATTGAAAGATAACTTATGAAATGAAGTGGAAAATGTCCCCGTAAATTACCTATTAAAGTCTCTTTATCCATTTAAAATAAACAGTTAGAGTTAAATTCTCTTCAATTTACCAAGTTAAATAAGTTTTTAAAGTTCCCATTGTCCAAATCTGTCAGTCTCTATATAATGCCCTACTATATTATAAACTAAAGAGATGTAAGCTTCTAACCAGGGACAAAAGACGTGGAATATCGTGTCAATATTTACATAAAAAGAACAATTTCATTACACTGGTCATTTCTATGTGTCAGGATTCCAAAGTAAAAGAATGTTGTTTATTTTTTGTGGGGATTTTAATGAGTTATACCCAATGTCAATATTGTTCAATAGGTTCTCAACCTCAACAAGTAAGAAAGGATTTCAAGTGAAATCCCAAATTAGATACACCGACCTAAATAAGTACCAATCTTTGTACTGTTATACTTGAAAAAAATAATTCTTTCTTTTTTGAATATCTTTAAATTTTTCACACAGTCTTGAAAATTGTCTCAAACCTGTTATATTTAAGTGACTGACATCTTATGTTACCTCAATAATCCAGTTAGGGTTCAATATAAAATTTATAAAGAGCTAGCCATTCTGGCATCAATTGAAATTCAGATCTTTATGTTTTGTGTTTTTACCCAGAACTCAGTTTGATGAACAATATTACCATATAATTATTTACAACATGTTGAGCACTTGTTAATTTAATTTGACATGTTTGGTATAGAAACTTATGACTTCCAAAATCTTAACAATCCCTCTAAGATGTCTTTCCAAATTTTAAGTTGTTGGTTTGCTGTCTCATCAATGTAAGAAGATTTGGTGCCTATGAGACAACTCTCCATCCAAGTGAAGGTGACACATTTCCTTTATTTATTTCTATGTTACATATTCTACATATAATCCAGTCTCCTTTCATTTTGTGACTATGTATAATATAATTTTGTTTACTGTGGATTCATTATTATTCGTTGGATACCATTTTTCGTGGTTTTCATGGGTACAGATGAACCACGAAATTAAATGTTCAACAAATACAAAATTTCCATAGGCTTTGTATAAAGAGATTGTCAAAATCATGAAATCAAATATCCACGAAGATGCAAGTTTTCAGTAATCCACGAAAATTGATACCCACGAAAATAAATGAATCCACAGTTATGATCATTTGATTCCTGCCACTGCTTTAAATAACTATTAAACAATTAATGATCAACATTATTGAATATTTAAATACGTAATTGCAATTTATGAAGTGTTATATAATTACTTTCATAAATAATTTGTAATTATATCATATGAACTAAAGTTTGTGAATTAGGGAACCACATATAGACACATACAAAACCAATATATTGACATCCAAACTTTCTTTCCATTAAATGAAAATAAGTAGCTCATACATAAATGTAATAATTTACCTTTTATTATTAAAAAAAATTAAAAAAAAAAATTGTTTTACAAACATTCATACACTACATGAATGTTGCAGGCTTTGTTATAGGCAAACATTATTACCCTATCTGGAACCATGACATTTCAAAAAAGAATCCTTACACAGAGGCAAGGTTAAATGTAGTTTTGTTGTTGAAATTTATTCCTCTGTACATTTTCAATTCAGAAATTTACAATTGATTGATTGTCAAGTGTTTAATATCACTTTCAGCACAATTGACTATATCATGACTCCTTAATTTTATTAGTGGAGGACCAAAAGTAAGCAGACAGAACCACATTCTTTGTCAAGGGGAACTGACAATCCTTGACAAAAAAGATTGGAGTTAAATACACCTTCTATCTTTTAAAGAAATCTTTCACAGGTACATGCCATTTGACAACAAGAAAAATCAAAAAGTTAACATATCCATTAGCACATGGCTTCAAATTATCATGTTATATCATTTAAGTAAATTCATTCACAAAAAATCGTTAATCTTTTATCTTAAATAGGAATATGACATCTATGAAATGCGAAGTCATGTTAGAAACCTCAATTTGCAAATCATTCTATTAAGCTTATAAACCTTATTACATAAGACAGGATAGTGATAATTTGCATATTCAGAGACTAGAAAATTGTGCATTATGTTAAACCGCTTTAAAATGATAAAATGGCTAACAAAAGATACCAAATGTATAAATCTAAGAGTGGAAATTTTATACTTCGCTATCATATTCTACCTATAAATCATAAATAATAAACGTGAAAGATTTCTTTTTGTAAGGTATTTTGTATTTTACGCAACTTGATAATTCTTGGGTAATAAATAATTCAGACATGTTTCTCCGCTTTAAGGTCTTTACAAAAGGAACGAGTTTACAAGTCAGCTGGTATTATAACCCTGGGTTTATGTCGAATAATTAATTGCAAAGATAATGAAAGACCGAATTACTGCACATTTATTTGTGATTGAATAGACCAATAAAATTTTCCGTGCATGCAAATTAATTGTAGAACACAAGGCCATTCAGAAAACTCATTTACACTTTAATGGAACATAATGTTATTTATACTAGTACTCTTAAGTTTAATGTACATCAGAGAATTAATTGAAAAGATTCAGTACACTACCTATGGAAAGTTTTATAAAAATGTTTGTACGCAAAATGAATAAACTTATGAATATGTATCAGTCTGATGTAGGCTGTTTAAATATTTTGACTTTTGTTACCTAACCCTACCTAGTTTTCACTTTTAAATTCAATATTTTGATTCAGATTAAGGTAGAATTCTATTATATTTTCTGTTTACATTTTGGATCGAATAACAACTTTTCTTTGTGTACAATAACTGTAACACATAAACTTGTCCTTCAAAATTTGATACATGTACAGCATTAAGAAATGAAAAACATAGGCTCCAACTTTCTCAAAGGGGGTGGGGAAGGGGTCTAAATGTACAAATTTAGGTACAGATGTCCAGCTGGTGTTTTAAAAAAAATCCCATATTCATATATTGATTTACGAGAATCCATGATCATTCATATATGTCATAGCAAAATCACAACTCATTTGAATATATTTTCAAGCTATCATGACATCATATTCAGACATTAACCACATGGGAGATCATTCATACTATTATAGGTAAATAGATCCATACAGTTTTTACAGACATCTGAGCAATAGATGAAAATTTATGACCCATACCAGCAGCACGTCTGTGTATAACTTTATATAGGAAAAGACCCCCTGTGCACTTTCTTCCTATTTTATAGAAAAATTCTTGTTTTAAACATCCTGACAGTTTATATACCTCGCTCAGTTTTCTCATTTTTTACCGAAAAACAGACTGAAATTTCAAACTGTACACCTACATAAATTAATAAAATATCTAGACACAGACTATAAAAATTTATTTGATTTGACATATTTTTCAAAGTAATTAATCAACAATAGAGAATTTTTAATATTACTGCAAACTTTGCATAGTAAATAGAAAGTGAAATTTAACTAGTCTTTTCATTAGATCTATCTGATGACACAGCTGTCAACTAACTATACATATCTGCTGACCTAACTGTCAACTAACTAAACAAATCTGCTGACCTAACTGTCAACTAACTATACAAATCTGCTGACCTGTCAACTAACTATACAAATCTGCTGACCTAACTGTCAACTAACTATACAAATCTGCTGACCTGTCAACTAACTAAACAAATCTGCTGACCTAACTGTCAACTAACTATACAAATCTGCTGACCTGTCAACTAACTATACAAATCTGCTGACCTAACTGTCAACTAACTAAACAAATCTGCTGACCTAGCTGTCAACTAACTATACAAATCTGCTGACCTAACTGTCAACTAACTATACAAATCTGCTGACCTAACTGTCAACTAACTATACAAATCTGCTGACCTAACTGTCAACTAACTATACAAATCTGCTGACCTGTCAACTAACTAAACAAATCTGCTGACCTAACTGTCAACTAACTATACAAATCTGCTGACCTGTCAACTAACTAAACAAATCTGCTGACCTAACTGTCAACTAACTAAACAAATCTGCTGACCTAACTGTCAACTAACTAAACAAATCTGCTGACCTAACTGTCAACTAACTATACAAATCTGCTGACCTAACTGTCAACTAACTAAACAAATCTGCTGACCTAACTGTCAACTAACTATACAAATCTGCTGACCTAACTGTCAACTAACTATACAAATCTGCTGACCTAACTGTCAACTAACTATACAAATCTGCTGACCTAACTGTCAACTAACTATACAAATCTGCTGACCTAACTGTCAACTAACCATACAATAAGGATAGCTGCCTATACAATATAATGACAGCCTCATTATGAAACAATGGAAACAAAATGAGAAGACTAACACCTTAGCCTAAGGTATCACTGTTAACTAAAGTAAACTATCTTCAGAAAAGATAAATATTTTGTTTGTGAAACACTTACTTTCCGAGGGGGTTAACACTGGCATCCACATTTCTGAGGTATTTACAACATTTGATATTCTCTGGCATATCAATAATTCCTGTAAAATATAATAGCATATTATGTATTATGGACAAAATGACATTGAATTATAATTTCTTTCAATTATTTGTGTTGCTAATTCTTCATTTTTCTATGTTGTGTTTTGTGTACTATTATTTGTCTTTGTCTTTTTCATCCATGGCCTTTTCAGTTTATTTCGATTTATGAGTTTGAATGTCCCTCTGCTATCTTTCGCCTTCTTTCCCCCTAAATGTACATAGGGCTTTTTAGAGCTGGCTATGCAGTATTGGTTGCACTCATTGTTGAAGGCCACACCATGACCTATAGTTGTTTAACTTATATATATCATTTGGGGGAGAGATGTATCATTTATATACAGTAAGTAAATATTTTTGACTACTGTATCGTCAGCAGCTCAGTAAAGTTCCCCAAAAGCAAAAAAAACATATTGCAATTATACATGTTATAACAAGCATAACAAGTATTAGGACATCCCAAATTATATAATTGGCTGAGAATTTTGAGAAAGATATAGAATTATCAGAAAAATTAGACAGCAATCATTTATTTACAAAATACAAAGGTTAACAGAACCAAATGTACTAATCTCTTAGAAGAGCATAATGTGTTTTCATAATCTTTGAAGCAAACACTTTTAGTAAATCCACATAAATAACATAACAGACCACTTAATCTTTATATTTTTTGCTTTGATCAGAGTGTGAACCACTAAATTAGACCCTTTCAACTTATAAACAGACCAACAGAATTTATATTACAATATATTTTCCGGTTTGATGTTATCTTTTGAAAGGACCTTCTAACAGAGATTTAAGATCAACTTAATCCAAAATATGTAAAATGTGGGTGTAAAAGTACGACAAATTGCATCAAATATAACGTTTGAATTTTGTTATTTAGTGGTCGCTGTTTGTTGCTGTATATCATATACTTGTTTTTTCCTGAATTTTTTATACATAAATCAGCTTGTTAGTTTTCTGATTTGAACTGTTCTACATTTTTCGTTGTAGTGCCTTTTATAGCTTTCTATGCGACGTTGGTTTTGCTCATTGTTAAAGGCTGTACAGTGACCTATTGTTATTAACTTCTACATAATTTGGTTTGAGATAGGGAGTTGTCTCAATGGCAATCATACCACATCTTCTTACCGTATTTCTATATTAATCACTGAGTGAGTCTTAAACACCTATAACCTATAACAGCTCATGCCCAACTACAATATATGTCTCAATTTTCATGCATGGACCTTTATTTTCTTATAATTTTTTTGATCACATGACTTTCTTTTACCTACCATTTTTACTAAGGTCAAGTTCTTCAAGGTTAACAAGACTGGCAATGGCAGGAGGTATCTTTGTAATCTCATTATCACTGATGCTTAACTTTCTAATCCCATGACAATAAAATAGTTCCTGTAAATATTCAGATTTAAATTCAATTTAAACAGCTTCTTCCATTTTAAATATATAAAAGTCTACAATAAATAATCCTTAATTTGCTGCATTTCAAAACATTTCATTTCTTTTTTATGAAAGGGAAATTTTCTGAGATTCAAAGTCGATAGAACTTGCTTCAATTGTGAAAATTTCAAAACAAGGTTTCTATAAACTAAAAACCCAACTTATGTAACTTGAAAATCAATAGGATATCATATCTTTATTCAAAAAATTCAATAGGTGACACAGAATAATATCACTGTAATAAAATTAAGTCCTTAGAAAATCAATGAAAAAAGGTGATTGCAGCGTACAAATTGTAAAAACTCTGATATTCTACTTCATTCATGACATTGTACCTGTATGAAATTCTTTTAAAATATATATTATTATTTCAGGGTTCAAAATCGATTCTAGACATGCTAGAGGTAAAAGGTCAAGGACTTTTTTAATTTATAAATCAAAAGACCTCTTTTACAGGTGTGTTAAAAAAATACTCTCATATGTGAAACTTGTGGAAGGTCAGGGACATTTGGATTCCACATATAAAAGGTTCATCTTTGAAATTAGAAGGTCAAGGACTGCAGAACCCAAGTTATCTGAACCCCACAAGTGCATACATTCCCCAAAACTTCAACAGTATCCACTGTGAAAAATCACCAACAAATGTCATTTTCATCTGAGTGTCCTGCACAAAACCTAACATGCTATGTGTTTGTTTCCACTATTTTTTATATTCATGACATGATGTAAACAAACGTGTTCTATTGATTACCAATACACATTGAATCAGTAAGTCAAAGGCAGTCAGACCTGAGTATAAAACTTACCCTTGGAAGATCTCGTATCTGATTGGAATCTAAATATAGATCTTCTAAGGTTCGCTCAACATTAAAAACTTCTGCAGGGACATCAGTTAAACTAAAGTGACGATAATCTAATTCTCTGATATCTTCCTCAATCTGAGGCTTTAGGCATGGACACTTTTTTACGAAACCTGCCATTTTCCTTCCTGAAAAAATAAATTTCAATCTTATATATAAACTGATGTATATAACAAATAACTTGCTGAAATTGTCCTCTTAATCTTAAATATTAATTTTGACATAATTCTATCAATATACATTATATATTTAAGGACTGACTAATAATTTTTTAGGTCTATGAAGAAATAACATGACAAATGTGGTGTACACTACTGAATAACCCCATAGCCTGTTATATAATAAGTGCCCCACCTTTTTAAGTTGATATGGAATATATAGAAAAACATTATAGTCATTCCTTATAACTTTATTCTGAACTCCATATTTAAGGAGTAAATCATGGAAAAAAAACATTGATGATGTCACAGCCACATGACAAAATTCTGTCTATGAGCTGATAGACAAAACTGAAGCTTCCCATATGTATTCAAAAATAAATTATTTATACTATAAAGATCAAAATTGTCATTAATTTAGCATCTTTAAATTTAAGTTAGACAAAAACTACATTTTCAATCACAGTCAATGTACACTTTTTTTAACCTTATAGATAATCAATTGATGGGAAAATTTTCTTATTTCATAGTCCATGAAAATATCGTATATATCCTATTTAACATGCATTACTTGTATCAAATCACATGACATTTTCTTCTTCAATAGTTAATACCCTTGTTACACGCATGATGTTTTTCAATAGAGTCCAATAACTAGCCGAAACATTACTCTGTGTAAATTTATGTTCTCATGAAAATAATCTTTAATCCTCCGTGATCCTCCCATGGTCTGCATGCATGGTATTCAATCATTCTAATAATAAGTATGAAATTGACCGCAAAAATTTATGAGTTTAAATCCAAGTTAATTAAAGTTAAAGATCTTTGAAACTTTTAATTAATGTTACGGATTAAAATATCAAATCAAAATCTACTTTCAGATACTAATCCACCATTAGGATAAGGACAAATTCAGATCGAATAGCCTTGAGAAAACTAAACCAAACCCTAAAACATGTCTTGAAATGTAGATAAAAATTAGTCCTTTTGACTAAATCATATATAAATAGTAGTTCACGCCTAAATCGTGAAAGTTATCAGGTATGATAAAACAGAAATATTTAAAATCATTATATGAAGATCATGAAATTTTAACATAATTTTGAAAATACAAAATTTTTTAACAAAATTTTGAATCTAAACAACCTCAGACGGTCACCAGCATTATACTTTGACCAAAAAATGTATGTTCATGTACCATTTCATATATTGAAACTATTATAACTGTACTGGATAGAGAAATACCATTCATATCAAACAAATTATACTGAAGTTTTTTTTTTTTCAAATCAATTAATAAATTGTAAATATATTTATCAACATTATAAAAGTAAATGTCATGCAGTGAAAGATGATATATTTCCCAAAATAACAAAATTTGATTTTATAATTATAGTGTATTAAACATATCATTCTATATTATACAATTGTGACATATGTATAATCCCAGATATTCACATGCATTTGAGGCATCTTTATAATCCTAGATCTGCAATACATTTATGGCATATTATGTAACCCAAGATATTCACATATAGTTGTGGCATTATAAATAATTGCCAATCCCTGATATTTACATACATGATGACCTTCTGCTGTCGTCTGCTCTATGGTCGGGTTGTTGTCTCCTTGACACATTCCCCATTTCCGTTCTCAATTTTATGACATAAATTTGTGGCATTTATAATCACATATATTCACACATATATTAGTGGCTTCAGTATTTCCAGATGTTCACAACATATAGTCTTGACATGAATTATCTTTTTTGTATTAATTATGAATTATATTCTGACTTAAAATACTAAATGTTTCAAGACTAACATTTATAAATGATATGTCAATATATGTATCACTGAGCATGAATTGAAAAGTCAGTTCCAGAGTGACTAACATTGCTTCAGCGCTAGCAGATCTAAAAACAACCAACACACTTGACAACACATCGATGATGTGATATCACTGTAAAACAAGTTGTAATTACTGGCGATTAGAAGCTATACAACTTTGTTTTATAACCCTGTCATTACAATTAAGGCCAAATAAAAATATATGTGTGGTTCCAGTGACCCTACCTTCCCTACTTTTCGTCTTGAAATTAGCCTACCCTATTGATTTTATTGTCATTTTTCATTAAGCACTGTGCTATCATAGACTCAATGTAAAAAAAAAACATAAAATAAAAAAAATCCCTACCTACCTTTATTATAACCCTAACTTTTTTTCAGATGTAACTGGAACCACACATACTATTTTATTTGGCTTAAGAGATGGAACCATGGTATGATTGCCCATGAAACAACTGTCCGTAATCAATTATAAGCAACTACAAATGTATACAGTGCCTTCAACATTGAGAAAAACCCATAAAATTTAATCAGCTATCATACACTGTACATGTATTCAATCTATGGAAAATACAGACAGATATTTCAGACTGGCACACCCATAATCTCCATCAATGAGAAACATACATGTACTTTTTAAAATCAACTAAAACTTCACGGTTGTCCCTTTTAGCTATGTATACTAAGTAAATATATATTTACATGTACTTTTAAAATGGCTCTGGGTATGCAAATCTAGAGATATAGGTATCTGTCTGTCTAAAACACAAGACACTTAAGTGTCTGATTGTGATGAGTACCACTATTGACATAAAAACAGCATAAGACAGACAACAGACAAGTACATCTGCACTTTAAGTCTGTATCAAATAATTATTTCACAAACAGTTTTTTAATCATACAAAACAAGACATCAAAATTAAAAAGTTTTTAATCTCCTTCTTTAAAATCAATTTTTGACTGAAATCCAATTACTTTATATTGGATTAGTTTATAATCCCATTAAAATCTCTATATATACATAACTTCTTTTAAGACAGGTGTATATAAAAGCAAATATATATGTAGGATGGAAAATCAAAATTCACTTGAATTAGACATAAAGTTGTAAAAGATTGTCACACACAAAACTTTAAGTTGAAATCAAGAGTTAATACGCTGACCTGAATTTATTGTTCCCGTAACTCAAATAATTAATCGAAAATGATAGCCGAACAAAGCCGTAGGTCTGTCCCCCATCCTTGAGTAGTCTTATCATCATATTTTCTTATATTAGAACTTAATGAACTTGAACAAAAATTTAATTATGGAATCATTAGTTTATTGACAGTTAAAGTCTTTCTTGTAATGTCAACATATGACAGAGTTCTTTGTTCCATTACGATTGGTGGCATCTATTGAAATGTTTTAAGTCTACTTATTCATGTGTGAGAAGTCTGAATACCTAAACATTCTCTACTGCATTAATCAGAGGTCATAATCATCAATTAAAAACATAGCATGATAATGAAACTCAAAAGTATGCTCTTGTTCTCAAGACGTAGCCAAATTATGGGTATTACAATTAAGTGTCTCTTAAATCAGCTCTTGTGCGGCACTCAAGTAAAGTTTATAAGTTTTTCACAAATACATGATCCAGTACCTTAAAATGTTTGCACTAATGTAAATGAGTAGAGTTAAATATAAAGCCAAACGAATTCATACTTGGTCTAAATAAAACGATACTTAAATCGTTATTCAATAAATTTGTTCTACAATGTGACTGATTCTAAAAGTTTTTTATGAACAGATTTTGTATTCTGAATGATCCTTTATTGGGAGTTAAATGTTCTAGATCTGCAACTTTTTATTTTCGTATTTATCTATTTCACTGAACTAAAGTGCAATCTACAACTATTCTTGAACTAAAAAATTCTTTCAGTAAATCAGATTTCTTAAAATCTTATTCAAGAAATTTTTTGTAGCAGGTCATCAAGATAAAATATTTGAAACAATACATTTTGCAATATTAAATTCTCTAAATATTTGTTACTATTGTACTATTTGGCATGACTAGAAGCCATGGATGAGGAAATACCATAAATTGGAATTGTCCGGCTTGTCCTGAAATCTCCTAAAAAAGTCACATAGTGAGTTTGTAATAGCACAACCAGTAGAGACAAGTTCAAAAATGTTCTGAGGAGTAGGTTTTTGTATAGTACATTTCTTTGTGAAGAATTTTGATATTTCTACATAACCCTTCAAGAATATGTTTTTTATTCATTTGTTAAAAATGATAAATATGCCTTAAATGTCTTCTTATTTGCCAGCAGACATTAAACAAACAATTAGAAATCCTTCTCTTCTAAAATTGGCAATTTGGATATTTCTGAAAGCCCTTTTCATAATATCAGCTTATTTACATTTGAAAATACTTAACCTTAATTGTCCACTTACAAAACTTTACAAAGACTTATAAACTGTTCATAACAAGGTATACATTGTAGTCCTGATATCAGCATATTTAATTCAATACAGAAGCAGGCACATGTCCAACATTGTCCAATATTTTATATATACCAACACAGTGTGGAATGACAAATTAATTCCAACATCAAATTTATTACTGAGATAAAATCTGTGGTTATTGAAACCCTTCAATGCTATATAAGTTCTAATCATTCAGAATTTACAGATAAAATCCTGGGCCATCCAATAATACAAGTCCTATAATATTTTTATATTGGCTAGATCTATCGGTATTTAGCAATGTTTAGTATAAATATTAAGATTATTACACTTAGAAGAAATCATTAGGACTTGTGACTTAATAAGTAGCAATTTTCAAAAATAAGATGTGGTATGAATGCCAATGAGACAACTTGTTAAAAGAGATGATCGTGTAGAAGGTAACACGGCAAGCATTATAGGTCACTGAACGACCTTCAGCAATAAGCAAAACTTTTACCTTAATAGCTTAAGGCTTATAGTAAGTACAAAAGGCCCTGAAATGACAAATTACCAATCATTTGAAACAAGAAAACTAGTAGCCAAATTCATGATCAATCAATAGACAAAACCTATCTATAATATGTACAACAACTTAGTCAACTATTTAGTTTAACTTATATCTTGACACACAATTGAGGCAATTGTCTATAAAATCCAAAAAAAAAAGAAAAGAAAATAGCAAAATAAAAAAAAAGTGAATGTAAATTAGTCTACATATATATGTATATATACATGTATATAGGACAAAAAATTTGGTTTAACGAATTGTCCATGTAAGTGAATTATTCTAGAACTGTTAATCGAATTGAATCACCTGGCTGAAAACAACCTGTTTCACTTGACACAAGTATCAAACTTTATATTGCATTGCAATGTGATAAATTGTAATCAATTACAGCTGATTAATAATTACAATTACAACAAGTGAAACTGCGAGCTACTGCTCACTGATGATACCCCCGCCGCAAGTGGATAATATTAATAGTGTAAAAATATACAAGTGTTCGGTAAACAGGAAGTTGTCGTGTGATGAATCTGAAAACGCATCACATGGTATAGATGACTTATAAAAATCCTGAAACCAAATTTCAGAAATCCTTGTATTGTAGTTCCTGAGAAAAATGTGACGAAAATTTTTAACTTGGTTATCATGTGTAAAATCATACAAGTGTTCGGTAAACAGGAAGTTGTCGAGTGATGAATCTGAAAACGCATCACACGGTATAGCTGACTTATATAAATCCTGAAACCAAATTTCAGAAATCCTTGTATTGTAGTTCCTGAGAAAAATGTGACGAAAATATTTTCAACTTGGTTATCATGTGTAAAATCATACAAGTGTTCGGTAAACAGGAAGTTGTCGAGTGATGAATCTGAAAACGCATCACACGGTATAATAGCTGACTTATATAAATCCTGAAACCAAATTTCAGAAATCCTTGTATTGTAGTTCCTGAGAAAAATGTGACGAAAATTTTCAACTTGGCTATCATGTGTAAAATCAGACAAGTGTTCGGTAAACAGGAAGTTGTCAAGTGATGAATCTGAAAACGCATCACACGGTATGGCTGACATATATAACTGTTGATACCAAATTACAGAAAGGGTGGATGTGTAGTTCCTGAGAAAAATGTGACGAAAGTTTCATGGGACGGACTGATGGACGGACTGATGGACGGATAGACTGACAGACAGAGGTAAAACAGTATACCCCCCCTTTTTTAAAGCGGGTTTAAAGCGGGGGTATAATTACCCCAAGTCTGCATCACACTGTGATTGATTTATCATTGATTGCATAACATACATGTAGGAACCACATTGTTTGAGAAGTGTATATATCATTGTAGACAATAATTTCAGCCATATGAATATGATAGCTATAATCAGGTCAACGTTAACATGGTTAAGTTCAGTATGAACATTAGGATATGTATACAATAAATTTAATGTAGCCATATGATAGCTTATAATCATGATAATCAGGTCAATGTTAAGTTCAGTATGAACATTAGAATTTGACATAAGACAACCACTTAGATTCCAGTTGGGTCAGGATCCCTAATAGACCTTGAGATGAGGAACTCAGATGACGTAATTAAAAAAAATATTAGTCCGCCATACAATTGTGGATGCTGTGATTTTAAAAATGGACATAAATGAACAATAAGAACTGTTTTATCGAGCTGGTGTGATGAGAAAAGAAAGATGTAGATTTGACCTGAAATAAATTATTAGAAAGGACAATTTTTTTATTGAATTTTATGATCAGAATTTTGGGATTATTTCATGAGGAGACTGACATTTTTCACCATCTTCCGGGGTCCATCAATTTGCGAAAAAAGTAATCTCACTTGCCACCCCGAAAATTTAACCAGACATGTATAAATGTATCAGCTTCGATATGAGCCATCATACATGTTCAAGTAAACGATATGGACTGAGCAACGGAGGAAAACGTTACCATTACGGCCTATGGAGAATTAATTGTAAATGTATACCCAAATTAGAAGCTTAATTCCAGAAGTTTTCAGGCTGATTTATGGATGATTTCACCTTGTACACCACCGAAAATGATGGTTAGTAGTTTTTTATTTATACCTAGTTATTATAAATGGTTTAAGATAAATATTATTGATAAAGATCAGCAAAAACTCAATGAAACTTTGCTTTTAAAATGCATTACTGGCACGGGGCTGAACACTTTTTTTAGGCACAATCATCACTTTGTTTACTTCCGAGAGATCCGAAAGGAATTTGTTTACTATATTGAAAAAGGCAAGAAACAACTTTTAAATATTATTAAATTGTAAGTAAACATGACACAATATAGTCTTTGTTATGTAATTATCACTTCGGTCTACAGGAATACCTGATAATCAAGGGCAAGGGAGATAACACACTTCATACGAGTAAAGTGAGATACATCATCGCATGTGCTTTTATCCAATGATTTGACCCCTGGTCAGTAGATATCATATGCAAAAAAAACAAAAAAAACATGTACATGTTTTAAGAAAATCATGAACTAATATTTTTAATGCGCTTGAGCAAAACAATATATATTGTCATTTCTCAGTGAAAAAGGGGGAGGGTCAAACCTTTTTGAAAACAATATTTCTGCACCTATTCAACTATTAAGCTAGTTAGCTACTACCCATTGCTTCTAAAATAAAAGGTTTAAATGAAGGTGACTAAGCCACAAGGGAGAAGCATTTGTCTTTCTTTGTGATTAAACTTTCAAGAATTAGATTTTTCTCTCTCAATAGTACTTATGTATTTAAATCAAATGATAACACAGCCTGAGTAATTTTTTTGTCTTATTTCAGTTCCAGACATATCATTACTTTTTAACCTGAGATGGCAAACTAGAGGTTTTAAAAAGTCCTGAATAACTGGTAAGCATTTTGCTTTATTAGGCAAGCTCTAAATTGTTTATTTATGGTATTTATGCAATTGAAATTACAGTCGGTATGTTAAAAATATGCAAATATGAAAACTGTTGCTATGGTCTTGGTATTAAATGAAAAGGCTTAGTTACAGATCGTTTCGACTCAATATTTTGAGTTAAATCTTGCGGCAACTGTTTCTCACGTAACACTGCAAACTATATTTAGCTCTATTTTGATCTGTCGTTATTTAATGACGCCATAATACATGTGATGTCACAATGTTTCCTTTAAAACCTCATGTGGATTTCTCACTAATAAAAGGTTTTCACTGAAATACATGTTAAAAACATTTTTTCTCAAATAGAATTATGTGAAAGGACAAGTTTTGAAAATTTGCACTATATTGCACTCTAATTATATGATAAAGATGACTTTCCAAGTAGTTAAGAGTGCTTTCCACAGTTTTAAATACCAGATTTCCACTAGTAAGAATAATTATTTTGGTGTTGGTTTTTTTATAAAATCTTCATTTTTGCATAATTTCTCTGTCAAAATGCACTTTAAGGCACAAGAAAATTTTATAGAATGCTTTAACAGGGTCTGTGTATTGTAATTAAAGGTTATAATCAGAAGTTTTGTCCTTGTTTTGACTAGTGAAGGTATTCTGGAAGAAATTAATTATACAAACACATTGTATTCAAAATAAATGAATATAGCGACGAAAGTGTCATTGCCTTATAGTGCTAAAACAACTTTATTTTTTTTCAGAAATGGACAAAAATACACAGATTTATTCAGAATGTTATACCGATGAAGATCACATAAAAATATTTGGAAAAATCAGAAGTATGAATTTCAATATGGGTCAGGATCCCTAATAGACCTTGAGATGAGGAACTCAGATGACGTAATTAAAAAAAATATTAGTCCGCCATACAATTGTGGATGCTGTGATTTTAAAAATGGACATAAATGAACAATAAGAACTGTTTTATCGAGCTGGTGTGATGAGAAAAGAAAGATGTAGATTTGACCTGAAATAAATTATTAGAAAGGACAATTTTTTTATTGAATTTTATGATCAGAATTTTGGGATTATTTCATGAGGAGACTGACATTTTTCACCATCTTCCGGGGTTCATCAATTTGCGAAAAAAGTAATCTCACTTACCACCCCGAAAATTTAACCAGACATGTATAAATGTATCAGCTTCGATATGAGCCATCATACATGTTCAAGTAAACGATATGGACTGAGCAACGGAGGAAAACGTTACCATTACGGCCTATGGAGAATTAATTGTAAATGTATACCCAAATTAGAAGCTTAATTCCAGAAGTTTTCAGGCTGATTTATGGATGATTTCACCTTGTACACCACCGAAAATGATGGTTAGTAGTTTTTTATTTATACCTAGTTATTATAAATGGTTTAAGATAAATATTATTGATAAAGATCAGCAAAAACTCAATGAAACTTTGCTTTTAAAATGCATTACTGGCACGGGGCTGAACACTTTTTTTAGGCACAATCATCACTTTGTTTACTTCCGAGAGATCCGAAAGGAATTTGTTTACTATATTGAAAAAGGCAAGAAACAACTTTTAAATATTATTAAATTGTAAGTAAACATGACACAATATAGTCTTTGTTATGTAATTATCACTTCGGTCTACAGGAATACCTGATAATCAAGGGCAAGGGAGATAACACACTTCATACGAGTAAAGTGAGATACATCATCGCATGTGCTTTTATCCAATGATTTGACCCCTGGTCAGTAGATATCATATGCAAAAAAAACAGAAAAAACATGTACATGTTTTAAGAAAATCATGAACTAATATTTTTAATGCGCTTGAGCAAAACAATAGATATTGTCATTTCTCAGTGAAAAAGGGGGAGGGTCAAACCTTTTTGAAAACAATATTTCTGCACCTATTCAACTATTAAGCTAGTTAGCTACTACCCATTGCTTCTAAAATAAAAGGTTTAAATGAAGGTGACTAAGCCACAAGGGAGAAGCATTTGTCTTTCTTTGTGATTAAACTTTCAAGAATTAGATTTTTCTCTCTCAATAGTACTTATGTATTTAAATCAAATGATAACACAGCCTGAGTAATTTTTTTGTCTTATTTCAGTTCCAGACATATCATTACTTTTTAACCTGAGATGGCAAACTAGAGGTTTTAAAAAGTCCTGAATAACTGGTAAGCATTTTGCTTTATTAGGCAAGCTCTAAATTGTTTATTTATGGTATTTATGCAATCGAAATTACAGTCGGTATGTTAAAAATATGCAAATATGAAAACTGTTGCTATGGTCTTGGTATTAAATGAAAAGGCTTAGTTACAGATCGTTTCGACTCAATATTTCGAGTTAAATCTTGCGGCAACTGTTTCTCACGTAACACTGCAAACTATATTTAGCTCTATTTTGATCTGTCGTTATTTAATGACGCCATAATACATGTGATGTCACAATGTTTCCTTTAAAACCTCATGTGGATTTCTCACTAATAAAAGGTTTTCACTGAAATACATGTTAAAAACATTTTTTCTCAAATAGAATTATGTGAAAGGACAAGTTTTGAAAATTTGCACTATATTGCACTCTAATTATATGATAAAGATGACTTTCCAAGTAGTTAAGAGTGCTTTCCACAGTTTTAAATACCAGATTTCCACTAGTAAGAATAATTATTTTGGTGTTGGTTTTTTTATAAAATCTTCATTTTTGCATAATTTCTCTGTCAAAATGCACTTTAAGGCACAAGAAAATTTTATAGAATGCTTTAACAGGGTCTGTGTATTGTAATTAAAGGTTATAATCAGAAGTTTTGTCCTTGTTTTGACTAGTGAAGGTATTCTGGAAGAAATTAATTATACAAACACATTGTATTCAAAATAAATGAATATAGCGACGAAAGTGTCATTGCCTTATAGTGCTAAAACAACTTTATTTTTTTTCAGAAATGGACAAAAATACACAGATTTATTCAGAATGTTATACCGATGAAGACCACATAAAAATATTTGGAAAAATCAGAAGTATGAATTTCAATATGGGTCAGGATCCCTAATAGACCTTGAGATGAGGAACTCAGATGACGTAATTAAAAAAAATATTAGTCCGCCATACAATTGTGGATGCTGTGATTTTAAAAATGGACATAAATGAACAATAAGAACTGTTTTATAGAGCTGGTGTGATGAGAAAAGAAAGATGTAGATTTGACCTGAAATAAATTATTAGAAAGGACAATTTTTTTATTGAATTTTATGATCAGAATTTTGGGATTATTTCATGAGGAGACTGACATTTTTCACCATCTTCCGGGGTCCATCAATTTGCGAAAAAAGTAATCTCACTTGCCCACCCCGAAAATTTAACCAGACATGTATAAATGTATCAGCTTCGATATGAGCCATCATACATGTTCAAGTAAACGATATGGACTGAGCAACGGAGGAAAACGTTACCATTACGGCCTATGGAGAATTAATTGTAAATGTATACCCAGTTGGTTAATTACTTTTAAACCAGATTTAGTATATTGCAAGTTTTGATGTTAAATGTCAAATCTCTGTAGAATATACATGAAAGACCAGATTTCACATTGAGTTGACATCTGAAATCAATTTCACATAATTCTAGAATGCAATGTTATACTTGCATTCATTTCATCTCATTTTCATCATTAAAACATGGCTGTTCACAGCATGAACAGGCACTGTAATGCTTGTGCTTAAATGTTTAGAACTGAAAATCAATGCAACAAAAAGTTACAATATGAAAAAGCTATGCATGATTTTGTGTCCTGACTTTAAACTTAACTACTAAGAGCTGACCACGAAAATTAGGTCATGGAAAAACAATAGTTAGATTTTGGATAGACTTAAATTTAATCATGGATGCCATTGGGATGATTGCTTTAACTTATTCTTTAAGATATCAAGTGATTGTCATGTTTTAAGCCAACTCTTAACCTAATTAAATGAGTAACTTTATATTTAGTCTTATTTTTGCAATTCTAGAGTTTAACCATAATTAGAGCATCCAAGATTATTTCAAATGTAATTGAAAATTCAGCTGATTTGAAAAACATAAAAAAAGTTTTTAGCTATAAAATTGTTCCAAATGGAAAATTTGAAAATTATAATTTCAAGATTTATGTTTGCTAATAAGCACCCTAGTCCTTTATGCATAAAAAAGGAAAACTTATATATTTACTCAAGGATAGTGAAAAACATAACATGCTTTTTGTCAATTCAAGCTTGAATAAATATACATCCAGATGGCAATTTACAATCATCTTTTTGTTTAACATTTTAAATTTTCTACTTTTTCAATCAATGTCAAATGATCCAAATCAGACTTATAATCTGACTTTACATATTTTATTATATTGATTACCGAGATTTTCCTCTTAAATCATCTTATGTTTTCAGTGTATTTCCAGTTGCCAAGACCTCACAAAGACAAGCGAACAAAAAAAATTGAAGGATGTTAAAAGAGCCTTTACATTAGTTTGTGTAAATAACCCATATACATCTGTATATTACAACATAATTTAGTCACACAAACTTGCTCATCCAAATTACCTCAGACAGTAACCTGACACCATACAAAAATCACATTCATAATGCCCAATTTGAGGCCTATAATTATTTTCCTTTCAATTCCTCCAATTTAAATGTTTTTGTAATGTTCCATCATAAATCAATTTGCAATGAAAAAGTACAAGGCTACTTTAAAAATCTAAGGAATTGCTGTACTTTTATGTTAGTTAAAATTGAGATAAAAATATGTCAAAGAAACCAGTATTTTTCCTTGAGGTTTATGAATATTTTGTCCTATGCATTTTATGTACGTATTCCCAAAATTTGAAATTCTTGTATACATGACTACATGTACATGTAGATACATTTATAAGTCCCCATCCTGGGTGATTTTTGAATACTACAAGTAAAATTAACCTATGCTGTAGAAATCTCAAACATGATTTCAGGTCAAAGCTACTAATCTGTAAAACGATTGGTAAGTTTATTAAATAATGAAGTTTTACATAGCAAACCCTGGACTTAATTCAATAAAGAATGTCCAACGATTTCAGATTTATCACATTTCAGACATATTAATTGAAAAGTTGAATATTAAAACATGATGAATATTTGTCATAATATATTTGCTTTCCTCACTCAATATGATAAGAAATAACACAACTATCTATTGGTATCTGAGGACCACTAACCGTGATAAAATATCCCTTGTCCGCCCTGGTCGTGTTGGGTAGTTTAAAACAATCACACCAAACATAGTTATGGGACATTCAAATTTACATAGATGTTTTATCATGTTTATTAAATATCTTGTTTATTATAATGGATGTCAATGATTTTTTTTTTTAATTTTCAATTGGACATATTGTCACATATATTTGGCATTATAAAATGAAATCTTTGTCAAATTTACCAAAAAAAGACTAATAAAATCTTCTAAAAAAAAGAGGTGTTCTATTTGAATTCTGTCCAAAAGCATGATCTGTCGAATTGTCCCAATATTTTGGATCAAGAATTCTTTTTATCAAACCAAAACATTTTCAACAATTAAACTTACAAGTTTCACCTTAAGTGTTTACATAACATTTATAACTTCAAGATTAAATGTTTACAATTTAAAAAAGGTTAATGTTATTTTCCTTATCTAATAATTTTATTTGACAGTATGGTGCCTTTTAATCATGTTAGTACTTGGGAATACATGAAGCTCCAATAACACTCCATTGAATACATTGTCTACATGTATAGGCTATTATTTAAGAGATCATTCATAATGTATTATAACCAAGATGACCATGGCTTGATTCAACCCCTTTAAACTGACTTAATTTATGGTATCTCTGAAGACAATTACACATAGCTTCAATAGCACTTCATTTAATACATATGTACTATAAGCTACATGTAGAAAAGAGATCATTCATAATGTACTATAACCAAGATGACCATGGCTTGATTCAACCCCTTTAAACTGACTTAATTTATGGGTATCTCAGGGGACAATTAGACGTAGCTCCAATAACACTTCATTAATACATATTGTCTATAAGCTACATGTAGAAAAGAGATCATTCATAATGTACTATAACCAAGTTGACCATGGCTTGATTCAACCTCTTTAAACTGATTTAATTTACTGGTATCTCAGTAGACATTACATATTTAAACTGTTTACTTTACCAAAATTTACATAAGAGCCTAGAGGCTAATTTTATAACACCTATACATGTACTAATATAACTGTATGGTCTTTGGTAAACAGTATATTGTTTACATGCACCCTAAAATAGGGTAATGATGGCTTGAAGTCAGGTATTGTTTTTCAAAGTTCAGTTTCAGTTCATTTCAAAACGTCTTTATTCTTTCATGATATATATAGACCATTTAATGGTGAGGAAAATAACACATTTATGTTACATGTACATGTATATGTGTATGTATAAAACACAGTCGCGACAATAAAATATCTATAAACTCTTAAAAAATGCAAAAAAATAATCATGTTGACACATTCAAAACTATAATTTACACTTTTAAATATAAAGTGATTGGAACTTATTGGCATTCAAAAAAAAAACACAAGGAAAATGTTTAAACTTTCAATTCATAATGTAATTTGTTTAAAATTAATATCAATAAAATGTGCCTATTTCATGCAAAAATGTAATGTAGACATATATCCAAATGTTTGGGGTTTTTTTTTTTCAGTTTGAGAAGAAGAAAAAAAAGAGAACATGTTTACCTTTTAAAGAATTATATATTATGCTAATTTTGAAAACATTATTCAGTGGATCTTCATGCAAATGTAACCTACTTTTTTTTTTGTCAACAATTGCACACTTATCAACAATGTTATTCAGGTGTAATGTACAAAAGTAACTTTAGATCTTATATAACTATTTATACCTGCAACTGATCTTTTCCGTCCCATTTTAATATCCTTTCACATATAATGCACTAAAATCCATAAATCCAAATGAAAGATTCATGTTACAATGTCTATAAAGACTTTTATTAAAAAACTTTCTCATATGAAATTCACCTTACGACTATGGACAAGTCAAGTCGTATCAACAGTTTTAAATTGAAGTATATAGATTTATTCACAAAATCTCATAAGAACCTGTTACACGCTGGGCTCTTAAATCCGACAAAACATGTATTATCTCTTAAAAGATTCATAGGTTAGCTGATGTCTTAATCCTCTGACCACGAACCCAGTTAAAAATCCAAAATTTATCGACCTAACAAGCCTGATCTCCTGCGCGCTTTTTACAAAACAAATTATTTAATCGTCACTTTAATCTCCGTGTTTTTGTCCGTCCGGCATTATTGATGTTTATCAACGTAATATTTGAGCTATTACCAACAAAGACCGTCAATAAGAAATAACGGATGGGTTTATTGGGGCGGACTGTTTACACAAAATGGTTGAGTTGACAGGTACGACCTACCGTAAACATATATAGTATACCCCATTAAATTGAACTAAATTTGAAACCCATGAGTGAGCTTTGGTTTTTTAATAACAAAGTTTCAAACTGTTGATTGATGGTTTACAATTGCTGAATTTAAAAGCATGTACTAATATATTGTAAAGATATTAATTTCAACATTGGACAATTCAAAACTTTTTGGAGATTTAGAATTAAAGTATCAGTAACATTGTAAAAAGAATTTTTTTTTTGCAAATTCATTTCTTTTTCTGATACATGTATATCATTAAGTTTCAGGTTATCAATTACCTGTTCATGTTTCTTGTTTTTTTTCTTTATTCTGACGACCAATGTTTTGAGGTCATAAAACTTTTTTTATCATATCGACTTCTCTAAACCTATCATGCCTATATTAGAGCAAGAACAGCATGAATAAGAATTTTAATTTGTATAGACTTAATTTTTTAATAATATTTTCAAATTTCAAGTCCAAAGTGTTATTTTACTCACTGCTGAATTTTCACCTCTATAATTTATTCATTACATAACAAGAGTGCACACACTTAAATGTCTCGCCTTCTTTACTAATCATTGATATTATGTTGATAGTCCTAAGTATAAAGCTTTATTACAACTGCCACATAAACTAAACATTAACCAAGATAGCTAAACAAAGACCAATGAACCATGAAAATGAGGTCAAGATCAGATGAACCATGCCAGGCAGACATGTACAGCTAACAATGCTTCCATACAACAAATATAGTTGACCTATTACTTATAGTTTAAGAAAAACAGACCAAAACACAAAAATTTAACACTGTGCAATGAACCGTGAAATTGAGGTCATGATCACATAAAACCTGCAGGACTTACATATAGATTATAAAATATTTCCATACACCAAATATAGTTGACCGTTGGCATATAATATTAGATAAAAAGACCAAAACTCAAAAAATTTAACTTTGACCACTGAACCATGAAAATGAGGTCAAGGTCAGATGACATCTGCCCGCTAAACAATGTAAACCTTACAATCATTCCATAGTAGACTTATTGCATAAAGTATGAGAAAAACAGACCAAAACACAAAAATTTAACTATAACCACTGAACCATGAAAATGAGGTCAAGGTCAGATGACACCTGCCAGTTGAACATGTACACCTTACAGTCCTTCCATACACTGAATATACTAGCCCTATTGCTTATAGTATCTGAGATATGGACTTGACCACCACAACTTAACCTAATGTTCACTGATCCATGGAATGAGGTCGAGGTCCAGTGAAAAGTGTCTGACGGGCATGAGGACCTTGCAAGGTACGCACATACCAAATATAGTTATCCTATTACTTATAAGAGAGAATTCAACATTACTAAAATTTTGAACTTTTTTTCCATGTGGTCACTGAACCATGAAAATGAGGTCAAGGACATTGGGCATGTGACTGACAGAAACTTCGTAACATGAGGCATCTATATACAAAGTATGAAGCATACAGGTCTTCCACCTTCTAAAATATAAAGCTTTTAAGAAGTTAGCTAACGCCGCCGCCGCTGCCGGATCACTATCCCTATGTTGAGCTTTCTGCAACAAAAGTTGCAGGCTCGACAAAAAATTATCAACTCAATTTTTTATTTAGGTTAAATGACCATAAAAAATTTCATTCGTCCAAGAGAGATTATATGGGATATATTTCACTATACAGGTTTTTCATTTGATGTGTTAGTTTAATTTTTGTCAAGGTTTTGTTGTCTTTTTTTTTCCAGTGGCAGATCCATGGGTGTGTGTGTGGTTCCTAAGGTTGGAACCCCCCTTTTTTTCTGACGAACAATGGTTTTGAATTGCAAAGGGGAACTCCCTTTTAAAGTGACTGGATCTGCCCGTTTTCTGAGTCTGGTTTTGACTTTTGGTGGTTAATATGGTCAGTTGTACTGTCCAATAGTTTTGATACATGTAATCTCATTCTGTTATCCTTTTTTATATATGATATATATATTAAAATCATTCAGGGTCTAAATACATGTATCTTGTCCAAACATTTTAATTGCAGGCAATGTGTTTTTACTTTTTATGCTTTTTATAATATTCTTCGGTAACAAATATATTTAACAAAAATTCAACAATTAGTACCATATCAAATTTTTAAAATGGTGGCTCTATAATATTATCTTACTCATATATCTACCACACTTTTTCAGGTGACAGATTATTACTGGTATTTAGTGGTCCTGGTACAAGCGTGTTGTTTTAACAATGTCCACTGTGTTTTATTAATAGACCCCACATGGGGCGCTGTCAATACTTGAACATGTCAAAATGTCAACATTTAAACACTTCCAAGAGATAAACCTCTTTTTCTTTTTCTTCGATCAATTGAAGAAATATTTACAATAACAACGGGTCAAGTAGCTTTTTAAAACTGAATTCAGGACTTAAATGTGGATAAATGATTTAGGACTTAAATTTAAAATGGCTTGTAATTTAGACGCAGCTGGTCACTGAATGGACATGCTAGACAACCTGACCTGCGTTAATTACATGTCTCTTCTAATCATTATTCAAGACTGTCATGACTGTATCTTGACCTCTAAATGTCTTTTGGTAGCTTGTGCTCATTGGGTTGTTGTCTTATAGTCATTGATCGATCCACACTTATTTGTTTTACTTGCCAATATCAGAAAATTGACCAAATTTTATATCCACTTCATTAGAACCTTTGATGGTTTAAATAGTTGTCTCATTAGCAATCAAACCAAACCTCTTTATTCTAATATTAATTAGTCATGCTAGTGAACAATTTTTTAATTTTTCTTGAGGGTTCTAATTTTATGGCCCCACCAAAGGCAACAAGGGCATGAAGTGATTTCCTTGACTGTTGTTCCATCTTTACATGATGTCATCTGTCTGTCTTTTTTTTGTTTCAGCATTAAGGCAACAGGGGCATGAAGTGATGTCCTTGACCGTTGTTCCATCATTACATGATGTCATCTGTCTGTCTTTTTTTTTCAGCACTAAGGCAACAGGTGCATGAAGTGATTTCCTTGACCATCGTTTCATCTTTACATGATGTCATCTGTCTGTCTTTTTTTTTGTTTCAGCACTAAGGCAACAGTGGCATGAAGTGATTTCCTTGACCATCGTTTCATCTTTACATGATGTCATCTGTCTGTCTTTTTTTTTGTTTCAGCACTAAGGCAACAGTGGCATGAAGTGATTTCCTTGACCATCGTTTCATCTTTACATGATGTCATCTGTCTGTCTTTTTTTTTGTTTCAGCACTAAGGCAACAGTGGCATGAAGTGATTTCCTTGACCATCGTTTCATCTTTACATGATGTCATCTGTCTGTCTTTTTCACTAAGGCAACAGGGCATGAAGTGATTTCCTTGACCGTTGTTCATTTCCTTGACCGTCGTTTCATCTTTACATCTGTCTGTCCTATTTTTGTTTCAGCACTCTAAGTTTACCTCAAGCAAATCATAATGAATTACATACACCATGCTATCATATGATTGATTGATTGTTGTTGTTTTAACGCCACTTTTAATAACAGCTAGTAGATCGAACTACTTAGACCACTTGGCCACAGAGGCCCCTCATACACCATGCTAAGAACCAAAACTAACACACAAGAGTTCAAATTTGTTCATTGAGTCACTAACCATGTGCTAACAGAAAAATGGTTCTAGTTTTTAACAATTGCAAAGCTTGAGCAGGGGCAATAGTGTCTTCAGTCTGCTTGATTTTCAAAGACTTTGTAAGAAATTAATCACCTTTGTAGGGGGGACATGTGCACCTAAAAAGTAAATTAAGATAAACAACTGTACGGTATTCAGATATTTAAACTACATGTTCATTGTGGTAATGTTCATGTCTAGTCAACAGAGATCAAACCTCAAGCTACAGATACTGAAATTAAGAGGTATAAAAAAGAAACGAATTATGTGTTCATGGGACACAGATGAATGCCCCCCCCTTTTTGCATAGAATATAATATAGGGACACAGCTTTGGAACTGTAAAAATGATGCCACCCAGAATTAAGAGATTTAGAGAAAGGAAATGCAAATTTTGGGACCCAATTCCTCACAGATGGATACACAAACAGACAATGGTAGAACTAAATGTCCCCTTAGACAGTCTAAGGTTGGGGCATAAAACAAATATATACATGATATGCTGATTTGTGAATAAAACTTTAAACACACACATGTAGACCTGTATAACATTAGCAAAATATTAGTCCTTAAATGAAGAATAAACTAAAAACTACAATTAATGCACCCACACATGTCTATCATATGACATTAATACCTCTCTTTAGAATATTCTTACGTCAGAATAGGTGCAGAACAACTTTGTATTTAAATCATCATATAAGTAGTGAAATACAAAATATACACATCCAAAACACATAAAATGGGTTGGTAAAAGAATGTCATTCATTCACTATACTTAAACACAATCTGCAGGGGCAAGATTAACAAATTATGTCCCTTCATGATTTAATTTGAAAAGAGTACTGCAAAATATACTGCAGTTATAAAATGACTGTCAAATTCAGGGCCAAAGAACTATATCAGTAAAGAGTGCTCAGAATATGACAAAAGTTCATTGTACATGACTGTTTTTATTATACACACAAAAAAACAAATATTTATTTAGAACTTACATTATAACACTGTTATAAAGATCTGTTTAAAAGCGCACAACAGAAACTTGTGTAAATAACAAATCTTTCAATATCTGATGTGGTCGTTCAAAAATGATTTATATCATGTGTTAAAAAACATTCTGGATCTTACAAATGAAATCAATTTCAGGATAAACACTCAGACTGTTCATTTTGTTAACGACAAAAGAACTAGAATAGTAGGTTAATTCGGTTTTTCAACAAAAAAGTACATACATTGTATATGATTATGAGGAAATAGATTAACTTTGACTTGTATTTTTTTAAAAGATAATTCTGTTTCATTCAGTATGGCAAAAATTAATATAGGGACCTATATTAACATGTACATGTATAACAAAATTTAGATTACAATAGAAAGTCTATTCTAAAAAATACTTTTAAACAGTTACCAATATATTTGGTTTCTAATTTTAATAATGTTCATGTTATTTTCTCAATTCTACATACATGTACAAAAATCAAAAGATGTTTTTAATAGCGACAAGGACAAAAAAGACTTAACAACAAGAATATGTCCATAGTACACGGATGCCCGACTCGCACTATCATTTTCTATGTTCAGTGGACCGTGAAAATTGGGGTTAAACCTTTAATTTGGAATTAAAATTAGAAAAATCATATCATAGGGAACATGTGTACTAAGTTTCAAGTTGATGTAACTTTAACTTCATCAAAAACTACCTTGACCAAAAACTTTAACCTGAACTTCGCACTATCATTTTCTATGTTCAGTGGACCACGAAATTGGGGTCAAAACTATAATTTGGCATTAAAATTAGAAAGATCATATCATGGGGAACATGTGTACTAAGTTTCAAGTTGATTGGACTTCAACTTCTTCAAAAACTAAATGTACCTTGACCAAAAACTTTAACCTGAAGCGAACGGATGCACAGACGGACGAACGAACGGAGGCACAGACCAGAAAACATAATGCCCCTCTACTATCGTAGGTAGGGCATAAAAGTAAATTAATGTGTTTATTGGGAGTTAGGTTTGTCATTCTACATTTATATATGTACTAAATACACATACTGGGGTTTTTTTAAAAGACAGAAAATACATTAGTCTTAGATACATAATATATCTTTTGACTGAATCTATGTTGTAATATTCCTTTACTCAAAATTCATAGTCATGACGGAACAGATGTACCCATTGCATTATTGTTTTGGAACAGTTCAATAATTTTCCTTAACCAGCTAGGAGTTTGAGTCTAGAATATATCAATTACAAAATGTGCATGCATGTACATGTAGATGCCAACCGAATAGAGAAATCTTTGCACATCTTGAAGATTGTTTAACTAAAAAAATATATGTCTGTGCATCATTTCCTGGACCAGAGATGGTCACCATAATCACATTCATTGCACAACTTTTTGCCAAGGACATTTAAATGCTTAAAATCAATATCTAATTCCAATTTAAATTTTCAAATTATACTTTGTAAATGCCTTCATTAATTTTCTTTAGGTGTTTAACTTTTAACAATATTTATGATGTTGTGAAAACTACATTTGTACATTGAGTTATAGTGGTAAATGGAAAATTCAATAGTAATTATTTCCTTTTTATAAAATAATTTTCATCTTTAGACACACAACTTTTTTTATTGCTTTTTATATGAAATGTGTGACATTGTCAGAATTGAGGAAAATCAATTTCCCTTGAAAAGACTCATTGATAACAAAATCATAAATTTCGTCACAAACTTTTATATCCTTGCATGGTTCTGCATTTTATATTACGATTTAATATCTGCCAGGATTAAAATATTCAGGTAAAATCCATTACAACTTATATAAAAGATATAATACATCATGTAGGGAGACACTAGCTCAATAAATTGGTATCAAACATTTACACACATCAGCTCATAGAAAAGAAAACCGTATTGATAAATTTTATTTGATAAATTTTATAATCATGTGTGTCAAAGGCTTTTGAAGACTCACAAAAGAACCTGACTTAAAACTTGGAAAACAGCAACTAAATTGATACACACAATGTACTTTTAAAGGTACTTAAACTCTAATCCCTGACTTTGTTTTTTTTTTAAAGTTTACTGTAAGACAAATCTTCATCATTTCTTTAAATGTAAATGACACTAAATTATTTGTATATATCTTTAATAAATGTACACTATATACATGTAAAATGTAGTCTTTCAATTTATGTGCCAAACTTGGAAAAGAAATGGTTCTATTGGTTCATGCTGGCCAAAATTTACTGATCAGGTTATGTGTTTTTAACACTTCATATTTTTTTTAAATTATTATTGGCAAACAAGAAAAATACAAAATTAGATTTTAAAAATCTTTTATATTTAAAATATTTTCTCCTGTAAAAACACCATAAGTTCATAAATACGCATTTCGACTATGATTAGCTATCAGAATTGATAATAATTTGACATTTTAAAAAATATTCATTTTAACGTTAAATTCAATGTTCAAAGACTTCATGTCTAAATTACGGATTACGTGAATATTGCATTTACCGCTTATTGCATATTTACCGTTGTAACACGGCTACAGGTAATGAACAGGTAAACAATACTGTGACCAAGTGATGATTGTACTTACCTCAGTATCATTTCGTTTAAACTCCAAAAAAGAAAATGTTTGTTGTTAAAATCCTATATATTTAACACTAAATTAGTTTTCAGTTACTTTGTTTTTGTCTGCATTGTAAACCATGTGTATCGCCATTTTAGCATATCACGTGATTACGCTAACTGATAACGAGGCCAGTATCAAAGGAAACTTCTTACCGTAAATGTTGGAATACACATTCGTCAAAATTCGACTGGTTATTATTTGAGATTTTTTCTCTTAGTTTCAAAAACTGCAACCGGGCAGCTTAGAATCTAGTCTCAGTTTACAAATGACGAATTTTTCTATAATGTTTAAAGAAATTTATATGTCCTTTATTATTTTCTTAGTGGGGGAGGGCTGGAAAAAGTAGATCTAACTGTCATATATGGGCGTTTTTCAATAAAAACGTATTTTCTTGTCCTAGCCACTTCAAGTTAAAAAAATGTGTTTGGTCTTTGCAAGTATTTTTTTTTTGCAGTCAGTACATTGAATTAGATTTAACATTTTTAAGCAAAGAAACAGTAAATTTTTTAAAGGGATTGCTAATTTACATGATTGATTCCTGAATGGTCCAAAATGTCCCTAGACCGCCTGTTCAACATTCATACTCTAAAATATCGTAAAAAAATGTAGAAATAAATGTTATTTTTACTTAATATAAGTTCTTTAATAATTCAAAAGTACGTTTAGAGCCAACATATTATAATAAACAGCTTTTAACATAGGATTTTTAATTTCAGAAGGTGTGTCCCTAACAAAATGTCCACTACGAAACGAAGTCATTAAAATTTGCTAATAAACCGTTTTATAAAATCAATGTAATTTTTGTTTGCAAGAGATATAAACATTAGGGTCTTACAAAAGAAGTCATGTTTTTATAACGGCGATTAAATTGTTGGTAAAAAAAATTGAGCACATCAAATGGACCAGAGTGATACCGTATTTTTGTAAATGTCCACTACGAAACGGGTCAAATCTCCATCAGTATCTGGTTTTAAAATTATGAAAAAAATATCAGTGTGCTTTGATGAATACAATCAGTCTTGTTACTTTTGCAATAAAGGGATTGTGGGAAAAAAATAAAACATGTGAATACGTCCCCTAGGAAACGGTCACCTACGAAACAAGTATGGGATGCAGTCTTTTTATACTCTTTTTTCAATTATATTCGTGCAAAGCAATTACCAAGGGTTAGTTTCATGTAATTTTTATTATGTTTTTATTAACATAGAATAGGGTTGATGTCAACTACGAAACTTTTTGTCCACTACGAAACGGATTTGTCACCTACGAAACGCATCAAAATGTCCACTACGTAACACGAGTTGTACCTTCATATGTGAAGTACTGTCTAATCTTTATCGATAAAAAATGGTTCTCCAATTCAGAATTTTTTTTTTTCCTAGTATATAAAGTAAACAAACTTGAATGTCTATAGGAAACATTTAAAATTGCAAACATATGTGTGTTTAGAAGCAGTTACGTAGGGGACAAAAGTCCCCTACGAAACAGTACTCAAATTATGAAAAGAATATCATTTTAAGGATTATTTAAGATTGCACTTTTTGTTTACAAACAGGTCTATAATAGAGGTATTCAAAATAACTCTTGAAATTAAATTTTAGACAAGTTGATTTTCCATTTTTTTTAGGTCTGAAATATACGCTTTTATTGAAAAACGCCCATATATGTTCCTGGAGAGGAGCAGTTCAAGAGAGGGGACCTTTTCAAACAGGTTGATTGGTCGTGAAAGATAAAAAATTGTCCTCTTGTAAACCTGTATGTGTCTGATGTTTTGAAAACTATCTCAAGTTGATTCTTGAGCAAAAACATATATACTCAAGGTTTTTCAGTTTTAGAGGATTGTTTAAGGAGGTTTTGGAATTTGTGTCAAATGTTCGTACTCCTTGGTATTTTTCCATACAATACAATGTAAAATATTTTGCCCCATAGCACCCATTTATCTTTTCATATAAGATTTAATAGCTCATGACAGGCCATTTACCAAAATTTTACAAGATTCTTGATTTTCTTTCTTTTGTTTTGAGACTTAAATAATACCAATGCAAATATAAGGTAAAAGTCCGAGTCAGCCTTTTCCCGCCATATTTTAAATCTCAAATATCTCGAAAAGGAGGTCCATGACCTATTAATATCTTTAGCTTATCTTTATCCAAATTGATGCTCTACCAGCTTATAGTATCAATTTCAATTTCTTAATTTCTTAATTTTAACCTAATCTCACCTAAGTGCATCCTTAATCGATCCGATTTTAAGCCTTAGGGACGACATCAAAAGTTCAATGAAAGATAAAAAAAACTTAATTCACATAGTTTGTTCACTGACCCCCACACCCCCTTCTTAACTTAATTTGGGAAAAATTTATTGACCAATAGGGATATATGTATATATCGATTTTAGATCAACAAAACTTGCAGCAATGTTGCCCCCCCCCCCCCCCCCCCCACCAACCCCAAACTATTTGATTTAAGTTTTTTATCCTACATCGATCTTTTGATGTCGTCCCTTAGGAATATGTGGCATTTTGGGGGCACGTGCCCCAACCCAGAGATGCCGCCAGTCATGCATTATATAGGTACCTAGCTGCCGGACAAAGTACCCAGCCACGTCCACTTGTATTTTTGTCCATCTGATGAGTTAAGCCTTTTTCAACTGATTTTTATAGTTTGTTCTTATGTTGTACTGTTATACCACTGTCCCAGGTTAGGCGGAGGGTTTGGATCCCGCCAACATGTTTAACCCCGCCACATTATTTATGTATGTGTCTGTCCCAAGTCAGGAGCCTGTAATTCAGTGGTTGTCGTTTGTTTAAGTGTTACATATTTGTTTTTCGTTCAATTTTTTTTTTTTTTTTTACTTAAATAAGGCCGTTAGTTTTCCCGTTTGAATTGTTTTACATTGTCTTATCGGGGCCTTTTATAACTGAATATGCGGTATGGGCTTTGTTCAGTGTTGAATGCCGTACGGTGACCTATAGTTGTTAATGTCTGTGTCATTTTGGTCTTTTGTGGATAGTTGTCTCATTGGCAATCATACCACATCTTCTTTTTTATATTATCAAATATAATATATCCAACATAATCTATCGGACATTTTTTTTATCGTTGTAATTAACTAGGTCTCTCCTAACATTTACGATACATTGAAATAGAAAATATCTTAAGCTTAAAAAATTATAAATAAAAAGTCAAACATTTAAAAGTATACATGTTAATTGAGAAATAATAGTTAATCCGTTATAAACGGGATATTATTATGGAGTTAAGCCGTTAAATAAACTTGTGACTGTAAAGATAACAGATAAAAATATGTTTTAAGATCCGGTATGGAACGCCATCACTGCCTTTTAATTAGAAAATACTATGACATGATGCAAATGTTGCTTACATGATGTGAATTCTTCTTTAGATGATGTGAATTTTTCTTTACATGATGTGAATTCTTCCGCATTACATGATGTGAATTCTTCTTTACATGATGTGAATTTCTTCATTACATGATGTGAATTCTTCTTTACATGATGTGAATTCTTCTTTACATGATGTGAATTTCTTCATTACATGATGTGAATTCTTCTTTACATGATGTGAATTCTTCTTTACATGATGTGAAAACTTCATTACATAATGTGAAAACTTCATTACATGATGTGAAAGTTTCATTACATGAGGCGAAACTTTCTTTGCGTTTTGTTAAAAAATCATTGTGTCGTAATTCTATCACATTGGCCCAAAAGATATACATCATAATGTCAAATTGGTATTACGAGGTAAGAAACACATATGACGTTATGTGAAGACTTCATTATGTCAAAACATCGTTACAAGAAAACGGGACCTCTCGGACGTTATTACGCATGGCGTTTATAAAAAGTAAAGGCATAACGGCCTTGCCAAGATCAATGTGCATTTCATATTGGGTCTATGTTATAGGCTTGTAAAGACAAGAAGATAAACTTTACATAAGTAATACATCTTTGAACTGAAGATGAGAATGTAGGGCTTCACAATGAATATCAAATATCATGTATAGGTGTTACCGTTTTGAAAAAAAACCACTAAAATACACGCTGAAAATGGGCAAAATTTCACGTTATGTTGTTTCATTTAAAATTTCGCTGTTTTTATCAATTGATAGTTAATAAGTGAACTTAATTTGAACTACATTATTCGTTCATTGCTATAGACAATTTATTCATCTTTCTTTTACTGTTTGTTGCAACAAAAAATCTTCAGTGGTTACAAAGTTATGATAAAAAGTTGAATACTGTGCGCTTGTTATGAAATTTTGTACTTTTGTTTTTAGCTTGCTCAGTGTAGTGATAAAAGAGAGAAAAATAAATCAAATCTATGCTATTATGTGTTTTGTTTTCTCTTCTAGTAGATACATTATCAAAAACTACCTCATTTATCAAAATTGCAGTACCCTAGCTGGAGATATATGCCATCAAAGTTGGATATACAAATAAAGTAAAAAAAAATGTCTTGTCCGTAGACATGCATTCCCTAGTAAACTGGAAGCATAATTACATTACATTAATGTTGCATTGCTAAGTTCCTGTTCTTTTGTAGAGATGAAAACACTACTAACATTTTTTTCTACCATCTATTAATAGAGGAAAAAATTCTAAAATATGTCAGAATGTCTTGTCCGTAGACACATGTCTTGTCCGTAGACATGTCTTTTTATCAACATTGCTTGGCTTTATGGGTCTTAATTAGTCCTATGTGTTGTTAAAACTTAGAAATATCTTATTTTTAATAAATAAATGGTAATTTAAGTGTTCTCAATTTTTGTAAAATTACTTTACAGGAGTGGATTTTAAAAAGTGTCAGATTATTAGTCATAAAAAGCATACCTTATTTTACTTCAATATTGTTTATTCCAGTTGCTGCATACCTTAAAAGATTAACTAAATCAAATGAAGAAAAAGTATTTCTCTCTCTCTAACTTTATCCTTTGCATTTCAGTATTAACAGCAGATGAGGAAGTGTCTACGGATAAGACACTTGTACATAACAAGTATTAAATTCAATTATTTGTCTGCTATGGAACTTAAATCTTATTTATAGGTGATGAAAGTTATCTATTCAAATTAAAACTCAGTATTTTCAACATAAATATAGTCACAATTAATTCTAACAGATTTTTTTTAACTGGAATTGTCTTGTCCGTAGACATTACCACAATATAGTTGTATCCAATTTCCTTGAGTTCAGCCTAATTTGATAGGTAAAATGTATGTTACTTTTTCAAGAGAACACATTCAACTATGTCAAAATTGAGTTTTAATAATAGTTTGATTGTTTTAAACAGTCAGATATATGGATTTCAGTTAAAAGAATGTGTCTTCATTTTGGCTTAATCAATAAATTATTGAGATATGTAAAGAATTATGGGTACATTTTTATATTTTCCAAAATTAAAAAACACCGCTTAAAACTTAATTAGTAACTTTTAATCTTAACTTTAACAATCATCTTTGAAAGCATTTAATTGAATATCAATAAAATGTCTTGTCCGTAGACATTATCAAAATGTATTTGTTTCCATTTTCCTCGAAGTTAAGCATCATTTGATAGATAAACCTGATAAAATGTATGTTTTTTTCTTTCAAGATAACACTTTCAGCTATATCAAAATTAGGTTTTAATAATGCATTTCATTAAATATGAATACAATGTCTTGTCCGTAGACAAAACATATAAATTGTATTTCTAAGTTTGATTGTTTATTGTAAGAATATGCATCAAGTTATTTTAATGTTCTATACACCAAAAGAAAGGGTACTTTTGGAAGTTTTGTTATTTATAGATAATTTTAGATACAGTTTTATCAGATAAGATTAATGATCAAAGAAAGCTACTGTTGTTTGAAATAACTGTGAGTCAAACATGTTCTTGTTATTTTTTTTCAATTAAAATGTTTGATATTCAATAGTTCTAAACATATTTTGTTGTCTTTGTCATTGACCAAAAATCTGTCACTGGTGACCATGTCTTGAAGGCAACCATTAAAGAAAATTATACAGTTTTTAAACACCATTTATTTAATAAAAATATTAAATATTTCTTTCAAAAACTGCATGTAATTATATAAATGCTTCCAGTGTTAGCCTAACGATGGCAATTTTTCATAATTTAAACCATTTTTGAACCAAAATATCAAAAGAGTTTTTCCCTGAGGTGATACTCATTTTTGACTTCATGTGAAACACAAAATGCACATCTGATTGTGGCTAGGCCGACAAGGGCATCTGAAAGAAAAAGTAGGCATGGCGGATGTCGTTCAAATTTTGGAAAGAATAGGGAAGACCGCCTTGGTTGATTTGTTCAAACAACAGCGTACTGATTCGTTAGATACGTGCAAGCTGCTTTCAGATGACGATCTGAAAGAGCTTGGTATCTCAACAATTGGGGAGAGAACTGCATTTCGAGATGCTGTAAACAACTTTACTGATGAAACTCCACCTGCAGAGCCGATGGATATTGCTTCACGAAGGAGTATGGGTTAGTTATAAACAATTACACATTTAAATAATGATTGTATTCAGACCCTTAGCCAGTAATTTCCAAAAAAGGGGGGGGGGGTCGAGAGGTTCCTTTGTCATAGTTCAAGCAGATACTCAACTTTAACAGTTACAATTCAAAAAGAACGTCGACTTTAACAGTGCTTATTGTCCTTATTTGTTTTCAAAGGAGGGGAGGTTTGGTTATACGAACCCCTCCAACCTGGCGTATTGCCCTGGTTACGTGTATGGAATTTCACACATTTTAAAACATATAACAGTCATTTTGTTTTTCATTTCTTAAATTTACTACTGGGCTGAAGTACGTTCACTATTCAATTTTCACTATTCACTTTTTATTATTCACTATACAATGTTCAAAATTCATGAAAAGTGAATATTGTTTTTTTCACTTTTCACAATTCAAGTTCACCAAATTGAATAACTTGGGTATCTATTTATTCCGCTTTGTGTATTAACTATCAAATTCTATCAGCATACAAATAGCGTATATAGATATAGGAAGATGAGGTATGAGTGCCAATGAGACAACTCTCCAACCAAATACATTCTATTTTACCTAAAATTGCATATATTTGAATAACTATCAACTGAGAGTCCAACACAGATCTACACAATACATATTATGCATATGGTGGTGGTGGTGGCTGACTTAAATTCCTTTAAATGGGTATACATGTACGATAAATGGGATGTGCCAAAAAAAATAGGTCATAATTTTGCTAGATTTAATATAGAAATCAAATGACCTTTTTTTTTTTTTATGAAATTCTATATTAATAAAATTAACGGTACCAATTTTTTTGCACCAGATGCGCATTTCGACAATACATGTCTCTTCAGTGATGCTCGTGGCCAAAATATTTGAAATCCAAAGCTTATATAAAAGATGAAGAGCTGTAATCCAAAAGGTCCAAAAAGTATAGCTAAATCCGTGAAAGGAATCAGAGCTTTGCATGAGGGAGATACATTCCTTAATTTATAATAATTTCTATCATTTTGTAACAGCAAATTTTTATATCACAAAAAATCCGTATTTTCATGCCATTACCGAAGTACTGGCTACTGGGCTGGTGATACCCTCGGGGACTAATAGTCCACCAGCAGAGGCATCGACCCAGTGGAAGTAATAAAATTAACGGTACTATTTTTTTTTGCACCAGATGCGCATTTCGACAATACATGTCTCTTCAGTGATGCATTGTGGTTTGAGATAACTATATTGATTTAGGGTAATGGTATGTTCTACATACTTTTTTTTATAAATATGCTATTGGAAATTATATGGTAATGGCTTATTGTGGTATTTAAATGCATTTAAAGGGGAGTTGTATATTAAATTTTGTAAACTATGAGTGATGCTATACATTTAGAGCTTATATAAGCATGGCCGTGTCATATTTAGACTGGTTATCCGTCGGACTTATATACTATTAAAGTAGGATAGTTTACCTAACCCTAACAATATATTTACACGGTCATTCACCCAGGTATAAAACTCAAGTTATTAAACATTGGGCTGGGTACAAATTTTTATAATATAATTAAGAGTATGTATGCCCAGAGTAAATCGTGTATTCGATTAAAGAATAGAGTAACAGACCTTTTTCCAACTAAGGTGGGAGTGAAACAGGGAGATAATTTGAGTCCAAATTTGTTTAAAGTTTTCATAAACGATCTCCCTGATTATCTAGAAAAGTCACCTGATCCAGTCTTTGTTAATTCCAAGCCAGTTCATTGTTTATTATATGCTGACGATATTGTCATTTTTTCTTCCTCGGAAAAGGGGCTTCAGTGTAAACTTGATCAATTAAATAAGTATTGTAAAGATTGGTGTATGAAAATTAATCTAAAAAAACTAAGGTGAAGATATTCAACAAAGCAGGCAGGCATATAAAACATAATTTTTATTTTGATGACATGTTGATAGATTGTGTTCAACATTGTAAATATTTAGGTATAACATTTAGTGCATCAGGATCTTTTTCCCTTGCTCAGAAGGAATTGTACAATAAGGCATTGAAAGCATACTACAAGCTACGAAAGGACTTCTTGTCACTGAATCCAAACATTAAAAACAGCCTCCACGTATTTGATCATACAATTAAACCCATTCTTTTGTATAGTTCGGAAATTTAAGGGCTTTTTTAATCCCTTCAAAAAAAAAATTAAATTCTCAGACTTCTACAGTTGATGAAGCCTATCCTAAACTTCTTTCAGAAAGATTACATATGAAATTTTGTAAATTGTTACTAGGTGTGGGGAAAAGAGCAACTAACCTTGCCACTCTTTCAGAACTTGGGAGATTTCCTTTACATTTTGATATCACCAAATCTATGATCAGATACTGGCACAGGCTTGAAAATTTGGGTTCGTCCTATCCCTTACCAAAAGATGCATATTTAGAGTCAAAGCTATTATTTGAATCAAAAATTCCCTCTTGGTATGGATCATTAAACTATTTGCAAAAAAAAAAATTAATGGGGTTGACAGTCTAGCCTTTGCAAGCAACTTTAGATTCAAAATTTTAATTGAAAAGTTTTTGTATCAGTACTATGAAATACAGTGGAGAAACCAAATGCACAATTGTGCTGATGGGAAGCTTTGTAGCTATAGCACTTTTAAGACTCATTTTGGTCTTGAAAGATATCTTACCATATTACAATCGCCTGAGCAGAGAAGAAATTTCACTCGATTGCGTATTTCTTCTCACAGACTAAGAATAGAACAAGGTCGCTATCAGGGTACTCTCCGACAAGACATATGTCTCAGGTGCACCTCAAATGAAGTTGATGATGAAAAACATTTTTTATTCTCGTTGCACATCATCTAAAGATAAGAGAAATTGTTTAAATTCCACTATTAACTCACTATGACCTAACTTTATGCATTTGATTCCTAGCCAAAAACTGATATGGCTTCTTAATGTAGAGAATCTTGATATCTTAATATCTGTCTGTGAGTTAGTTGATGAAGACAAAATATAACTTGAAAGATAAATATTTAAATCAGGCTTTCTGCACTGGGCACGAGGTTGGCATGGTGGGGTATAGGACACATCGTATAAGTTCTATTACCTTTCTGTTTGTGATATTTTTTTTTATCAAACTGCTAATATTTTATCCTTTTCGTAATATGTGCACTTTGGCATGTCAATTATCATTGTCCCTTGGTGCCTCTTGCAGTTGTGTCACTTTAAAAAAGTACTGACTCCTCTGCACCAGGCACGAGGATGACATACCAGTTATGCGCAACTTCTTACAATATTTTTCCATATCATTAGTGTTCTGATACACAATTTAATATGCACCCACCATGCCATATAGCACTGTCCCTTGGTGCGTCCTGCAGTTCAGTTAGATATATTCAGCCTACTCACAGTATTCTTTTTTGTTACTTTCTAGAGGTGTGCCTGAGACGAAAGTTTTATGTATACTCCTATACATGATATATATATATATATAATAATAATACATGAAGACTGTTGTCTCTTATTTGTGTTTTTAACTATGTATACTGTATGGTTTATTATATTTGTAAAATAGTAATATTATAATGATATTATATCATGCTCCTTGCGAGCCCATTTTATGGAAATAAAGCATCTTCTTCTATATTTACGGTTTAGCTAACAAGCAAGCTAACCAAAGATATATTACCTTTGGCTACACACTCAATGAAATCGGCTGTAACTATATACCAAATTTAAAATCAATATCTTTAAGCTTTAAAAAAACAAACTGTGGAAAACCAATTGTCTGAGTGAATTTTCAAAGTCCAAGGGCCATAACTCTGCAAAAAAATCACCAACCGGAACAAAATTAGAACTTGATTTGTAACTTGTCATGGTTATACTATATATATATATATATACTAAATATCAAATCAATATCTTCAAGCATGACCTGGCAAAAAAGTGCGGAATGCTAATTTTACGGACGGACAGACAGACGGACAGAGTGCAAAAACCTAAAGTCAACTTCGTTGGTAGGGGACCAATAAAAGTTCCGTATATAATACTGGGTGTTTCCTAAAATAAAAACCTAATAATAGCAGTACCATAAAAATACACCACCAAGAACATTTCTATCAAGTTTTGAACCCTTGAATGTTCTAATTACAATATCCTTAAAAAGCCTATGGACTGTGGAATAAAACGTTTATAAAAATATAGGGCACATATTCTGTTTGAGGAATTATGGAGCACCCGAATACCGAAAACCGCAAAGCACGTTTCTATCGAGTTTTGAACCCTTGAATGATCTAATTACAATTAAATCCTATATATCCTTAAAAAGCCTATGTACTGTGCAGCACCACTCATACTAGTATTGTATATATGTTCCGGACCATTGAGTATTTGGACCATACGCGTATGGTCATTACCATATGCGTATACTCATATGGTCCGACCATATGAGTATAATACTCGTTTGGTTATTGACGGGCCGGACCATATGAGTAGTCCAGATACTCATATGGTCCGGAACATACATATATACGAGTTGTATATATATATATATATATATATATACAACTCGTCTAAACATCAACCCAACAATGTTAGATCTGTAAATTTGCTTTCGCAAATTTTTTGTTCTTCCCTCGCCGGGATTCGAACCCATGCTACTGTGATATCGTGACACCAAATATTACAGTAGCATGGGTTCGAATCCCGGCGAGGGAAGAACAAAAAATTTGCGAAAGCAAATTTACAGATCTAACATTGTTGGGTTGATGTTTAGACGAGTTGTATATACATTATGTACACAGCCATGTATCACCATCATTGATAGCGATCCGATGGATACATCTGTTGTAGGGTTGTCACTGACTCAGACGTACTTATATATATATATATATATATATACAACTCGTATAAACATCAACCCAACAATGTTAGATCTGTAAATTTGCTTTCGCAAATTTTTGGTTCTTCCCTCGCCGGGATTCGAACCCATGCTACTGTGATATCGTGACACCAAATCGCCTGCACTGCAGCCGTCCCGCTAGACCACACGACCACCTGGGCTCTCAAAAAAAGAGCTTTCGGTGGGCATGTGTTACCTTTCCACGTCAGTTTTAATCTAGCGGCGTACTACAGTACATGATATATAAGGCATGAAGATGTTATTGCTACAGATCAGCTAAATTATCTATAGTAAAGGATCCTACAAATTAATGTAATATACAGTCACAGAAAATAAATATATACTGTAGTACGCCGCTAGATTAAAACTGACGTGGAAAGGTAACACATGCCCACCGAAAGCTCTTTTTTTGAGAGCCCAGGTGGTCGTGTGGTCTAGCGGGACGGCTGCAGTGCAGGCGATTTGGTGTCACGATATCACAGTAGCATGGGTTCGAATCCCGGCGAGGGAAGAACCAAAAATTTGCGAAAGCAAATTTACAGATCTAACATTGTTGGGTTGATGTTTAGACGAGTTGTATATACATTATGTACACAGCCATGTATCGCCATCAATGATCCGATGGATACATCTGTTGTAGAGTTGTCACTGACTCAGACGTACTTATATATATACATATATATATATATGTATATACATTAACAAGTCTAAATTGAAAACATCATTCAAACCTATGATTGCGTTGGATAAAACCGCAATTTTGATACGTGTGCATGTAACAAATTTCGTTGTAGAAGGGTCTAAACAGATCACAATCAAAATTTTCCAAAAGACCAAAAGAGTGAAAAATATATTTCAACAAAACGCATTTGACTGGCAGGTCGAACAACTGATGTTCTTAAACCCTGCTGACTGCCATTGACAATTGCCAAATAAATTGATCACAAGGTGTAACAAAAAGGATTTCTATATTAATTTAATACCAAGTAGAAAACAATAAACTTGCGGCAAAGATGGTAAACAACAACATGAGGTGCTAAATTTTTTACACCATATCCGGATTTCGACAATTAATGTCTCTTCAGTGATGTAAGGGATCAAAAGTATTTGGAAGGTCATTTGATTTATCTTAATTTAGGATAGACCCTTGAACTCTAAAGAGTCAAAATAGGATGAACGGATTATATAAACCGGAGGGAAAATATAATACAAGCCAAAACGAAATAAATATAAACAAGTCTAAATTGAAAACAACGTTCAAAAATATGATTGCGTTGGATAAAAACCGCAATTTTTATACGTGTGCATGTAACAAATTTCGTTGTAGAAGGGTCTATATACATCACAATCAACATTTTCCAAAAGACCAAAAGAGTGAACAAATATATATACCTAGTAAGTATCAACAAATGTATAGGTAATGTAGTGCAGTAAATAATATATATAACTAAAAGATTTATACTAAAGTGATATATACAATAAATACTATACTAATACTGCTGCACCTGAAAAGGGCTTCGGTACTTTTATTTCAGTAAACACTCAACACATATAATACTATAAATTCAAATAAATCCCACTGAATTATAGCAACTCCAAGTAAAGTGTAACAAGTAACTACTAAAATAGCTTGCAAAACCACAAGTCAGCAAATACTAAAGTTCCAAGTTAACTATCGACCCAAGTATGAAAATTACAGCTGTCCAACCACAATATATCAACTAAGTGTCAGGTAGTACCAAACAGTAAAGTATGAAAAGGGATTATTATCTTAACTGTAACCGAATGGGTAGGTATCTCAAAGTACAAACAATTAGTCACAGACATACATATTGTACATAAACGCGGCTGTTGGGTTTCAGTTTTGAATTGTTTTATGTTTTTTTTTAATGTCTGTCCTTTCATAGCTTGCTATGCAGTATCAGTTTTGCTCATCCTTGAAGATTGTACATTGACCTTATGTTGCTACATGTAACATCTATTTCAATTGGTCTCTGGTTGATAGTTATCTCACTGGCAATCATATCACATCTCTTATTTTATATAATGCAAGACTACAATATCATGAATTTAATTAAATGTACATGTAATTAAATTTTTATTGTTATTTGAATGTTGTTTAATAGCAAAAGCAGCTCAATGGTCATATAAATAAAAGATACTTTGAAGTATTGTTTAATAAGCTTGACCAGAACAAAATGCCAGTTTTGTTATAAACAGTCCATTTGTAATTAAGATTATTAAAAATACATGTACCAGACCGAGTTCACATTTAGACTTTAAGCACAGTAAGCAGTCAATTGGTGGTAAGTAATTCCAACATATCCAGAAAATTAAAGTTTACTATAATATAGATATTCACTGAAGCTATGAAATCTTTTTATTCCAAATTGCTATTTTAAAAGAACATTTTTCCAAGGCACTCATCACATTCGGATACATGTATGATGCACCACACATATATGCACTAAGACGTCGAATTCTAATAGTTACAAATTGCTATTTCAAGTAAATAATTATCCAAGGTATTAACAGCCATCTAGAGTTGTATGATCTTTCTAAAATATAGATTTGCTATTTATTCATGCACTATTTGCTTCTTGTCCAGTTTAATTTTAACATCACTTCGTGGTACTGTACAATGCTGTTTGAGCTATTCATTTTTTCCAAAAACAATGAATAACTTACACAAAATTATGAATTCATCCTCTCTCTCATAACTGGCAACTATCAGCGATTGACATTTATATTTCCTACAAATCAAAAGTGCACATTTATTATTTGTAGACTGCTTCCCTTTTGAAGCTTGGAATCATCTAAAAAAATATATGTATATATTGAGAATGAACTTGTTTGTTTAAATTATATGTATTGTGTAACAAATTTTTTTTAATTTTTTATTGATCTTTTTTGGTGTTTACACTACAGTACATACATACATTTTTACAAGACATAAGTGAATGACATGACATGTATGGTATTTTTATACTATTAATATTATGTAAATAAGACATAGTAAAAATTTACAAGTAAGTGGTGTGAATACTCAGTATATGATACGTCTTAAGAATATTTTGGCATACATTATAATATAACAATTTTAAAAAATAAATTTAATTAAATAGTTTCCATAAATCCCCCCATCTGTTGACAAATGACTCGTGTTTGTCTTTAGAAATATATAAATATTCTAATATCTCCAGACGTCTTTTAAATTTTTAAGAAAAGCTTCCACAAAAATGAACAGTCTGTCTAATTGTGTGTTCTTTACATAATTAATGTAATAGTTTGCCTGTAGAATGCAATAATTTAAAACTAAGTTATCAGAATTCAATACGCCAAAAAATGACACTGTCTTTATTCAAAAATAGTTTTACTCCAAAAACTAAATACCACCAATTAGAAAAGGAAAGTTTATATTTTTCAAGAAGATTATTATGTGAGACTATTCTGTGGAATAGTTTATATTGGAAAGCTTGTGGTTTGCTTTCTATAGTACATTTACAAGCTAGTGAATAAATATTTTTCCATTGTTCGTCACTAATTTCTATATCAAAAGTTTCTTTAATTCTTTTTTGGTTGTGAAATAGGAGAAACACTTCCCCGATCAATAAAAAGGTGAATATACATCTTTAGCAAATAATTTACTGATAGGCATTTTTTTTATTCTCATGCTCAAAAAAGAATCCAAGTGAGTTGCTGTTAGGTCACATGTGTTGTTGCAATAACAAATCTTTCCAGTCACGTGGTATAGCAAGCTTAATAGATAGAATGTCTACAAAAGAGACATTCAGGTTATATTTTTTGTTAATAGCGTCATGAGACAAAAATTCGCCTTTATCATCTACAATATCATTGATGAACCTTATGCTCATGTACCAAGATCTGTAAAAAATACTCTTTTGATCAATTTTGATAAACGGATTGATACAAATAAATTTTTTTCTAACATGAAATGCATTTAAATTTAAAAACTCAAATTCACATCTGCTCATAAATAAATCCTCTGAATCAAAAAGGTAGAAAAATGCTTTGGAAACATATTTCCTTTCGGAGTCATGTTCTGACAGAAATATTTTTACCCACATAATACGAAAGGATAACAGCTATATTTCAAAATTTGGGCCTTTAGTCCCCCCTCGCTAGGAGACTTTTGAATACCTTCCGATTTAACTTTCGGAGTACTACCATTCCTTAAAAATGATTAATATCACGTTGTATTTTAATTACATACGATTTTGGTACATGTGTAGATGAAATAACATAAATAAGCTACGATATTGCAAGTGATTTAAGAATTACAATTTATCGATCAAGGAAAGGTTTCTGATCCTCCACAGTTTAATTATTGATTCCATTTTTTTCTATGCATGTATCTAAGTTAGAACAAACCATTTCTTCAAAAGCATTAAATTTTAAACCTAAGGGTTTAAAACCATCTGTTCATTTAATAGGAAAAGAACCATCTTTGCTAAATATCTTTCTTCCAATCCATGTTACTTCGGTTTTAGAAAAATTGACTTTTAATCCTGAACATTCTCAAAATCGTTAAAGGAATCTTATAAAATTTGCGCGGAAAATACAGCTTTCAAAAAACAAGTGGTATCATCAGCCAACTGTGAAATTTTGATTTCAGTATCCCCAATTTTTATACCATATATTTGATTGTTCTTAAGAATACTTATTGCCAGCAGTTCAACGGCCAAAATAAATAAAAAAGGAGACAAAGGACACCCTTGTCGAACACCTCTCTCAATTGTGAATGGACTAGAATTAAATCCATTATTAACGACAAGACTAGATATATTTGATGAGTATAAAGTTAAGACCCATTTCCGGAAATTGCTACCAAAATTGAAACAAACCAATGCTTTTTAAATAAATTTCCATTCTAGCGTATCAAACGCCTTTTCGAAATCGACCAGTAATATAAGCCCTGGATAAATTTTTAAAGTAGCAAACAATATGATATCAGCAATGAGTCATAGATTTTCACCAATGTATCTACCAGCCACATTTCCCGTTTGGTTCGGATCTATAAGTTTTGGAAGAAATTATTTCATTCTTTCCGCAATAACTTTGGCTAATAATTTATAATCAAAATTTAAGAGAGAAAGGGGACACCAGTTCGACAAGAGTGTTCTATCTTTATCTTTCTTTGGAATAAGAGTAAGAATACCCCGTCTTTTGGTTTATTGAGAGGGTTCCGATTTCGAAGGAACATTCATAGCTTTCTATAAAATATTTTTTGATATCAATCCAGAAAAACTTGTAAAACTCAGCAGTAAGCTCGTCTGTAAAATGTTTTTACAATTTTAACGCACTCAGATCCTCAAATATCTGCATCGCATATATCCTTTTCCAGATCTGTAAGCTTAGGAATAAAATTTAAGTAAAAAATATTAGAATCACCTGAATATTTATCAGGGTCTTCTTTTGATGAGTACAAATGTTCATAGAAATGTCTCTCTTCGTTTAGAATTTTTTCTTGAAACACAATTTCAAAGTCGTTTACTATGGAAAGCCAACAGGGTCAACATTCTTAATTCGTAACTTGTCAATTCGTAACTTGTAATTGTGTAATTTCATAATTCGTAATGCGTAAATTGTCAGTTTGTTACTTGTATATTTGTAATTTCAAAATTGTTAATTCGTAAATTGTCAATTTGTAACTTGTAACTGTGTGATTTCCAAATTCTTTATCGGTAAATTGTCAATTTGTATATTGATGCTTTTTAATTGTAACTTGTCGATTCGTGAAATGTCGATGTGTGAAATGTCAAAGTGTTAAATGTTGTCGTTGTTGTATTATGCTAACGATCATTATGACGACAGATGGCGCTCGGTTTCTTCTTCGTGTTCATAAGCCATCTGTAAGAAGGAGCACCTTCATATGGAGTATATACCTAGTAATTTAAATCAATTACTGTGAAAGTACTTTTATTCGTGGGGTACCAATTTTCATGGTTTTCGTGGATGACTTTATCCACGAATTTAAGTGTCCAACGAAATAAAACAACCATTGTCCAAATCAAGACATGAAAAGATCTCCCATTGACGTTTGACTACTGATATGATCTAGAGAATATTGCCAAATCTGAGAATACGGTAATAGTAGCCACAGAACTACAACAGCATGCAGGATTATACCCATTTAATCTTTTTAAAATAACCTAAATTGTAAAACTTTTGATTCTTTCATTCTCATAAAAATACTTTTGATCGATGAAGGTCAGATTTCCGATTTTAATATGCTAGTATGATAAATTGTTCATTTTATATCCCCTTAGTTCTTGTACATGTGGGAAATAATAATATTATGCTGGGCTTGATTTTACAATTCAAAATACTTTTACAGCATTTGTTTATATTACTGTTTTCTTTAGGTGACATGTTTATGACCTAATTAACACCTTTGATGGTCTTTAATCTGTTGATCACTTTATCAAGAGTTAATTAGTTTTATCACTACAATTTACACGGGTCAATGTTTACTTGGCAATTTCCTTCAATCCAGACTATTCAAAACCTTCGTTTCTAAAGGCTTTAATTTTTCAATTATTTTTTATTAGAAAACTAAAATCCACGAATTTTAAAACCCACGAACATGTTAATATTGCTCAAACCACAAAAATTGATACCCACGAATTAAAGTACTTTCACAGTATGTTCACCAAATGCCTCAAAAACAATGCATGTTTACATGATCCCAGTTTTATTTTGTTTAATGAAGACGACATATGGCGTTTCTTTTTTAAGCAGAAACTATAGGAAAATACATCCCGAATAGTTCAGTCCCTCCACGTAATTGATCTCTCCTAATTGCAAGATTAATGAAATAGTCGTTTGTCAGCGGAATAAAACGACAAAACTATTCAAGTAATTACAATAAGGAGATGTGTTAATTAACCGTATGATTGCCAATGGGACAACTATCCACCAAAGTTCAAATAAAGTCGATGTAATTAAGCAAGTATAGGCAACTTACGGCCTTCAACAAAGAGAATTACTCATACCATATATAGTCGTCTATAAAAGGCTACATCATTACTTGAAATCCCAGGTACTAGTAATAAACGATTTCTGTTAATCCTTAAATGCTACTATCGGACCATTTTATTCTGACTTGATGGGATAGTGCTGCCAGATATAGATATATATTAATAAACATGCCAACTGAACTATAATTCTTGTCACAAAGCTTAAGAATGATCGCTACCTGATTTTTCGTTCTGTAAAAATATACAACCAAAAAGACCAAAATGTTCCCCTATCCCTCTCAACTGCTGCTTAACGCACAGTACTCTCGGTCCCCAACCGGTGTCACCCTATATAGCTAGCTCCTTATAGCCCAGCAACCCGACCAAATCTAATATTTCGTCGATTGGATCGTTTTTTAAACGAGTTGATTTACGATGTTAATCAATAGACTTGTTAATTTTTTGGAAATTTGCATTTCATATGAAATTCAAAATAATTTGCAATGAGTTGGTAACAATATTATTATTTCCCGCCAGTATGTCAAGCAATGACGTTAATGACAAACCATGTTGTATTCCGCCTGGCTCTTCTGCCGAGCAGTGAGCCCGGATCCAAGGCTACCTTTTTATTCTTCAAAATGACCAAAAACATACCCCCCGCCCGGGGGGTCGAACCCCAAATCATGTATACACTTAGGGTAAGCATATGCATATTGGAGAAATTGCTTCTGACATGCAAATGGCGAGATGGTGGAAAATCTTCTCTGACAAGTCAAAGGGGTAGAGTGTCACTTTAGCTTTTTTTTTATCTTTTACCATGATCATGTTTATCCAGGAATACTTTGTGGATATCAATACTGGCTTTAATACAATGGTAGAGTGAGCGCGCCGTCGATGTATTGACGGTGCACGAGAGCAGTTTCTGATCATGAACGGCTGTCAACGTTCGATGTGAGCACCACAATGTCTTCAAGGTGGTTCCACTCGATTATTAGTACTGTTTTAAAGGAAAATAAGTTAGACTGTTGTGGTTTTTTGCTCGTTGAGATCTTAAAACACTTTCTTAAATTCTTGACCTGTTTTTTCACAACATTTCCTGACTGGTAATTGTTAAATCCCTTGGCAGCAATTGTTCTTTTTGGACGAACTTTTTTTTTATTGTCTGGTTCTATAGCAGAAACCACCCCCTCAACCACCTTGTACAGAAATATTAGCTTCTGGCTTGAGCGTATTGTCTGTATGTCAAGTGTAGTTTCAGTTTTGTGAGCGTTTTTGAGACGCAACCATCTTCTCCGGATTTGTAGTTTACTGTAATAAATTTTGCAGGTTGTCGCTGTATTCTTTCAAGCTTGTTGATGTTCGTAGATGTGTAGGGATCCCATACTATTGACCATAACCCATTATTGACGTGACCAGTGAAATGTATGCGGTTTTCTTGCATTCCGACAATATCTCAAATTTCTTATCAGGATTCCTAGGCTAGTGTTGAGTTGTCCTTCTTGGCTACGTTGCAAATATGGTAGGCCATTTTAGGTCCCCAATTAGTTTTCTGGTTCCTTAAGATTTTATTACAAAATATTGCATATTCAATACAGTTTGGTATAAAGTATACATTAACTAAGCCACGGTGACACATTTAAAATAATTTTTCATCCAATTTGTTATGCAAAGCACAAATAATATATAAAACATTTGTTATCTTCATTACTCAAGAGCCAAATTTTAAATAAAGCTTGTTCGTATATTAAATAAATCATTAAATATTTTCATTATTTTCTGAAATTCTAATATTGAGCATATAATATTAAGAAATAATGAGTGTTCACCCATTTCTCCCATCATACATTCAGTCAAATATTTGCACCCGAAAACACTGATATAAGTGTGAATTTACCAGCTCCGTCTTATATTTTATGTAATTCGCTTAATCTTGACCCTGTCAAATATGAAGAAGAAACATCCGGCCAAGTGACAGTAATATAACTTAATAAGGAAGCCCTTTCCAGCGACACATCGGTGTATACCTTAATACCATGAGGAAGTGACACACCCTCCCAGGTTTGGTGACGAGTACAGTAAACATTATATATGTTTATTCGAGGCCACCTCTATATAAAACTGAGTCCCTGGTAGACATGCCATATAAAACAAACAATATATTGTATGTCTATTTGTTTTCTATTATATGTATGTGCTGTATATAATTGATTGAAATTAGTTAGGTATATATTCCATATGGAGGTGCTACTACTTACAGAAGAAGAAACCGAGCGCATCTGTCGTCATAATGATCGTTAGCATAATACAACGACAACATTTAACACTTTGACATTTCACACATCGACTTTCATGAATCGACAAGTTACAAGTTACAAAGAAAGCATCAATATACAAATTGACAATTTACCGATAGAGAATTTTAAAATCACACAGTTACAAGTTACAAATTGACAATATACGAATTAACAATTTGGAAATTACAAATATACAAGTTACAAACTGACAATTTACGCATTACGAATTATGAAACTACACAACTACAGGTTACGAATTGACAAGTTACGAATTAGGAATTATGACCCCGTTGGCTCTCTCATAGTTTACAACTAATTTGTTTATACATTTATTTTTATAATTGCGTTTTTCTAATGATAAGAAATATTTTGAATTTCTTTCATTGCCTCGCAGTGCTCGGCGTGTGATCGTATAATAGCCCCCCTTGTTTGATTATTTATTATTTGCTCTAAATCTTCTTTAACAGTGTCTAATTCAATCAAAAGATTATTTATATCCTTATCTAAATATGTACAAGAGAGAGTTTCCTGAATTTAGTCTGGTCGTTTATTTAAATTGGACTCTCTTTCCCGCAATTTCATGTTTTTATGTTTCGAATATTTGACGGTTGCGCCTCTTATTTCACTTTTTATGGTATCCCATTTAAACAATTTATTTTCTAAACTATGATATTTATTATCACATTTTGATAAAGTATTTTTTACTATATCCACGTAATTTTTATCTATCAGTAAACCCGAATTGAATTTCCAGAAACCGGGACCTCTCGTTCTAAAGTTTTCGCCGGACAGTGTCAATTTGATAAGATTATGATCAGTTTTTATAGACGGGACAATGGATGTTTTGGTAACACTACTAGACAAAAAATTCGATATCAGCCAAAAATCAAAGATACATTGTATAAGAGGGGTTCTTGGACGCTAAATATATAATCTAGAATCAACATTTGTTGTCCTCCAAATATCACATAACTCAAATTCTTCTATAAATTCTTCTAATTTACTCGTATATTTGGCAGGTGTGTTATATTTTGAACCACCCATTTTGTCTAAAGATGGATTAAGTATCGTATCAAAATTTCCACCCAAAATAAGATTTTGATCTAACCTTTCGTTTAATAAAATCTTGATTTTTTCAATATATTCAATTTGTTCATTTTGAAAATTTTCGGTAAGCGCATAAAAATTTACAAAAACAAAATCTGTGTTATCAATTTCAACAGTTAGAATGAGATACCTTCCGTTTTCATCTGCTGTTTTTTCCTTTAATATATAATCTGTTGAGCTGTTTAACAAAATAGCAACACCTCTAGAATTCGTTTCCCCGTGCGAAAAATAAATATCTCCACCCCATTTCTTTTTCCCTGTAGTTTCATAGGATTCAATACTGTGTGTTTCTTGTAAGAAAAGATGTCGCTTTGAAATTTTTTCAACCAAAGAAACATGGATTTGCGTTTAAAATCGTTTCCCAAGCCATTTACATTAAGAGAAGTTAAATTGATACAATAATTAGCCATTATCTAGTTTTGGCTTTACAGTCTTATTAATTTCATATGTAATACACTTAACGTAGTTGAACATTATATAACTAAGTAGAAAAAAAACCAGAAAAACATATCAAAATTACAATACAATACAAAAAGAGAGAATTCTCTCTGTTCGGTCCGCCTGACCTAAACCATATATTTAATATTGATGTTTCTAATATTCATTGTTCAGTCTCAATAAAACACATGTAACTTTCATTCATTAATGACAACAATTCACTATAGATTATTAATATTGAAACAGCCATTGTACTTTTTGTATTAGCTTATTTTCTAGATAATTAGATAATTATGAATTTTATGACAATTAAGTTGATATGAAAGTTGTTTTACATATAATGGTTCAAGAAAATACAATATATAACTTAAAACATATAAATATTGTAAAAACAAGACAAATTAACTCAAAACTTTATGATAACTTTTCCTGTACCTTTTTGTTTCTGTCCTGAATTCTCCAACTGGTAATACACATGGATATAATAGATAAAGTGATGTTGTATGATTGTAAATGAAAAGTATCTACCCAGGACGAAAGGACGACAATAACAGGCCCAGCATGACAAATTCTGAAATTTTCATAAGAGAAAACTAATGCCATTAGTTATGTTCTAATTTATCTAAAATCAGAAGATGTGGCAAGATTGCCAATGAGACAACTATACACCAGAGTTCAAATGACAAAACAATTAAGCAATGATAGGTCATTGTCTGGCCTTCAACAATAAAAACGCCCATGATGTATAGTCAGTTATAAAATGTCCAACATGAAAAATTTGAAACAGTTTAAAAATATGTTAAATGAGAAAACTAAAGGCCTTATCTTTAATTTTATTTAGGGAAAACACATGACAGCCATGAACCAACACACATCACTGAATTACAGGGGTTGTCTTTTAAAAAAAGAAATATCATAAAAATCCAAACATAATAAACGGTGGTTTTTATCATATCTTAAAAAAAGCAATTTTCTTCAAATGTTACGATCAAGGGTATCCATGGTAACACTTAATACCCCCTTCGCCTAGTGACAGCGGCATACACCTAAATTATACTTTCTTATTCTCTTAATATCCTAGCCTTTATATCCATTTTGCTGTAAATTATATCATTTAGGGAATTATTTTTATTCTTCGCATAGTCTCATATATACTCAATTATAAAGCATATGAGTAATTTGCCAAAAAGACGTCAAAACATATACATGTACCTTGATGCATATTCATTTCTATGCCACTGCCAAAGGCAACGGGGGCATTAAGTGTAACACTTGAAAGTTCTACCGTCCGTCCCATTTTCGTTTCCACAATCTAACTGAAGTTTTTCTCGTTCAAATTTTATAAAATTCATACACACTGCTAAGAACTACAACACACATACTGAGACCAAAGTTAGGCAGCGAGTCATTTATCGTTCTGGTGTTATGCCCATTTTTAATTTTGATAATTGCTTTGAGATTTGTTTTATAATTAATCATAATGTATCTCAGGTGCACTATTAAAAAAATAAAGAGATGTGGTATTATCTTGCATGAGACTATCTTCCACGCTGATCATTTACTAGCTAGTCAACAGATTGATGTAAAGTATAACTTAACTGAAAATTCATTAATTTCAAAAACATACAAAGAATTAGGGGTGACGCTAAATTCTTCAATAAACTAAACAGCCTTTTCTTCTTCTGTGTATCATGGTCGGTTGTTTTTTTAACAAGTATTGAAAACACATCATTTTATATAGTTCATGTAGATTAACCAGCAAATTAGATAAACAAGTTCCTGAAAAGCATTATATATTTTTATTGATTGGTGTTTAACGCCACTTACAGCACTATCATGACTATAATTGTGCTATTTCCTGGAGGTCTGTGTATATTGGTGGAAGAAGTTGGAGTGCCATAAGAGAACCACCAAACCTTTACTAGGGAAACTGGCGATTCTAGACAATTAAGATTGGAGTCTCTAATACCTGGTTTACCATGATAAATATACAGGTAGATCTATATATAGGTTTAAGTCGCACAAATGTGAAATGATTTGTGTGCACAAAAGCAACGACTGTCAATCTCAATATCCATGCAAATGTAATACACCTTTTTTTGCAGTTTTAGACATGTACCTTTCAGAAAGAGAAATTGTTAAGAAATATCATGAGCTATGACAAAATAAATGTTTGACCAATGGTATATTTTATCTTTTTTCCTACTATACTTCATCTTTGAATTCAGTTAAGCTGTATAGGAAAAACATATCTTTCAATTGGAAATTTTCAAACTGAAAGAGACACATGTGCTACTTTTGTTTAACTAAGTACCATGTTTTACCTCACAATAGACAACTTTCGAGTTTGTGTGCACTTCTAGTAAATTTCATATGTCTAAATGCTTCTGTTAATATGTCACAGTAGGAACCAATTGTGCGGGGCAGCTGTAATATAAATCCTTTCTAAGTAAAACAAACTATACTGGTGTATAAAGATAAAACTTTGACTTCTGATTGTACAAATAAAATGTCGAAACACCATTTCAAGCAAATGCTATACTTTTTCCACAGAAAAGAATGTTAAATTATATCCATTCGATCTACGACTATGACACTTATATATGTAGTCTAGGTCCAACAAGCAGCTCCCTTGTCATGCTTGTCAATAATGTTACCCTGCTGAGCTGTCCAGTAGGAGATCCAGGGGGAGAGTTTCCAGGGATTGGAACCCCCTTTTTTTGACGATCAATATTATACTTTTGAATTTGGGCACCCCCTTTTTATCCTGGGTTTGTACCCCCTCTTTACATAACTGGATCCGCCCCTGCTGTCCATGATTTTTTTTATGCTTAGGCTAAATTTTATACCATGATCAGCTGATAGTTTCAGATCATTATGTTTAAATGGAAATGTCCAAGAACAGGAATTTCAAGGAACAGCAACCCCCTTTTTTTATGAAAGTCGTCGATATAAACAGTTAATGATCATTCAAGCTTCACAAATCAAACAAAAACTCTTGCAAAGTAAGTGATGGATATGTATATCAAAAGAAACTGTCTAAATGTCTGCAAAATATATACTGCGTTACTTGAATCGGACACAGCAGACACATGGCTCGAAATCATAGCGTAAATATTTTCGAAAGCTATCGGGGTTTTTCACCATCCGAATCTTTACGTATGAAATACTCTTGAAATCGATTTACACAGCTGTATACATAGACAATAACTGTTTAGTGTCTTTAAATATCAGCTGTATTTGTACGAGGCTAGGAAACAAGGTGTATGCGAGCTTTTAGCGAGCTATTACACCTGTTTCGAGCCGAGTACAAATACAGCTGATATTTAAAGACACTAAACAGTTATTGTCTTTATCCTGCAATTAATTATGTTTATTATTTGTGTTTTAAAAGACAACAAAAAAAGCACATGTTTTGCATTTATTTTCGATTTGAAACCCTTGAGGCCCGTGTAGTAATACGATACAGTAATCACACATTCAGCTGAAGACGGGTTCGCAAAAAAGAATCTCGAATGGTCAACAATAATACATCGCTCAAGGTGAATAATTATCTACTTTAACATAACATTTAATTTCAACAGTAAAAACAAATAACAAAACATTGTCCAATTTGAAACAGGAGAGTACGAGTTGTCCTACGCTTCAGACTCGACATTCACTAAACATGCATGCTGAAATTGACACGGTTGTTTTTGTAACACAATCATACACATTCAAGTTTTGAAATCGATAGAAAAGACTGCTGTTCATGTGTGTATGTTGTAAGAAAATTGGTGTGATTCTTATTGCTCTAACGAAATGCTTGAAAACAAACAGAACGTATAAAAGTAATCGTCATTGGAATGCGATAGCAATACACATTCTGAGGTCACGCAGGTTCATACAATACTCAGTCCGACAGTGGGCGGAGCTTTGAAGCGATATCTGTATAGTATACAGATACAGCATAGCGATATCTGTAGGGCTGTATCTGTATAGTAGAACACCCAATTGCAGGATAAAAGGCTGTATAGTACTAGTAGTCATCAATATTTTATATTAGCGTAACCATTAAAGAATAATCATCAGCATTTTTTTTTTGTTATTGCAGAGACATATTTAGTATATACGTCTCTGGTTATTGCAAGGATTTGTATAATATTATCAGAGACATATATACTATGTCTATTGTATTACTATACAAAATCTTGGTTATTGCTATTTCTATACAAATATTTTAACAGTTATTATTCATGTTATTTTTTTTTTATCTATTTATGAAAGATAAACGCATGTTAACAAAAATGTCTAAAGTTCAGTTGCCGATTATGTCTCTTCATTATTTATTGTTATTCATTTTTTTTCGCGTTGTTTTTTTTTTTAATTTCGATTCCTCTGCTAATTAAAGGGAAGCAATCCTCATCTAATTTTAATACACTGAAAGGTACTGGACAACGATTCTATATATGAATTGACGTGTACTAAAATGTACTTAATAGTACTGGATTTAACGCTAGGCGTTTCTTTCTTTCTTAATGACCTGAACCAGTACTGACTGGTACTTTATCGATCACGATAGTTGGTGTACTGAACATGTACTGAACAACTGAAAAAAATCTTGACATTGTTCCTTCCCATAATTTCAGGCATTTAAGAGTTGTTCGGTTTAGAATGACCGTTTCAGTAGTAAAATCCGTTACAAGTGAAAATTCAAAACCTTAAAAAAATACTTTTACCCAGTATGCACATGTTTCAATGTTGTTTATTGAATGTATAAAAAGTAAAATAACAAATATACCAACTCCAAGGAAAACTCAAAAACGGAAAGTACCTTACAAATTAGCAAAATCTAAGGCTTAAACACATTAAATGAAAGGAAAACAACTATAATATTCCTGACTGGTACAGGCATTTTCTAATGTAAAAAACGATGAATTAAACCTAGTTGTATAGCTAGCTAAATCTCTTACTTGTATGACCTAGAGTATTAGCCAGTTTGCATTTGATTAAGTTTTTGGGACAAAAGTACTTGAAATGTTAATAATTATATTTTAATTTCAATTTCAAAGTAATTGATTACTTTTCAAAGTTAACATAATTGTTATTGTAATTTAATTGAAAAAATCTATATGTAAATGGAATGTAATTAATTACTTTGGCATTGAATTCATCCCAGCTCTGCTTTCTTGCTATATTGTCGTGGCAGGTTTTTATTTGTGGAGAAAGCCGTAAAAACGAATGAACCACCGACCTTCTACAAAAAACTTGTAATCCGGGTCATTTAAGAAATAGGAGTCAAAAGCACCTTTCACCACATGGTTTCGACCTTACTTACCCAGTGTTGACAGGCTAGTGATCATCCGTAGATGCACCACTTAGACCACCTGACAACCAAGGTTTCCGACAATACAAATTTTTGATTTGCTTAGTAAAATAGATATAAAACTGGTTGAATATATTTTGGCATATGCCGATTGATAAATATTGCGCAACAAGATAAAGAGGTAAGGTTGACAACAATATTATACGCAACAAATGTATGTGTGCTTTTCAATGCTAAACACGCAACGGTGATAAGCACAGAAAATGAGAAGACTTTTTGTCTATTGAAAGTGACGACAATGTAAATCATATGGGCATTTAATCAATCCCTGTGATATTGTTTGGTATAAAAATAGTACAATGTATAAAAATAAACATGTGTAGTTTTAATTATGATATATTCTATTGAACATCACTTTTAACATGTTAAAACAGTGGGGGGAAATGAACAGAAAAAAACATGTTTTGTTAAGGGTCCTAAAATATAGGCTTCATTCGTGAAAAGTAGGCCATCATAGTTATTTTTTCAATCGAGAACAATGACTTAGTTGTTATGCAAAGTCAAGAGGCAAATAGACTTTTAATATAAATATCTCTTATTCATAAGAACGGAACTATAACGAAATTTTACAATGTTTAGAATCATTTTGCTATAGACGGAGCCGAGCCTGATTATTTCATTATATCAGAATGTAGGACTTTATCCAGTTCTTTGCATCATTTTATTCTATATATCTATATATCTAGTCTTTAAGTATATTTCAGTATATGCTATAGAATCTGTCAAGCCCTTTCATTATTACCTCTTACTTTCATATGGCTTCAAATATTCTAGAAAATAGTTATTTGAAAGAAAGTATACTTTGTTAAGTATACAATTTATATGATAATTACAAAGCTGAATTTGAATTCTGAGCTTTTTTTGTTGACAAAATCATAATTAAGTGTCAAATGATGACATTGAAAGATACACCATTATTAAAATGCATAATAATCTATAATTTTGAATTTCTAATACAACATTGTGTTTCCTTAAATAAAGTTATAGAGAATCGATGTATGAACAACTGTTAGTTATAATCTGATATGATTGGGTTTTTTTTAGAAGATAATTTTCAAAATTGGTTTTTGTAACAAAATTTATAAAATAATTACGAAGCTTAAAATTGAGAATGGAAATGAGGAATGTGCCAAAGAGACAACAACCCGACCATAGAAAAAAACACAACAGCAGAAGGTCACCAACAGGTCTTCAATGTAGCGAGAAATTCCCGCACCCGGAGGCGTCCTTTAACTGGCCCCTAAACAAATATATACTAGTTCAGTGATAATGAACGCCATACTAATTTCCAAATTGTACACAAGAAACTAAAATTAAAATAATACAAGACTAACTAACTAGTTTGAATTTGAGCTCTTTTTGTAGACTAACTCATAATTAAGTGTCAAATGATTAATACGCCACCAGTATAATACATAATGATCTATAATTCTAAATTTCTAATATAGCATCGTGTTAACTTTTAACAAATTATACAGAATGGATGTATGAACTACTGATAATGGAAATCTGATATGATTGTTTTCTTTTGATAAGATAATTTTCGAAATAGTTTTTTGATACAAAATAAACTTTATTAAGCATATAAAATATATGTTTTCTCACAAATTATAAACAATCAACTAACATCGGAAAATTGGAGAGAGAAGATGAAATACAATTATTTTCTTGATACTTCATATTTGTTAAGTTTGTTTAAACATGTTAAAATAAAACAGATATAATACTATTATGAAGTTATACAAAAGGTTTGTTTTGGACCAAAATATGTTTTAAATCGGGAACTAACAGTCCACCTGCAGTGGTACTTATCCAGAGATGAAAACAACACCTCATAAATCCAGTGCATTCGAAACACTTTTCTACTTACCATTTAACTGATATTACTGATAAACTGCTTAACCTACCGTCATCAGAAGATGATTACCCTGTCGACACGCGGGGTCTGGCTCCTTTAAGATTTCATGTGATACCCTCAGATTTTGAATATTAGATCGATTTGTCTTCTTAATTGATCTATGAGAGGTTATTGAGCACAATTGACTTTTTTGTTTGTAATTTTGATAACGCATAAGATGTTGCTAATGTTCCTTTTCCCAACGTATTTATTGACCACAATTTATTGTAAAACTATACAAACACAGGTACAGGTATGGTATTGGGCACAATCTACTGTAAAACTGTACAAACACAGGTACAGGTGTGGTATTGGGCACAATTTACTGTAAAACTGTACACATACAGGTACAGGTGAGGTATTCATCATACAGATATATCAAATGACATGTTGATTTTATGGAAGTTGACTGTAACTCTTTCAAAAGAGTCCACTGGTTACTTTTTCCCTCACTGAATTCGGGAAACAATGGCTTTTCTCTTGTTCAGTCATGTCTTGCCTGTCTAATTTTTAGTGCATATTTCTGAATTTCTTTATGTTTGGAGATGACGACTATTTATCCGGAATGTCTGAATTTCTGACTCGATTTATAAACTTTCTAATTTGTTCCATCTTATTACTATCTATTTCAATCCGGATAAGTTTTGAAATAACACATCGTTTCATGACGTCACAATCCAGTTGACGCTCTCTTAGGCCCTGTTTAAACAATGAATTGTTCATAAACTTTTTAATTAAACAGCCTTAACACTTCAAACAAAGCATTTCTATTTTTTTTAAGTTGTGTTTCATAAAAATGGATCATGGCCTATCAAAATTTCAAAATTTTCAATTTATAAAAGTTACTTTCCTCAGCTACACATCTTTAACTTTTTTCTAATTTAAGCGTTCCTAAACCTGGAAAATCGTTTTGTACCCACCAAATGTATTCAATGTTAGTTTTAAGTGAACAGGAAAATGTAGTATAAGTAGCATTTCAATTTAAAAAAAAATAGAACATTGTTATAAAAACATATATCACATTCGATTTTTTTATATTTACAATTCGCAGATAAAATCTCCAGGTTAATCGTTGATACAGTTTTTAAATGAATGTACAAAAAATTATATTTTTGTACTTTTCCATTTTTGTAATTAGAATATGATTGGAATAAACGTGAGTAGTAAAACTATGTACCTCTAACGTATAATCTCCCTGTGCATAACATGGATACTTTGACAGATAGATCCTTAAATGTTTTGAAAATCCAACATGCGTCTACATGGAATACATGGATTAAGCATGATAATAACACAATATCGACTGCTGTATCCCAATTTTTTACTTGTTTACCTATTGTGTCTGTTTGTTTTGCTCACACTATGTTGTCAATATAATGGAATTTTAGGCGACTGCAATACAAGTTAGAGGTTTAGCTACCTATAAAACCAGGTTCAATCCCGCGTTGTCTACATAAGGAAATGCCTGTGCCAAGTCAGGAATATGCCAAATGTTTTCCATTCTGTCTTTTAGGTTTTAATTTTGCCATTTGATAAAAGACTTTCCTTTTAGAATTTTCTTTGGAGTTCGGTATTTTTGATATTTTACTTTATCATGTTTATAAATCATTTGATTTACATAAATTCAATACAAACTTAACCAAAGAAGATTACAAATTGAAATTTGACTTTGGTATATATTATGAAATTTATATCCAAAAATTCTTATCGGAAATAAGTATCAATTTTTGGGGTATATATCGTGATATTTATTAACTATTTGTAAGAATGGTTACCCAATATATATATATATATAGATTATTACATTGATACAAGTGGATTATCGGATTTATCCAATCGAGATAGTTAAATTATCAATTGATAATTTAACTATCGAGATTGGATAAATCCGATAATCCACGCGTTACTATGTAATAATTTGTTTCTCTAATGATTATAAAAAAAAACCAATTTGAAAAACAAAATTTTCCTTCAATGGCCTCACATTCCTGATTTCTACGTCATACATCAACGAAATTGATGCGCAAACACCTCATTTAGGCATTTTGGGGATAAATGAGTATTAGTATAAATTAAAGAACATCTTTTAAACATAGAACTTTAATAAGTTGAAACAAAAATTCATATATATAATAGTAGATAACGTTACAATCATATATCTAGCTAGAACTATTTTTTGCGTAGTTCTCGAGATTACAATTACGCATGTTGTAAATTTCAAAATCACATCGACACATGTTCAATGGCAGAATTCGACAAATTGAAACTGAGCTTTATTCCTGGGAACTGTCACTCTCTATAACGTAACGACGGCGTTTGGTTATTTGAGGCGACGGTGACAACGACGGTAAGTTTGACATATTAATGTTAAATGTCCCTCCAAATATTGGTCCTCCAAATAGACAACTTAGACCTGTTGCAGTTGGCGCGCTCGCTAAATTTCCAAAGGAAACTTGATTTTCTGAAACCGCTGTTTTCTGTACATTCTGCCCAACCGGGTAATTGTTAATTGTGACCGTTCTTGTAGTTTGCGACGATTGCATATTTTCACTTTTATCCGCCAAGATGGTCCTCGAAATTTCCTGATGTTTCTTTGAATTTAGCTTTGTATGGCGCGGAATCAGGGTCATAAATATCGATTTTAGTATATCCTAAAATAATTTCAGTATATACTAAATTACATTTTAGCATACCCTAAATTGATTTTAGGATATCCTAAAATGATTTTAGTATATGCTAAAATCATTTTAGGGTATCCTAAAGTCAATTCAGTATATACTAAAATGATTTTAGTATACACTAAAATCATTTTAGGATACCCTAAAATCAATTTAGCATATACTGAAATATTCAGCATATACAGAAATATTGGCGCGGAATCAAGGTCATAAATAACGATTTTAGTATACACTTAATTGATTTTAGTATATCCTTAATTCAATTTGCTAATAGTTTTGTTCACCAATGAAAAGATCGCTTTCTGGACGAGTTGGAAAGACAGTTACTGCGGACCTTGCTGAGATGTGGCAAATGTCCTCTCACTTGATTTCAAACCTTTAAATAGACTTATTCGGAAAGGATATAGTTACGATACTGTTGACAGGTCATTAAGGATTGCGATGATATTTTGGTATTAATATTGATTCACTCATATTGTCTTTGCATCGGAAATAAACACATGTATTCTATAAACAGTTATTGGCATAATACGGGTTATGTTCTTCTCATTTATTTTATGATGGTATGATACTAAACCCCTAACGGGAGGGATTTTACTTGATTTTCATATGGTGAAGACATAATCTTTCAATCAGTTTAATTGAGGTCTGCATCTGGCATGTCAGTCCTTTGTTAATTTATGTATCACATGTTGTCATTTTGCTTGGTTTCTTTTGTTGCCTATTCTGATATCTGACTCGGACTTCTTTTAAACTGAGTTTTACTGTGCGTATTCCCATGTGTTTCTTTATTCTACATTTGCTAGAGGTATATGGGGAGGGTTGAGATCTCACAAAACATGTTTAACCCCGACGCATTTTCAGTTACGCCTGTCTCAAGTCAGGAGCATCTGGCCTTTGTTAGTCTTGTATGTTTTTTTTAATTTTAGTTCATTTATATGTTTTGGAGTTTAGTGTGACATCCATTTTTACTGAACTAGAACACAATTTATTTAGAGGCTAGCTGATGACTACCTCCGGGAGTGGGATTTTCTCGCTGTGTTGAAGACCCATTGGTTGCCTTCGGCTGTTGTCTGCTCTTTGGTCGGGTTGTTGTCTCTTTGACATATTCCCCATTTCCATTCTCAATCTTATCTAATATCTCGTGGGGCGGATGCAGGATTTTCAAAGGCATATGGGTTTATTAGTAAGTTGGAAATCAATCAGACTTCGTTTTGATGGGACATGTCTTCAGAATGAATAAAGATGAACAATATGGGGAGGGGGGAGTTAAAGATTGAAAAGTTAAACGTTTTTTGTTTGTTTTGTTTACTAAATGCACAATAAATTTATGTACATCTCTTCTCGGTTAATCTTCCTCTTGGCAAATTCATTTAACGATTTAAAAGTACATCAAACGGAACTAAAACTGAAGAAGATGTGTGTTATACGTCAATAAGACAGCAATCAAACGACAAAAAAAAACACCTAATAAATATAGGAAGATGTGGTATGAGTGCCCATGAGACAACTCTTCATCCAAGTCATAATTATAAAAGTAAAGCATTATAGGTCAAGGTACGGTCTTCAATACTGAGCCTTGGCTCACACCGAACAGCAAGCTATAAAGGGCCCCCAAAAAAGTTACTAGTGTAAAACCATTCAAACGGGAAAACCAACGGTCTAATCTATATGACGCCCGACAAGCAAAAACGACCCTTATGGCAAAAATTATGAATTATCAAAATAGTAATGCCAACTTCATGTAAAAAAAATGAAAACGATAGGTGAAAATTTAGTTGAGAAATTTCAACAATTTTACACATGAAAATGTGTTCTAACGTAAAATTTAACATAACGTTGGAATCATACACTTTGACGTCAGTGTTTTGAACATTTTATCTAAAAGAGTGGAATATATTTTGTGAATAGGGCGTTTAATACTGGTATTAATTTACAGCCGATTCCATTGAGTGTGAAGGCAAAGGTAATATCTGTGGTTAGCTTGCTTGCTAGCTGAACCATGAAGTCATTATTAGGTCAGGTAAACTACCCTCCTTTTAAAGTAGACTCATCCGAAAGATAACCAATCTATCTGTCTGTAAGACTAAGCTACTTCGAAAGGAGGGTAGTATACCTTAGTTAACCAAAGATATTACCTTTCCCTACACACTCAATGGAATCGGCTGTAATTAATTTAATTGTTTCATAATTTTCATATCGGGGTCTTTTATAGCTGACGATACGGTATGTTTTGTCTCATTGTTGAAGGCCTATACATGCTTTACTTCATCGACTTCATTTTAACTTTTGTGAATGTTATCTCACAAGCAATCATCTTCTTATTTTCAAATTGGTAAGAATTTATTAATAAAAGCCACCAATTAACAGAAATAAAAGGGAAAATAGCGTACCAAGATTATTATCACAATGCATTCAGCCTCATTCAGACTATAACACTCAATAGTATGACCAAACATAGAAATGATTGCGTTTGGACCTTTTGTATCGGCACAATCTTTTAAATAATTAATTAATCTTCATCAACCAAATATTTTTATTGTTTCCGTTTTACTTCCATACATACACAAAGAACTTTAAACTTTCTACCCTAAAGCTAGGTTCACACTGCCGATCAGATCAACTCGATGAACCCGATTGTCCAAATTTCCACGACCAAGCTCAACCAAATTCTTGATCGGGCCTGTTTACGACTTCTACACGACCGCCATCCGACTGTACACGACCTTCACTCGACAATTCACGACCCCATCAGAACTCCATCCCTACAACAAAATGAATACTTATTCGATAATTCCGATCAATTCACGATCTTTTCACGATCTTTACTCGACTAGCTAGACCAAATCAACTTTTTCACGATCTAAGTCTGATCTCGACCAGACCAGATCGACCTGATCGTATATGGGTCGTAGGGATAATCGGGAATTGGTCGGGTATGCACAATTTTAGTATAAAAACGTCCGAAACGTTTATTCCCCGCCGCTTCGGAGTGGGTATTACGTGTTACCCTTGTCCGTCCGTACGTATGTGCGTACGTCCCAACAATATAAGTTTCCGTTCTCTCAATTTTATTTTGCCTCAACCAAATTTTATGAAATGCCATATACACAATGCTTATTACCATAAAACACAGTTCAAATGCGAATTAGGGTGAACGTTCTTGAGTAATGACCCTTTATAATGTTATATATGCTAGCTGGGATATTATCAGTGTCCAATGGACATATTTTCCATATATTTGGTTATATTCAGTAGAAGGTCCGAGTAAAATCATACATTTGAAATATCTATACAGAAATAAAGCAATAGGATTTGTGGGCAAGGTGGTAAGAGCTCAGAGAGACAGGTTGATAGCGGTAACGGAGCTTGGAGAGTGAAAAGAAGACGAACAAGAAGGTGTAGACAGCAACGGGCACCGAGAAATCTAGGTGAGGCAGTGGCTGACACGCCGATCACATGTGGGCAGTATGAGAGACTTGCACTAATTTAACAAAGAGGAACCCAATGCTTATAAAAACTTCCTCATAGTGGACACTGATATGTAATGGTAGTTGTATTGCTCTTTTTTGGAAATGACAGCACAAAATGAGATTTGTCACTGGATTAGTACTTATGTTATATAGCAATATACATAAACTTTACCATCCCCTTTTCCTTGCTTTCTTACAAATAAAGCATACTGTTTGTGTAATATATGAGCATAAGTATGTAATCAGTATTTTTCATAGGACATCGCTCCTCTATGCATATTTAATTTTATTGACAGTTTTTCATCTTAATCAGATGAATGTATGAAGATAGTGATAATAAAGCCTTTTTTTTAAAGAGTTATGTTCTTGCTTTCCATAACTCAAAATATTGTCCAAAATTACCCAAATTCAGATATTACCCTCCTTTCTTTCATTATAAATCATAGCTGTTATTTTATGAAAGAAAGGAAGATAATACCTAAATTTGAGTAATTTTAAACAATATTTTGAGTTATGAAAAGCAAGAACACGTTTAGATGATTGATTTAATGTTAAAGTTAGAAAGAAATGCATCGTTTGAACTAACAAAACGACAATTGACAAACAGTAGACGTATTAGCAGCGAGTGTATAGTTTGTCAAAGTTTATGTAAACTTTGCAAAAGTATGTTAGAAACAAATGATCAAAACGTGTGCACGCTGAACTGTTTGTATCGCTAGTGTAAGAACGAAATTCGCTGCAAATAAAAAAAAAATATTTGTATTTCGTCTCCTTTTTGTTTGAAATTACGTAAAAAAGGTCGAATGAAAAAAAAAATTGACAGGAATAATGTGACCTATAGTTGTTATTAATCATTTCTATGTCATTTGGTGTTCTGTGAAGAGCTGTCTCGTTGACAATTGTACTTCATCTTTATGCTAGTGCAAACATTTCTAGACAAACGAAAAATACGGACAGACAAAACAGAAAATAGCCCAAAAAACAGGTAAATATAATCTTGATCGATGTTTTTATAAACCAACTTCGAAAGATAACTTAGTCGTCAGCAGTCTGATAATGAATGCTATCAGAGGCGGATTTAGGGGGGGGGGGCCAGGGGGCCCGGCCCCCCGCTTTTTGGGAAAAAAATAGTTGCTTATATAGGGAATCACTGAAGCGTGACTGGAACGGGCCCCCTCTTAGGTCAGTCAGTGGGCCCCCACTTATGAAAACTTCTGGATCCGCAACTGGCTATTGCACAATAACTTTCATATTTGAAAAATCCGCCGGTTGCCAAAATTGCAGGATATTCTTCCCTTCCGGAACACCTGAGTTCATACCAGGTTTTTGTTGGGTTATATGTTTCTAAATTTTTAGTTTTCTATGTTATGTGGACTGCTGGTTGTCTTCTCGTCGGTTTTCGTTTTTTGCTATGGCTGTGTAGCTTTGTTTTCGACCTTTGAGTTTGATTGTTCCTTCGGTGTCTTTTGCCTCTCTTTGAAAATGTTACCTCTCCTTGCAAAAGTAAAGACACGTACTGTACATAGAGGGATTTTTGTACAGTTACATATGATGTTGCCAATATATTTTTGCGGAGGCAGAGTTATGAGAGTTAATTAGATCTGCACACACTTTTAGAGAATCGTGTAACAGTCATGTGTTCTCGTGTATGGGCGAAGAGTGGTCGAATGTGTCGCGAAGGGATCGAGTATTGGTCGAGTTGGTCTGGGATAAAATAAATATAGAAGTCGCAGTGATGTGGAAGCGATCGGACATTGGTAGAGTTAATCTGGAAATGATCGGACATTAGTCGAGCAAAGGTTGAAATGATCGAGTACTGATCGGTAAAATTTTTGTATTCCGACCAAACTCGATCTCTACACGATCCTTTCCCGATCAACTCGACCGCTACTCGACGAATTCTCGAGTGACTTGCTTCTCGGTCCTTACTCGATAGTTTTTGACATGTCAAAAACTCTCGGGTAGAAAGTCAGGTCAATAACGAGTAAGGTAGACTATCCCGAACATCATTGTCGATTGAGTCAGACCAGTCTCCCGATCAAGTAATTTGTCTTGATCGGGCTTGATCGAGTTGATCTGATCGGCAGTGTGAACCTAGCTTAAAGATTATACAATTGTGAAACTTGATCGGTATGATGCTGCAAACTTATAATTTTGATCAAATTCAAGTGTAAAGCGAACATTTAAAAAAATCTAAATTGATTATAATATCTAATTTTTTTTCGGGCGTTTTGACATTCATTGATTGTAAATTAAAGCTCTCGTTCTCTCCTGGCAGCTTCAATATGTGGTATGCAATTTTGGAAACTTTATTTTTTTTCTCTCTTATGTTTGAGCTTATTGTAACGAATTCTCGTAAATTTTTGTTACAACTACGACCTGGGACTATTATACTACATGTAGTATAAGAGTCCCAGCTACGACACACATCATAATGTATAGATGCAAATATTATGTACGGACATCAAACCGACCAGACATTTGTCCATTCTGTTAAGTGGACACATAAAGTTTATAAAGGCTCCGTGTTGAAGATCGTACTTTGATCTATAAGGTTTCATTTTTAGCTCACCTGGCCCGAAGGGCCAAGTGAAATTTTCTCATCAATTGGCGTCCGGCGTCCGTCGTCCGTCGTCCTGCGTTCGTCGTCGTTAACTTTTACAAAAATCTTCTCCTCTGAAACTGCTGGGCCAAATTTAACCAAACATGGCCAAAATCATTATTAGGGTATCTAGTTTAAAAGTTGTGTCCGGTGACCCGCCCAACCAACCAAGATGGCCGCCATGGCTAAAATAGAACAGAGGGGTAAAATGCAGTTTTTGGCTTATAACTCGAAAACCAAAGCATTTAGAGCAAATCTGACATGGGGTAAAATTGTTTATCAGGTCAAGATCTATCTGCCCTGAAATTTTGAGATGAATCGGACAACCCGTTGATAGGTTGCTGCCCCTGAATTGGTAATTTTAAGGAAATGTTGCTGTTTTTGGTTATTATCTTGAATATTATTATAGATAGAGATAAACTGTAAACAGCAAAAATGTTCAGCAAAGTAAGATCTACAAATAAGACAACAGGATCAAAATGGTTTATTGACCCCTTTAGGAGATATTGCCCTTTATAGTCAATTTTTTACCATTTTTCCTAAATCTTGGTTATCTTTTACAAAAATCTTCTCCTCTGAAACTGCTGGACCAAATTAAACCAAACTTGGCCACAATCATCATTCGGGTATCTAGTTTAAAAATTGTGTCCGGTGACCCGGCCAACTAACCAAGATGGCCGCCATGGCTAAAAATAGAACATAGGGGTAAAATGCAGTTTTTGGCTTATCACTCAAAAACCAAAGCATTTAGAGCAAATCTGACATGGTAAAATTGTTTATCAGGTCAAGATCTATCTGCAACAACAAAAGAGAGTTTTGAACGACCTCAGCTGGCTATACAACCCTTGCACAATCAACTGAATTTTGCAGAAATCATTAATAGGATAGATTGCCCTTATATGATAATTTTTTATTACCTTTTTTTTTTTTTTTTTGGCATAAAGGGGGGGGGGGGTGTTCCGCAACAACAAAACAACTTCACAACTTTCTCATTACTTTGCAGTTCTCGTTAGATAAATTTTACAAAAATTCTCCCCTGAAACAACTGTCAAATTTAAACAAAGTTGGTTTAAATCACCACTAGGATATCCAGGGACCACTGTGTATGATGACCCTGCCTGCCCACAAGGCTGAAATAAAACATAGGTTTCAAATGCACTTTTTAGTAACATAGGTTTCAAATGCACTTTTTAGTATTATATCTCTGAAACTTAACGACAGTACAACAGTTGCATTTATCATGCATCAATTGTAAATAAAAATATCAGGTGAGCGACACAGGGTCCTTGGACCCTCTAGTTTAAATTGTGACTTGGGTGGAGAGTTGTTTCATTGTCACTCATACCACATCTTCTTATATATATACATCCAGTTCCATTTGTCTGAAATGCTGGTGCATATGTGTCCAAACCTGACTGTTTTCATTAACAAGAAGATAACACAATCTGAGGTCCAGAGTCATGTCTGTTAGGAGGGATTGTTTGTGGTAGTAAACCATGCAGACTAGCATATTTTTTTAAATACTGTACCATATTTGAAATCCCCTCAAATGAAAAGGTGTTATTCGGAGGTCTATTAGATTTTTTATATTTTCTTGGTACTTTTATTACTGTTGATGTGTTTAATCAAATATTTTAAACAGGACTCTCCAATACTATAGGTCGGTGTATTACGTTTGCGCGCATTACCATTACATTTGCGCCATTTTTTACCCTATAGGTAACAGAAATACATCTCGACAAACTTATTTGTCGTCAAAAGTATATGTAAAATTTTGTTCGCTTTCGCTCTCCGTATCTGGAACGGATTTATCTACGCCTTTTTAATTTAATTTACCCAATAAATACATATCTTTGCCTTCTTTGGATAGTTCACGCTTAGAGAGTATGTGCCTTATTATTTCATCCTGTTCAAATTGGTTGATACGTAAAAAACCACGACAATCTCTAGTTATGTTGGCCACATTCAAACGATAGTCATTTATACATTATTATCTTCAATATAAAGTATGACATTTTAAAGATTAAAAAAAATTATAAAGAACAACAAGATTATTTAATGTGATCTAATTGTATGTTTTTTTCAGCTTGTGCTGCCTCAATTAGTCCTTGCCACATATTTAAAGATCATTGTATTATATCCAGCATTATCTTTCTTGAAAATTAACGCAACATTGCAAAATTGCATTTGTTTCTGTTTCTGATTTTACATGGCGTTAAAAAATACCATTGAACGTGTTTAATCGGATTGTTAACCTGGTCTATCCGTGATTTTAGAGATTTACACGACGGCTGATACAATCAGTAACTTCTGATCATTAATTTACAAACATCAATTTAAAAAATTGTCTGCTCGTCGCTGTATAACCTTTTCGTACTGGAGTTGCATATTTATTTCAACAAAGTTAACAACTTTATTTATAAAGTCAAACAATATCCCGCATCTCATTGAAAATGAATACAAAAAGAAATTGAACTGTGACCGCTAAAATAGTATACATATATTTGACAACATTGTAACAGTGATTAACCAGCTTAAACAATCTCGTGTATACATGCATCCAAAATTGTTAATCATTTTTCGTAAAGCGTATCAAAATAAAAGACGAAAACTTTCAGACAGACTTTCTTCTCTGTCGTACTTGATTTCTTTTAAGCAAATGCTCTCTTGTGATTAACCATGTAAGATTTTCTGCATTTGGCAAGCATTATATTGCACCAAATATATACATTATTTTCTTGGGTTCTTCATGCAATAACTTGCCGTACCAGAAGTATAAAAGAAATCTAGCTGCGGAAAATAACTTTTAGCGATTTCTAGAATTTTTTTTTATTTTATACAACATTGTTATTGTTTATATATAGTGAAGAAGGTTAATACATGTATAGTATTGCATCATTACATATCGTGGTATTATGTCATAATGAGACTTAGTGATGTGTAGGGATTTTTTTTCCAGATTTCAGAGACCTTTAGAACCAACATAACGATTTACACGTAGTTTAGACACCTGTCTATTGTTGAACACTATATGTTGCTCTCTAGATATGCTTATGTGGTTCATAAGTGTTTCTCGATTTTTATATAGATTAGACCGTTGGTTTTCCTGTTTGAATGGTTTTACACTAGTAACTTTTTTGGGGGCCCTTCATAGCTTGCTGTTCAGTGTGAGACAAGGCTCTGTGTTGAAGACCGTGCCTTGACCTATAATGATTTACTTTTATAATTATGACTTGGATGGAGAATTGTCTCATGGGCACTCATACCACATCTTCCGATATCTATTAGGTGTTTTTTTGTCGTTTGATTGCTGTCTGATTGACGTATAACACACATCTCCTACAGTTTTAATTCCGTTTGATGTACTTTTAAATCGTTAAATGAATTTGCCAAGAGGAAGATTAACCGAGAAGAAATGTACATAAATTTATTGTGCATTTAGTAAACAAAACAAACAAAAAACGTTTAACTTTTCAATCTTTAACTCCCCCCTCCCCATATTGTTCATCTTTATTCATTATGAAAACATGTCTCATTTAAACGAAGTCTGATTGATTTCCAACTTACTAATAAACCCATATGCCTTTGAAAATCCTGCATCCGTCCCACGAGATATTAGATAAGATTGAAAATGGAAATGGGGAATATGTCAAAGAGACAACAACCCGACCAAATAGCAGACAACAGCCGAAGGCAATCAATGCGTCTTCAACGCAGCGAGAAAATCCCGCACCGGAGGTAGTTCTCAGCTAGCCCCTAAATAAAATTGTGTTCTAGTTCAGTAAAAATGGATGTCACACTAAACTCAAAAACATATCAATGAACTAAAATAAAAAAAACATATACAAGACTAACAAAGGCCAGATGCTCCTGACTTGAGACAGGCGTAACTGAAAATGCGTCGGGGTTAAACATGTTTTGTGAGATCTCAACCCTCCCCATATACCTCTAGCAAATGTAGAATAAAGAAACACATGGGAATACTCACAGTAAAACTCAGTTTAAAAGAAGTCCGAGTCAGATATCAGAATAGGCAACAAAAGAAACCAAGCAAAATGACAACATGTGATACATAAATTAACAAAGGACTGACATGCCAGCTGCAGACCTCAATTAAACTGATTGAAAGATTATGTCTACATCATATGAAAATCAAATAAAATCCCTCCCGCTAGGGGTTTAGAATCATACCCTCATAAAATAAATGAGAAGAACATAACCCGTATCATGCCAACAACTGTTTATAGAATAATTGTGTTTATTTCCGATGCAAAGACAATATGAGTGAATCAATAGTATCGTAACTATATCCTTTCCTAATAAGTCTATTTAAAGGTTTGAAATCAAGTGAGAGGACATTTGCCACATCTCAGCAAGGTCCGCAGTGACTGTCTTTCCAACTCGTCCAGAAAGCGATCTTTTCATTGGTGAACAAAACTATTAGCAAATTGAATTAAGGATATACTAAAATCAATTAAGTGTATACTAAAATCGTTTTTTATGACCTTGATTCCGCGCCAGTATTTCTGTATATGCTGAATATTTCAGTATATGCTAAATTGATTTTAGGGTATCCTAAAATGATTTTAGTATATACTAAAATCATTTTAGTATATACTGAATTGACTTTAGGATACCCTAAAATGATTTTAGCATATACTAAAATCATTTTAGGATACCCTAAAATCAATTTAGGGTATGCTAAAATGTAATTTAGTATATACTGAAATCATTTTAGGATATACTAAAATCGACATTTATGACCCTGATTCCGCGCCATAGCTTTGAATAGGTGGAAATACTCTGGATATTTTTGTGTCCAGATATCTGAAAGTAATGAAAAGATAATCATTAAAGGACAAATATTGAAGGTTCTGTACTTGAAAAGGTTTGATTTGTGTTCTTGTCAAATAAAAATCATTCAGAAAGTCCCCCCCCCCCCCCCACACAAAGTTATAGGGCACATTCCAAATCTACATCATCAGAGACATGTAAATATTATAGTTTATGAATTATATTGTATAAAATGTCTCTGATATCATAAAGGAAACTAGAAGCATGTAGGTGAGTGTGTTTTATTGTTCGTTATTTGTCATATCTTTTTTTTTGGTAAATACACCTTATCGCTATTAGTCTACTCAGCCGGCCGACCTGGCCGCTTTACCTTTTGACGCATACAACAATTGCTTTTCCATTGTGACGTCAGATATGTAACGATTATCAGGTTATCTGCATGCGGATATCCTAAAATATCAGCTGCGAGACATAATATGAAGCTTTTTGTCGAGCGAGTGTAGCGAACGAGATTAAAAAGCCTTCATATAATGTCAAGCAGCTGATATTTGACAATAGCAATGTGCAGATAATCTGATAATCAATTTATCGGTCTATATTTGCGTGTTTCGGAAGTGTTTTTTTTGTTTCAAAAGCACACAAAAGATGACTTTATAAGTTCGGGTCAAAGTTATCAACGTCGGTTCAAATATTATGACGTCGCTGATATGTCCGGGTCAAAGTTATTAAAGCCAGGTCAACGTATTTGATGTCATAAGGACATGATACGGAATAATATTAAGAGCTGAACAGAGCAATATAGACAGTGGGACGACCGATAATTTGTTTTATGACGTCAAAATTTTACGGAAACCTGTGTGATATACAGTAATGACAGACAAATAGCGATAAGGTGTATTGTTTTTAATATAAATAAGGCCACAATTTTTCAATTGAATCTTTGCATATTTTTTATGTCTGGACCATTTTTTAAATAATGGTAGGCTGTATGGTTTTGATTCTTCTCATCATTGGAGGCTGTACGATTGACTATATATAGATTCTTACATTGATACCAGTGAATTATTGGATTTATCCAATTGAGATAGTTAAATTATTGAATTTTAAGGTCGAAGTCTTGGATTGCTTTCTCGTTGATATCATACCACATCCCTTTATATTTTTTTATCCTGCTAACAGCCTATTATTGTACAAGTAATGGGTACACAGATAAATATTTGCAATATTTACAACAGGTACAAATAAAGTTCTGTTTGTGTTGCCAGCTTTCAAAAGGACCATGTTGATCAAGCAGTAATATGGATATTTTTTGTGGGCAACAGTGTATTTTGGGGTTCTCAAGGCCCCGTTTCGTTTCAATTTTTTTTTCCAGAGGCGATGAATTGGATTCAATCAATTAAGGCTCAAGTACTTGTCAATTAACATTAAGGATAAAAACCATATCTGCACATGTATTTATGCTTTGCTGCAAAACGATGGAAAAGTTTAACCGTCCTTGCCTTTTTGTCTGTTTTTAAAATGGTATAAATAAATTTTATATTTACCAACAATGTACATGATGTACATTTGTATTGTATATATTTCATGTATTTATGTTACTGAATTTTATTGTATATTGATGTGTAGAAATATTAACTAACTTCAATTTATTTTTAATGAATATTAAAGAAATATTTCTTAGATAATAAAAGAAAAAAAAGGGTGTTCCTGTCTGGTATGTCATATTGTGCTGCGCGTTTTATTTACATGCCAGTACATATGATGTGCTGTTTTGGAGCACTTGCTTTCATCAGAATTTTAACAAGCTCTACATTGTACATCAGAGAATTTGCAGTTGTACATTTTATACATGTATTATATCATATCATAGACATATATATTAAGTATTAACCTGTTTAATGTGATTATGCTCAAATCCTGCGTCGTCAAGTTTTTGTAGCATAAATCTTCTTGCAGAATGGTTTGTAAGGCGTCTATTGCCTGAATCATTTTCACTTTCATCATTGTCATCATCTTCTTTACTTTGAATTATCCCTATTATACATGTATGAACAAAAACAATTAAAAATTTGAAACAAATACATGTTCTATACATGTACAAAATGTACATGTACTTAAACAAATTGTTTTATTCATTACCTTAACCTTTTTGTTGATATTTTTAACTGATTGTTTTTGAAATTAAAAAGTTAACAGACTTTATATGATATCCTGCTTCTGTTTAGCTGAGAACAATTTTTTTGCTTTTTAAAATGTGATAACTGTTTTATTAATAGATAACAGTACTTTAGTCATGTTAATTTATTTAAATTTTATTTAACAGTCTGATACATGTACATGTAATGAATAAAATGAATATCTAAAGTCTAAAGTGTGCAGATATATGCAAGATATGTAGATTATTTGTCAATATGGTGTGTGAACTTATTTTTTTATTGGTGAAAATTCAATACATGTATTATAAAGTTTATTTTTTTATGTATCTATTGTGACGTCATAAAAAGAGAAAACCATATATAGAAAGTACACTTATTTTTACAGAATGTAAAAGAAATATAGATTTTATCTGTGTGTTATGTCACAAAATATCATTTCATAAACAGATTCCACCAGATAATGTTGTTAATATATGTTAATAAATACATGTTTGATAATTCTTCACTCTCGACAGTTAAATTTTAAATATTTAAAACACTCTACAAGCCTCATGTTTTAAATTTTAAAATTTTACTGTCTTGAGTGAATAAATATTTTATCGAACTCAATGTAGTGGTAGATTCAATATATAATTTGTATGTAAAGTAGGTAAATTCAGTATAATACATGTACATGCAATATAAATATAAAATGACCAGTTTTATACATGAATGCAAAGAAATTTACCTGCAGCAATTGCCATCTTTTTCATAAATTTTCCTAATTTGTTGATGCCTATGGGTTGGCTCTTGTACCAAAGGCCAGTTTTCTCTCGATTTATATTTTCTTGAATATAAAAGGGATCACTTGGATTTGAATACTTGAGTGGGCGTTTTGATTTATACAGTTTATATGCATGTACAGGACATTTTAACTTGTTTTCTAGATTTGCCCATGCCATTTGCGGGATGTCTCTCTGGTCTCTTAGACTTTTGCCTGTTCTGGTCTTTGTGTTTCTTTCGTTCATTTGGAGATATTCTAGTCCGGACGAAGTGTCCCTAACAATTTTGACATCACCCCATGTCATTTGGTGGTGTTCTGTGACTCCCCTTAGACCAAAATATATAGTGTTAAAAAACCATACGGTGTGTAGAAGTGTTGTAGGATTGTCATCTCCAATTTCTCCCGACTGAAATAGCTTCTTGATATCCTAATCACAAAGTGTCTCTGCCTTTTTATGACCGTTTCCTTTTCCCAATTTTTTAAGTTCCACTTGTTTTGCTGTCAGGACATCTTTGACTTTGGAAAACTCTGCACTTTTACTAATTTGGTAGCCATAGTTATGGTGTCTTAAATATCTATCAAAACTGCAGAGCATACCTTTAAGGGATGCTGGTTCATATTGGTTTCCATCATCTTTTCGTACGGATATGAGGAATTGACATAAAATTTGGTTTAATTCATGGGGTGGGATTGAATATATTTCTCTTGTTTCCAATTTTGTAATCAAGAATTGCTGTAATGATTGTATGTCACTTTGTGTTTTTCTAGCGGTATTCTTATTTTCCTGGTCTAGTACAAATGTGTCAATACAGTCTTCAGGAATGGTCACAAACTGTCTTTTTTTGGTTTTGGAAGACAGTTTAGGGAGGGTCAAATCTTTGTTAGATTCATGTATAGGTTCAGCTAAATACATAAAATCACTATCACTGAACTCATCAATGTGGCAAGGGTCTTTTGCTGGAGCTAGAGATGACATTTTCTGTTTAGTGTTAGTTTTTGTTACAATTATTTCTGGTTCAATGTTTTGAACACCGTCTTCTATAATATCAAAACGATATCTGGCCTCTGTGACAACTTTCCCAGAATCAAGTTTAATTTCCCAAAGTGGGAAATCAAAATTTATAGTTTTTCTTAAAATTATCCCTTTAATCCCGCCTACAAGCTTTACTCTAGCCCCGATATGCGGGTCATTGTTGATCTCTGAAGCCATATTTGTTTTTATTGTTGAAGCAGACGATTTCGCGAGTTTGTTTATATGTTGCTATGTTGTTATTGATAAATTCCGAGAAATCCGAACGGAAAAGTAGTCCCGGCGGGTTGTGACCTTTAGCTTAACCAATCATCTGCTGAGATCACCGGCAACCACACGTTGATTAAATTTTTTTATACAACGGGTGCAGAAAGGTATAAATTCTCGAAGAATTAGAGAAATATATATATATATATACCTTTTGATATCATATTGTTTATTTCTTTTTTAATTTGATTTTTTTTAATACAAAACTGATAATCACATCTACAATTTTGTAAACAATAAAATGACACAAATAATTAGCTATGAATAAAAGGAGACGACGCATGGTATATGTCAATAAACACCGACAAACGTCATTCACATTAATACTAAAGTTATACTCCACAAAGAAACAAAATGTGTATAGCATTAATATCTGCAATTAATAAAATATATCTAAGATCTATTATATTTATCTGTTAAACTGGCATAAATAACATACATTCATCAATATGGTGAACGAAAAAATATATTTTTCCTCGCGACGGAAAAGTGTGTCTTAATAATTTACAAGTCTGAAAAAGGGTATTATGTGATAAATGAGTTACTTTTTGAGTTCAAGAGAGACAAATATCCAATAATCTATCATTATCCATGTCACGTGATAACGTATTACCAAATAGAGTATTTGTTAATCATATCTTGCATCATTTGTCTGACAAGGTAAAACCTCTTGAAGAAGAAAATATTTATACGTTGTTTCACATTGTTACTTTTCCATAACGACCTTTATCCATTATAAACTCAGCTGAAGGCTTACCCTTGGCACTCAGTGTTTTTTTGTGAATTCTAACAATTGATTTTTAAGAAAATTTTCACTTTTATGAATTTATCTTGGAGTTTTGTATTTTTTGTTTTACTGTTACCCCCCCCCCCCCCCCCCCTAGAAAGTTCAAGCACTTAAATGAATAAGTGTAATATATTTCGCAGCAATAGACGTGTCTACTAGATCAGTTTTTCAAAAGGCAATCTCAGATTAAAGATATGCACTGTATGTGTGTGTCATCAAATGATAGTCTTTGAATTAATCCTTGTTCATATTTTGCGATGTTAAGAGTCTTATGTTGTTAAACATCGCTTCTGGCGTACCAAATTATAACATTTGATGAATTCTGTTTTCAATTCATGGAACCAGTTCTTTTGAAATCAGAACTGTCTGTTTTAATGTTTTGTTCAATATCGAATACTGGTTGCTTACATTTATACAAATAAAACATATTGAATGTCAGAACAATTACATGTAGTAATGCAAATATAGACAATATACTATTTTGTTTATTTGTATTATAGTTTCTTTTCAACAATTTGTTTAAACTTCAAAAGTGACATTAGTTGGAGCAAATTTACTGACATTGTTTTTAATATAAACAAAAAGAGACATGGGGTATTTTACAATCATAAACAAACAAATAATCCACGTAATAAGCACAAGACATTGGGAAATCATCATACAACTAAGAGAACTTAATGTGCATTTCTCAGTCCATTTCTTTACTAGTACTAATTAAACGTGAGAGAATCTTTATGAATAGTTATATGTTCAGCAGGAGTATATACTAGGGAAAATCAAATATTTCAATGTTTAAAACGAAACTGAAAATTGCGACAATAAAAAAAATCATTGCATAAGTTCTAAAGATTTACTAAACCAATCAAATGATGGATTAAACTTAGATTTCCAAAATGGTACACCCATCTGCTTTATTATTGGCATCCGCTGTGTTACCAAGTTGAATTAAAATTCGTTGGTGTCACACGAGGGATAGGTAAAGGGACAAAATATACATTTTCCTGGTCATCTTCGACAAAGTTTGTGGATGACTGTCAACCAAATGATGATGGCATCGATAAAACTTTCGAAGGAATACATTCAACACTGCCATCTAAAACCCTCGTTTCGTGGATTCATTAGGAGCAACTCTTTACAAGCAATTATGAAAGAAGACCTGGGAAATTGTACCAATAATTGCCTTCACAAAAATATCGAACTCTAACATGTCTAAGGTACATTTAAAAAAAAAGAAAGTCCATAAATAAAAGCAACATTAGTATACCGCCGTTCGAACGTCATAATTTGATTTCGAGAATACAATCCACAAAACTAACAAAACCCAAACACTCGACTCGGTTATAACAATATCGCACAATGACAAAGACATATACTGATGTGTTGTCACATATATCTGAATTTTAGCGATTCTAGAACAAAAATGTAGATAAAAAAAGAAAATGTGGTATGATTGCCAATGAAACAACACTTCACAAGAGATTAAATGACACCGGAATTAACAACTACAGGTCATCGTACGGCCTTCAACAATAAGCAAAGCCCATACTGCATAGTCAACTATAAAAATGCTTCGAAATGACGAATGTAAAACAATTCAAACGAGAAAGCTAACGGCCTAATTTATGTACAAAAAATAAACGAAAAACAAATATGTAGCACATCAACAAACGACAACCACTGTAATACAGGCTCCGGACTTCGGTCAGACAGATACATACAGAATTCGACGGGGTTAAACATGTAAGCGGGATCCAAACCCTTCCCTTAACATGGGACAATGGTATACAAGTTCAACATAAGAACTATAAAAATCAGTTGAAAAAGGATTAACTCATCAGATGGATATAAATAGAAATACTACACAGAGTGGACGTGACCGGGTACTTGTATACCCCAACAACAAAAAGAAACTAAGTACTGATCTGAGATTACTTGCAGTTATACTGACAGCTAGTTCAAAGCCTCTAACAACTATTAAAAAAATCATGCATCTAACACTAAATTATCAATCACAACACATCCAACATCCAATGGATTTAGTGTAAAGACGTCATAAACCATCAGAGATAAAACATGACTTTGTGCAATGTCTAGATATAGGTATCGACAGAATGTAGATCCATAAATGTGGATATGTATATGACAATAATATTTAGTTTGTTTTTAATTTACTGATAACAAAATCAATATTAATACCAATAATTTGTTCAGTAATTTCTGAGAAAAGTGCGACCAAACGAATGTTGGAAAAAAAAAAGACAGATTGATGGATTATCTACTAGGTAATTGCAGCATAGTCTCTATTCCTATAGCACAGGTATAATTTTCTAATATAATGTTGAAAGATAGATGGAGTAATACAACAACACAATAAGTAATAAATTCTCTTTTTATTTATATAATTTTGATATCATATCAATTCATTATCAACATTTTCTATTAGTTCTTTATATACAAAATAAAATCAAAGACAAGTGAGAAAAAAGGTACCATGCGAGGAAAATGAGTTGCAATTTGAATTTAGAAACATATATCACGTGATAACGAATTGCCCATTACGATTAATGTTTACCGTACCTTCCATCCATCGTCTGTCCAGGTTAGAACTCTTGTAAACATAATAAATGTCTAATATATTTTATTTCACATTGTGACTTTTCTATCGACGTTTATCCATTCAAATTTCAACTGAAGTTTAACCCTTGACACTTAACTGGTATTTGATTAATTCTTACTCTTTATTTTGTTAGTTTTTACGGAACTTTCATCCATACCGATGTTCATCTATTCAAATTTCAGCTGAAGTTTAACCCTTTACTGGTATTTGATTAATTCTAACGCTTAATTTTGTCAGTTTGTAAGGAACTTTCACTTCTTTGAAATTACCTGGAATGTCGATATTCTTGATAAACTTTTACACCCCAATTGTTTAAAGTATTCACATGTTTATATTGGTTTACCTTGCTTCAATGTGTGTGTATTATATCCTGTGTATCAAAAGGCAATCTCATAGTAAAGACCTATAGTATATGTGTATATCAGCAAATATTTGTCCTTGAAGTAATTCGTTTTTATATTGTTTTTGTTATTATGAGTCTTATGTTGATGAAAAGCGTGTCTGGCGTACCAAATTAAAAGCTTTGAGGAGTGTTGTTTTCAATTCTTGGAACCAGTTGGTTCGAATTCAAAACTTTCTGCAAATTTGAGTACGCAAGGAAGTAATTGTACACGGTCCTTTTGATGATAAAATATTACTTTCCTATGTTTTTAAAATATTTATTCACATTAAGACAATTTTTATTTTAAACAAAAGATACTCAATAACGAAACCCAATCATGATAATTATTTAGTAAATTGTGATTGAACTTCGAGCTGTTTGTTAAGACAAACAATAAAATTGCTAGACACTACTTTAAAAGACATGAAAAAAGGTGAACGATTGATTCTATGGGCAATGGAACTCATTAATTTGATAAAACATTAACTAAAAACATCTTATCATGTGCTCCAAAAGGAAAAGCAGATCAGTATATACACATTGATATTGATAATAAATAAATATTTTTTTATTTTAGTGTCACATATTAATTGACAAAATATTTTCAATATTCAATAAAACAATCAATACTCAGTCATAAATTTGACTAATGCATGTAATGAGACACTTAACACATGCTATGTACATATTACTATAGTTTCACAGTTGGTTTCATATGATTATGTATAAAAATAAAATAATTAAAACATGTTTATGCATATATATTCTGAGTAAAAAATAAATTAAAAAGGAATGTTGTTTAAAAAGAATAACCTGAAATAATTAACAAAGAATGAAATATATCAGTTTTATGTAATTTTATCCTAAAATTAACAATTTGCAAAACTAATTATCTTACCTTAAATTTATCATCATGACTTTAAAATGGACTCTTACTACTAGCATGTTATTAGTAATAATCAAGAACATAATATTTTTCTCATTAAACACATGTCTAAACATTTGCTAAGACATTTTTGAATATCGCATCATTTTATTTTTTCAATTTTTTAAATTCAGTATTTTCATGATTTTTTTTTAAATTTATTATCGTTATGAATTTCTCGTTAAAATTAAAATTAGGAATATTCTGTATAAAAGTCAACAATTTAAATCACCCCCTAAATAGGTCTTCATTGGTGTATTACATATTCAATACAATTGTTTAATAATGTAAAAATACTTCCTTATATGTAAAGTTTTATTTTTCAGGTATGACTGTGTTTTAACTAGTATAATATTCATCATGGATATTTAGAATTTGTTAAAAATTATGAACATCTAGCAACAGACCACTTTCGAATTTTGTCCTTTAAATATATGCGCCATTTTGACGTCATTTACCAGTTACAGTGTCATGTTTGTATATCTGCACTATTAGAAATTACCAAGAATCTTCGTGGTTGTCATTATGCAGGTTAAACCAGAAATAATATTTGTTCAGTGGGTGAGTGATCACAATTCTTTAATGAATCAGTCCTGATTATCAATTATTAGAATTTTACTTGTCAAAATATTCTTGCAGTAAAGCATCATTTTGTTTCAACCGCTCTCTCACAATTGATAGGTAGTGACGATGTCACTAAAGGCACGGATGATGTTCACTAAAACCAAATATATAGTCGGCTATAAAATGCCAGGACATAAATAAATGAAAAATATTAACTGCTTAATTTTTAATAAAAGTGTTTACGAACAACTAATACACCAGACATGAACAGAAGATAACCACTATATAACAGGCTCCTGATTTTGGAAAGGCACATATAAAATATGGCGGGGCTAAACATGTCTGTAAAAGACTATTTGTGTACCTTGTCTTCACTTTTAATTCTTTTAACCTAACTTGACCACTAAAGACGTCATTGTGGAGGCTTATTACAGATAAACCAATCTGCAAATATAACTTTATATCTATTGGTTGAATTTTGTGTTATTGATTTTTATTATAATATCTATATATTCAATCCGAGATATATTCGACGTGTCTTTTAGATTAATTAACACGTTCATAGTGTTATAATAAATAATACTAACAGATCACTACTCTCCGATTGTAAGTTCACAGTTCAACACCCGGCTAATTGATTATCCTGAAAAGCCATATTGTATAAACAAATATGTTTTGATTGCATATCGATCATTTAGAATTAATTAGAAAAACTGGTTGATTGATGTTATTAAGAGTATTAGGACTGCATCATAAGACCGGAATTCGGAATACGCAGGGTCCGGTTTACAAAGGATATTTTAACAAAGACTTTGAAGGGAAAAAACGAGTCTTTAATTTTCGGCCGGAATGGACAGGAAACCGGTTTATTCAGGGTCCGGTTTATTCAGGTTTGACTGTAATATACATACGACAAATATTGGAACATTTTTTCGGCGATACTGCATGCTTGTATTATTGTGTTTCCTTTTTTTTTCTTCAAATGCAAAAGCTATAAACAAGATTATTTACTGGGAACAGATGCGTCACATTGGGCCATTCCAGTTAATATCTGATAAAGGGGATGGATGGTCCTTTCTGATGGGTGTAAAATTTATACATCTTAGGGGTGAAATTTTGGGTTTTTTCATCTGACAGGTACACTTATGCGCAAAAATTTCTGAGGGTCTTGCAGCAGTAAATAATTAAAAATAATTATATCTTAGGGTTACAAAAAATACACATTTCAGATCTTAGGGGTGCTTTGGAATGTAGACAGTTTCGTATCATGCATTATCTGGTATTGTATTAAAAATTCTGATGGGTACAATCCTTGCAGTAAAATATTCTGATAGGTCAATTTTTCCCATGAAAGCCCATCCACCCAATATGAACAGAAACTCTACATCTAATAGGTCTTAATTTATAGATCTGATAGGTAGTTTTTCATGATGTTTTTTTCTGATAGGTATGAAAAAAAATCTGCTCATCCATCCCCACCTGTCAGAAATTAACTGGAATGGCCCATTGTGTAATAACAATGTTTAATAGTAACGAAACTGGCTTGAGTAGTAGTCATAACTATACAAATTCATCTACGTATGTAAATGCAACAAAAATGGAATTTCTTAACATAACTTCAACAAATGACATACAATTCCATGTTCAAGCAAAGGTTTTGCAACCGTATGAATATGTTTCATTTGTTCTTGCGACAGCTAGCATTTCAGTATGTGTGCTAGTAATCATTTTTGCATTTAAGAAAAACGGGAAAACATTTTTCAAATGGAAAAGGGCTCAGCGTTTCGTTGTAATGACATCAACCTGCGATATATTGTTTTACGGAGTGCAACTCATATTTAACATTCATGTTTCGGCATCAGGTTTTCAGTATCAACTTCCGCCCGCTGTTTGTTCAATTTATGCGGTTTTTTTACTGGAGTTCGCATATGCTCAGAGCAACTTGGGCATAATTGCGGCAGCTACAGCTTGCTACTATATTCGAAAACAAATAGAATTGGATTTAGGGAAGTACGATTGGAAGATGTTTTCATTCATGTTTGTATACCCAGCTATTGTATTGGTAACATTAAGTTTTAATGAAGGAATGGGCCATAATGGTTTATAGCAAGTTTATCTGTCACTATCATATGCAACCATACAATATCCCGTAGGGACCTCGCGCTGTTTATAGAAATGTGAACCAACATTAAAATATTGAATGCAGTATCCAGAAGTTAAGAACAATAAAATTGTATATGCATCTCAATTCAATTTTATTAATGAGGCGCCTAATTTTCAAGGAAGTGAACATAATTTCTAGTTTTTCACCGCAAAGATACCCCATTTTTAATTGTTTTCAAGGATCGATCGCTAATGGGAATGTTAACATGTAATCTTTACAACCCTGTCCAGTTTTTTGAAATGTGTTAAGTATTGGAAAGACGCCAGTGCGCCAAAGTCGGGATGGTTCTGCAACAAAAGAGCCCCCAAAACGCCGTTACGCAAAACGTGATGCCCTGTTCACCCCATTGTGCAGTTGGGAAACTGCAAATATAGTTGTAATTTTAGTACATGCATAATGTTTCAAAATTTTCATTGAAGAAGGTACACATTATTTTTAAAACATTGTTGTGACGTCATTCTATTGTTGTACCCGTTCTTTATTTCAGTGATTTGACTATCATTTACCTGTAAGAAACCATTATGTTACATTTAGCTGTCCAATATTTTAAATATTAGGCCTCTTCGATCTTTCTTAAAAATATTGGACAGCTAAAGGTAGTATAACTGATTCTTACAGGTAAATGATAGTTCACTCACTGAAATAAGAAAAAAATTTATCACAATTGTTTTCATCATGTAAACAAAATACAACCAAATAACAAATGACAATTTAAACAAACATTTTATTAAAATCACCTTCCAATACAATAATTTTGTCACTCATCAAAACGGTTTCTTGAGGAAAACAATCACTTTCAAATTGATTTTTAAAACTACCAATACTCATATCACAGTCATTTTTCTCATGTTTGTGGATTGTCTCTTTTAGCACTAATCAAATAAGTTGATTATGCTCGTTGTAAGTCTTGTTTTTGTTGCTTTTATGAATTTCTTTTTTCAAAATATGTATCCTCGTCCGTCTTTAGGTTATTAAAATTGACCTCTGGTGTTGCTCTTATTCTTCCTAACATCGGTTTCAACTACAAGTTAAATGAAAAAAGCAATTGAATAATGCTTCTAAAATTTGATAGATCATTCCGCATTACAAGGTCCATGAACTACCTAAACCTTATCCTGTGTACAAAGTGCGAATCTAGAATTTCCTTTATGAACTAGGGGACATTAAAAGTTTTTTTTTATAATTTTCAGGTTTCGGCGTTGATTTACAAGTTGTTGTTTTTTAAGTCTAATATAATTGCTTATTTATGAATATAATGCAATACTTCGCTTATGAACGTCGATGAATATGGGAAGTAGAATAAAAAAAGGCATTACCGCGTTTTATCTCTCAAACAAACCAATTGTGTGTCCGATTCGCAGTGATCGTTTTACAAAAGATTTATTTTCAAAAGAAAATCGAGACAATATTTCGTTTCGTTAACATTTAAAAAAGACAAGGGACTCAATCCACAAATAAACGAAAAATGAGCCACACAACCTTGCAGACAGAAAAACAGAAAAACAGAAAAGGGGAAAAAATGGGGGGGGGGGGGGGGGGTGATTCAGGTGGTATCGTTTGGGTAAACAATAACAGTATCTTGAAAATTCAAAACAAAAGAATATAACTGATTGCATGTTGTTATCTCTTCATTTGTTCATATTATTTATATATTTGACATAAAATCGACTGCGGTGCACTCGATATATGGTTTAACAAGAACCTGTCTTCATTTTTCTCATTCACCTTGTAAAAAATAAATCCCGAGAAGAAGCAAGGAACTAATAGCAGAGGACTCAATTTTGAAAATTTAATATTTATATAACTTGCCTTTATTAGCTGCTTTGATTATATGCTCTTTGTAATCCACACTGAAATAATGTATCTAAATAGATTCTGAATTTTATTGATGGGACATCTGAGAACCACCTCCGGGTGCGGAGTTTTCTCGCTGCGTTGAATATCCATTGGTGGCTTTCGGATGTTGTCTGCTCTTTGGTCGGGTTGTTGTCTCTTTGACATATTCCCAAATTCCCTTCTTACTTTTATCATACTCTGAATGTAAGTATTGTTGACGATTCTTTGAAAATGGTCCGGATATCTAATATATATAGGAAAGTCTTGCAGTACCCTTTTGAGTTGAAGATAGCAACATTTTACATTTTATTTATAAATGCTATAATGAAAGTGCTAGTGTATTAGTTTTCAAATTCATCTGACTCTTTTTTAGCACGATCTTATTAAATAAAATTGAATCATGAAATTTAATGGAATCGTTCATATCTTCAGTCCATATTTTGAACTGAATGTACGAAAAAGTGACTACGCATTGAATCTCATTCTTACAGACCATAACACTCTTACCAAAGTGGGGAGTTCGTTTGGTGGTGTGGGATGTATAAATACGCAGCCACGTACCTTTAGAATTGGGACGTTAAATTAGAGGCCTGATGTACTGTCACGCTCATTGAAATGTCCTCATCTAAATTACTCTCATTTTCTAGTGACTGCCCAAATGCCCCTACTCCTTTTCATCCAGATTTATCCTTATTACAGGATCTAATTTTTGTTTTTATTGTTCTCGTCCTGAACATGAATATATGCTGGACGTTATGCTTCATGTTATGATTGGTAGTACTTAATATTTTTATAGCTGCCTCATTTCTAGAAAGTCTCTAAAATTGACGTTAGATGCTTTTATGTGGAAAGTTTGATTTACGCTATTTTCCTTTGGATATCTCAATATAAAAAATGGGAAAAAAAGAGTAGTCCTTCTCCCCGGACTAACAACCCGCCGTTATTATCCACCAACGGTAGCCACCACTAGTAGCCGTAGTAAATACCTTTATATACTTATCAAACCGGACACTGCACTTTGTTAAAATCAGTTTTTCAAATAGTACATGGAAGTTAACATAATAACAAATTGGTAAAGTTTCTCATGGTATCCTCTGAGAAACAAGATCTGTACATACATCATAATACCCTATACAAATACGTTAGTTGTTTTCATCATTTCGACTCATTTTGTGTATGACATTTGCTGCTGTAATCATATACATGTATTAAGTAAATACTCAAGTGTCCGTTTATCGTGAATTAAAATGCTGGCAGAAGAAATGTAATTATTTATAAAAATCGGGCAGATGCTTGGGATCAAAGGTCAAAGGACAAAAGAGACGATTTCAGCTTCCCAATTGTACACTTTCCTTTTTGATGTAGCAACATTCCAGCAGCGCCTGCATACGGAGTATATATCTCCCAGTTGATACGATACTCAAGGGCTTGTATTTCCTATCACGATTTTCATGATAGAGGATTGCTGCTCACAAGGAAACTATTGAACCAAGAGTTCCAAGTGATGAAGTTGAAATCATCCCTTCGTAAATTTTACGGACGCGATCACAAGTTGGTTGACCGTTACAGAATATCTGTTCACAGATGATAACGGATATGTGCTTATGTCGTGTCTATAATTCCGTTCCCTTTTTGCGAATGTGACCTAAGGTAGCAATACACAGTTAGAAGTTTAGTTTCGCATTATGGCCCCTGTGAATTTTTTAAATATGAAAGTTTTTGTACAATAAAATTGATTTTTAGATAATTGAAGAATAATATAGCCTTCTTAGTGGGTTTATATGAACATTTTGATTATTTTTAACATGTTTTATAGGCCATTTATATGATTGACAGTCCGTATTTTCCTATCCGTACCTTTCATAGGTCCATAAATTATTGTAGTGTTTATCAACAAAGATTTTGCGCTCGATCTTTTCAATTCAATTTTATGGAAAAACGAGCAGATAAGCATATGATTTTTTTTGGACCACTTGATAGATATAAACCTATGGATTCAGGAAAGGTATCACTGTAATTGATTGAAATTTTCCTTTAGACCAAATTTTGGAGACTTTTGTGACATGTTCACCCCCCTTTTTTGCTATATTTTGTATCTAAGAAATGCAGATTGTTGCCATGGTTACACCCAAGAGGGATTATATTTCACCCTTATGACCATTATAAATGAAATCTATGGAAGATTCTCTTTCTATAAGTATATACATGCATAACACACATATAAATCCTTCTTTGTTAGACAGGAGGGGAAAGAGGATGTTTAAAAATTATGAGTGTCAATTTTAAGTTTTTTTCCTAACTGTGTATTGCTACCTTATGGCATTTGGCAAAGCAAAGAATTGCTTTTTTTAAAACAAATCATACCACAAATCTATTGATAATTAGGTTATAGATACAATGCTGAGGGAGAAACAACCTTTAGAATGACAATATATGTTAGTTTTGTTGTTTATTGTCCTTAGCAACCAATATAGACATTTTGACACAAAGACTTGGTTCCGTCATAAATTGATACTTTATTGGCTACCCCTTGGAAAAGAAGATTGCGCGTTATGTAGAAACCTTAGAAGGAAACGCTTTATATTTTATCATGCGACTAAATCAAATTTATTATTTTAGCAAGTATAAAGTCACAATTTAGCATGAATTTAGCCTAAATTTTTTCCCGCTGTTATAAATGAATTCAGTATTTACTAAATTTTAACCAAGGCTTTGGTATGGTAATACACAACAAAATTGACATTCTAGAGCTTTAAAATAGCTTTAACTTGTATAATTTGTCTACTGTTAAGGTTAATTTAAGTTTTTAAACTAGAAAAGACAGGCTTAGAAGGTAAAGTTTTAGAAATTTGACTAAAAAAGGAGAAAATGCACTTTGACATGGCATGTTTCATAAAATCACTTTTTTGTTGCATTTCAGTGTCAACTGCTAACCTTCATAAAATATTTATTTCTGAACCGATTTTCAAAACTAGCAGGCCAATTTGCTCGTTTTAGCTAGTAGAAAACAGAAATCTATTTAAAGTGGAATTGGGAAAAAAATTGTTAATCCTTAAGGTAGCAATACACAGTTAGAAGTTTAGTTTCGCATTATGGCCCCTGTGAATTTTTTAAATATGAAAGTTTTTGTACAATAAAATTGATTTTTAGATAATTGAAGAATAATATAGCCTTCTTAGTGGGTTTATATGAACATTTTGATTATTTTTAACATGTTTTATAGGCCATTTATATGATTGACAGTCCGTATTTTCCTATCCGTACCTTTCATAGGTCCATAAATTATTGTAGTGTTTATCAACAAAGATTTTGCGCTCGATCTTTTCAATTCAATTTTATGGAAAAACGAGCAGATAAGCATATGATTTTTTTTGGACCACTTGATAGATATAAACCTATGGATTCAGGAAAGGTATCACTGTAATTGATTGAAATTTTCCTTTAGACCAAATTTTGGAGACTTTTGTGACATGTTCACCCCCCTTTTTTGCTATATTTTGTATCTAAGAAATGCAGATTGTTGCCATGGTTACACCCAAGAGGGATTATATTTCACCCTTATGACCATTATAAATGAAATCTATGGAAGATTCTCTTTCTATAAGTATATACATGCATAACACACATATAAATCCTTCTTTGTTAGACAGGAGGGGAAAGAGGATGTTTAAAAATTATGAGTGTCAATTTTAAGTTTTTTTCCTAACTGTGTATTGCTACCTAACGAACTTGACCTATTACCGGGTTTGTACTAACATGAGCAGCACGACGGGTGCCACATGTGGAGCAGGATCTGCTTACACGTCCAGAGCACCTGAAAGTAACCCCAGTTTTTGGTGGGGTTTGTATTGCTTAGTCTTTAGTTTTCTATGTTGTGTCATGTGTACTATTGTTTGTCTGTTTGTCTTTTCTTTTTTTATGATGTTTTTGATGTTCACTAATACATTATATGTTTTTCACTTCAAAAATACCCAAGGTCTATAAAACTCGTGGAAATAATCACTTTTGGAGTGTCAAAAATTCTTGGAAGTATTTGATAAATTGTATGCTCAAATCGGTGATTCCGAATCTGTTAACATTTTTGATTATTCTAGCCTATATACAACTTTGTCTTATAATCACATAAAGCAAAGAATTACAAACCTAAATAATAGCAATTAAAAGTCAGAATGTGAATATATATGATAAAACTCTTTCATGTATTTTTTTAGGAACAAGAAGATAATTGCACTTAAACCTTCACTAGAAAACTTTGTTTGCTATGAAGACTCCGTATATTCTCGAGTTATCAGAATTCCAATAGAGTGCAACCCTTATTTCCGACTTGTTTTAGTATAGCTACGAGTCACATTATGTATCTAAAATTAGCAAAGACCCACCGAAACAACATATGATGCAACAAGTTAATAACAATTTTAGATTTTGGGATGTTATTTTGGCTCTCAAAAAAGACGACTTCAGTATGTACACTAGAAAGATTTATCCTGTTGAAAGTACTTCAAATACAGCTAACATTAACAATGAACATTGACCTTACCTCTATCAGGCAATCATATCTCTAACGAGAATTTAATACAAAATTTACGATAGAAGTGATGACTTTTCATTTCTTATTGGCATTTATTTGTTTTTAGATGATGACTTTCCTTTGGCAAGATCTGAGGGTGTTTTTATATCCCAACTTATTCGATTTGCTAATGTATATGTAAATAAACTCATCATAGATACCAGGACTAAATTTTGTATATACGCCAGACGCCCGTTTCGTCTACAAAAGACTCATCAGTGACGCTCGAATCCAAAAATGTTAAAAGGCCAAATAAAGTACGAAGTTGAAGAGCATTGAGGAGCAAAATTCATAAAAGTTTGCCAAATCTAGCTAAAGTAATCTATGCCTGAGGTAGAAAAGCCTTAGTATTTAAAAAATTCTAAATTTTGTAAACAGTTAATTTATAAATATAACCATATCAATGATAATTCATTTCAGCACAAAAAGTGCTGACTACTGAGCTGGTGATACCCTTGGGGAAATAAATCTCCACCAGCAGTGGCATCGATCCAGTGGTTGTAAATAAACTCATCATAAATACCAGGACTAAATTTTGTATATACGCCAGGCGCGCGTTTCGTCTACAATAGACTCATCAGTGACGCTCGAATTCAAAAAAGTTAAAAAAAGCCAAATAAAGTATTAAGTTGAAGAGCATTGAGGAACAAAATTCCTAAAATTTTTGCCAATTCCAGATAAGATAATCTATGCCAGAGGTAGAAAAGCCTTAGTATTTCAAAAATTCTAAATTTTGTAAACAGTTAATTTATAAATATAACCATATCAATGATAATTAATGTCAGCACAAAAAGTGCTGACTACTGCACTGGTGATACCCTCGGGGAAATAAATCTCCACCAGCAGTGGCATCGACCAAGTGGTTGTAAATAAACTCATCATAGATACCAGGACTAAATTTTCTATGTACACCAAACGCGCGTTTCGTCTACAAAAGACTCTTCAGTGACGCTCGAATCCAAAAAAGTTAAAAAGGCCAAATAACGTACGAAGTTGAAGAGCATTGAGGAGCAAAATTCCTAAAAGTTTTGCCAAATCCAGCCAAGGTAATCTATGCCTGAGGTAGAAAAGCCTTAGTATTTCAAAAATTCTAAATTTTGTAAACAGTTAATTTATAAATATAACCATATCAATGCAATTCATTTCAGCACAAAAAGTGCTGACTACTGGGCTGGTGATACCCTCGGGGAAATAAATCTATAACAACGTATTGGATTTAATCGAAAGAAACCTCTGTATTACTGAAAATTATTACACCATCATTAGTTAATGTAAATCAACGTGCGGAAATCTTATACGTTCAGTTTACATCCCATTTTTTATGGTAACATTATATACAAAGCACAAACATGTCGTCACTCACCTCAAAAGCTAGCCAAACCTTCATACAGACTTATTTATGAGGGATATAGTTACGATAGTGCTGTCATTGCATTAAAGCTGGCCTTTTTTGGAATTGTTATTGATTCACTCATAGGGTTTTTGAAATGAAATAAACACATTTGTTTTCTAAAACCAGTTGTTGGCATGATGCGAGTTATGTTCTTCTTGTTTCATTTATGATGGCATGGTACCAAACCCCTAACGAAATGGATTGTGCTTGTTTTCCATATGATGAAGACATATCATATCAATAGGTTTAATTGAAGTGTGGAGCTGTCATGTCAGTAACTGCTAGTAGTCATTTGATAATTAATGTTTCTCTAATTCCTCGTAAATTTATCCCTTTCTACACCCATTGTATAAAAAAAATTTAATCAACGTGTGTTTCGTTTGAACTGAGTTCTTCATTGGTTAAAACCCGATTATGTCGTCGACTTTTCTTGTTTTCCTCTGAATTTCCTATTGTGACGGCATGAAAAAAGGAGACCATGCCTGATGACGTCACATAGAAAGAACACATCTTTTTGCAGATCAGTCGCAAAGAAGGAATAAGTTTGCCTGCGTATTGTTGAAAATCATTACAGAAACAGACTCCACCACCAAATCTCGTGTAATATGATATTTATCCACTATCGACAGTTAAATTTGAAAACTTAACTGTCTCGAGTGGATAAATCTCGTATCACACTCGATGCAGTGGTAGAATCTACATTGATCATAGTCATTTTGCTTAGTTTCCTTTGTTACTTAATCAATCATCGGACTCAAACTTCTTTTAGAAACGTATAACACAAATACCGAACTACAAGGCAAATTATTTTAAAAAGAGAAAGTCAATTAAACAAAACAAAAACTAATCAGACGGTATCAATCAACGGAACAAGTGAAAACAACTGTCATATTCCTTTCTTTGTACAGGCATTTTCCGAAGAAAATGATGGATATAACCTGGTTTTATAGCTAACTAAACATGAAGACCTTCTACCTTTGTTTTTAGTTCCGTTATATTTAGAAAACTGGGTGAGCAACCCATACAGACATAATAGGTTAATGCGACATTTATTTGGACCCAGCAGCCAAAACTGTTTAAGCTTACATGATAGTCATATAACACAAATGACTAAAAAAAAATAAAAATATACAACTTTATCTTACAAAGACGCAAACAAAAAATGTTTAGTATATAGTAAATTTTAAATTTGACAACGACGTCAACAAATAAACGTTTTTGTCGTTTGTGATAGTACACACAGTATATAGTATAAACACTTTCTCAAAATAAATAAATACCAAGTCACTTCAGGCGACCAAAAGAAAAATAATAGCACGAAAACAAGAAACTGGAAAATTAAAGTAAAAAGTTTTATTTAAACTGAGTTTTACTGTGCTTTTTGCTGTGTTTACAGTATATACACCTGATGACTAGTGTATCTGAGTACAAAACGAGTCACATTTGAATAAATATCAAATGAAAGAACGTCTGTGACTTATTTTTTTCAGTTTGAATTCGGCGAAAATCATATGGGAGACCAAAATCCTTGTTTGATCAATAATCGTTTAATCTTTTGTTTAAGATTTACGTAATGACATGTTGCAATGAAAATTAACATCACACTGTAAATGCAAACATGAGTAACGTTAAATTTACTTGTACGTCATGTCATTATTGTTTGTGATATTCTCGTATTCTTGTCTTTCGTTTGTGCTGATGTGCTTTGTCTGTATGCCTTTTGGTGTTACTTCGAAGCATGTAGCGTGGCTCTGTGCTTATACATCCCGTTATTATGCTATTGTAAAACTTGTTTGTTGCTTGTTTTTCATTTTGTTTTGCTCTGTGCTTTGTCTCTATGCCTTTTTATGTTTCTTCGTTACAAATATGACGTGGCTCTGTACTAATAAATCCCGTCATTGTGTTATTGTACTATGGCAAATTTGTGAATTCTTGTCTTTAATTTTTGCTAATATGCTTAGTCTATATGTCGTTTTGTGCTTTTTGGTTACATATTTGTTTGTTTTTTTAGTGATTAAGATTATAAAACAACGTTTACTGCTGTTTACCTATCATGTCTGTCTGTTTTGTTCAAGCATCGTTGTCAATATAATGGAATTTGATGCGACTGTCATACCAGTGAGAGGTTTAGCTAGCTATAAAACCAGGTTCAATCCACCGTTTTCTACATAAGAAATTGCCTGTACCAAGTCAGGAATATGACTGTTGTTATCCGTTCGTTTGATGTGTTTGAGCTTTTGATTTTGCCATTTGATTAGGGACTTTCCGTTTTGAATTTTCACCGGAGTTCAGTATTTTTGTGATTTTACTTTTCACCATCAACTGAAAACTAGTCACTTGCTATGATAGTTGTGTCAGTGTCTGATGATTGTATTTTCGTTCATCTAAGCGCAATTTTGGAGATATTTTACATACCTGCTGAATGCTGTTTCATGGTATTGAACATTTCTTGGAGCTATTGCATATGTCAAGTAAGTAGCTTGGCAGCAAGTACTTCGATCAGCATGCAATTATAAAATATACTTTATTATAACCAGATGATGTTACAGCCCATTGGTCAATTGTCTCTTCTTTTAAAAGATTCATTATAAAAACAAGGGAATGGGGTGCGTTTGTCAATTCGACAACTATCCCTCAAAGTTCAAATGAAGTGGACGAAAGCAATTACAGACAAGCGGTACGACCTTTAACAATGAAAACAAATATATAGTAGGCTATAAAATGCCCCGACATACAAAATATGAAACATTGTAACAGCTAAATTTGTAATAAAATAATTTACGAACAACAAATATAACAGAAAGTAACCGACGACAACCACAACACAACAAGCTTCAGTTTTTGGACAGGCACATACAAAATGAGGCAGGGCTAAACATGTTTGTCAAAGACTGTTTGTGTCTTCACTTTTAATATTTTTTACCTGACTTGACAACTAAAGACATCATTGTAGAGGTTTATTACAGGTAAATCAATTGTGTATTAACAATGTTTAATAGTAACGAAACTGGCTTGAGCATCAGTCATAACTATACAAATACAACTATATCTGAAAATGCAACAATAGTGGAATCTTTTAACACTACCTTGACAAATGCTACTGAATTTCATGCTCAAGCAAGGGTTTTGCAACCGTATAAATTCGTGTCACTTGCTCTTGCGACATGTAGCATTTCAGTGTGTGTGCTTGTAATAACATTAGCATTTAAGAAAAACGGAAAAACATTTTTCAAATGGAAAAGAGCTCAGCGTTTCGTTGTAATGACATCAACCTGCGATATATTGTTTAACGGGGTACAGCTTATATATAATATTAATGTTCCGTTATTTGCACTTCGGTATCAACCTCCGACCGCTATTTGTTCAATTTATGCAGTGTTTTTACTAGAGTTCGCATATGCTCAGGGCAATTTGAGCATAATTGCTGCAGTTTCAGCATGCTACTATATTTTTAAACAAGCAGAATTGGATTTAGGAAAGTATGATTGGAAGATGTTTTCATTCATGTTTGTATTCCCAGCTATTGTATTGGTGGCAGCAACTTTTAATGGAGGAATGGGTCATAATGGTTTATAGTAAGTTTATCTGTCACTATCATATGCAACCATGAAATATCCTATAGGGACCTCGCGCTATTTATAGAAATGTAAACAAACATCAAAAGTTTGCACACAGTATCTGGAAAGTTGAGAACAGTAAAATTGTATATGTATCTCAATCAAATTTTGTAAATAAAGCGTTTTATTACGAAGAAAAATAATTTTGAGTTCTTTACCTAAAGGATATACAATTTTAAAATGTTTTCTTTCAAGGCTCGATTGCTCCTTGCATTCATTGTATTATCTTTACAATCATATTCATAATGTTTAAATTTGTTAAGAATTGGTAAAGCGCCAGTGCCTCAAAGATGGAATGGTTCTGCAACAAAAGAACCCCAAATTCCCTGTTCATTACATAATGCAGTTGGGAAACTTCAATTATAGTTTTAATTTTAGTACGTACATAATGTTCAAAACTTTCATTTACAAAGGTACTGGTCGCATTATTTACAATCGTTCGTTGCCATTTAATCCGTTAACAACTTTGAATTTGTATGTAGTGATCTTACGTTATTATTTTTTTTCGCAATATGTAGTTTAGATATTTTTCATATTGTAATGTATTGTGTATGCGCTTTTAAATTTTACCCTGCTTATTATTTGTTATATCCTCATTAAGCTTTTGTCAATTTAGAGCGACGCGATCACGTAGGAACGTTAAGTCGATTCAAGAAATTTTCCTTTTTTATTCACAGCAAAAATCATATTGAACTCAAAGTTAGTTTTCTCTGCCTAAAGGCCAAATGCACGTCAAAGGCGTACACAGAGTGAACAAGGTCTATTCTGGATTACATTCCAAACTTTTATATATAGAAAAAATAAATACTATAGTGTCACTAAAGTAATGACGTTTCCCAAAAAAGTAAAAAGGGCAGGTGCAAGATGGTTTTTGGCTCCCTTTAATAAGGATAACTTATTTTACTGGAAAAGTGCTGAGCCTAGGTTTTTAAAAGAGGTTATGTAAATAAATAACAATAAAATCGTGAGAATGTTATCGATTCATTGACTTTTTGGCACGCCGCGTTGTGAAATGTTTTCTTAAACGAACTCTATAAAACTGGGCACAGCAGTTTTTGAAAAAAAAATGAAACGTGGCCTTTCTACCAATACCAGAATGAAGTAGGTTGGTATAGCTCTTCAACCTGCCTTTTTCAATTACTTTATCATGTAGTAGCATTATCGCCACTATCGCCTTGAAATGCTAAGAGAAAAACGTTTGAAAGATTCTGCAGTAGTCGGATAGGCTGACGGAAAAAAGTGTATTTGTTGTACGCACCATGAGGCGTTTCATATAATAATGACATGTTGGAGCGAATAAACAAATATTCTCTTATTGATTGCTTAATTTATTAAAGGTTCAAATTCAGAATTATTTTGTTCAGAGAATTTCAATTGTGACAGGCTGGAATTTCATAAAATAGAATAGTAACGTCTTCTGTCATTAATTTGCATTCCACCCTCCGGTGTATTATCGCAAATGGCAGAGGCGATTCAGGTGGGTTCTGACCCCTTGGAGAGCAACCATTAAATGGTTTATAATGCATACATTTTTTACATATCACACTCCAAACTTCGATTAGTGTTGGGGGCATCCAGCCCCCTTTTCTGTCCAAATCCGGAATCCGACTCTGGGGTCCTAGTGTAGCTCTCATTTTGCAAGTGCAAGTTCATTATATAAATTAATAGCATTCTAAGTCACGTCTAGTGCATGTATATTGTGAACCTTTAACATTTTATTAAAAAAAAAGTTGCATTTTCACAAAGAACTCACCAAAATTTTTTTTTGCTTTTTGCCGTTACTGATAATGTTTAAATAATAAATATAAACTCATACCAGCATACAAATATTCAGATTTTACTTGTTGAATATCTCATGTATCTCAAATGCGAACTGGTATCAATTTGTAAATCATAATTGGGAGGTCTTTTTGAGTTTATTCTGGTGGTGGCAGGGTCATTTTTAACCTCTGAATGAATATGAATTTTCACCAGTTGCCAGGCCAGTATTTTGTATGGCTTGCTTTCTTTTTGATTATGTCCCTAATGATTTCCTGCATTTTGTTGGACAAATTTTTTTTTTCATACTATCTGGAGCAATATTTCTCTTCTTCTAACATTCTTACAGTTACTTGGTAAAATTATTCTGCCCTCCTGTTACTTATATAATTTTGTTTGGAATATTCAAAAGCACACACCAGCATTAACATAGGGGATACGATTCCCTTTTCTTAGAATAAGTAACTTTTAATATTTGCACTAACTGACCTATTTTTTTCAACTGCTCATTACATATTAAGTTCCTGCCTACCCAAGAGTCCACCAGTGAAAATGGACAGCCAAGCAATAGCTAAAAGTGCTTACTTGACATTCAAAACATTCAATCAATTGTTTTTACATGATAAAGTGCCATATAATTTTAAGGTTCCTCTTAAACATGTTAAAATTAGAAAACTTGTTTCCCAACTCCTGCTGAGATTGAAAGCAACTGACATGTCTGAATGGTCAAGATGGTACTTATAGATGATTAAAATTTCCTTTCTGTCAAAAAAAAATTCTATATACCGGTATATATTTATATTGTATATTATCCATGTTATCACAATGTTTACATATAAAGTTTCAAGTGAATGAATCATGACATAGGGGACCGGGCAAAATAGTAAGCATGGAAACTAAAATATGTAAATGCTTATAAAACTACATACTAATACTGCCTACAAATATCATTGACAAGGGTACAATCAGTGGTTAATCTTAACCTGACCCAATCGCAAAAAGTAAAATGACTTAATTGCTAATCAAAACTTCATTGGCAATTATACTACATCATCTTATTTTATATTAAATTCTACCTGTATTACAAAATTATGTATGCAATTTCAAAATTAAAAGAAACCAATTTCTGTCAGTGTTGGGGATGCTGTCTCATGGCCGTATTGTATACCCACAATTTTTTGCTAAACAAACTAGATATAGGAATCTCTAATACTGTGCAAATATTCCATCACAAGTTTCTAAGTTATGTATCCTTCAAAGAGATATAACTATTGTAAACTCAGACATTTTTGCGTGAATTTATTACCAAGACAATTATAATTATTGAACAATGCTAGAATAAAAAAAAAATGTGAGATTAATTATTGTTTAGAAAATGCTGGATACAAACAATACCATCATTTAAAAAAAAAATTGTTTGCAAAACGTATAATTTCAATTTAGACAAGAAATGAAAACATTGCAGAATATTCTGATTTCCAAGTATGTAGACAAACTGGATATTAAATGAATGTACATAATGACAGGTACATGATATATATACAAGCAAAGAAAGTATTCATAATTTTTTTTGTTCAAACATTCTGTTGCTTTTACGGAGGTCTTGTTCAGTATTGAAGGAAAACCTCAAATTAAAGACTATGTGACTTTAAGATGGGCAACAACAACTGCAATGCAAACACTTTTTCTATGCTTTTGATATTTTTGTATACCTGTATGCTGTGTTATGAAATGAAATTGAAATTAAAGTGATTATACAATATGTCTATTTGTTCTCTGAAGGAGAGTTGTCTCATATGTAATCATATCACATCTTCTTAGTTTTATAATGTCATGTAACTCCATTAGTGGTGCATCAGTAAATTGTATGCCTATATCTCATGTATATCTGTACGTAGGAGTCATGTTTAAATCGAATTACTTCATATTTTCCCTGAAATTGCCATAAAAATAACAAAACACTTATATAAGTCTTATAAATGAATATTTCCTACTTTACAGTTCAACTGAAATTCATATATCTACCAGTAGATCTCTCACTTGGTTAGGTATTGCTAAAAATATATTGCTTATTTTTCAATATTTTCATGAAAGAGACGACAAATTACATCTGTGAAATACATCTTTTTAAAAGAAATCCATTTTGAAACTCTAATTGTATGAAAATTCACAAATCTCCAAACTGCCTGTATTTAGAATTCATTGTAACTGAGGTAAAATCATTATAAGATGGTGAACATCAACTCCAATGACACATTGTTACGGCCAGAAATCGCCTTTAAATTGTAGCCAACAAAAGACACAAATCAGTTATAAAAATTAACAAGATTTATTATACAAAAGTTTACAAGAAGTATTACACAAATATTACTGTCAACTTAACTGTCAAAATATGAGTCCAATCTTTTATCTTTATCTGTATCCGGATATCTTTCGGAATCCAATCTGAATATTACATTCACTACTACGGTCACAATCCAGTATGATGTTGTTTGTAGAATTAAAGTGTCAATCCAAATGCGGTGAATACTAATGTCTATCGATGTCTAAGTCTAAGTCCAAGAGTAAGAGTGAGAGTTTAACTTTAGTGTCTGTATATATATATAGTTGTCATGGAAGATTCTAGAACAGTCTATAATGGAACATCCTGGAAAGTTACAACGGAAGTTTCTAGTAAAAAGTAGAAGTTTATATAACTCATCTTTTATTAGGATTATTCTGGAAAGTTCCAATCATTCTGTAATTGTTCCAGTGATTTCTAAACTGCACAGTTCTAAGATTATTCTGTAAACAACTATCAGGCCACACAACACAAATCAGGCCAACATAAATAAATACAATAATTACAATATCATAACACCTCCCCCCTTAAAAGAAGTTTTAGTGTAACAAAAACTTATCATGAATAATATGAACAAAAATACATAGTATATACAAAATGTTTTAATAAGCTCTAGATAAAGCATCTGCTATTACATTATCTTTACCCTTAATGTGTTTTACAATTATATCATATTCCTGTAACAATAAACTCCACCTAGTCAACCTCTGATTCTTGTTTCTCATTTTATGTATGAAGGTGAGAGGATTATGATCAGTACAAACAAGAATAGGATATACAGTGGGATTCAAATATACATCAAAATGTTGAAGTGCTGACAACATTGCAAAACACTCTTTTTCAATAGTTGAATAATTTTTCTGAGTTTATCTAATTTCTTAGAAAAATATGATATAGGTTTCTCAACATTATCATCTGTCTCTTGATATAAAACAGCTCCTATTCCTACATCGCTTGCATCAACGGCAAGTTTAAATTGTTTTTCAAAGTCTGGAGTTATCAGAACTGGACTATTAATTAAAAGTGATTTGCTATTTTCAAAAGCTTTTTGACAATTTTCGCTCCAGATAAATTTAGAATCTTTCCGTAAAAGATGAGTCAATGGTTGAACAACAGTAGCAAAATTTGAAAATTTTTTTCTGTAAAATCCAATCATGCCTAAATATCTCATAAGTTGTTTTCTATTTGTAGGAGGTGGAAATTTGGAAATAGCTTCCACTTTAGCCATAATAGGTTTTACTTGACCTTGGCCAACTGTATGCCCTAAATAATCAACAGTGGCCTGACAAAATTCACTTTTACCAAGATTAACAGTCAAATTTGATTTTGACAATCTATCAAAAGTATCATACAAATGTGTTAAATGCTGTTCCCAGCTATCACTACATACAATAAGATCATCAATATAAGCATAACAACAGTTTAAATCTTTTATAACATTATTGATCATTCTTTGAAATGTAGCTGGAGCACTTTTCATGCCAAATGGCATTACAGTATATTGAAATAAGCCATCTGGCGTAACAAAAGCTGATATTTCACGAGCTCTCTGTGTCAATGGAACTTGCCAATAACCTTTCAATAAATTAGATTTGCTCACAAATTTTGCTTGACCAATATTGTCAATACAATCGTCTATCCTTGGAATCGGATAGGAATCAGATTTTGAGACTGAATTTACTTTTCTGAAATCAGTCACGAAACGAAAAGTTTTATCTGGTTTTGGCACAAGGAGACAAGGATAGCTCCATTCACTGTTACTCGGCTCAATAATATCATTGTCAAGCATATATTTAATTTCTTTTCTCATAACTTCAAGTTTGAGTGGATTGAGCCTGTAAGGATGTTGCTTAATTGGAGAAGCATCTCCGACATCAACATCATGACAAACAGCAGTGGTTTTGTTTGGCGCATCTGGAAAAAGATTTTTAAAAGAAAATACCAAAGTTTTTATTTCTTCTCTACGATCAAAAGACAGATGTGCAAGTTTTGAATCTAAATTTGACAAAATTTCTGAATTTTTCAATCTAACTGTCTCTTCCATAGTTTTACAACTAAAAGTTGGTTCAATTACATCTGGTTTGTCATGATTGTTCTCAAATTTAACCATGCCTAAAGTGGCAACTGGTTTACTATCACATAGTACATTAGTACGCTCAAAATATGGTTTTAACATATTAATATGACACACTCTATTTTGTTTGCGCCGACCTGGAGTTTTTACAATATAATTCAAATCATTAATTTTACTCTCTATTGTATAAGGACCACAATATTTAGCCTGTAAAGGATGTCCAGGGACAGGCAGAAATACAAGTACCTTATCACCAGGCTCAAAAACTCTGTCCCTGGCATCTTTATCATACCATATTTTCATCTTGTTCTGTACATTTTTTAAGTTTTTCTGAGCAATTTGACAAGCAGTATACAGTTTTTCTTTAAATCTAGATACATAGTCTAAAAGATTCAAGTCAGTATGTTCAGTAAGCCACTTTTCCTTAATCAATTTTAACGGTTCCCTTACAGTATGACCGAATACCAACTCAAAGGGACTAAATCCAAGGGATTCCTGGACAGCCTCTCGGACCGCAAAAAGTAGAAAATGAACTCCATCATCCCAGTCTCTGTCAAATTGAAGACAAAAAGTTCTAATCATGTTCTTCAATGTTTGATGAAAACGTTCTAAGGCACCTTGAGATTCTGGATGGTAAGCACTTGATCTGTACTGAGCAATCCCTAACTGGTACACGACTTGCTGAAATAAACCTGACATGAAATTTGATCCCTCGTCGGACTGTATAGACTTAGGAAGTCCTACTAATGTGAAAAATTTGATCAAAGCTTTGACGATAGTAGTTGTCTTGATATTTCTGAGCGGAAAGCGAGTAGATGTACACATGATTGTCAATAAATACGCATTTCCAGTCTTGGTCTTTGGTAAAGGTCCAACGCAGTCAATTAGAACTCTGCTGAAAGGTTCGCCAAAGGCTGGAATAGGCAGAAGAGGTGCTGGTGGTATTTTCTGGTTAGGCTTACCAACAACCTGGCATATATGACATGATTTGCAGTATTCTGCAACATCATTTCTAAGTTTAGGCCATAGTAGAAATGCTGCAAGATCTTAAGGCAAGTCTTCCTGATACCTAAGTGTCCAGCCAAGGGGGTGTCATGGGGGTGTCTGGCCATGGCATAATAACATTCTTGTTAACACTAGGTGGTTTTGTAATAGCCTTTTCTGAGCTACCAGGACCTTCAATGTCAGCTATAAAAGTGTCAGAAAGGTCCATGTAATCAAACTTGTCTTCTTGCAAATTCTCATTTTGTTGTTTTCTAGCCATCGCCCTAGTAACAACACAAGCTGGATACCATTCAGCATCATCTTCAGGTGATTTAACATCCACCACCGGTTCACTGGTAACAATTGGTTCAGCAACCACTTTGTTCCTAGCTAGATCATTTCCTAGCAATAAGGTAACACCCTCAACAGGTAAATTAGGACGAACACCTACAACAACTGGTCCAGTTATTAAATCTGACTTCAGATAAATACGATGGAGAGGAACATCTATACAACCTAACTCTACACCTTGTAACAAAACGGAGGCACCAACAGAAGTATTCTCGGACAAAGGCAACACACCTTCTAACAATAAAGTCTGAGAAGCTCGTGTGTCCCGTAAAATCTTAATAGGCTGAAGAGTGGTATCATCAACAATAGAAACAAACCCATCAGACATAAAGGGTTTGTATTCCTCCATGTAATCACAAAAACTGGACTTAAAAGCCTGACGCGCAGGGCATTCCAATGTACTGGTACTATAAGGTGTCGTACAAGCACTGGTCTTCGGCTTATTATCTCGTTCATTCTTCTTCTGGAGTCTAAAACAATCAGCCATCAGGTGACCAATCTTCTAACAATAAGCACAAGTCAGTGACTTCTTCTCAAAAGTATCAAATTTTGGACTAGACATATTATAACTGGACTGACTCTTATTCTGTGGAACAGGCTTACTATCAGTATGCTCAATGCTTTGATTTTTGTAATTTCCACTGGAAGTATTAACATTTTGACCCTTGAAACTTCTTTTATGTGAAAGGGTATAATTATCTGAAATTACAGCTGCATCATGTATTGTCCCAACAGTTTTGTCGTCTAAATGTGTTTTTAAGTCTAAATGAACACATTGTTTGAACTCTTCTAATAACATCAATTGTCTAAGGTTATCAAAATTGTTATCTGTTTTCTTTGAAGTAAGCCATTTATCAAATAGATCTTCTTTTTCCCGAGCAAATTCCACATAGGTTTGCAAATCAAACTTTTTATAAGATCTAAATTTCTGTCTATATGCTTCTGGTACTAGCTCATAAGCTTTCAAAACTTCCTGTTTCACCGTGTCATAATCGGAACTTTTTTCTGATGGAAGTGCGGAGTATATTTCAGCGGCCTTACCCTCAAAAACACTTTGTAGCATTGTAGTCCAATATGGCTTTGGCCAATTCAAGTTATGAGCAATTTTCTCAAACTGTGGAAAATATTTATCGACTGTTTTTTCACAAAATCTGGGAACCAAACGTATATTTTTTGCTGCATCAAAATATTCTGATTTCGGCTGGACTTTAGTGTTGCTTTCTTCTTTGACCATTTCAAGTTTTAGTTTCTCCATCTCTAGTCTTTCCCTCATTTCAAGTTCTGCCTGTTTTAACTTAAATTCATCTTCTTTTTCTTTTATTTTCTCCATTTCCAACCTTTCCTTCATTTCCAGTTCTGCCTGTTTTAATTTAAGTTCATCTTGTTTTAATTTAAGTTCATCTTCTTTTCTTATCTCCAGTTCTTTTAATTTGAGTTCATGTTCTAATTCTAGCTGTTTTAATTTAAAGGCGTCAATATTTTCAACCTTAAGCTCAAGAGCCTCTTCACCTAAAACTTCTGCGTCAACTAATTTGTCTATTACCAAATTTTTTATAATTTGTTTTCTCATAGATACTTTAAAATCTAATTTCAAATGTTTAGCAAGCAACACTAATTCCTCTTTCTTTAAATTATCAAAACTCTCCAGGTCTGGCGTTTTTAAAAATTTACCGGCATCAAATGCCATTTTGTAGAATTTTGTTGGCTAGTTATAATAAAAATTACTAAACAAATTTTGAATAAGATAATTCAGTCTCCCAGACGAGCCCCCAATTTCTGTTACGGCCAGAAATCGCCTTTAAATTGTAGCCAACAAAAGACACAAATCAGTTATAAAAATTAACAAGATTTATTATACAAAAGTTTACAAGAAGTATTACACAAATATTACTGTCAACTTAACTGTCAAAATATGAGTCCAATCTTTTATCTTTATCTGTATCCGGATATCTTTCGGAATCCAATCTGAATATTACATTCACTACTACGGTCACAATCCAGTATGATGTTGTTTGTAGAATTAAAGTGTCAATCCAAATACGGTGAATACTAATGTCTATCGATGTCTAAGTCTAAGTCCAAGAGTAAGAGTGAGAGTTTAACTTTAGTGTCTGTATATATATATAGTTGTCATGGAAGATTCTAGAACAGTCTATAATGGAACATCCTGGAAAGTTACAACGGAAGTTTCTAGTAAAAAGTAGAAGTTTATATAACTCATCTTTTATTAGGATTATTCTGGAAAGTTCCAATCATTCTGTAATTGTTCCAGTGATTTCTAAACTGCACAGTTCTAAGATTATTCTGTAAACAACTATCAGGCCACACAACACAAATCAGGCCAACATAAATAAATACAATAATTACAATATCATAACAACATGAAAAAGAAGCTTAATTGTCCAGTCAATATTCCTCTGTCTCTCAGCATCAAAACACTAAATATCAACTCATTTTGTCTTGAAACAGTCAATAATACTTCTAAGTACTTTACATATAATTGCTGTATTTATTCTACTTTCCATGGACATGTTTGGTGGCTTTCAAAAACAAATTTAATCTGATATTCCATTATGGCCATCATGAGTTATATGTAACTTTCTACTGCTGTTTCACTGCAGGTCATTGACCCGTGTAACACTTATCAATTCAAAGTTTTAAAAAATGTTGAAATTTTAGATTTTTGGAATTTTGATCAAAGTTTTTAAATATCAAAATTTCAAATTGTGTAAAAGTTTTGAAATTTTGAAATTTTAACCAAATTATTAAAATATTAAAATTCTAAATATCGTTTATAAATTTGATAGTTTAGGAATTTGATCAAACTTTTAAAATACTAAACCTAACGTGCAATTTTGATTATTTCACTTTTTGAAAGTTTGATATTTTAAAACTTTGATCAAAATTCCAAAAATCTAAAATACCAAAACTTTTTAAAACTTTGAATTGATAAGTGTTACACGGACCGTCATCATCCCTGAAATATGAAAATGCATATAAAATATAATTTAACTGAAATTTTCAACATGCGATAAGTAACCAAAAAAACATGCAAACATACTTCTTGATGAAGTTACAACATGTACAGTGGGAATGCTAAAAAAAACAATTCTCTTGTCCTAACTTAATAATGTATTCATTCAACATTTGAACAAAAATTTAATTTCCTCATGAATACACATTTTAATGAGGTGCACTTCTTTTATTAAATTTTAAAATAATTAAAAATCCTAATGTGCCTATAAGATGTATTATGTAATAATATTTTTAATTAATGTATTATGTTTAACTACATTGTTTCGAAATCTCCTTTCTCAAATCTGACATGAATAAGGCAGGGTGCAATATTGCAATACCATTATCAGTAATGCACTAAAACCACAGTTAAAAACGTTTAGAGAACAAGCTTAGTACATTTATTTATTATTTCATTAATATCTGTTGTAATCAATTTTATTGGTGGTACAGATACTTTATTAAATTCAGAAATTATTGTGTGTATTTATTTTTGCAATTTTTGAGGAATGGACAAAAATGCGAGATTGATTATTGCTTTTTAAGAAAAATCTGCATACCTTGTACAGTTTTATGTATCGAATATGAGATTGTGAGTTCTTATTTTTGCGATACTCACAAACATTGCAATAATTTCTGAATTTACAGCATACAATACTCCTACATTGTAATAAAACTGAAATTAATTTGCACCAATTATAAAATAGGAAGAAAAGGAAAGCTTGCTTGTTCGTAGCATTGGAGCTGTACAATAGATTTATTTAGTAATTTAAGCGTAACTCCAGGCAGCAGAAGCAGGATACCAGTAGAATATATATATATTACAATATAGATAATATATGTTTATTGCCTCAGATTATCTGTACACCTGTATTTGTTTAGTAAAATGGTCGGTAATATTTAATTATGGGCTTTTGAACATGTACCGATTGATTTTCTGTCTTAGATACATGCCCTTTCTATAAGTTGTTAAAAGTAAAATCACAAAAATACTGAACTCCGAGGAAAATCAAAAACGGAAAGTCCCTAATCAAATGGCAAAATCAAATGACAAAACACATCAAACGAACGGACAACAACTGTCATATTCCTGACTTGGTACAGGCATTTTCAAATGAAGGAAATGGTGGATTGAACCTGGTTTTATAGCGCTAAACCTCTCACTTATATGACAGTTGCATCAAATTCCGTTATATTAACAATGATGCGTGAACAAAACAGACATAATAGGTAAAATAGTCAAAATATGGGTACAGCAGTCATCACTGTGTTTCAATCTTTAAACAAACAAACATTTATAGCTTTGAACTAGCTTTCAGTAACTGCAAGTACTTCGGGTCTTTTTTTGTTCAACATGTATGTGCTGATCTGACAAGCTAATAGTCAAGGTTATTTCAATAACTTTTACAGTTTGTTCTTATGTTGTACTGTGACACCACTGTCCAAGGTTAGGGGAAATGGGGGTTCAGCGCTCACACACATAATTAACCCTACCACATTCTGCAATCGTCTGTCCCACCTCAAGACAGATTTTTCCTGTTGGACTTACTTTAAATAAAGCTAATACTAACAATGAACTCTGCCCTTTCCTGGATCTTGATATCTATATCTTTAACAGGAAGTTTAATACCAACATTTGCGATAAACAAAATAATTTTTCATTTCCTATTGTTTATTATCCATTTTTGATGGTGATTTTCCAATGTTATCATCTTATGGTTTTTATATATCTCAACCAGTTCAATTCGCTCGTGTATGTAACAAAGAGTTTGATTTCAACGAAAGAAATCTCTGTATTTCTGGAAAAAATATGACATCAGGGTTTTTGCTATCACAAACTAGTCAACACATTTACTAAATTCTATCATCGGTACAAGGACACCATTCGTAAATATAAATCACCATGCAGACATCTTATACGTTCAGGTATTTCACATCCAATCTTTTATGATAATATTCTATACAAAGCACAAAAATTTCGTCATTCACCTCAAAGCTAACCAAACTTTTTAATAGTAAGTAACTGTTAAATTCATGTTCACGGATTTGGCTCAAATTCTCATATTTGATTTATAACATACTAAAACGTATATCCAAAAAAGTATAAAATGAACATTGCCCTTACCTTGATCTTGCTATCATATCTCTTACGAGAATTCAATACTAAAATTTACGATAAAAGAAATGACTTTTCATTTCTTATTGCCAATTATCCGTTTTAAGATTCAGACGGTCCTTTGGTACCATCGCATGGTGTTTATATATCCCAAATGTTCGATTCGCTCGTGTAAATGTAACAACGTATTCATTTTAATCGAAAGAAACATTTGCATCACTGAAAATTTATAACACCAGAGTGTTCGATATCACAAACTTGTCAAAACATTTACTAAATTTACAGGACATCATTCGTAAATTTAAATCAACTTGTAGTCGTCTCATATGTTCAGATTACATCCCATATTTTATGTTCATATTCTGTACAAGATAGTCAAAAACATCTCTTCGCATTTCTTTTGAATTAAAACCTTGACAGTTGTATGATAAATTTTGTATATTATTTTCAAGTGATACAGTAATAGTGTGCTCTATGGGTGGTTTCTCAATCATAAAGTAAAGGCGATTATCTCCCTTACATCATCAATCAATATGAATATATAGTTCTGAGAGTCAAAGATTGAAACGACCATTAGTTTAGTCATCAATTTAAGTGTGACATTTGATTACAGTTATTTATTTTTTTAATGTTCTCTTATAATTACTAATCCGATATACCAAAATAGTAAGATTTATTCAAAAACGTTATTTATAGATCAGCTGTACATGTATGTATACAGAATTCACTCATTTTTCTAGTTGTAGATAGGATACCTTATGCATTCAGGTTTCATAGTTTGTTTGATTATGTTTTGAACTTATAGTTCTTCTACTTAATACAAACAATCATGTTATCCTTTATGCTATATTGCGATGTTAGATTTGGCATTCATGAGGAAAATATTTCTCCAAAAGGCGGTATATAATTTAATCTTGACCTGATTATAAATAGTGGGTTAACAAACTAGCAAAGTAATGACTCTTGTCATGCACACATTAAACATGATAATATATATAAACAGTTGAAATAAAAGCTAAACAACAGCAAGACAAAACATTTAAGTATGTTAGAGCAATGAATAGCATTTCAAATATCCTGTTAAAATTCTAATTCTAACATTAGGTTTAAGTATGTAGATGGCGAAAATGATTGGTTCATACAGGGTTTCAAGTATAATGAAGTCTTTATTTTGATAAATTGTTGCAGTAAGTGATCTAAAACATACCAGGTAATGAACGGTATTCTATATTATAGTTTGTGATTTAAAGTTTGAAGCATCAACAATTCAGTACAAAGACAAAGACCAATTGAGAGCCCAACACTAGATGTTTAACACCACATCTTCCTTTGACTTATGGCGTGTTGTGTTATTGTCATACTAATTAAAATTTCACAGGTCTTCTTGATCATATGAAATCACTTTATTAGTATGTGTTTGGACCACACAGTAAATCAAAAACAAAGTCAAGTATGCTTTAATTTCGTTGTATACGATACGATTCTCTGCAAATACATAAATTATAAATCATAAATAACAGTGAAACTAAATTCCGTTATCCATAAAAATAATATACAGCGCATTAATTACTTCTCAATCATAAAAATATAAAGAAACATGTTTCCTGATAAAAGTACAAAGTTTGCACAAATGTAATTTCACACTTTTGCATATCAAGGGATAGTTGTGACAAAGAATCTAGATCTTGTGCATTTATCTGTGTTCCATATACCAATTTTTCAATGTATGACCTAGCAATTATATGTGATCTACCATAACGGGAATATAATATTGACCTAGCTCGCTTATAACCATCAGTTGGTTCTAACAATACGCAGTCTTCAATAGAAGACTTTGCTTCATCTTTACAATATTGAATTAAATAGCTTAACCTCATTTGATCGTCACCTACTCTATTTTCTACATTAGTTTCAAAATTCTTAATGAATTTTGTATAATTAATTGGTTTACCATCAAATGTCAACAGTTCAGGTTTTGGTAAATTAAATCCTTCTTGAAGAGTAGACGCCAGTCGCTGGAACGCTGAGTCGATACTGCTGATGTTGGACTTTGAACTTCCGGCTGTGAACTCGCACTTTTCGTCTGAATCGGTCTTCGTTGCTTTCGTCTCTGAAACCTCTTGAATATCAATGTCATCATTTATCAAAATGTTATTTCTACGTGAAGAAACGGCTCTTTCTGCAATGATGCCTTTATTTTGATTTGTGTTTATAATGTCATTGTCTTCGTCGTACGCTTCCTGCCACATTTGTTCCTCCAATTTTGCTTCTTCAAGTTCACTTCGTTTTTCTAATAATTGTTCTTTTATTTCTAACTCCCTTTTTTCACGCTCTAACTTGAGTTTTTCTTCAGTTTTCTTTAGTTTGTGTTCGGCTTTCAACCGATAAGCCCTTGCCGTCTTCAATTTGGCCTTTGATGAAGAGGAACTCGACGAACTTATTCGGCTGCCAACCTCGTCATCGGCAATATTTTCCATTGATCCGTTGATCCATTCTGAAAATCTTTCCCGGAACTCCTTCAGGTTTTTCTGACAGCTATCAAAGTTCATAGCTTTTACAAAAAGCTTACCTATAGATTAAAAAGTGACAGCCAAGTGACGATCTATACACTATTAGTGCTTATATATAAATGTATCTTCTATTAAATATTAAAAATAAGAATATAAACAAATATAATTCTTACACTCCTCACCATGAAATTCTATAATTTCATAAAAAAAAAATATTAACACACACAAACAAAAATATATATACAATCTATAAATCTGAACCTTCTAGTAAACATAGTTTTGTTATTGGTTTTACTAATTCTGATTTGTGAGTTTTGACAACACAGCTACGTACATGCCCATCCCGACCCACTTTAACCTCGGTAACTCTGCCCAACGGCCATTGTCCTCTCTGCACATTAACCTCAGCTACAAGTACGATATCGCCTTTTCGTATATCAGTGTTCGGTCTTTGCCATTTTGGGCGCATCTGCAATGTTGGAAGATACTCGCGAATCCATCTTCTCCAGAACACGTTTGCGAGATATTGGACCTGTTTCCACCATCGTCTAGCATAAATATCTGTCTTTTTGAAGATACCACTAGGAATACAGGAATTTGACTTCATTAATAGTAACATATTTGGTGTAAGTACAGATGGGTCGATGGGATCATCGCTCACTGGCGTAATAGGTCTGTCATTCAAAATTTTTTCAACCTCAGCCATCAACGTTAAAAGCTGTTCATCATTTAAAAGCTGTTCCTTTACTAACGCTTTCAAAATTGTACGAGTGGACCGAATTAAACGCTCCCATGAACCACCCATGTGACTTGCTAAAGGTGGATTAAAATGCCATTCAATCTCCTGTTGTAACATGTGTCTTCCAATTTTTGATTGGTTCCATTCTTTAATTGATTTACGTAGTTCACTGTCTCCGCTTACAAGGTTAGTTCCATTGTCGCTGTACATCTTTGTTGGTACACCTCGTCGGCTTATGAAGCGTTGAAAAGCGGATAAAAACGACTCCATGGTTAAGGTGTGGGCCACTTCTAGATGAACTGCTCTTGTTGTGAGACATGTAAATAGGCAACCATATCTTTTTACATGTGAACGACCTAACTTTACCAAAAGGGGTCCAAAATAGTCGATTCCGACAAATGTAAACGGGGGTTTGTCAGCAATTATCTGTTCATCAAGAAGAGGTGCCATCTGTTGTACGCAAAGTGGACGGTGTTGACGTTTACATGGAATACAGCATCCGATTACTTTCTTAACAAGACTAGGTCCTTTTAAAATCCAGTATTTCATACGTGTGGCTGCAAGCACCTGTTGTCTTCCTACGTGACCCTGATTTTCGTGATAGAAACGAACAATTAACGAAGTAACATGATGATTATCTGGTAGGATTATGGGGTATTCATCATGGTTTGAGGTACTTAAGCGTCCTTTTGCTCGGATAAGCTCATTATCGAGTACAGGATTAAGAGAAGCGATACGGCTGTCTTTTTTCACGGGCGTATCCTTCTTCAATTTGATTATTTCGTCTTTGAAGTAAGTTGATTGTACATTAACTAATATTACATTGCTAGCAATTTTCAGTTCTGACAAAGTGAGATCACCAGTTCTGCACTGAACTTGATGATTAAGGTATCGTTGTCTGCAATAAAACTTGAACCTAATCAACCACGCTGTTGCTCGTAGTAGTTTTGTCCAGTCGGAGAAATAGTTCATTAGATAATCAGTGGTGTTGTTTGTCATAGCATGGATCGCCACCTCCTTCTTAAGTTCGGTGTCATTTTCTGTTACCTCTTGTAGCTCATTGCGTAAGTCTTGTGGCCAGTATTTTGAATCTTCCAAGAGAAAGTTCGGACCATTTAACCATATATTTAGTTTCTTACTATCACAAGCTCTATTCCTCTGGATGCTATGTCCGCGGGATTCGAAGGTGAATCTACGTGACGCCATTGGTCTAGACTAGTTGTATTGTGAATTATGCTTAATCTATTAGCTACAAAGGTTTTGAATCGCCGTGATGTATTTCTAATGTAGCCCAACACTATAGTCGAGTCTGTCCAGAAGGTAACGTTATCAACCTTTATTTCAAGTTCATCATTCATGATTTGGTATAAGCGGCATGCAGTGACAGCTCCTGATAATTCAAGTCTTGGTATTGACATCTGTTTAATTGGTGCTAGTCGTGCCTTTCCTATGATTAAAGAGCAAGTAATTTTGTCATTTCCATCAACTAGTCTCAGATAGGCACACGCTCCATAACCAAGTTCTGATCCATCACTGAAAAGGTGCAATTGAGCGTTCTTAATGTGTTGAAATTCTTTTGGTCGAAAACAGCGATTCACAGACAAACTTTCAATACAGGGTAGACTCGTTAACCAATTTTTCCATTCGTCACAGTAATGTTGTGGAATCTGTTCATCCCATCCAAGCTTCAATCGGCATAAGTTCTGTACAATTGCTTTTGCTCGCAGTGTAACTGGTGACACAAGTCCGAGAGGATCAAATATTGAACTTACAATGGACAATATACCACGTCTAGTTAACGGTTTATCTGTTAACTTTACTTTAAATCTGATTTTATCTTCATTAACATCCCAGATTACACCCAGGGCCTTATCGTTCGGCAGCACATCTCCAGGGCTAAGATTTACTACAGCAGGAGCAAGTTCAGACTCCGGTATAGCTTTTAATACATCTCTACTATTACTGAGCCATTTTGTTAGTCGGAAGCCACCCATTTTCATAAGTGACTGTAAGTCAATAGCCAGTTTAATAGCTTCCTGCTCGGATGACACAGACTTCAGACAATCGTCAACATAAAAATTTTTCTCTACTGTAGTAGATAGAATCGGTAAGAATATATTTAATCCGACTTTATCATTCATTTCTTTAGCAAGAATTGTAACAATGTTCCGTAAATGAAATATATTGATTTAATCATTTGTGCAAACTTTGTACTTTTATCAGGAAACATGTTTCTTTATATTTTTATGATTGAGAAGTAATTAATGCGCTGTATATTATTTTTATGGATAACGGAATTTAGTTTCACTGTTATTTATGATTTATAATTTATGTATTTGCAGAGAATCGTATCGTATACAACGAAATTAAAGAACTGATTTGATACGCATACTTGACTTTGTTTTTGATTTACTGTGTGGTCCAAACAAAATCCAAATAATAAACTGCCGTAAACAAATTGAAATAACATTCATAGGAAAACATAACGTCATAAAGACGGACGGCAAATACAGCAAATATATTTAGCGCCGTAAACGTCAATTATTACAAAGAAAAAATAGCTTTTACAAAAAGCTTACCTATAGATTAAAAAGTGACAGCCAAGTGACGATCTATACACTATTAGTGCTTATATATAAATGTATCTTCTATTAAATATTAAAAATAAGAATATAAACAAATATAATTCTTACAGTATGCTGAATTATGAAGGCATTGAGTTATTTTGTTTACTGGTAGATAATTTTTATATAATTTTTAATTTTTCCATATTCGTTTACAGACTAAAAAAATCTCTGTTTTTGTAAACGAACATAAACCCTTTTCTTTTTATAATATACGATTCATCCTGTATGTAACACCAATGCATGATGATAAACATGATAAATATACATTTTTTTTTGTGGTCGAAACTAAAGAAAAACTTGAGATAAAAAAAAAAAGACTATGAACTAACATGTAGCCTATGTATATCCTATATGATTGTAACATCAACAAAATCTCAAGACCCACCTGCACCAGGAATGCCCAAAATTAAAGAGAAAAAAAATCCGATGGGGAATGTTTAAATACCGAGTCACTTCATACGACCAAAAGAAAAAAAAATAGCACGAAGGCAAATAACTGGAAAATTATTTAATTTAAAAAGAGTCTTACTGTGCGTTATGCTGTGTGTTTGTTTATTCCATATTAGCAAGAGGTAAAGGAGAGGGTTGAGAAATTTCTCGCTGCAATGAAGACTCATTGGTGGCCTTGTTTTCCTCTCTTTGTCGGGTTGTTGTCTCTTAGACACAAAGTGTCCATATGAGGTCCAAACGTTTCCCTTTTATGAACGCTCGATCGTGTCCATATTTAAAAAAACACCAAAAGGAGTTGTTTAATAGTGATTCGTAATTATATCAAATATGTTGTTTAAATACAGTCCAATCTATATTATTACAGAAACCTTAGTTTTGTTTTGTTGGAAAAATTGGACAGTAACCATTAAAGGCCAGACACCAGATATTATTAAATAGTTAGGCATTACGGGAGATTATAGTACAAAAATCACTTAGTAAACGACGAATTAAACTGTACAAAACAAATTACATGAATTAATTGCAATTGCTATGTTCGCTTTCAATATGCATGACATATTTGTCATTGGACATTAAGCAATCAACAGTCAAAAGTTAAATTAGTTGTTGCAACTTAACTTGCAATCATGCTTAATATTGTTACGATTTAGTGATCGTATTATTAAATTAATGGTTCTCGTGTTATCCATAGTTTACAGTAGTAATTTTATGAGTCAGCTGTTTTTGTTTACGTTTTCGCAACGCTATTTTTTACGATGGAATGTCACCTCGTACAGAATATTCACGGTTGGTTGGCATGTATTTCAATAATACATGATGCGCTTATGTGTTTACCTTATTTGCTTATTTAGTTTCTTAATGTAATAACTTGTGTTTTAGCCGTAATCGTCTAAATACCAGCAGTGCCATAGTTTATTTACAAGAGAAGCCATATTTATTTGTGTAATGGCGGTCTGCAACACGAGATTGCCTGTGAACATAACAAACGTTTTGATTGGTCGATCCACTGACCGGAAAATTATAAATAGAAGGTTGACGAAACGAACTTTAGATTTAATCTCACCGCCTGCAAGAGCAGTCGGAATTTATGCTGTCTTGATGTCCTTATAATTTAGTGTGAAGGTTTTGAATGTTTTAAGAAAACTAAACCTTCTTACACATGGCAATTGTTTGTTTTGAAGAAGAAGAAGACGACCTTCGACCTACGGGAAAGTCCCGTCAGCTGTCGTTCCACTTAGTCAACTTTCTATAAATACGATGAGAGAGGTTTTCTGGAAATCTACTTTCACTTTAGCAGAGAGAAACCTTTATGAGATGATTACGGCAAATTGTTTATAAATATGAATGTATGTTTTTATGATCAATTGTAAATATTTGATTATAGAGATGTTATATAAAATGCATCTGAACTTTATACCTGACTTAGTTATTATTTCAACCATATACCAACTCAAAGGATCCATGCAAATTATGTTCGATCGAGCCTCCTTATTCATTTAAACTTACCACTCGGTTTAAGGGGCGAAATCGTTACACTGGTGTCAGAAGTGGGATTCTATTAACTTTGAATTTGGTGGTTGAAATAAATAATTTATAAATTATACTAAAGAAGCTTTAGTATATTTACCTGATTTTCACTAAATTTTTATAGTAAGAATTATTAAAATTTTAGTACAATATGGATGATTCTAGAGAAGTAATTATAGATGTAAATCATTCTTTCCAAGAGGAAAATGATGGGGAAATTACCATTCCTTTAAATGAACAGAAGGTTGATAGTGTTGACAATGCAGAGCAGACAATAAGCCATGACAAAGAGCAAAACTTATTTATGAATGAATTAAGAAACCTTAAAAGTTTATTTCATAACCAATTTGGGGAGATAACCCATGATTTTCTAATTGTCAAAAAGAAGTTATCATTGCTGTAAATCAGATAAAAAGAGATTTTCAAGAGGAAATTTCTTGTATTAAAGACCGCATAAGCAAAATTGAAGATGCTGTATATGAAAACAAGAGAAATATTTCTACCAATTATAAAACTATTGAACAAAATAAAGATTTAGTAAATCACAATGATCACATGAGCATGATGAGTGACATTGTAAATACTGAAAACAAATCTAAAGGTGATGGGCAAGCAGTTCCTGATGAAGCTAATCAGACAAGTCAAAATACAGAAAAACAACAACAAAACACAGATGATATTTATTCATTTAATAAAGATAAAATGTATAATATAAATCAAAACTATGCTGTACTGGATAGACCCAAGGTTCCAAGATTGACCAATTCCCATACCCATTTACCCAAGTCTAGTAATGTAACCATGAAGCCACAGTTGTATGAGGGAGATGAAGATTTAGATGAATATTTAGCTCAATTTGAAATTTTAGCTGAAATAAACGGTTGGAATTATGCAACCAAATCATTATATTTGGCTGGTAGTTTAAAAGGGGGAGCAAGAGCTCTTTTAAATGAACTAGATAAGGAATCTAGGAAAGATTATAATAGCTTAGTAAAAGTTTTGGACAATAGATATGGTTCAGCTGAGAAATCAGAACTTTTTAGGGCAAAACTTCAGACCCGTATGAGAGGTAAAGAAGAAAGTTTACCTGAGTTAGCTCAGTCAATTAAGAAATTGACTAGGCAAGCTTATCCAAGTGCCCAATCCACAATAACTAGTGTATTAGCACTAGAACATTTTATAGATGCTTTACAAGATGCTGATTTAAGACTAAGACTTAGGGAATCTAACCCTAAATCCATACATGAAGCAGAAACACTAGCTGTTAGGCTAGAGACGTTAAAGTTAGCAGAGAGACAAAAAGGGAGGATGGTTAGACAGGCAGATTCAGTTCAGACTAATGCTAAATTTAATACAGAGTTGAATGATGACAAGGGGGAAGATTTAAAATCCTTAAAAAATGAATTGAGTGATTTTAAAAGAGAAATGATCTCATTGTCCAGAAATATAAAGGGTATGTCCCAAAACCAAAATAGGAACCAAGGGGGAGGTAACCAGCAGAGGAACTATCAGAATGGTCAGAAAGGGTATAATAACCAGAATAAGAATTTTGGTCAGGGCAATAGAAATTTTAACCAGAGAAATAATAATTTTGGTCAGAATCAGAATAATTATAATCAACAGGGAAACCAGTTGAGGTCGGACTCAGGGGTCGGAGCCAGGCCGGGACAGAATGGCCCAAGTCGATAAAGATTAATGAATCTTTGGCAAATAATGAGGGACTATTTGTCAGAGCTAAAGTTAATGATAAATGTTTAGCTTTTCTTGTGGATACTGGAGCAAATGTTACTATTTTAAGTAAGAAATTTATTGATGAAATAAATCCCTCATTACTTCCAAAAATGAATCCTGTGAATATTAATTTAATTACTGCTACTGGTGATAGTGCACCATTTATAGGACAAATTGATGTTGAAATTTGTCTTGGAAATTATATTTATCACCACAATGTTTTAGTGGCTGATATTTCCAATGAAGGTATCATTGGAATGGATTTTCTTGTGACTCATGACTGTGATGTCTTGTTAAGTCAAAATAAATTGAAGATTAAAGGGGAGATAATTCAATGTTATCATTATGCAAGCAGTGCTAAATCTTGTTATAGAGTTGCTATACAAGAGACAGTAGATGTACCTCCTAACTCAGAAATGATTGTTTCGGGGGAGTCAGATGAACCTATTTTTAGAGGTAATGCTGGGTTAATAGAACCTAATGAGAAGTTTATGGAGAAGAATGGTTTATTGGTGGCAAGATCAATTGTACATCCAGAGATGTATAACATTCCTTTGAGGATAATAAATTTAAATAAAGAGCCCTGCACTTTATATAAGGGTACAATTATTGCAACCTGCAATAAAGTAGACGAAGAAGATATTCAAACTTCTGAGTTTGTAAATAGTGTGGCTGGTAGCCAAACTATAGTAAATAAGGGGAGACAATTACCTGATTATTTACATGATGTATTTGAGTCTAATCAAGCTAATCTTGATAAAGATCAAAAGGAGACATTTAGAGACCTTTTAATAGAATATAGTGACATATTCTCAAAGTCCTCTGAGGACATTGGTTTAACTGATTTAGTTGAACATACCATAAATACTGGAAATAACCCTCCAGTACGTCAGCGACCCAGACGAATACCCCTAGCTAGAATGAAGGATGCTGAAGCTGAGATTCAGAAAATGGTTAAGCAAGATATTATAGAACCTTCTACAAGTCCCTGGAACTCCAATATTGTTCTTGTGAAGAAGTCAGATGGTAGTTGGCGATTCTGTATTGATTTTCGTGCCGTAAATTTATTGGTTTTACGCCCATCCTACCCCTTGCCCCGAATAGATGACACTATAGACTCCTTGTCGGGCTCTAAGTTCTTCTCAACCGTCGATTTAAAGTCAGGATATTATCAGATTCCAGTAGCGAAAGAAGATAGACCAAAAACAGCCTTTTCCTTTCCAGGGGGTGGTCTCTGGCAGTTCAAGAGAATGCCAATGGGTCTATGTAATAGTGCCCCTGTATTTGAACAATTAATGGAGACAGTTTTATCAGGTTTGACCTGGAAAATTTGTTTAGTTTATTTAGATGATATAATTGTTTTCTCAAAATCATTTGAGGAGCATATGAAAAACTTGAGAGAAGTTTTTCAAAGATTGAAAGCAGCTAATTTAAAGCTGAATCCCAAGAAATGCAACTTTCTTAAGAAAGAAGTTAAATTTTTAGGTCACATTGTTAGCGAAAGTGGAGTAGCTACTGACCCTAATAAAGTTCAGTCAGTCAAGGACTGGCCAGTGCCCAAGAGTATAAAAGATGTGAGAAGTTTTCTAGGATTAACATCCTATTATAGAAAATTTATTTTGAAATATGCTGATAAAGCAAAACCTTTATATAAGGTTACTGAGAAAAACCAAAAGTTTGTCTGGACAGAAGAATGTCAACAATCTTTTGAAGAATTAAAGACTACTTTAATTAGTGCACCTATTTTAGCCTACCCTACCAGGGAGGATTTATTTATTTTGGATACCGACGCGAGTAATGTTGGTATGGGAGCAGTGCTATCCCAACTCCAGGATGGAGTAGAAAGAGTAATTTGTTACTTTAGTAAAACTTTCAGTAGAACTGAGAGAAAATATTGTGTTACCAGAAGAGAACTACTAGCTGTAGTAGCCTCTATTAAACATTTTCACCATTATTTATATGGTAAATACTTCAAGGTTAGAAGTGACCATGGTGCATTAAGTTGGTTGTTCAATTTTAAGAATCCAGAAGGTCAGTTAGCTCGTTGGTTCGAGGTCCTGGCATCATATGATTTTAAAATTGAGCACAGAGCTGGAAGGTCCCACAATAATGCAGACGCCCTAAGTCGACGTCCTTGCTATAACAAAGAATGTCCTCACTGTGCTAGAGCAGAAATAAATTATGAATTGGTTCCAACTCATAAAAACGTTTTAACGGTTGAAAAATGTAATGATAATGTCACTATTCGTGAATCTTGCAGAAATGTTCAAGATGTTAGTGTCAAACAATCAGTTACAACAACTAGTATTAGCTGTATAAATGAAGATTGGCCAAACATGACAAGTGACGAGACGTGCCACAAAGTAAAAAGTCATGTAATTCATAATGAATTTAGAAGTAAGGGTTCAGATGTAAACCCTGCTGTACTCCCTGTTCAGTCTGAGATAGTAAGAGTTTGTACCAGATCTAAGGATTATGGTTGCAGTCAAAATGAGAAGGACGACCCAGTTAAAGAGATAAATTTTGAAAATGTTTCAGAATCTCAATTATCTGATGATGTAATCAGTATAATTATCCAATGGAAAATAGATGAAGTTAAACCCATATGGGCAGATGTATCCCATATGAGTCCTGAAGTTAAATTTTATTGGTCAAGATTAAATTCTTTAATTCTTGTCAATGGAATCTTATATAGAAAGTGGGAAAGCTATAATGGAAAACATTATGATCTACATATTGTTCTTCCAGCTAATTTTAAAAGGTTCGTGTTGAACCAAGTACATAACACAGTGACCGGTGGTCATCTTGGTGTAAGAAAGACTCTATCAAAAATTAAACAAAGATATTTTTGGTATAAAATGAGACAGGATGTTAAATTTTGGTGTACCAAATGTGATATTTGTGCTTCTAAGAAAGCACCTTGTAAAAAAACTAAGGCCCCTATGAAGCAGTATCTTGTGGGTGCTCCTTGGGAAAGAATGGCTATTGACATTCTAGGACCTTTACCAATAAGTGTCAATAATAATCGCTATCTGATGGTAGTTCAGGATTATTTTTCAAAATGGACGGAAGCTATACCAATTCCAGACACTGAAGCAGTGACAGTGGCTAAGAAATTTGTGGAAAGAATAGTAACCATTTTTGGGGTTCCTCTTTCAATCCACTCAGACCAAGGGTCTAATTTTGAATCTAATGTGTTCAAAGAGATGTGTATTATTTTGGGTATCCATAAAACCCGTACAACACCATTCCGACCTAAATCGGATGGTATGGTTGAAAAGTCTAATTCAACTATTGAGACGATGTTATCTGCTTTTGTAAGCAAACACCAGAGAGATTGGGACGAATATATTTATTTATTAATGTTGGCCTATCGGTCATCAGAACATGAGAGTTTGGGTACATCTCCATGTTCCATGTTATTTGGAAGAGAAGTAAATCTTCCAGTAGATTTAATTCTGGGTAGACCAGAGACTGAAAAGTCACCTTTGTATTTAAAAACTGTATATGCCTATGAATTATCCCAAAAGTTGGAGGTAATTCATAAATTTGCAAGAAATAAATTAAAACTGTCAAGCGACAGGATGAAAAGAAATTATGATGTTGGAACTAAGATGCAAACATTTGATGCAGGTGATCCAGTGTGGTTGCACAATCCTCGTCGTGTAAAAGGATTGTGTCCAAAGTTACAAGATAATTGGGAAGGCCCATATATTATTGTAAATAAACTTAATGATGTCATATATAGAATACAGAAGGGACCAAAGATGAAACCTAAGGTGGTGCACCAAGACAGGTTGAAGCCCTATCTTGGAGAAAATGTTCCTGTTTGGTTTAATTAAATATGTGGAGTTTGCTGTACAGAAGATGTTGAACAGTCAACCTAGAACATTTATTGGAAGAAATGAACATTGTGTTATATATTTATATGTGTGTTACCTAAATAATTCTATGTGAATACATGAGTTTTCGGTTAAATGTATATAGTAACTTGTTAGACAGTTGTTGTCTTATGAGTTATTGGATTTTGTTTTCAAGTTTTGAGCCAACCAATCAATTAGTGTATTAATTTAATTTATGTATAGATAGTTTCTGTGCATTTGAGGACAAACGCCTAGTGGTTAGGGGGCTGTGTTACGATTTAGTGATCGTATTATTAAATTAATGGTTCTCGTGTTATCCATAGTTTACAGTAGTAATTTTATGAGTCAGCTGTTTTTGTTTACGTTTTCGCAACGCTATTTTTTACGATGGAATGTCACCTCGTACAGAATATTCACGGTTGGTTGGCATGTATTTCAATAATACATGATGCGCTTATGTGTTTACCTTATTTGCTTATTTAGTTTCTTAATGTAATAACTTGTGTTTTAGCCGTAATCGTCTAAATACCAGCAGTGCCATAGTTTATTTACAAGAGAAGCCATATTTATTTGTGTAATGGCGGTCTGCAACACGAGATTGCCTGTGAACATAACAAACGTTTTGATTGGTCGATCCACTGACCGGAAAATTATAAATAGAAGGTTGACGAAACGAACTTTAGATTTAATCTCACCGCCTGCAAGAGCAGTCGGAATTTATGCTGTCTTGATGTCCTTATAATTTAGTGTGAAGGTTTTGAATGTTTTAAGAAAACTAAACCTTCTTACACATGGCAATTGTTTGTTTTGAAGAAGAAGAAGACGACCTTCGACCTACGGGAAAGTCCCGTCAGCTGTCGTTCCACTTAGTCAACTTTCTATAAATACGATGAGAGAGGTTTTCTGGAAATCTACTTTCACTTTAGCAGAGAGAAACCTTTATGAGATGATTACGGCAAATTGTTTATAAATATGAATGTATGTTTTTATGATCAATTGTAAATATTTGATTATAGAGATGTTATATAAAATGCATCTGAACTTTATACCTGACTTAGTTATTATTTCAACCATATACCAACTCAAAGGATCCATGCAAATTATGTTCGATCGAGCCTCCTTATTCATTTAAACTTACCACTCGGTTTAAGGGGCGAAATCGTTACAATATCAACAACCGGCGTTGAACACACTAATACTAATAACATGAATAAATGACCACTTTATCAATACACTGTAGTTGAAGCACTGGGCAAACGTTGATTTCTAACAGTCATTTTTTAAGTGTGAACTATCTCCATTTAACATTTAATACAATAATAATCATATTGATACAAAAACAAATTATAACCGATGCGAGTAAAAAAATATTTTCATTGTGCGAAATTTTTTTCTTATCTGGTGTCTGTTTAATTGAAAGCAGAAGTCAGTGATTGCACTGTGGATAGTGTACCATGTCTTGGACAATTGTCTATCAGCATCACTACACCTTTTCTTCAGATATCCTTGGATGGCGACTTTGATTTGATTTTATAATCCTTCAACCAAAACCCGACATCTACAATCGTGTCCCCATTATTGAAATGCCGTTAACGTTTTTGACGTCACTGAAGAGATATTATCGCTAAAAGTTTTGAGATGTTCTGTCGTTTAAAAGAGGACACGTTTTGGCGAATAACAATTATCGGACACGTTTGGTAGATGTGAAATCGGACTCGTTTTGGCGATTTGGGATTTTAAGGAAACGTTTAGGCGAAATAGTCACGTTTCGGGATTTCGGACATGTTTGTGGGATTTGTCACGTTTGGGAATGTAACATATATAAACTGAGTATAAGGCTTTGTTGGTTTTTAGAAAAATAGAAAAGTAATGGACACCATTCCCGCTTAAGAAAAAGCTTGAATATCTGCATTGTTGTATATTGGATACGATTCGTGAGTATATTTGTGGGTCGAAGACAAGATTGCAGTATATCAAATGGTTATCTCTAAAGATTGATTTGCGAACGTAGCAAGAAGTAAACCTCCAACAATGGTTTCATAAAAAAGCACGGAAAGACTTGAATAAACACTTGTATAAATGTTTCCCGAATCTTTGATGAGTTTTGTTTTTATAAGTCTCCATAATAACCCAGAAAACGGATGTTTTCAATCAAATTTTTTCCAAACCTTGTAAAACATTGGTAACGATAATTGTATACAAATTACCTTCTTTAAAAAAGTTAAGTGTGCTATTTTGTAATAAAAGAATACGATTTTTTATTTTAGCTGTGGACTGAAAGAAGGAAAAGGAATATTGTGGAACTTTTTGATGATCTTCATTCCTATCGCCACCATTATCATAGTCGAGTCTATCTTGTACATCCTAATCTGGTACAAACTACATGTAGAAGTTAAAAAAATAAAGAAAAGCATAGGAAACCAAAGCATGGTAGCAAAACAAATAGTTGTCGCTACTCGAAATATGTCTTTTTTCGTTCTAGTAATCATTTTGAGGTTTCTAACACCAGCAATTCATGGATGTTGGGTATTTATCGCAGAACCACCAAGGGCAATGTATGAAATCAACACTTATGCTACCTGTTTTGGAGGAATTTTCAATGGAAATATTTATCTGACCATTCGACGAGAACAATTATAAGAAGTTAGATATAGTTCCTCGAGTAAGTGTTTAGGCGTACATATGGTTATGTATACGAAAATGAAAAACAAACATCACCTGGATTATATAGTATGTATGTTCATGAATATATTAGACGAACATAGCGTTTAGTCTCGAAATATATCCTTTTTAAGAAGACTTCAAATGTCAGAACGAAGGACGCGCATGTCAAATACATAAACATCAGCAAAAAAATTCTAAAACAACAAAAATCAAAATCAAACTAATTTTGCAAAACAGTATCTGTATCTGAAAAAGAGGTCCTTAGGGTTTTTAATGTTTTTAATATTTTGTCAACAGTTAACTTCAGAAAATTACCATGTCAAATGTAATTATTCCAGCTTAATGTGAAGGTTCATCATTTCTTCAAATATCTTATTGAGAATAAACATTCAGAAGTTGCTTAAACAAAACATGTCAGGGATGTGGAGTAATGCCTTGACTAAATGTTGTGCAGATCACCAACATTAATTAATGGCTAAGTGATATCCTTTGTTTTTTTGTAATTACATTATGAAATACCGAAATGACTGTATTACTTAGACTATATTGTACTTCTGTCATAAGGGTGAGAGAAAATATGAGTTTATAATAACATTGTATTACTTATTGCATTACTTTGGTTTTGGATCGTTAATGTGTTAAAAAATATTTTTATATAGATAAGACGAAAAATTTTGTCGAACACATTTTGTTTCAAGATTGACTATTTCATGATAGTTACATGTGTTTGGAAATATTTTATTTCTTATTGAGGAAATTTTTAGAATCATAAGACAGTATTGTTATTACTATAACTGCAATATTACTATATAGGGAATAATTAAAAATATATGTTTCTTTTTTATTAATGCTTTCAATTAACAATTACTTAAAAAAAACAATGCATCAAATTTTATCTATTATCGGTAATTTGTACATTTTTCCTTTGATGTGTATTCGCTGATAATGTCAGTATCAGTGGACTGGCCGTGATATAAAAATTATTGGGTTAGTACGCAAATGACATGCGCGAATGCAACCGTAGGGATCTTGTTGTTGTTATTGGTTTTGGAAGGCGGCTTACTTATGTAGTAATTGCGCCTTAGATTCATATAACATAATTTAAGATATTATGTATATAATTATACTTTCAGTCTTTAATTTATTTTTAGTATTACGTTTTGGCGAGTAATCTCATGTAGGGATCTACTTTCCCCTTTCATTCACAAAATTGCGCGTGATTTTTCTCGCACAAACGCACGTTGTTTGAAAACTTTCACAAAGTTAGTTTAGCATTTTTGAACGATTGATGTGAAAATGTGAACAGAAAGTGTATGAAAAACTTTGTAAAAAAAAATGCGTAATCTACACTTTTACAAATGATTATTGATATATAAAGATTTCCTTGCTATTCACAAGGACGTACAACTAACATATCGTCCATGCTATTCCAATCTGAGTTTTTATTTATACAATACCAATACATAGCCTGGTGCTGTTAAGAGTAGTTTTCATTTTCTGTTTCTTGAGATGTATTTGTTTTACCTATTCAGTCACTATAAAGTGTAACAATTCATATTTAGACGCAACACATAAATAGTGACCAAAAAGGTACCGCTATCGCATAGAAGCTAGAAAAAAATGCATTTTCGACATTTTTGAGGGACCATCAAATACAATTTTAAAAGAAGAATTTAAAGACAGATGGTATAGATCACAGAACAAAAAGTTAACATATTCAAATACAGATCTATATAGGATGAATTTAAAAAAAAGGGGGGGGGGGGCATCAAACTATGACAAAGTTTTGTGTGGAACAGACATGAGGCAAAAAGTCTGCATTGACCATAATTGTAGCCTTTAATGCCTTTATAAGGGGATACTGATCCGGGTCGCTTTCCACTGAATTCGTTTCTGAAATTAAAGGTAATCGCAGGGCCTTAACTCCAAGTTTCTTATTTCTGGTCCGTGTTGAAAATAAATGAACATGACTTTGAAAAAAGCAAGAATTTGAGTTGAGTGACGTCTATTAAAATGTTTGAAATAATTATGAAGTCGACAAGAAATGAGCTTGTTCAGATAATTTACAGTCAGCTTACATTGGCATTGCAGCTGAAATGCCTCCTGAAAATCTTCTTACAGTGCGTTTTAAAATTATTTGAAATCAATAAAGAAATTTGACTTACCGGTATGCTACCATTATATTTGGCATTGTTAGAGCCATGTCCAAAGCAGAATATTAATGAAACGCATGCAATAATTCCTTTTCAATACGTTGTGCAAGAGAACACCATCTTAACTGCACTGTGACAAAATTTTAAATGACGTAATGCAGCCTGTGACGTCAAGTGGGATTCGCCGTGATTCAACGCGAAAAAGATGTTTGTTTGTTATTTTCTCTCTTATTGTTGTCATTTGTTTTTAAATTACCGATAATCAGAATAAAGGACTTTCTGTTTTTGATACTGACTTTATCACAGAAAATATCAGGCTCGCCCTTCGAGCTCACCTGATATTTTACTGTGATAAAGTCAGTATCAAAAACAAAAAGTCCTTTATTGTATATATATTGTAATGAGTTCACTTAATTCTGTATTAAGCAATTCCTGTTGCTAAATCTGACCTTTCTACAATAGATTGTATGAAGGAGTTCATTCCTTTATTGTGGTCCTTTTTTGTGGTATAGGTTAATAAGATAATTGGGCTTACATGCAACAATAAGTATTGTCACAATAGAATGGTGGAGGACCCTGGCATAACTACCATTTCTTATAATTATAGTATATATATCCTGATGTACCCCCTCACATTTACTTACACATTGATTATTTTCATGAATTAAAGCAATCATACATTTCAAATGCTAATGAATATTTTCATTTAACAAAACATTTGTAAATTTAAAAACTTTACAATACTTTTATCGCATGAGGAAGATAGGTTTATTAATTTATCTAAATATTTTAAAGCTTTAGAACGCTTTAATGAAAAAGAAGTAGACTTATCTTTATTTCATGTTTGTGTCCTTCACATTCTTAGAGAAAAGGCTCTCGATAAAGATAGAATTGTAAAAAATTGTATTTTTTTTAAAACTTTCTGAAGACAATGTTCAGCAATTTGTACTATTTTCTCATATTTCGATACATATTATCTAATCTTTCTTACCATTTAATCATTGTTTACTAATTTTATATTATCCAAATATTGCAAAAGATTGAGCAATCAGAGGTAGGTGTTAAGCGATCCTCTAATTTCTTACAACAAATTTAATAAGCATGTGTATAGAAACGCCAAATGCTTGAATGAATATGAATTCCACATTTCAGCTCGCTGCCTCCGCATTCAATGTACCCAATTCAGACATTTATTGTTTAAGAATATCCAATTATATCTCAATGATACCATTTATTACTCATGTTTATGCTCATTTTTATATCGTATGATCTATATTATTCGCATTATATCATTTTATCATCATATATGAAAATATGAAAAAAAATAAAAAAAATAGAAAAATAAATGCATAAATAAATTAAAAGAAAAATATTATGATTTTTTTTATTATAATTTTAGTTTCCTGTGTACAATTTGGAAATTAGTATGGCATTCATTATCACTGGACTAGTATATATTTGTTAAGGGGCCAGCTGAAGGACGCCTCCGGTGCGGGAATTTCTCGCTACATTGAAGACCTGTTGGTGACCCTCTGCTGTTGTTTTTTATTTGGTCGGGTTGTTGTCTCTTTGACACAATCCCCATTTCCATTCTCAATTTTATTTACTACTAATTTTTATGATATATTATATTTATATTTCCTTTATTGTTATTTAATGGATGTATATGAAAACTATGTGTAATTGCATGATTGATGGAACAATCATCTTTTTAAAGATAGAACAACTACTGTAATGTAAAATTGTGTTTCATTTTGTTAATGTTGAATTTATGAATATTTGGTATAAATTCTTGATGCTTTAAGTTATATAAGTAGGGTTGACATGACTTTCAGACAAACTAGGTTGTAAACTATTCATCTATTTACAATTACTTTGAAGAAAAAAAATACATATCAAATATAGTCTAATATTGTATTCTGTATAAAACAATTCGAATGCTTATTTTCTTTAAAGATTTTCCTGTTGCGGATTCCAGCCTTTTTACAATCGATTGTGAACCCCCCCTTTATTGTGGAATAATTCAATACGACAATTAGGGGTACATGCCTCAATGCGTAGTGTCACAATAGAATAATGGAGGACCTGGCCCTAACTACCTATTATAATAATCCTAGTATATATTCCTGATGTATCCTCTGACATTGCTCACACATTGTTCATTTTCATGAATTAAAACAATTATACATTTCAAATTCAAATTAATATTTCCATTTATCAAATGAAATCAGCTGTTAATTTTAAAACAGTATAATACTTTTAACTTCATAAGGATGATAAATTTATTAACTTATCGGAATATTTCAAAGCTTTGGAGCACTTTAACGAGGAAAAGTAGAATTATCTTTATTTGATGTTTGTGCCTTTCAATTCGTAGAAAAAAGGTATTACAAAATTTATGATATTCATTGTTTAATACTATCAATTATATATTATATGATACCATTTATTACTCATGTTGTTAGCTCATGTTTATATTATATGATTTATATTATTCGCATTATAGCATTTTACCATCATATATGAAAAAAAATCAAAAATGAATAAAAAAAAAAAAAAAAAAATCATATTATTACTAATTATTGTTATATTATATGTCTATTTCCTTTCTTGTTATTTAATGTAAGTATATAAACACTCTGTGAAAATACATGATTGATGAAACACTCATCTCGTTGAAGGGAGATCAACTACTGTAATGTAAAATTGTGCTTTATTTTGTTAAATGTTAAATTTATAAATATTTGGTGTAAATTCTTGATGCTTTAAGTTATATTAGTAGATTTGACATGGTTTCCGAACAAACTAAGATGTAAACTATTCATCTATCTATTTCTGATATAATTATAGATTATTGGTATCAATATGCTGTTATTAAGGATGGAAATTGAGTTGCACAATTCCACAAAGTCTGTTATATAATTTCTTTGTCAGTACAAGTTAAAGGTAATTGAATTCTTGACAATTTCTATAAAAATGAAAATCTCTAAAGTCTTCTGGGTCAAATTGCAAATGCAGCATGGTCAAAATGTATGTTAACTGTATGATCATAAATAGTACACAGGTGGGATTAATGTTAATTAATAAATTATCGTAGGTAGATGGTTGTTATGTCCATACTTTAAGATTCTATCATAAGTGGGTAAGTCATCCAAGATAGTTTGGTAATCACTATTACAGTCAAGTCTATAACAGCCTATGTTTATCATTTGTGTTCAGTTAGAACACTTATTGTATTCTAGATAAGATTAAAATCATTTCAAACATACTGTGTATCTTCAAAATAATTTTTATAGTTAAAATAATTTATTTCATAGTAATGGAAGATTTAGAGCATAAGTATTGTTAATTATTATATAACTGTTTGATTATATAGGGAATAATTAGAAATGTATATTTCATTTTTATTAATGTTTTCAATTTTCAATTACTTTGGAAAAAACAACGTATCAAATATTATCTAATATTGTAACGACTTAACTTTATTCTGTATTAAAAAATTCGAACACTTACTGTATTCTAGATTTTCCTGTTGCTAATTCCGGCCTTTCTACAATCGATTGTGAGTTTGTGTTCCCCTTTTATTGTGGCATAGGTAAATACGATAATTAGGGTTACATGCAACAATAAGTATTGTCACCATACATATATCTTTTTAGGAATGTATGTTAATGGTTTACTCTCCTGGTATTTTGTTTGTACAAACATGAAGCCTTATATACTTCAAAGCATACAACAGACTGCATACTTCTACCAGTGAATTTATCAGATACAACATCAGAGGTAGCATATATGAATATCAACCAAGTTCAGTACAAAGAAAAAACCCTTGACCATCAATCCCAGAGTAATATTAAGGGTCTCTTAGAATATGAAATATTGGACATATTAAATTTTGGAATACAAAAATAAAACATATTTACCTAGTTGGATGTCTTTGCAATAACAGGTCGGACAAATTATCTCTATGTTTTTGGTGTTTATTGGGTGAACAATTAAAAATGGTCATTTTTTAAAAATTGTAATACATGTTTTAAAGACTCAATATCATATGCTTCAATATTTGTCAACAATTTTACATATTATGATTTAAAAATAATACATATGTTGCTGTTGAATGGAGTTTGATAAATACAGTTTGTTTTTTTGTTAAACATTTTATTCTTCTTTTTTTTTTATACATTTGGGGTTTGATATTCCAAGTTTGTCAAAATTTGTCAAAAGCGTTGGAATATCTTCAGTAGATAATTATTAGGAGATCTATTGAATGTCAAATAAATACAGGTTGCACCTTTGTAAATATAAACACTGCATTTACCATAGGAACTCCTTTTACGGCTAAGTGCACTTTACTATAAAGTTTCAGAATACAAATATATCCTTCAATGGATGCACCACTATTTCTTGCAGAATTCAAAACATAAGGTTGTGCTGCATACAAATGTATTTTCAACATTTATATCCCTCGAACTTCAAAGAGTTTAAACCTACGCTAAAATTCTATACCTGTGCCCGTCGTTTTACTTTCAGTCTTCGTGAGAATTGAAATTTATTGCTACATGTATCCATCTGCATTTAAACTGGTAAAAGTGTGTTTCTATGAGATCAAACATGGAAATGGTATCTGCCAACCGGCTATCAGAAAGTGAACAAAACAAAATATCTATGAATATTAAATATCTCCACAAAAGAGCCGTGGTTTGCGAATCGGCTGTATTTACAATCTACAGGGCAACTCTTCAGTATTCTGCATAATGAATAAAACATATGATTCAAAAGATCGAACAGAAACGACATTGCATTGAACGAATTATTTACAAAAATATAATAATTTAAGAGTAGCCTTTAGTTGACATGTGCACAATAACTGGATACAGGTAATGTGTTACATTTGATTAATCATATCTAATGTGATTCATTATTCATATATCAATTGATTGATAGTTGTTTGATAATAAGCAGGGAAAAAAATAAAAGACATGATGATCTGGATTACGGATAGAGAATAGAGGATAACATATCTGATAAAAAAAGAAAAGAGAAAAATGGAAAAGAACAATATGAAAACAACACTTTATATAAATATCATGAATATTTCCAGGAAAGCGCGCCATTTTTGTTGTTGTAAATATTGTCTGTGATTTAATTCTTTACGCATGATACAATTCTGTGCAATTAAAAAAAAGGTTGTCATTGTGTAAAATCAATTTTGAATGGATGTACATGAAAGAAAACTTCATGACATGCTGAAACATAGTTGATATACCAAAGGGATGTCGCTGTGATTAAAGTTCAACATCTTGAACACTGAGAAGATCTCCGTCAAGTGAACTAAGAATCATTGCAATTAAAAGACTGCTCTATCAATAACGGTAGCGGAAAAGACGGCTCTATCAATGACGGTAGCGGAAAAGACGGCTCTATCAATGACTGTACCGGAACATACGGCTCTATCAATGACTCTACCGGATTATTTTGCTATATTAATTGATAACCAATATATATGCTTGTAAGTCGCACATGTACGAATGATCAATAATTTGCATTCAGGAATAATGTATGATGGAGCTCAGAACAAATAAGGCAAAAAAAAAAACGTTTTGTAATGGCGATTGATTTTATAAGTTATAAACTTTGCAAAGGTATGTAAGTTACACAGCCTCGTAGAATATGATCACCAATTCTTAAATGACGATATATTTTTCAAGGCAGAATCCAGATCATTAAAACAGTAATATATTCTACTTACACAATATTTCTAGCGCTATATATTTATGCAAGTGTATTTCATTGTATTCATCCAGGTTTTCATTTTTTGAATCGATAATTCATCAAAAAAGTACAAACACGCATCATATATACCAGACTTAAAATGATGACGCCAGACGCGCGTTTTGTTGACAAAAGATTGGCCAGTGACGCTTAAATCAAAACAGTTAAAAAAGCCTAATGAAGTACGCAGTTGAAGAGCATTGAGGACCCACAATATCGACAGTTTTTGTAGGCTAAGGTAATCTTGTCCTGGGGTAAACATTTCAAGCAATATTGATTTAGTATTTTATCATAATCTATTTAATAATTATAACATGATTCAATCGTCTACGAAACAAATCAAGGTTCAACTTTTATACATGTGTCAAAACTTATTCGTGTAGCTAAAATATACTAATAAATGTAAAAGAAGATAAGTTAATAGCGCAGCAACAATTCGACAACAAATGCATAAAGACACTTTGGTATGCATGTTTCCTGTGCCTAATGATTTGAACAATGCACATGCGTCTTTTGACAGTAAATTATTATGCGTTTAATTGTGCCGTCTGATTTGTGCTATTACATATGTTCTGCACTATTTGTTCCAACTATATTTTCATAAACAAAGCCGAATCTTTTTTAAATGGTGTATTTTCAATATATTTTACATTTTATTTTTAATTTTGTCTAATTCATTCCTTATTTCAAAGATAATTAAATTGTAATTTGATATAATTAAGTTATGAGTTACATGTGGAAATGTTTTACTTGTGTTTCAACAGGATTACACGCACTCATATCAATTGAATGATTGTTGGTGTTTAACGCAACTTTCAGCACTTGGTGGAGGAAACAGGATAACGAGGAGAGAACCTACAACCTGTGAGTCCTAAACTATCAATACCAGTCAATCAAGATTTGAGTCAAACACACGTTTTCGCGACCAGGATGTTCACCATCGCAACCTCAGTATTATCATGATTGATATCTATTTTACTATCTAACTGACTCATAGTAGTACCCCAGAGGTATAGCCTTAAATGGCGATTGAATGTTCATACCACATGTACGCCCCTTCCCCTCCAATCTGACTAATGAAACAGGTATTTACCCAAAGGTATGAACAAATAGACGTGATTCATAGCCTTACATATTAATATAACATTCGTTTAGTTCACCATGATCCTAAGTGTGCCTATTACCCCACTATCAAAGACAAGAACATATACACCATTCCACCCTCGACATTCGACCACAACCGATAAAAACCTCTCGAATGTCGTTACTATATCCTCATCTGCATTTTTTTTACAGTAACATTTCGGATCATTCTTTTTTTTTACAATGAAGTTTCAATGTGATGTTTGTTCAAAAAGCATTTTTACGAAAATTCGATTAACAAGGACACAAAGATACAATTCACGGACAATCGAGTTTCACCTGTGAGATATGTTGCACACAATTTAAAAGAAAGGATGCTCTCAAAAGACATCAATACTCATGCAATTTAACCTGCATATACTGTTATACTAATTTTGATGACCATTTGGACTTGGACTGTCACTTATCATTGATATGTTCATAAATATAAATTAACTGTTAACAAAACTTTAAAGTTTTTAAATACTTAGGCTTTTCTACCTCAGGAATAGATTGACTTATCTGTATTTGGTAAAACTTTTAGGAATGTTTGGTCCTCAATGCTCTTCAACTTAGTACTTTATTTGGTCTTTTTAACATTTGTTGATTCGAGCGTCACTAATGAGTCTTTTGTAGACGTGCGTCTAGCGTAAATATAAAATTTAAATACTGGTATCTGTTCACCACGACAGTAAATTCGTTAGCTCAAAATGTGATAGAAATAGGTTAAAAATCAAGACTTACAGAAACATCAACAGAATGCGAGGTAAATGATATTTACACAGAATTCACCTTTTATACCCGTATCCAAGCGCTTTATTTTATGTATGTTACTTTCACTATTTTATGAACAACATCCATAATGACTTTCTCATATACAACGAAAGCGAAATGTATGAAATATATATTATGAAATAAATTTAAACATTTACAGAAATTATGCAGTGGATTATGACCGTTTCTTGGTTTCCTTTTCTAATAAAAAATAAGAGAAAAATAGAGAAAAACACCCACATTGAATTGAGGGAATACTATATATACCGAGAAAACATGTATAGATCTACCCTTGAAATATTTAAATCAATAATATGGGCACATATATTCTAAAATATATATAATTTAATTATTTGTTTTTTATTTATTGGTCTAAGATAGAACACACTTGGTCTAATAAACTTCCGAGCCCTTAACTGGGGTCCGAGATTGTTTATTTCTTTCTTCATCATTCTCATTTTGTTCCGGAGCTCCTCCACTGAGCTCCGGAGGCTCTCCACCTATGGGTCTGCCCACTCAATGCTCTAAAAAATAAGTGTAATGATATCAAAACTATTCGATAATGAAACAAACATACGGATCGAGTCATCTAATTAATCAGGGTCGGTAACATTTACTTATCACTAACTAAACCTTTTCCCATCGTAAGATGTAAAAAAATTGAAGAGATCGAAAATACTAGTAAGTGTAGTAATAAACAACTCAATTTAAAAATTAACATCCGAAAATTAGTTATCTTCTTTATCCTCGTAAATGATAAGTTATATAAATTCTGAACTTTTAGTTATTTAGTTTTGTAGTAGATTAATCAATTAAAAATAAGTGAAATTATACTTACAGCTGATTCCTCTGTGTCTGTTGTGTTGGAGGGTGGAGGATCACCCCTCGACCAGAGACATCGTCTCACATCAATGAACAGCTGAAATAGAAAGGATGTAAGAATTAAACTTATAATTCCAATTAAGTATCTGCATATATTATTCAATCGGTATGAAACTGTAGGATATCTAACGTAATGACAATGGTTATGTGTTAAAAAAAATGAGTAAATAATCATTGTCAACGTAAAAAAAAAACAAAACAAAAAAACGAAAAAGATGTTTAACTTACCTCGTCTCCTATACTGCCTACAGGTGAGGACATAATTCTGGTTTCCGTCATATGCATGGTACTTGGAATTTTTGGTTTTTTTTGGCGATGAGTGTGCTCTGGAGATTAAAACAAAGGAACTCTATTTATATACCCCAGATTATTTTCAAATCTAATCATTATAATTAATTGTCAGTACCACACGCATTTACTGTTTTCTTTAAAGATTCACATCTATTTTATCCAAACGATATCTACGTTCCTCATTTTTTGACGACCTTTCAGAGAGCTTCAGTTCTTTGTCTAGAATAGTGACCAGATGTGAAAAAATCAACAAAATAGACAATTCAAAGAACTACATTTCTTTGTTCAGACTATTAATCTGATAAAAAAAACATCGAATTGTTCTGTATTTGATCATCGACTAGTGTTCTCTTCTAGTAGTTTGACGAAACTGATATGCATTGATAAAGAAACATACAGTTTTTCTTTTTTTGCATTACAATATTTTTTTTCAGGAAATTCTACTTATTAATTAGGTTTAAAGAATTTAGATGAATAAACAATGGGGTTTGTCATTATACGAGTAACTAGTTCCATATGTTTCGTAGAAAACAAACTGATATTGTGATTCATACTTATCGTCTCAAAAAAGATCTACAACGAAAAAAAGAAAAAAGAAAAATGAAGACAGACAGAGTTAGCTCCTCTCTTTTTAACGATTGATGTGAATCGCGATACAGATGTATTTGACAGATTTGGGTTTCTTGGTATTCATTTGGTTTAAAGAATTTAAATATTTCATCAAAATAAACAATCTATTTTATATGTTTCACGCACAAATCAATGAATAAATTTACTACTATGCGTATTGGTTATATAAATAGGTTACACATATTTATTTCTTTATTAAGTAATGATTTTATTCTTTCTGTATTGCCCGCAATTGATTTTGTCATTATTTAAACAAAATAAAGTCATGAACGTGTACACTAATAAACCACCTCAGGTAATGAGGTTTGTCAATATACGAGTAATCAGTTCAATATGTTCTGTAGAAAACAAGCTGCTAATGCGATTCATACTATTCGTGTCATGTAAAGATATGCAACTCTTACGAAAAAAGATAAATGAAGGCAGACAGAGTTAGCTCCTCTTTTTCTTACGATTGATGCCAACCGCGATACAGATGTATTCGACAGATTTGGGTTTCTTGTAATTCATTAAGTTTAACATGTTTAAAGAATTTAAATATTTTATCAAAATAAACAATCTATTTTATATGTTTCACGCACAAACATTGAACACATTTACTACTTTTGTTATAAAAATAGGTTATACATATTTACTTTTTTTATTAATGCATATATTCTTTCTGTATTGCTTGTAATTGATTTTGTCATAATTTATACAAAATAAAGTGCACACCAATAAATCATGTCAATAAATTTGGTTGGTCAATATACGAGTAATGAGACCCATATGTTCCGTAGAAAACAAACTGCTAATGCGATTCAAACTATTCGTGTCATGAAAAGATCTAAAACTCAGACTAAAAATTGAAAGTGAAGGTAGACAAAATTATCTCCCTTTTTACGATTGATGCGAACAGAGAGCTAATTTTCAAGCATCTTCGCGAATCTACTGCGATTTTTTCACGTGGTTTTAGTATTGTTCAGAAGATTTGTGTTTTTTTATCCTTTTTTGCGTATTACTACAGCATTTTTCCGTCTTTTTTTCAGATATCTTCCATTCGCTCACCGCAACCTGGACCGAGTTCACGTTTTGTCTTCCAAATTGACGACATCAAGTTTCGCTGTCGGCGATGCACTCAAAGTTTCCCTAACCGTAGGGAAGTATACCTCCACGGAATGAGAGAACATTACCAGACGGAAGAGAAGCTGTTCAATCCATACCTTGGACACAAGGAGGAGAAGCACCATAGGAAATGGACGGAGACGATCGATTAAAGACTGTATACGAAGTAAACGCACCCCTTATCTTGGAAAATCATCGGGAGAGTTCCGTGTCGTCAACAAACAATGTCCCACTAAATAACGACTTTACCATGCCGTAGTTGATTGAGCATGCAGAACGCATAAACGACCGCCAAGGCCACGCTTTCCGTCTGAATCTGGAATTCGGGCTCATTCTAAGGCTATCCGAAACCGGGGAGTACCGATATTTTAAACTCTTTGCGGAGTTCAATCTTTTTGGTCGTAATGAATTTTTCTTAGTTTGTGTTGAAGGTAATTCATAACACCAAACATTAATAATTTTCGCAAACAAATATTGCCAGTTATATCTAGGTGTTTAACGTTCAGTGGAAACATTACATGCACGACATTTATACAAACTAAAATTGCAAATTACAAGAAATCGAATGATGCAGTTTCTGATTAAAATTAAAGCAAAACGGTGTCATGAAACTATGGAAATAGGTTTTTAGAAAATGATAATTCAGATTTGTAAGAGCTTTTGCTCTCTGTGTCTTTGTCACAATGTTAGAAATATCAGATATTCTTTCTGTCATGTGGGTACATCATTCTGTTTAATACCACATCAAATGTGGGTTGCACTGATATACTGAAAACTGTTGCCCTATTTACACATGAGCTTATTCACTACTAAAAGTCTATCTACGTTTTGCGTGTTTTCCCCTGTGCAATGCGTTACCGGAGACATAGAAATACCGGCCGTCAGCCCGGCCATCCGTCCGTCTGTGCGTCTGTGTGTCCTTCCGTCCGGTCCTGTTCGCACTCCTATGTGTACCAATTCTTGCCAGATTTTTATGAAACTTATATCATATCATCAATGTTTTGGACGAGTTCGAAAACCAGTGCCCTTTGAAATATTAATTATATAGCATATTGCATCGTTAGCGCTCTCATGTGTTCAATCTTGCCAGATTTGTATGCAACTTAATTATATCATATGTTTATATCAGCAATGTTTTTGACGAGTTCGAAAATCACTGTCAATCATTTATCTTTACAGAGTTTTGTCCCTTTGAAAAACTAAATATATGGAAAATTTGCTTTGTTAGCGCTGGAATGTGTACAATTTTGGCCAGGTTTTAATAAAATTTATATTATAGGTTTATATCATCAATGTCTTTAACAAATTCAAAAATCATGCAAATCAATTATTTGGAGAAGAGTTAGGCCCCTTGGAAATATTATTTATAAAGGAAATCAAATTGCATTTGCTATGAAGCCTTCATTTCTCTTAGATATTAACCGTGTTAATATTGTTGCCCTATTTAAACATGACCTTATTATATGTAAACGTCTATTATCTAGCCCCCCCCCCCCCCCCCCCCGCGCAATTTAAAAGTATTTATAACGATTTGAATGGAATAACTTACAAAAAATGAAGTAAATGGGTCGAAAAGAAGAGACAGTTATATTCGATCTTTTTTATTTGAAATTTTGACCTTTTTTTAAAAAAAAGTAAGATTTTCAAATGAATATGTATTATCACAGCTACATGTTTTTACTTTGAACATGTTAGAGTATTATGTCAGATTTCTAATATAAAAATAAGAAGATATGGACTTTGCACCTGAGACCAATGGCATATAAGTTAACAACTATGTATACGTCACCGTATGACCTTTTAACCAGATAATTTTCTTCGACCGTTATCTATCTTAAACTAATGCATTTTATGACGAAGTAACAAAAACGAAAAACAATGTTTTAACGCCTGTAACTTTCGTAGATATGCTTGGAATGTAAAGTTAGAATTCAGTTAGTTCCGAAGATGAAAGATGTAAATTAAATCTCAAACAAACTGCCATAACTCGACTGTCAGCAATTAAGATTCCTGTCGAAACAATTTCCCGCTATACTGAAGAAGAAGAAAAGCGTGTGACGCTCTGAAACTTAAATGACGTTATTAACAAGACACCGTTTTCTGTGGGTTTTTTTCCTAATTATTTGATTTTGATTTATTCAGGTATTCGGTAGTGGATTTTTTTGTGTATGTTTGTAAGTGTTTTACTACCAACTTTTCCAAAACGTTATGTTTAACTGCATGTTAGTCCTTACCGATTGGCTGTAATGATTGTTGATTGATTTTGGTTTGCTAAATACGTCCAGTCGCAAATATTTCATGCATATTCAGGACAAGAACACGTTTACAATAAATACAATAAGCATGTCCTTTTACCAGGAAGTCTTAGTTCCTTCATAATATAAGTTTCAAGGATGAAATAATTTCTGTAATAGTATTTCCACTGGAACAAATATTAGAGAATGTGTTCCCCACGGCATACATGATATAGAATATTTGTTCCAACTAAAAGCAGTGACGGATCCAGATAGGAACATAGAGAGAATACGCCACCCCTTTACTTGCACCTTTTCTTTAATTAAGACTGTAAAATAATTAATCAGACTATATTTCGTTAACTTTGCCATTTCCCGTATATTTTATGCGACAATTCGTTACTTATAATGTTGTATTTCGCTCGTAATTACATGTTATATATTATTGATTATGTCAAAGTCACGTGATTTGCTACCGTGGAGTTGATCAATACGTCGAAAAAAACGTCACTCAGTCATTTTGAAATTCAAATTATAGTAACACATTGCTAAAGCTGAGGATGACAAGCATGACGCCTTCAAAGCGACAAAGGATGGAGCAAGAACGTCAAATATATTGGTACATAGCTTTGGATCCATCCAATCATTTTAAAATAGAAAATTAATGGGAAGAAGACGACATCAAAAATGTCAAACCCTTACACTTTTACTATACATTATACATGCCCCACGTCATGAACCGTTAACCTAGTGCATTTTACAATTATTATATGTTTGTTAGCCAAACAAAGGTAAAAATAAAAATTCTATTCTAAGCCCCCTTTCAAAAATCCTGGATCCGCATATGTTGACACTTTATGCCACTGGAATTATGCATATGTTGACACTTTATGCCACTGGAATTACCCTCCCCCCAAAAAAAAATTATTAGTGTAAAACCATTCAAATATGAAAACCAACGGTCTAACCTATATAAAAAACGAGTAACGAGATACACTTATGAACAACATCAACAAACGACAACCACTGAACAGGTTTGTACTACCAAACTTCCTAGAACCAGTCCGCTCTGGGTATGTTGAATTATCCAGCATGAGTTTTGATTAGCTATAGTTTTGAAATGACTGTTTTTGTTTGAATTCTAGACAAAATAGCGGTGAATGCTTGAATTTGCAGAATTAAACATAGAAATCAGTGAAAGCAATGAGGCTATGAATTAGTGGTGTTCTTCCTTAATAGAATAATAGATTTATAACAAAAGTAAGAATAAGAAAAGCAATTAAAAAATATTACCCAACAATACATGCACTATGAACATATTTATAACAGCTTTTAAATTGTGTAATGAATTTCCCTACATGTTTCTAGAAAGCACGATGAAAATAACACTTTATAAATTTGGTTTTCCCCGAGATGATTTTAGAATTAACCTCCAACAGGAACAAAAACATTTGAAAATCAAGGATGGATAAATATATACCTGAACGCTTGAAGAGCTGTATGATCAAAGGGAACCTAAAAAGTAACCACAATTCCGTCCTCTTTGTCGTGATTGTGATATTACGGGAGTATGGTGAGCAGGAACTACTTATATTTCCAGTGCACCTGATTTCACACCGGATTTGGTTCATGTTGTTCAATCTTATATGTGTAATAAGTTTTCGTCATTCTGTCTTGGTTTTAGCTATTGTTTTATTGGATTAATGCTTTTCGATTGCCTCCTCGGTATGTTTTTCTTACTTTTTATAAGTCTTATGTAGACAAAACACGAGTCTGGATGACTAAATGATATACACCTTTTATGTTCCGCCAAACATATAAGAAACCCCTAAATTTACAAAATAATATAATACGAATATAACCATAATGATTATCAATTATATGATAAATATTTTAATCGATTGAAGAAATTACCAATAGTGTTTATGCCAAAAATAAAATGTAAATAGGTCAATTTCAAATTATGTTACCATTATAAAGGATATGACTTGGTTTGTTATTCAACTTAAAGTTAAATTCTTAGAAAGAAAATTATACTTGCATGATAAAGATATTGTACGCACAACTTCCTGTGGCCTGTTTATCGAAGCGCTCTTAAGACTAGGGCATGTTCTAAGATTATCTTAGGACGTATCTAAGTCCAAAGTGGGTTTACTAAACATGTCGTTACTTGGGAAATGTCATAGGAATCGTTCTAACTTTAGGACACATAATTAGGTGTCTTAAGATTGTCTTAGGATGGTCATAACTTTAGGATATATTGCATGATGGTTTTTTTGTAAACATATACGATCGTCGCCTATATATGTTTATTAAGGGAGCAATCCTAATAGTTTTTGTAGCAATAGACCACTTAGGGAATAACAATTCAAACTATTCGGGTGACATTGATATTTTATGCAAGTACATATTATCACATCAATAACACAGGCACTAAGGAAAGAGATCCCCAGTTCGTTTTATTTGCGGTGGGGGGGGGGGGGGGGGGGTAATATGTCGTAGATTTGCAGCCACTAGTAGAATAAACTAAGGAGTTCTTGACTCCTTCATTATATCGATTCTGCAAAGCAAACCAATACTATGGATTTAGTGTTGTTCTTAGCAGTATCTAAGTATTGCGGTGTCGTTAAATATAAATCTTAATATTGGATAGATTTTTCGTAATGAAGATACTCATTCATAGCTAATCACCTTATACTTGTCTTATTGTTTTATATTGGATTGATTGTTATTAAGGAAAAGAGCCATCCTACAGCAAATTACAATAACTAATGAGCTTTTCATTTTGCTTTTTTTCTGCATTGGTCAGCGTTTCTTTCATTTTTAGCCTTGGCGTTGTCAGTTTATTTTAAATTTATCAGTTTGACTGTCCCTTTGGTATCTTTCGTCCGCTCGAATCAAAAAAGTTAAAAAGGCAATTTTCTTTGAATTGATTGTGCGGAAAGAAAATAGTAATTTCATAGCTAATTATCTGATAACCTTTTCTAATTGTTTAACATTGAATTGATTGGGCGTAAAGATAATAGTCATTTTATAGCTAATTATCTGGTAACCTTTTTCTAATTGTTTAACATTGAATTGATTGGGCGTAAAGAAAATAGTCATTTTATAGCTAATTATCTGGTAACATTTTCTAATTGTTTAACATTGAATTGATTGAACGTAAAGAAAGTAGTCATTTTATAGCTAATAAGTATAAGATTTGTTTACTATTTAAACATTGAACAGATTGTGCGTAAAGAGAAAAGCTATTTGATAGCTAATGAATATTTGTTATTTTACTGTCTAAACATTGAACTGATTGTGCATAAAGAAAATACTCATTTTATAGCTAATTACTAATTGGGTTGTTCTTATTATTTTAACAATAAATTGCTTGAATGTAAGACAAATGGCCATTCAATGGCTTATTACCTATTCGTGGGGAGGGGACTTACTATGTAATAATGAGTGGTAGAGATGAGCCGCTGGAAAATAGAACTTTTTCAAACTTAAACAATACATGATAAGGTTGAGAAATATAGATGAAATATATAATTAGGTTGCTGATTAAATTAAAAATTTCTGAAACTAATCAGATTTCTATGTTTTCCCAAATGCAATGAAAACCACATTCGAAAATACTTATGGCGCATTAAATTTGCATTTATTTGAGGATTGAAATGTTTTACGTTTGCGAGCAGCTTTTGATTACATTTGCGTGCATTCATTTTACAGGTAACACACGAAGAAAAAGTAAAGATAACTCATAATAAATATGTTTATTGTGGTTATGAAGTTTGAAAATATTTTTAATTTCAAATTATATATTTTTCAATCTTTATTAATTAAATATTCCTTAATATTTTTACTTATATATATTCACTTATTTAATATGCCCTTGCTCTCTTCCACAAAGATTTTACAAATACAGTAGTATATAATTATATAAGATGTACCTCTATTCATATTTTCCTGTGATCCGTAATGAAATAATTTATGTACTCCGTATTTATATGAAAGATGCACGAGATTTGCCTTTGAACTCTGTAAAGTATGAAACCATGAGACGTCGAATTTAACTCGCTCAAAATATATTATGATTGTTACCGGTTATCGTTCATTTGTTTTTTCTATTCACAAATATGTTTTTTCAGTTTTTATATAGAAGGTTGTTACGTTTTTGTTTTTCTTTCTTAACGTTTGAATGTATAATTATTAGATACATATCATTTATTATCTTTATTATCTTAATCAAAAAGTATGCTAGTAATGTTTCTAATTTTTAATCTTGTAATTTTTTACTACAGGTGAAATTCGATGCATTCTTAAACATTTAAAAGTTTTAAAATCCTTTTTTTCTGTACGCTAACACGACAGCGGTTAGGACATCCAAGCTAGGATAGTCCTCAGATAGCTTCGATGTCCATGCTGAGACATGTCGTAAGTCGGTCCTAACATTATCCTAATTCCTTCCTAAGATCGTAGGATAGCTGCGATTAACAGGCCCCCGATTAACAAGTCAACTAACTTCTAAATCATAGTATCTATTGCTATCAAACTTTATATTTATGATCTTTTTACTTTCAAAACACCGTTTTACTGTCGCTAATGTCAAAACTTTATGCCTAATGCATTTAAAGTATTTTGCGGTATTTGTATGAACTAGTGGGTGAAAGTGTCATTGTAAGTTTGCCCACTTAGGAGCACCCTAAATAAAAACTGTATACCTTCGTTATCACCATAGTTGCTTTTTTATAAATTCTGCATTCATGTGCCCAAAATACTCGCAACATAGATTTTCAATATGCATAAACCATAAAAATAAGGAGATGTAGTACTGTTGTCAATCAGACAACTATCATTCAAAGGTCAAATTAAGTGGATTAAGCAATTTTAGTCAACCTTAAAGTATAAAAGTTGGTCATGCAAAGTTAAAACGCGTTGTAAATTTGCATACATGTGTATTTCAGCTAATTTGCACTAAGCATATATATATATATATATACAACTCGTCTAACCATCAACCCGACAATGTTAGATCTGTAAATTTGCTTTCGCAAATTTTTGGTTCTTCCCTCGCCGGGATTCGAACCCATGCTACTGTGATAACGTGACACCAAATCGCCTGCACTGCAGCCGTCCCGCTAGACCACACGACCACATGGGCTCTTAAGAATAGAGCTTTCGATGGCCGTGTGTTACCTTTCCACGTCAGTTTTAATCTAGAGGCGTACTGCAGTACATGATATATAAGGCATATATATATATATATATATATATATAAGTACGTCTGAGTCAGTGACAACTCTACAACAGATGTATCCATCGGATCGCCATCAATGATGGTGATACATGGCTGTGTACATAATGTATATACAACTCGTCTAAACATCAACCCAACAATGTTAGATCTGTAAATTTGCTTTCGCAAATTTTTGGTCCTTCCCTCGCCGGGATTCGAACCCATGCTACTGTGATATCGTGACACCAAATCGCCTGCACTGCAGCCGTCCCGCTAGACCACACGACCACCTGGGCTCTCAAAAAAAGAGCTTTCGGTGGGCATGTGTTACCTTTCCACGTCAGTTTTAATCTAGCGGCGTACTACAGTACATGATATATAAGGCATGCAGATGTTATTGTTACAGATCAGCTAAATTATCTATAGTAAAGGATCCTACAAATTAATGTAATATACAGTCACAGAAAATAATTATATTCATAAGTACGTCTGAGTCAGTGACAACTCTACAACAGATGTATCCATCGGATCGCCATCAATGATGGTGATACATGGCTGTGTACATAATGTATATACAACTCGTCTAAACATCAACCCAACAATGTTAGATCTGTAAATTTGCTTTCGCAAATTTTTGGTCCTTCCCTCGCCGGGATTCGAACCCATGCTACTGTGATATCGTGACACCAAATCGCCTGCACTGCAGCCGTCCCGCTAGACCACACGACCACCTGGGCTCTCAAAAAAAGAGCTTTCGGTGGGCATGTGTTACCTTTCCACGTCAGTTTTAATCTAGCGGCGTACTACAGTACATGATATATAAGGCATGCAGATGTTATTGTTACAGATCAGCTAAATTATCTATAGTAAAGGATCCTACAAATTAATGTAATATACAGTCACAGAAAATAATTATATTCATAAGTACGTCTGAGTCAGTGACAACTCTACAACAGATGTATCCATCGGATCGCCATCAATGATGGTGATACATGGCTGTGTACATAATGTATATACAACTCGTCTAAACATCAACCCAACAATGTTAGATCTGTAAATTTGCTTTCGCAAATGTCGTGTGGTCTAGCGGGACGGCTGCAGTGCAGGCGATTTGGTGTCACGATATCACAGTAGCATGGGTTCGAATCCCGGCGAGGGAAGGACCAAAAATTTGCGAAAGCAAATTTACAGATCTAACATTGTTGGGTTGATGTTTAGACGAGTTGTATATACATTATGTACACAGCCATGTATCACCATCATTGATGGCGATCCGATGGATACATCTGTTGTAGAGTTGTCACTGACTCAGACGTACTTATGAATATAATTATTTTCTGTGACTGTATATTACATTAATTTGTAGGATCCTTTACTATAGATAATTTAGCTGATCTGTAACAATAACATCTGCATGCCTTATATATCATGTACTGTAGTACGCCGCTAGATTAAAACTGACGTGGAAAGGTAACACATGCCCACCGAAAGCTCTTTTTTTGAGAGCCCAGGTGGTCGTGTGGTCTAGCGGGACGGCTGCAGTGCAGGCGATTTGGTGTCACGATATCACAGTAGCATGGGTTCGAATCCCGGCGAGGGAAGGACCAAAAATTTGCGAAAGCAAATTTACAGATCTAACATTGTTGGGTTGATGTTTAGACGAGTTGTATATATATATATATATATATATATATATAATGAAAATAGGTCACATTCGGTTAAAGGAGTTATGGAGCATCCGAATAGTTCAATAACGAAAACGGTCAAACCTAATAATAATAAAAAACAAAGCACGCTTCTATCGAGTTTTGAACCCTTGAATGGTTTCATGAAAATTATATCCTATATATCCTTAACAAGCCTATGGACTGAAACAATATGTATAATAAATATAGGGCACAGATTCGGTTAAAGGAGTTATGGAGCATTCGCCGAATACCGAAAACGGCCAAACATAAAAAAAAAAAACAATTCACAGAAATCAACTAGCCCGACGCCCAGGGCTACTACATTTAGACCTCGGGCAACCAAAACTTGTAATCCAATATGCCCGACGGACTAGTAACAAAAAATTCTTAACGTTTCCAAAATAGAAAGTGGAAAATCCTCTCATCACTTTTTTATCTTAGCCAATCAGATTCGACTACGTCATCCGGGATTCTGAACATATTTTGTAAAAGTTTTAAAATAGAACAAATAACCTTGGGTGGATCCCGTAATTATTTGTAGAATAAAATGTTCTAGATCTTCATTTCTCTGTACAATCTGTGAACAGGGAAATGAAGATCTAGAACATTTTATTCTACACTGCAAAGAATTAGAGCAAATAAGATCTAAATACTGCTCAAAAATTGAACAGACAATGGATGAAATTGATACCTCAACATACAAGAAGATCATACAACAAGGGAATTTACTGCAGCTCATAATGGACTGTACTAGCAAGGACATAAACTGTTACTCAACTGTGTATGAAATCATTGAAACTCTGGCTGGAAATATGTGTTATGAGATGCACTTGCTGCGCACAAAAAGGATAAAAAACTTGATCACAAGTACAGTATAAGCAAACTTTTTAAAATAAAACAGTTCATTACTAATAGTATATATATCATCTTACTATTTTATGACTTATAAGTATTTAAAAATAAATCTTCTCTTTTTAAAATTGTAAGATATCAGTTATAATTTAAAGAATAATGACAAGATCCCCATATAGCAAATTAAACTGTGAAGAAAATTTATGTATATATTATAGCTTAAATTTTTCCAAACCCCAACCATTTTACATAAGTCTTATAAAATATAATTTTCATGATAGTTCCCGATGTATATATAGCACTCTTAACTAATAATTATAAGTAATTTTAATTTGAGACCATTATAATTCTTATTTGTAAATATATGCAGTTGTCTCTTAACATTTTCTTACAACCCAGCACATATGAATTATTATATATCTTTTATAACTTTATGATGACAATCCTATGAATTAATTATGATATTTATCATTTAGTGATTATTATAACCAAATTCAGTCATCTGTATATAATTAATTGTTTCCTTATGTTTTAAGGTGTACATAGTTGCTAAAACTATACCCTTAGGGTAGTGCTCCACACTTAATGGAGGAATATACACTGAAGAAACTGAACTGAACTGAACTTTCAATATCGATGTGTCAGTACAGGAAGTAGTATTGTACATTGCTTATGCAACCTGGTTGTACCTTCTTCTGATTAATTTATTGTAATATACATGTGAATCCCTTTTGACAGCAGAAACCTGATTTTTGTCAGATATAAATTTGAAACTTGTGCACATGTTATGGACGCCATTTTGTTTTTGTTTAAATACTGCGAAAAAGCCTCCTGAACCATGACCTAAACATTAACAGTCTTCAGAAAACTTAAACTTGATGCAATAATAGTTCATCAATCATTATCTTTATTGATAATCAAATGAATTTTAAAGAAATAAAATTAATAACAAATACAGTTTTAGTTTAGAGACTGTGCTCAGGTTGTAATCTATTTATAGCCCACAATTTGAAACCCTGTGATAAATGTAAATATGGACATTACTGTACTTCGTTTATAAAACAATTATAATCTTTATAATAAAAGAAAAACTATGGATGGTGATATTTATTCACATAAATATTTGAGGTCATTTAACATGTTTAATTTATTTTAATAAATAGAATTTTAAAACTGAAAACAAATATGAGCATAACATAATTAACCAGCTGATAATTCTTTTACACAAACGTGATGATGTACCTCCAATCCTTTTGTATACCCATGTATAGTAGTGGTCAAGACTTGTATCATTTCCGGATTTGGTCAACTCTTATATCAGAATATTCTGTGAATATTCCATTTTCGATTAATTGAATATATCTGCTAATAAGTTTTGGGTATCCAATTTGCAAAAATCTTCTGTACAATGGATAAAAAAAATGTTAAGTTTATAGAATTCATGGTTATTGCAGCAAACTCTGAATTTGTAAGGCATATTAGGGCTAGTATGTCAGTTTTGTTGGGCTAGTAGTTCTTCCAACAGGGCTAGTAAAATCCTGCTACCAATTAGCCCTGGGCTAGTGAGCTATTACAAAATTTCTTAACCCCTGGACAGTACGTTTCTATCGAGTTTTGAACCCTTGGTTGGTCTTATTACAATAACACTATAAGGAAACCTGTAGACTTTGCAACAAAGCGTATATAACAGGCTATTATTTAAACTTGGAATTATTTTTAATTATGGAATTTGCATAATTTTCTTGTGCTTGAAATTTTAAATTAAATTCCATGTTTTTTTTGTACTTGAATGTTCTGTGCTGCACACAACACTTTGTATTACATAGAAGACAGTACATTTTCAATAGAATGTACTGTGCCACGCACAACACTATCTATACAAAATACATTGTATGGGACGTGTTATGAACCGCTCAAAACATTATAATACCAAATAAACATGGAAATTATTTAAAATTTCAAGCACAAGAAATTATGCAAATTCCATAATTGAAAGTAATTCAAAGTTCAAATAATAATTTAGCCTGTTATATAATGAATATAGTCTACACATAGATGTAATACCCATGGGTATTACATCTATGGTCTACATGACCGTACATATTCGGTTTAAGGAGTTATGGGGCACCCGAATACCGAAAACGATAAACCTTAACAGAAAACAAACAAACAAAAAAAAACCCCAAAACAAACACATTTGAACCATCTAAGTCTAAGTCTAATTACAATTATTATTTATATAATCATATAGACTGTGCAACAAAACGTATATATATAGTGAATATAGGGTATGGATTCGGTCTAAGGAGTTATGGACACCCGAATACCTAAAACGGCCAAACCTAAAAAAAAAAAAAAAAAAAAAAAAAACCAAGCACGTTGCCATATCATAAGAAAGCCAATGTTTGCTTAATATACCGCATTTTCCGCATGTTTATTGATTTCTGTTTGGTATTGTATTGATTAAGATCAATTTTGTTACATCAGATAATCTGATTATTTGGCAATCGCCATGCAGTCAGCAGTGTTAAAGAAAATCAGTTGTTCGAACTGCTTTTAATTTGTTAAAACACATTCTTTCACTTTTTGGTCTTTTGAAAATGTTGTTTGTGCTGTATTTAGACCCCTCTACCAAGACATTTGCTTTGCATGTACACAAGCTAGGCCAATCAATGTCTGGAACTGCGTCGCACTGTAGCTGTGATTTATAGTTGCTGAGGAAAATACGACAAAATAAGTGTTACAGGCAGATATATGGAACTAGACCACATCCTTGTTTATCTATCACTATACTGTTCATCTATCACTATATTGTTTATATATCACTATATTGTTTATCTATCACCACAATGCATATCTATCACCACATGTTCTATCTATCACTATACTGTTTATCTATCACTATACTGTTTATTTATCGCTATACTGTTTATCTATCACTATACTGTCTATCTATCACTATACTGCTTATCTATCACTATACTGTTTATCTATCACCACACTGCATATCTACCACCACATGTTCTATTTATCACGATACTGTTTATCTATCACTATACTGTTTATCTATCACTATACTGTTTATCTGTCACTATACTGTTAATCTATCACTATACTGTTTATCTATCACTATACTGTCTATCTATCACTATATTGTTTATCTATCACTATATTGCATATCTATCCCCACATGTTCTATCTATCACTATACTGTTTATCTATCATGATATTGCTTATCTATCACTATATTGTTTATCTATCATTATATCGTTTATCTATCACCACACTGCATATCTATCACCACATGTTCTATCTATCACTATACTGTTTATCTATCACTATATTGCTTATCTATCACTATATTGTTTATCTATCATTATTGTTTATCTATCAGTATCGTGCCTACCATTCTACGGAAACCGCTCTCTTGCGCGTCCATAATGATATTGTGTGCGCACTTGATAATAACTGTTGTGTCGTCTTGCTTATGCTTGACTTATCTGCTGCATTTGACACTATCGACCATACAATACTTCTCAATCGTTTAGAGTTTTCATTTGGGATAACTGATGAGGCACTGTTGTGGTTGAAATCATATTTGACAGATAGAACTCAGCGTGTTTCTATCGGATCGGTACAATCGGATGATATCAGACTCGGCTTTGGTGTACCACAAGGCTTGTGTTGGGACCAAAACTTTTCTGTATGTTTGCCAAACCAGTCGGAGAAATTTGCAGGCGACATGGGATGTCTTACCATTCATACGCTGACGACACGCAAGTGTATCAAGTCATTAAACCTCTTGGAGACTGGTCGGACCTCGTCTTGAGAACTGTTTGTCGGATATCAGTGCATGGATGAGTATCAACATGCTTAAATTAAACCAAGACAAAACCGAATTAATTGTGTTTGCACCAAAACAACAACTAAAGCAACTATCCAGTTTCCAACTAACATTCGATGGAACTATATTGACTGATGCTTCTTGTGTGAAAAATCTTGGATTTTATTTTGACAAAACACTCAGCATGAAACAACAAGCTAGTGCAACGACAAAAGCATGTTTTCATCAGATACGAAATATTGGTCGCATTAGATCCCTGATTACAGATGAGGCATGTAAGACTCTAGTGTGCTCACTCGTTACATCACGACTAGATTATGGTAATGCGCTGTTATACGGAACAAATAGCTGTGTAATAACAAAACTACAGCGTGTGCAAAATACAGCAGCACGGCTAATAACGCGCAAGAGAAAATACGATTCAATAACACCTGTTCTCATTTCATTGCACTGGTTACCGGTTCATTTTCGTTGTCAGTACAAACTCCTGCTGTACATTTTTAAAGCAATTCATGGCAAGGCACCATCATACCTACAGGAATTAGTTGAACATTACAAACCTGGTAGAGCCTTGCGATCGGAGAAAAGCATGCTGTTACGACTACCAAACGATGTTAGGACAAAACGCTATGGTGAACGACGGTTCGATATTGACGCACCAAATCTTTGGAACAGCTTACCTTCATCCTTACGAAATGAACAATCTCTTGACGTTTTTAAAAAGGATCTTAAGACATATTTTTTCCGAAGTGCTTTCATTGATTTTTTGTAAATTTTGAAATTTATGAACAATTTGTTTTACCAGTTGATTGTATTGTGAACTTTTACTTAATAATTTTTAATACTTGAGTCACTGTGGTTTAATGATAATCATTATTTTAAATTTATACAGAGGAAATTTTAAATTTTTCTTAACTCATTTTTATTTTTTGAAACTTTTTACTTTTCTTTCATTTTGATTAATTTTAAATGTTTGATATTTTTTGTGTGGGTTGTACATTCTTTTATATTATTCTATTTAACCGACAATCAATGTTTTCATTTTACACGCCACTGCTCAGAAATTGTATTTATGTGATTGTATATTTTGCTTTTACCTTATGTATCTTATTTTTTGTTTATTCATGTTAAGCGCTTAGGGTAATTTTTCAAATTATATAATGCGCTATATAAATATTGTATAATAATAATAATAATAATTATATCGTTTATCTATCACTATATTGCATATCTATCACCACATGTTCTTTCTATCACTATACTGTTTATCTATCATTATATCGTTTATCTATCACTATATTGCATATCTATCACCACATGTTCTTTCTATCACTATACTGTTTATCTATCATTATATTGCTTATCTATCACTATATTGTTTATCTATCATTATATCGTTTATCTATCACCACACTGCATATCTATCACCACATGTTCTATCTATCACTATACTGTTTGTCTATCACTATACTGTCTATCTATCACTATACTGCTTATCTATCACTATACTGTTTATCTATCACTATACTGTTTATTTATCACTATACTGTTTACCTATCACTATACTGTTTATCTATCACTATACTGTTTATCTATCACTATACTGTTTATCTCTCACTATCCTGTTTATCTCTCACTATATTGCTTATCTATCACCATACTGTATATCTATCACCGCACAGAATATCTATCATTATATTGTATATATCTATCACAAACGGTATACTGTTATAGGAATTATTAAGTATAACATTTAAAAATGCATACCTTTCTTATTTCAGTAATGAATATCTTTAGACCATCAAGGGGAGGACCACGCGCACGGAATAAGAAAACACTCACTACAAATACTTGGACTGTTTAATTTTTTTGTTTGGCTGATAGAAAAGCAACAAAACCACCAAAAACTGCAGAAAAAGAGCGCTGCAAAGAGCAGGCCTGGGATTAAAGAAAATTGAATTTAAATGTACCTACGGTGAAGAGGAGATGCATAGTACCTTACTATCTGAAAATGGCTTCACACAACTTAAAGAAATTGGCGGATTTGAGATGATGCATTGTCAAAGTAATTGCAGGGATCTGCAATTAATTTCCTGTTGTTGGTCAGTCGAGCAGTTAAAAAGGTGATTGGAGTCCAAGCTAAGATCTATATAAGACCGATCCAGAAGAATCTTGTAGTGAACACATTAAGCGAAGAGGATTCAACTTCATTGAAAGCAAATTGCTCAGTATATTTGGAATCGTTCCCTTTGTTTAAACTGAGAAACCATGTTGCTCAATGCTCAGGGCTTATACAAAATGATCGTAAAGATAATACCATTGCATCAGAGCCAATAGAGGAAATCCAGCCAACAGTGGTTGACAATACCAATGGCATTAACAACACTAATGATATAAACAACACTGGTAGTATGAACAACATTAATGGTATGCACAACCCTAATGGTATGAACAACACAAATGGTTTAAACAACACTTATGGTTTGAACAACACTAATGGTATGAATAACACTAGTGGTATGTACAACAATGATGGTATGAACAACACAAATGGTATGCACAGCACTTATGGTTTGAACAACACTAATGGTATGAACAACGCGGGTATTATAAACAACACTGGTAGTATAAACAACATTAATGGTATGCACACCACTGATGGTATGAACAACACAAATGGTATACTCAACACTTATGGTTTGAACAACACTAATGATATGAACAACACTGGTATTATGAACAACACTGGTAGTATGAACAACATTGACGGTATGCACAACACTGATGGTATGAACAACACAAATGGTATACTCAACACTTATGGTTTGAACAACACTGGTAGTATGAACAACCCTAATGGTATAAACAACACTTATGTTATGAACAACACTAATGGCATGAACAACACTTATGATATAAACAACACTGATGATATGATCAACACTGGTGGTAGGAACAACACAAATGGTATACTCAACTCTTGGTTTCAACAACACTGGTATCATGAACAACACTGGTAGTATGAACAACCCTAATGGTATAAACAACACTTATGGTATGAACAACACTAATGATATGAACAACACTGATAGTATGCAAAACACTAATAGTATGAACAACACTAATAGTATGAGCAACAGTAGTGATAGGAACAACACTTATGATAACCTTATGAACATCACTAACAAGACTGGACATTGAAAATATAGCAGAAGTAATAGAGGGAAACACAAATTTTATATTGATAGACCGTAATAGACTTATTCAGTCTGCCATCGAGAAGATCGAATGCATTGAAAACCCGAAGATGTGTCTGGAGGTGCAGTTTTATGGTGAAGTTAGTATTGTTTATCGTCTGGGAAGGGACAAGGGATATCCAATAACAGCAAAATTGAAAATCAATTTTCCTCCTTTAAAACTTTAAACAGAAAATTAAAATTTCTTAAAACAGATAACAGTTAATGAAAATTATAAACACGTTTATGCGATGTAACGTTTACAATGACCCATATTCCTTCAAGTTAATGAGTTCTAGCAAAACAAAAATAACATTTTATAAGTAATTACGTGAATAAGAGACCCAAAAAGATAAGAATCATTCATTTTTAATTTCCATTTTAAAGCATAGACCTAAAATACCGTATATACTGCCTCTTTCAGAGTACTTTTTTTCATAATCATAATAACCGCATTATTTACAGTGGTTCGTCGACTTCGGTATGGTCAGCAGTATGCTCGTCCGTCCTTCTGTCACACATTGTTTTCGCTCCATAACTTCCCCTTTACTAAAAGGTGTATTGCATACTAAGTAGAAAATTCTCTAATTTCTAAAGTTGAATTTATTTAAGGAATGACAATAATAATGTTTTGTCTAGGTAGAAATAGCCACAATCACGTAGGACGGTAGTAGACAATAACTATTTTAATTTTGTTAGAAAAACTTCCAAAAAGGTTGATAAAGTCTAAATCCCATGAGATACTTAGAAGTTGACAAAACTGCTAGCTTTAAGAAGACGAGTTACATCCAGATTAAAATTTTATACTACTGAAAATAAAACTAATCGGAAATATCAGGAATGAAGACCTTCTAAAATTGCTTAAATCACTTTTGTTTTAATCGATTAACTTGAACTTTTCATAATATTTCAGGAATCAGTGGATTTGGGAGGACCAAGAAAAGAATTTTTTGTCTTAGCCCTGAGAGAAATGAAAGGCCAGTATTTCAGTCCTATTCGAGAATCGTCGAAGGACTATGTAGTATTGGGCAAAATAATGGATAATTATGTAAATGCAAAGACAGTCTATAGTGTCCGTGGTAAATGCAAAGAATTAATTTATGTTTCTTTTGGAGACAGAGATGGGGTTGTAAGAAGTGTATGTCTTGCAATCTGGTATATAGTTTCGTAATATGTCCTCAATGACCAGATCTTTCGTTAATGCCCAAAAGTATTCGTCACTTTCCTTTTTTGCTATATATTTTATATAATCTTGATGGCACCCATTGTTGAATTTGAATGAGCAGAAATGTATAAGGTAATTTTGATTTAAAAGTACAACAAATCTTAAAAGTAAAAGTATTTTTTTTTACATGTTAGTATGAGCAAATAAGCATGTTACAATTCCGCTTCTATTGGTGTCGAGTTGATCAAATCCGACAAGAGATGACCAAACAATATTTTATTGAAAAATTAAGTTTGTATAAATATATAATGGAAAATACGTATGACCATGTACTGTTTGTTATTCATGCGAAATTAAGGCACTTTTGATTGTCATCAATAGGTCTACCAACTGTTCAATCCAACACTTCTCTTCAGACCTGAATATTTTGAGTAACAGCATCTATGGTTTAAGGAAATTTATTTAATCTATTTCCAAAGTGATAGGTGCATATTATAATATTTGTTTACATGTCATGCAATAAGACTATAAACTTTGAAGACAATTTATTATACCCCCGCTTTAAAAAAAGGGGGGGGGGTATACTGTTTTACCTCTGTCTGTCCGTCAGTCAGTCCGTCCCATGAAACTTTCGTCACATTTTTCTCAGGAACTACACATCCACCCTTTCTGTAATTTGGTATCAACATTTATATATGTCAGCCATACCGTGTGATGCGTTTTCAGATTCATCACTCGACAACTTCCTGTTTACCGAACACTTGCATATTTTTACACTATTAATATTATCCACTTGCGGCGGGGGTATCATCAGTGAGCAGTTTCACTTGTTTGTTCTGAATCAAAGGCACCTATATATATATATAGTTTATGTACCTATATGGAACTGTAACGCTTTTTATGTATTTCAGCCCTTTAGACGTTTAGAGGGTCAAGTATATGTTGTTCCTCCATAAATTAAAACAGATCATAAAAAGACGAAAGCACACCCTCGAAGATGTCTCTCCATAACCTTTCAATTCTTTGATTATGTGTGCTTTTTCCAACTAGCATACTTGATTTGTTTCCACGAGCTGTCAACATATACTCGGCTACTTTTAAATTATCAAGTCCTTGATCCGAACGTTCTCTCATAGGTATTCCACTATTTTGTAAACCAAACTGAAAACATGAAAATATTGTTTCTGCCCTATTGTTGTCTACACAATTTAGAAATACAACATATCTACTAAAACCATCGATTCCGCCAGAAATAACAAAGTTCCATCTATTCAGCTTGTGGTTAGTGTCGATGTGCCAGAGATGAATTGGGACAGGAACACTATAAACCCTCCTGTGCAATCACCTCTTTTTTTTCGCTCTTCCGTCCCATCACTGTCAACTCTCCCCAGTGCATCTTGTTACCTACAAGAAAAAAGTGTAGAGAATGGAAACGTATAGTTTTAAAAAGACAACAACCAAACAAGAGAATATATTTACTGATTAAGTGTCATTGCCATTTTTATTATCTGAGAAATGGACCTACACGTAAAACTTAATCAATAGTCCAGGACGGAAAACTTAGATAGGAAACGCAAACCAGGTCACTCAAGTGTGAAATGTAGGTCAGAGTGAACAAATTAATAGTAAACTCTGTTGTGCTACCCGATATATATTCAGTTGCCATTTATCATTGCTACATGTATACCATGTATTGCAACTGAAAAACATACATAAACGCTCAAACTAAGATCGGGACGAACGTACGCACGGACAGACTGATGGAAAAGGGTAAATCTATATGTTCCTTTCACTAATTGAATAAGAATGGAAACACCAGTTGTGGTCACCAACATCTTTAAAACACGTATATGTTTTTGTCATCGAAAATAGAAGATCAGAATGAAAATTAAAGTAGATTTTTGAGACCACCATTTCTGCTCTATAAAAATTACATTCTTTACAATTTCATGAATACTCTCGAACAAACGTATGGCGCGAGACGATCTTATGCTATCGTGAATGGCCATGTTCCAACTATCATGTAACGAAGAATTCACATCATGTAAAGAAGAATTCAGATCATGTAAAGAAGAATTCAGATCATGTAAAGAAGAATTCACATCATGTAAGCAACATTTGCATCATATCATAGTATTTTCTTATTATAAGTCAGTGATGGCGTTCCATATTTTTCAAATAACATGAAAACATACAGGAACAAAATTACTGTCAAATTTTAGAAAGACACCTTCTTATTACTAAACAAACAGCCTAATAATTAAAACAAAAATAAAAAGTTGGCTAAATGAGAATACCTTATTTTAAGGTTCATCATAACAAATGGACAAATATGGCTGTATTTTCGCCTCAAAAACCATTCTGTGTACAGACTTACCTTATGGAGAAGACGGAACTAAGTTGAAAAACTTGTGTCAAATCCATTTGTTTCGAACAAAAAAATATGTTTAAACTAAACTTACCTGTGCTGATTGGAAAGTTTTAATGTATACCATGTATTGCAACTGAAAAACATACATAAACGCTCAAACTAAGATCGGGACGAACGTACGCACGGACAGACTGATGGAAAAGGGTAAATCTATATGTTCCTTTCACTAATTGAATAAGAATGGAAACACCAGTTGTGGTCACCAACATCTTTAAAACACGTATATGTTTTTTTCATCGAAAATAGAAGGTCAGAATCAAAATTAAAGTAGATTTTTGAGACCACCATTTCTGCTCTATAAAAAATACATTCTTTACAATTTCATGAATACTCTCGATCATAGCGTATGGCGCGAGACGATCTTTGCTATCGGTGAATGGCCATGTTCCAACTATCATGTAACGAAGAATTCACATCATGTAAAGAAGAATTCAGATCATGTAAAGAAGAATTCACATCATGTAAGCAACATTTGCATCATATCATAGTATTTTCTTATTATAAGTCAGTGATGGCGTTCCATATTTTTCAAATAACATGAAAACATACAGGAACACATTTACTGTCAAATTTTAGAAAGACACCTTCTTATTACTAAACAAACAGCCTAATAATTAACAAAAATAAAAAAGTTGGCTAAATGAGAATACCTTATTTTAAGGTTCATCATAACAAATGGACAAATATGGCTGTATTTTCGCCTCAAAAACCATTCTGTGTACAGACTTACATTATGGAGAAGACGGTACTAAGTTGAAAAATCCATTTGTTTCGAACAAAAAAATATGTTTAAACTAAACTTACCTGTGCTGATTGGAAAGTTTCAATGCCTAGCATCCACTAGATATATACAAGTTTAATGCATTTTATGTTTAAGAAAGACAAAATCTTTCTTGGTTTTTGATGGGCAATTTTTTTCCTTTCGCAGAGGTGCAAATAAACAAACGCCTGAATTATTTAATTACTGTCCATCATCTGACTCAGATAAACTCTTTAACTCACTATAGTTTTAAATACCTCTTGTCCATGTCATTACAGATAACAAAACAATAACAAACCGTTTTTTTTACCTGAGGAGCATCTTCAAAGTTGACCAAACTAGTAATTTCACACTCTGTTGCATGAATGAAAAATGACATCAAAATCCCAAAGGATTTTAAATTTCTGAACACAAAATGCATTTAATTGATTATATTTTAGTGGAGTGCAGCATTAAAAACTTTTCCAACTTCCGGTAAGTCTGTACTCAGAGTTATTATTTAGAATTGAATGCTTCTATTTGTAAATTTATTGGGGTGTAAAAGCGTGACCGAAGTACATTTTTAAGCGCGGAAGCGCTTCATTTAAAAATGTTACCCGGTCACGCTTTTACACCCATAAAGTTACAAAAGAAGCATTTGAATACTTTATAATTAATTTTTTAGCTATGATCATAAAAACACGAATTTTAATAATTTTATTATTTATTCACTTGTGCACTTATTGTTGGAGTACGTGTTATCATGAGTGAAAAGTTGTATTGAGCAATGCAACTGCTTACGGAATAACACGTGATGTGCAGTTAGCCAATCAGAATAAAATATTATAATGAAACATACATCTAATGTAATTATTGGTATGTAAATACAGCCATATTTGTCCGTTTGTTATGCTGAACCTTAAAAAGTTGGATACATCGTAATTATGACAACTCTATGTTTATTCCGGATTATGAAACGCCATCACTGCATTACGTGTATATGAGCAAAATAAACGCCCATTTGAAAATGTGGACAGATGCATGGAATAATCATAAAATAAGGACAGTGAATGAGTCGCCTATGTGCTTATTTACAGCAGGTCGATCTGCTCAATTCCCATACACCACCAGTAAATGCAAATAATATGACAACTCTTGAAGAGGCGTTCGATTATACCACTGAACAACAAAATGATCAGCGACCTACTCTCCAACCGGTAGATAATGATGTTTCGAGTGAATGCATGCGTCGATTAGTCACCGAATGTCCTGAAAACTGGGAATCTGTGGAATTTGGAATTGACGTATATGAAAGAGCCTTAGGCATTCTCAATCAGAGTGTCGAATAAATTCTGACTGTCCGTTTGTCAATCATTAACTATTTGTTGGAATATCATATTTACATGTTTCTGATATGATGAATATGTTGTCTTGTTCATTCTCCATTCTAGCATTGAACTTCTGTAAAAGCTCAATTATCATACATGTTACTCATGAAATAAGTGTCTAGTTTTTAACCGGATTTTTGTGACAAAAATATCGGTTATTGATTTGGGAATGTACGGCGGGCGGCCCGCGGCGGCCGGCGGGCGGGCGGCGGCAATCAAATGTTGTCCGTGCATTAACTCATGAACCGTTCAACCAAAGCTTTTATAATTTTAATATGTTATTACTGACAACTATACGAAGGTGAAGTTCAATAATGGCGATTTTGACTTTTACCGTTCAGGAGTTATGGTTCTTGAAAGATTGAAAAATGGAGTTTCCAGTCGTGTCCGTGCATTTATGCATGAACTGTTCTACCAAAGCTTCCCAAATTTTAATATGTTGTTACTGATGACAGAATGGAGGTCAAGTTAATAATGACGATTTTGACTTTTACCGTTCAGGAGTTATGGTTCTTGAAAGATTGAAAAATGGAGTTTCCAGTCGTGTCCGTGCATTTATGCATGAACTATTCTACCAAAGCTTCCGAAATTTTAATATGCTGTTACTGATGACAAAATGGAGGTCAAGTTCAATAATGACGATTTTGACTTTTACCATTCAGGAGTTCTGGTTCTTGAAAGATTGAAAAATGGTGTTTCCCGTCGTGTCCGTGCATTTTCTCATGAACCATTCAACCAAAGCTTTTGAAATTTTAATATGTTGTTACTGATGATAAAATAGAGGTCAAGTTCAATAATGTCGATTTTGACTTTTACCGTTCAGGAGTTATGGTTCTTGAAAGATTGGAGTACGTGTTATCATGAGTGAAAAGTTGTATTGAGCAATGCAACTGCTTACGGAATAACACGTGATGTGCAGTTAGCCAATCAGAATAAAATATTATAATGAAACATACATCTAATGTAATTATTGGTATGTAAATACAGCCATATTTGTCCGTTTGTTATGCTGAACCTTAAAAAGTTGGATACATCGTAATTATGACAACTCTATGTTTATTCCGGATTATGAAACGCCATCACTGCATTACGTGTATATGAGCAAAATAAACGCCCATTTGAAAATGTGGACAGATGCATGGAATAATCATAAAATAAGGACAGTGAATGAGTCGCCTATGTGCTTATTTACAGCAGGTCGATCTGCTCAATTCCCATACACCACCAGTAAATGCAAATAATATGACAACTCTTGAAGAGGCGTTCGATTATACCACTGAACAACAAAATGATCAGCGACCTACTCTCCAACCGGTAGATATTGATGTTTCGAGTGAATGCATGCGTCGATTAGTCACCGAATGTCCTGAAAACTGGGAATCTGTGGAATTTGGAATTGACGTATATGAAAGAGCCTTAGGCATTCTCAATCAGAGTGTCGAATAAATTCTGACTGTCCGTTTGTCAATCATTAACTATTTGTTGGAATATCATATTTACATGTTTCTGATATGATGAATATGTTGTCTTGTTCATTCTCCATTCTAGCATTGAACTTCTGTAAAAGCTCAATTATCATACATGTTACTCATGAAATAAGTGTCTAGTTTTTAACCGGATTTTTGTGACAAAAATATCGGTTATTGATTTGGGAATGTACGGCGGGCGGCCCGGCGGGCGGGCGGGCGGCAATCAAATGTTGTCCGTGCATTAACTCATGAACCGTTCAACCAAAGCTTTTATAATTTTAATATGTTATTACTGACAACTATACGAAGGTGAAGTTCAATAATGGCGATTTTGACTTTTACCGTTCAGGAGTTATGGTTCTTGAAAGATTGAAAAATGGAGTTTCCAGTCGTGTCCGTGCATTTATGCATGAACTGTTCTACCAAAGCTTCCCAAATTTTAATATGTTGTTACTGATGACAGAATGGAGGTCAAGTTCAATAATGACGATTTTGACTTTTACCGTTCAGGAGTTATGGTTCTTGAAAGATTGAAAAATGGAGTTTCCAGTCGTGTCCGTGCATTTATGCATGAACTATTCTACCAAAGCTTCCGAAATTTTAATATGCTGTTACTGATGACAAAATGGAGGTCAAGTTCAATAATGACGATTTTGACTTTTACCATTCAGGAGTTCTGGTTCTTGAAAGATTGAAAAATGGTGTTTCCCGTCGTGTCCGTGCATTTTCTCATGAACCATTCAACCAAAGCTTTTGAAATTTTAATATGTTGTTACTGATAATAAAATAGAGGTCAAGTTCAATAATGTCGATTTTGACTTTTACCGTTCAGGAGTTATGGTTCTTGAAAGATCGTAAAATGGCGTTTCCATTCACCGTGTTGCATTTACTCATGAACCATTCAATCTAAGCTTTTCAAATTTTAATATGTTGATACTGATGACAAAATGGAGGTCAAATTTGATATTGACGATTTTCACTTTCACCATTCATCAGTAATGGTTCTTATGATATTGCCAGGACACAAATAAATGTTAATAAATCCGGTTTGCTGTCGTTGTGACAGCCTTTTGTTTTGTTTTAATTATTAGAACATCTAACACTGAACCAATAAATTTGTGAATCGGGGACCATCCACAGCTAATTTTTATATTTAACAATCACACAAAATAAAGTTGAGCATATAATTTACTTAAAATTGCCATACATGTGTTTATAAGAAACTAATGCACTGTCTTTATTCTCATTACAACGGCGTTCCTATTGCAAGATATGAGTATGGCATTTAAAATACCGAATCACTCTCGTGGTAAACAACATCTTTTAAGTTTGACTACCTGTACTCTAATTTTACCATGGGCAGGGCTTATCATGCAGACCTACAACTAAAACCGTATAAAATTCGAGATAAATACAAAAATACAGACTTTCTGTTGACATGTTTTAAACCTTGCACCACTGACACATAAAACAACTGGTTTATCCTGTCACCATTATGTTTTGAATGAGAGAAATTACTGCAAATGACTCCACCAACACCAATATGTGAAATAAACGGTCGCGATGTCCATTTATATTTCCTCTTTAACGTTTTCAATTTTAGGAAAAGGGCGAATATGAGAAAATACCATGATAGCACTATGGACATTGGAAATATAGCAGAAGTAATAGAGGGAAACACAAATATATTGACAGACCGTAATAGACTTATTCCGTCTGCCATCAAGGAGATCTTAGGGAACGCTCAAAGCTGAATATTTAGGGCCAATAACTAACAAAAAACAGATTAAAACGTTAAAGATGATCGTTTATAATGTACATGAAATGATATATTATTTAGCCAACATGATTGCAGAAAGTAAGATTCAGTAGAAAATATATATACATGCTCAACCTAACCATACTATTTGACCTTCTGCGAGTTGTTCAGTTTTTACTGTTACTCCTGTTTCTCCTAAAATATGGGTGCTAGAAAAACAAGCAGGTAAAATGGGCAATAGCAGAGCCGTACGTCTTGTTTTGAAATGAATTCTCTTCTTTCGAGAAATATTTATTTTGTCATCCATTTTTTTCACCGCTTACAACTGTCTGTCTGTGGTTTTATTTCATACATTACCTTTAAAGTATCAGTATGTTTTCAATTCATATTGTTTCGTTTCGTTTCGTTTCGCTTTTTACAGGTACTCCTCTTTTTGCCCTTTTTCTATTTTTGATATTTTAAACAAAAATTTAAAAAATCAAATTTTCAAAAAGTGAAATAACCAAAATTGCACATAAAGTTTAGTATTTTTAAAGTTTGATCAAATTTTAAACTATCAAATTTTAAAACGATATTTAGAATTTTAATATTTTAATTATTTGGTTAAAATTTCAAAATTTCAAAACTTTTACACAATTTGAAATTTTGATATTTAAAAATTTGATTAAAATTCCAAAAATCTAAAATTTCAAAACTTTTTAAAACTTTGAATTGATAAGTGTTACACGGACCATACTCCTTCTTGAAGCAATATCCATCGGCTCTGCAGGTGGAGTTTCATCAATAAAGTTGTTTACGGCATCTCGAAATGCAGTTCTCTCCCCAATTGTTGATAAACCAAGCTATTTCAGATCGTCACCTGAAACTGCTTGCAAGTATCTAACGAATCAATACGCTGTTGTTTGAACAAATCAACCAAGGCGGTCGTCCCTATTCTTTCCAAAATTTGAACGACATCCGCCATGACTACTTTTTCATTCGGATGCCCTTATGCCTTTACTTTTTATAAACGCCATGCGTAATAACATCCGAGAGGTCCCGTGTTCTTATAACGATGTTTTGACATAATGAGGTCTTCACATAACGTCATATGTATTTCTTACCTCGTAATACCCATTTGACATTACGATGTATATCTTTTGGCCCAATGTAATAGAATTACGACATAATGATTTTTTAACATAACGTCAAGAAAGTTTCGCATCATGAAATGAAACTTTCACATCATGTAATGAAGTTTTCACATCATGTAATGAAGTTTTCACACCATGTAATGAAGTTTTCACATCATGTAAAGAAGAATTTACATCATGTAAAGAAGAATTCACGTCATGTAAAGAAGAATTCACATCATGTAAAGAAGAATTCACATCATGAAATGAAGAATGCACAAAATGTAAAGAAGAATTCACATCATGTAATGAAGAATTCACATCATGTAATGAAGAATTCACATCATGTAATGAAGAAATCACATCATGTAGAGAAGAATTCACATCATGTAAAGAAGAATTCACTTCATGTAAGCAACATTTGCATCATGTATAGTATTTTCTTATTATAAGGAAGTGATGGCGTTCCATAGAAAACTATTTATCGTATGTAATAGACGATAGTAAGCTTGTTACAATTCATTTTTAAATAAAATTTAGTATAATTTAAATAATAAATAATCATTATGCATTACTATTTAAAACAAAATTTAAGATGTGCATATCTACTAACATTTCTTTAGTGCCAATATAGAGGATGGTAAAGGGTTATTTTCGTGAAACGTTTTTTGCCTTTTAATTTCCCGTATTTTCGTGTTTTGAAATTTAATTTCTCGTTTTCTCGTGTTTGGCTTGATATGCGTGCTTCGTGTTTCCCATTATTTATTTTTCCGTGTTTCGTGTCTGTGCTCTTAATTTCTCCTGCATGTCCTGCATTTGATTAAAAAGTCAATGTGTTAAAATACCTTCTGAAATTTGTGTAATCTGATAGTCTGTCCTCTACGAAACTCTTTCTAAAAGCACATCGTATTGTATTTTAATGTCCCCTATAGACATTCCAGTTTGTTTTACTTTATATAAAATTGAAAAAAACGAGTAAATAACAACTGCATGTAAGTGGTAGAGTCCACTACGAAACGTTTCTCTTCTATACATCGTTTGTAGGTGACAGTGTTGTAGTGGACATGTTCACATGTTTTATCCCCCCCCCCATTTCCTATATTGCAATAGTAACAAGAAGGATTCTATTCGCCAAAGCTTGTACTAAACTGTACACTGATATTATTTTCATAATTTTAAAACCAGATACTGAAGGAGATTTGACCCGTTTCATAGTGGACATAAACAATAATACTTTATCACTCTAGTCCATTTGATGTGCTCAATTTTTTGGCCAACAATTTAACTGCCGTTGTAAAAGCATCACTTCTTTTGTAAAAAGCTGTTTATTAAAATATGTTGTATTAAGTAAAAATAACATTTATTTCTACCTTTTTGACATAGTTTAGTGTATGAATGTTGAACAGTTGGGTTAGGGACATGCCATTTTGGTGTTCTGGGACCATCCAGGAAACAATATCTTATTAATCCCTCTAGAAATAGAATGTGTTTTGCTTAAAAATGTTGAATATAATTCAACGTACTGACTGCACAAAAAATTACTTGTAACGATCAATCGCATTTTTAAAAAGTGGACGGGACAGAAAATCACGTTTTTATTGAAAAACACCCATTTATATTATATGTTTTGTTAATCTTATTATGTTCAGTCTTTGTGTAGTTAAGGTAGCACAATACAAAGATTTTGTCACTCCCAATCAGACCACTTTAAACTGATGTAATTCATTTCATCCTTCTTTATATTTTATAAATGAGATACCAAAGAAAGAAGAAAGATTAATCTTTCAAATTGTGATAATTTCATTATGACATAATTTTTACATAAATAATAATTATGTAATTAGTTGCTATATTGTGATGTCCACACTTGAATGAATTTAGCTTCTTTGTTCTTCATAGCATCCCAAAATATTTTTATATTCTTGTAAAACACAGCTTGACCTCCAAAACTGTGTCAGATTTCCAAAAACATCAATAGAACAAATTTTATACCCAATTGAATTTAGTGGACTCTTATGAATTGATTTTGCAAACTTCATTGAAGATTTATGAAAGAATGAAATACAATAGGAAAAATCTGAGACACAGTTTTGGAGGTCAAACTGTGTTGTGCAAGAATCTATAAAATATTTTGGGATGCTATGAATAACGAAGAAGCTAAATTCATTCAAGTATAGACATCACAATATGGCAACTAATTACATAACAATTAATGATGTAATAATTATGTCATAATGAAATTATCACAATTTGAAAAATTAATCCTTGTTCTTTCTTTTGGTACCTCATTTTTTAAAATTTAAAGAAAGATAAGTGGAATTACATCAGTTTAAAGATGTCTGATTGGGGATGAAAAATCTTTGTATTGTGCTACCTTAAACGTATTCAACTTATATTTTGTCCCATTTGGATTATTTGGTCAGAAGTAAACAAAAAATGAACGAAGATGATCTATTACACAAAAAAGTTCCATCTCATTGACAGATCTTTTCATGAATAAAAGTGCAGCTATTTTTCTATCCAATTCACATTTTAATAAACGGTTAAAAAACTTTACAATACTTACAAATGAATGTCAGTTGCACATTTTAACATGCTATGCTAAATAATACTACAGAAAATTTAATCCGGGTATAATTTTCATTTTTATTTTTCACCTTTCATTCAACCCAAACTCCAATTAAAAACAAACCTTTGTTCTTGATTACCTTTGATCTCATTAATCCAACTGTTTTTTACCTGAACTACCTATAATTTTAAAAAGTTGGATAAATGAGAATAAATCCATAATTACTTAGATAAAACAACAACCCTTTGTAAAGTTACTCGGGCTCTTAATAATGAAAATCCAATAATGTATATATCACTATTACAAAGAAAAGCATTAAATTCTAATCCGACACCTATACATTTGATAGATGGGCGCTTAATGTAGTACAGCGGCAACTATTACATACATATGAATGCTGAAAATAATGTTTATTGTATAAGAATGGTTTTAACTTTTACAAAACCAGAGCTATAAGTTGGATATAAACGTTTACTTTATTTGGCCTTTTTAATTTTATTTGACTTTTTAACTTAATTTGATTCGAGCGTCACTGATAAATCTTTTGTAGACGAAACGCGCGTCTGGCGCAAGAACCGGATAAATGTATATCCTGGTATCCATCTATGATGAGTTTATGTAGATACCTTGTAACAGTATCTTGGCTCCAATCTACTAATATTTGATCTCAGTACTCTTAATTTCAGCGTAAATAAGATATATATATATATATATATTAAAAACCTCCCACATTGTAGACTAGCACAACCTTAATTGGGACACCATGCATTCAGTATTCCCTTACCAAAAAAATATTAACTAAAATCATTGATACAAGGCAATATAATTATGATCGTCATGCAACCGATAAAAATGAAAACAAAGTTAAAAGTTACGACCGAAGCGCTTTTCTGGATCGACCTTCTAAGGGAACGCTCAAAAGTGAATATTTAGGGCCAACAACTTACAAAGAACAAATTAAAAAGTTAAAGATGATCGTTCATAATGTACATGAAATGATATATTATTTAGCCAACATGATTGCAGAAAGTAAGATGTCGTAGAGCAAAACAGAAAAATTGAAAATCAAAAGAGATAATACACCGTTTATTGAGCCTTCTTCTTGCTTAGAATTCAGTAGAAAATATATATACATGCTCAACCTAGCCATACTATTTGACCTACTGCGAGTTTTTCAGTTTTTTACTGTTACTCCTGTTTCTCCTAAAATATGGGTGCTAGAAAAACAAGCAGGTAAAATGGGCAATATCAGAGCCGTACGTCTTGTTTTGAAATGAATTCTCTTCTTTTGAGAAATATTTATTTTGTCATCCAATTTTTTTTTCACCGCTTACAACTGTCTGTCTGTGGTTTTATTTCATACATTACCTTTAAAGTATCAGTATTTTTTCAATTCATATTGTTTCCTTTCATTTCGCCTTTTACAGGTTCTCCTCTTTTTGCCCCTTTTTATGGCACCCTCAACGGAGTTGGGGTGACATATTGTTATTCTACGTTTCTTTTTTTTCTTATTTTTATTTTTCTTCCACACATTTTGTCCGCGCGAGTTCTCAGAATTGAACGGACCAATGTTTATGGAACTCAACTATAATGAAGAACCCCACTTGAAGTTGTGCATCTTGCTATGGAATGGTAAAAGATGGCCGCCATTTCCATGGAAACAGTAAAAATGCGAAAAAAATCAAAGTGTTCCAAACTGGAAAAAACTCCACAGGAATGTTAAGGGAGTTGGCTTCTCAGTTTCAAAGTAATTAACTTTTCAAAACATTAGTTTATATTGATAGGGGATCAATAAAAGAATCCAAATAGCAAAAAAAATATATAGGTCACCGTGCTTGTTTTCGAGATATTAGCCATTGAAATTCTGGCGGGAAAATATTCTCTCTTGACTTTTCATAGCTTTATCATTGACAAGTTTAAGTTCTAAAAAACTATAAAAAAATAATTAAAATTTTATAATACTTTTACAGATGGCTTATCATGATACATGTAAAAGATTTACAAAAAGAAAAATGGGGGTCACCAGGCAAATTTGTTCAAGGCATTCAAATGGATAAAACCAGAGGATTCCGAAAATCTGACAAAAAATCCAAAACATGACAAGCCAGCTTCCTTAACTGGCATGTGCTGATTTCCACTTTGACTTTGGAATTTTCAAAATGGCTGCCGTTACCATGGAAACAGCTAAAATATCAAAAATTCTAACTATTTCGTTATAAGATCCAACTGGATGAAACGTTATGAAAATGTTCTCCAGTATGCCAAGATGTCCAGACAATATTTGGATAGTTCAAAATGGCCGCCGTTGTCATGGAAACTAGGGCCAAGTTTTGCATTGACCCTATGGAAAAATGCATAAAATCAGCATTTTCTCAGAGAATAGTGCAGCAAAGTAAATGAAACTGTATTGATATATAACATGACATGTGTCAATGAGATGTCTGCTTTTAGAATTTTGGAATTATCTACTGTAACCATAGTTGCAGCACAAATGTTCAAAATTTCCAAAAAAAAATAAAGTGCTGCAAACTGGATGAAACTTTACAGAAATAGTGGCTGACATGTGCGGAGTTGCATTTTGAAGTTGGAATTTCCAAAATGGCCGCCGTAACCATGGAAACAGCAAAATTGTCCAAATTTCAAAATGCTCCAAACTTAATGAAATTTTACAAAAATGATGACTTGCATGTGTAGATGCACTCTTTGACTTTGGAATTTTAAAAATGGCTGCCGCTCGCCTGGCAATGGGGGGAGGAGGGTGCCATCTGTTATTGCTAGCAATTACAAATCTAGTTTATTTTTGATATTTTAATCAAAAATTTAAAAAATCAAATTTTTAAAAAGTGAAATAATCAAAATTGCACGTAAGGTTTAGTACTTCAAAAGGTTGATCAAATTCCTAAACTATCAAATTTAAATACAATATTTAGAATTTTAATATTTTAATAATTTGGTTTAAATTTCAAAATTCAAAACTTTTACACAATTTAAAATTTTGATATTTTAAAACTTTGAATTGATTGACCCATACTCCTTCGTGAATCAATATCCATCGGCTCTGCAGGTGGAGTTTCATCAATAAAGTTGTTTACGGCATCTCGAAATGCAGTTCTCTCCCCAATTGTTGATATACCAAGCTTTTTCAGATCGTCATCTGAAAGCAGCTTGCACGTATCTAACGAATCAATACGCTGTTGTTTGAACAAAGTAACCAAGGCGGTCTTCCCTATTCTTTCCAAAATTTGAACGACATCCGCCATGCTTACTTTTTCTTTCGGATGCCCTTATGCCTTTACTTTTTATAAACGCCATGCGTAATAACGTCCGAGAGGTCCCGTGTTCTTATAACAATGTTTTGACATGATTAAGTCTTCACATAACGTCATATGTGTTTCTTACCTCGTAATACAATGTATATCTTTTGGCCCAATGTAATAGAATTACGACATAATGATTTTTTAGCTCACCTTACCCGAAGGTCCAAGTGAGCTTTTCCGATCACTTTGCGTCCGGCGTCCGTCGTCGTCCTGCGTCGTTAACTTTTACAAAAATCTTAACTACTTTACCAAATTAAACCAAACTTGGCCACAATCATCATTGGGGTATCTAATTTAAAAAATATGTCCGGTGACCCGGCCAACTAACGAAGTTGGCCGCCACGTCTAAAAATAGAACATAGGGGTAAAATGCAGTTTTTGGCTTATAACTCAAAAACTAAAGCATTTAGAGCAAATCTGACATGAGGTAAAATTGTTTATCAGGTCAAGATCTATCTGCCCTGAAATTTTCAGATGAATCGGACAACCTGTTGTTGAGTTGCTGCCCCTGAATTGGTAATTTTTAGGAAATTTTGCTGTTTTTGGTTATTATATTGAACATTATTATAGATAGAGATAAACTGTAAACAGCAATAATGTTCAGTAAAGTAAGATTTACAAATAAGTCAGCATGACCGAAATGGTCAGTTGACCCCTTTAGGAGATATTGCCCTTTATAATCAATTTTTAACCATTTTTCGTAAATCAGTAATCTTTTACAAAACTCTTAATTTACCAATTACTTAAATTAACCCAAACTTGGCCAAAATCATGTTTGGGGTATCTAATTTAAAAAATGTGTCCGGTGACTCGGCCTTCCAACCAAGATGGCCGCCACGGCTAAAAATAGAACATAGGGGTAAAATGCAGTTTTTGGGTTATAACTCAAAAACCAAAGCATTTGCAGCAAATCTTACATGGTGTAAAATTGTTAATCAGATCAAGATCTATCTGCCCTGAAATTTACAGACCAATCGGACAACCCTTTGTCTTGAATCCATCTGTGTCCTTTGTTTAATATTCACATAGACCAAGGTGAGTGGCACAGGCTTTTTAGAGCCTCTAGTTAACATTACGTAAAGAAAGTTTCGCATCATATAATGAAACTTTCACATAATGTAATGAAGTTTTCACATCATGGAATGAAGTTTTCACATCATGGAATGAAGTTTTCACATCATGTAAAGAAGAATTTACATCATGTAAAGAAGAATTCACATCATGTAAAGAAGAATTCACATCATGAAAATAAAGAATTCACATCATGTAAAGAAGAATTCACATCAAGTAATGAAGAATTCACATCATGTAAAGAAGAATTCACATCAGGTAAAGAAGAATTCACATGATGTAAGCAACATTTGCATCATGTCATAGTATTTTCTTATTATAAGGCAGTGATGGCGTTCCATAGAAAAATATTTATCGTATATAATAGACGATAGTAAACTTGTTACAATTCATTTTTAGATAAAATTTAGTATAATTTAAATAATAAATAATACATTACTATTTAAAACAAAATTTATGATATGCGTATCTGCTAACATTTCTTTAGTGCCATTATAGAGGGTGTTAAAGGGTTATTTTCGGGAAACGTTTTCGGTCTTTTAATTTCCCGTATTTTCCTGTTTTGAAATTTTATTTCTCGTTTTCTCGTGTTTGGCTTGATATGCGTGCTTCGTGTTTCCCATTATTTATTTTTCCGTGTTTCGTGTCTGTGCTCTTAATTTCTCGTGCATGTCCTGTATTTGAATAAAAAGTCAATGTGTTAAAATACTTTCTGAAATTTGTGTAATCTAATAGTTTGTCCTCTACGAAACTCTTTCTAAACGCACATCGTATTGTATTTTAATGTCCCTTATAGACATTCCAGTTTGTTTTACTTTATATAAAATTGAAGAAAAAAAAACGAGTAAATAACAACTGCATGTTAGTGGTAGAGTCCACTACGAAACGTTTTTCTCCTATACTCGTTTGTAGGGGACAGTTTTGTACTCACAGTTTTACTGTGCACATATTCACATGTTTTATCCCCCTGCACTTTCCTATATTGCAATAGTAACAAGAAGGATTCTATTCGTCAAAGCACGTACTAAACTGTACACTGATATTATTTTCATAATTTTAAAACCAGATACTGAAGGAGATTTGACCCGTTTCAAAGTGGACATAAACAATAATACTTTATCACTCTAGTCCATTTGATGTGCTGAATGTTTTGGCCAACAATTTAACTGTCGTTATAAAGCCATCACTTCTTTTGTAACAAGCTGTTTATTAAAAAATGTTGTATTAGTAAAAATAACATTTATTTCTACCTTTTTGACATATTTTAGAGTATGAATGTTGAACAGTTGGGTTAGAGACATGCCATTTTGGTGTTCTGGGACCATCCAGGAATCAATATCTTACTAATCCCTCTAGAAATAGAATGTTTTTCGCTTAAAAATGTTAAATATAATTCAACGTACTGACTGCACAAAAAAATACTTGTAACGATCAATCGAATTTTTTAAAAGTGGAAGGGACAGAAAATCACGTTTTCATTGAAAAACGCCCATATTATTATATGTTGTGTTAATTTCATTATGTTCAGTCTTTGTGTAGTTAAACGTATTCAACATTTGGATTATTTGGTCAGAAGTAAACAAAGAATGAACGAAGATGATCTATTACACAAAAAAAGCTCCATCTCATTGACAGATCTTTTCATGAATAAAAGTGCAGCTATTTTTCTATCCAATTCACATTTTAATAAACAGTTAAAAAGCTTAAAAATAATTACAAATGAATGTCAGTTGCACATTTTAACATGCTATGCTAAATAATACTACAGAAAATTTAATCCGGGTATAATTTTCATTTTTATTTTTCACCTTTCATTCAACCCAAACTCCAATTGAAAAAAACCTTTGTTCTTAATTACCTTTCATCTCATTAATCCAACTGTTTTTTACCTGAACTACCTATAATTTTAAAAAGTTGGATAAATGAGAATGAACCCATAATTACTTAGATAAAACAACAACCCTTTGTAAATTTACTCGGGCTCTTAATAAGGAATATCGAATAATGTAAATATCACTATTACAAAGAAAAGCATTAAATTCTAACCCGACGCCTTTGAACTAAATAATAAAACAAAAATCCCCTTTTTCTCCATCAAATTGGTAACTTTTATAGATACTAAGGACGTATACAAAATAATTGTTATAACAAAGTATGTAAAGCGCTATGTCACATGCATTTTATATATTCAGACACGTTTTAAAATGCCTGAAATCCAGACATTTTGTATGAGATGTATACTAGTAGGTTAACTATCAGTTTATTTTCATGCATTTTGTATAACGCTTGGATTTTTTTTGGCAATATGCCTTTACATGAATGAAATTTTAGCAATAAACTGAGCGATACACTGAAAGTATTGATAAAAGAGCAGAATGCCTTTAGTAATCAGCTTGCTGGTCGTCCCGCCGTCACCTTGTGAGACTGACAACTCATATTAGAATGTTTGAAAGAAAACACTCGCAGGGAATAATTGTTTGTCATTGTGTGTAGTTGATCACTATTGATCTACCGTTATTTTGAATCCATCATTTTATGACAGATTTTGGACTTTTTAATCACAAATTACTTGTTTTTATACATGGACGATAAATGGCTGACCCGTGTTAAGAGAGAGCCATATCTCTTGCACGTTAAGGAGACCCTTGAAGATTTCGAAAAACAGCAGGCTAATGCCGCTACAAGGCAGTACTCGCAACCGCAAAGTGGAAAGTGATTAATATCAGTTTCAAAACTTGTTTCCCAATCCACTATAAATAAATATGTTTAAACTAAAACTAAACTAAACTAGCAGGACCCTATGTGATAACTTCCAATACATTCCCCAGATTTTTCCCTTGTCCTTAATGTTTTATTTTGTATTAATAATTTTCATTTCTATTTTTTTTTATGCATAGTTATATTTAGACAGCGAAGATCATCAGAAGTAATTTTTATTTCTAATTTTTAAGCACAGTTATATTTATAAAGCGAAGATCCTCAATAAATATAAGCATTTCAAAGTATTAATATTTTCAGAAAATGAACGAAAAAGAAATTGTTACTACGGTAATAAGACAATATAATGGTCAACAAAACGCCGAAAAATCAAACCAATGAAGACGAGTCATTGATGCAGGTTGAAGATTCAGATTCCACTACCACGGCCGACACTCGGCTAACCGAGAGATTGGTCGGTTAATCTATATTGAGTATGCGGCTATATCGGCGGTTGGTCTGTTAATCGGGTCTTTTAATCAAGTGTTATCGAGAAAATCATTGAAAGTTCAGCATGTTTCATTGTATAACTTTTTAAATGTATTTTTATCATAAAAATTATTCATGTCTAACAAAACAATTCAATGTACTGAATTAAGTGGTGTAATTATTATTTTTCTAGCTTTGATGTACGATCTATAAAATGAAAAGGCGGGTTACTCATCAATAAATGTATACACATTTTACACACAAAATTTACACAAAATGACACGTTGGTTGAATTTACTTGCATGCAATATTTTGAACATAGACAAAAGACAGGCATTATGTTTGTTAACCATATTGATATCATTGTGTGAAAAATCTGCACGAAAATCTGTATTTTTGTGACATAAATCAATCTTTATTTAAAACCTGGTCTGTTAATGGGTCGGATGTATAAAACCCGGTCTGTTAAGAGTTATGAATGGCAATAAAAGTATAATTTTATTGCTATATGGGGTGTTATCGTTTCAAATGGGTAGGCTCAAGACGATCGGCTAAAATATACGGAAACAACACACGAGCAATGAAACATAAAATATACAGAAACAACACATGAAAATGAACAATTTAGACAATGGAAATTGAAAAGTGTAATAGTTAAGTGATGTTAATTTCACCCAAGAATGGCCACACATATCATGTGGATTCTGTTTAGTTGTCATGAATGACACCAATTTGTCATCTACATTGGTAACCAGTATATAAATCAGAGATTGAAACGTCGTCATGTAACTAAACACCAGTAAGTAAAATATATTAGGATGCTAAAATATAAAGAATAGATGAAGAATTATGAGTAAGATAAATAAAATGTAGAGAAAAGTGACATAACAATTTAAAGAATACAGAAACAAAAAACACCCCCAGTCCGGACCCTCATGGTATACACGAGAATCTGGATGGAGACGCAGATAATAGAATCTTAGATAAGGACAGTAGTGAGTGATGCATTAATAAAAAAAGAGAAAAAATAATAACTGTTTAAGAATACAGACATGAAACACCCCTGAGTGTTGAAACAGTAACGGATTGCGATGTACTCATATTGGTGACAAATGCTAAAAGTTTACATGCGGACAACTGCAGTTCTCCTCATGCATTTATGTAGAAAGGAACTAAAAGGAATAAAATGAATTAAAACTTAAGATAACCAAATGTAGCTGCATTCGCTCATTACCCGTTTACTTCTTTAGAATGATTTGTAAACAACATTTGATTAAGTAATATAAGAAAAGAACCAATTGGATGATGCTGACGAGTTTAACGTCCAGTGACAAATATCATATGCATATGAGAACGATAACGTTATATGTACCCTGTGTTGTATAAGAAAGACACTTTCTGTCGGATTTGAGAACGTTCTACTTTGATCAGACACAAAAATTTAGGCTGATTGAAAATGTTAATAATAAATTCACGCATATTCAAGTCAAAATAAAAATGCTCTTACTAGAAGGATACTGTTGCACCGTATTGTCATTTTTTTACTCAAGAACATCTCATTCTTAATTTTTTCAATGGGAAAATATAGAGGTAGCAAAACTATTGTCGTGGCTAAATAACTCTTAACTGACACAATTTCAATTGTCCAACCCATTAACAGACTTATTCCAATAATTCTCACTAAAACATGGTATTATTCACGTTATTTAACAATTATGAAATATGTACTAATGTCAATTCATTTTTTAGAACCAAAGTACTATTTTGTGTCCTTTAAATGATATCTAATTTTTTTTTTTTATCTTTTATTTGTTTTTCAATAGTCAGGATTTAACATACATGTACCCCTACATACCACCTGACAAGGGTTTTAAGGGGTTACATATTATGGAAAATAATTCAGTATACAATTTTTATCACTGACAAATTGATTTTTACAATTATAATATTTAAGGTTACATATAAGTTTTATTAGGTAATATTTTCTCGCTCTCTGACTTTCTCTCATACAATACAAATACTCTCCACTCATTTGTTATGCTACAATATGAATCTTGACTTACATTTAAAAAAAAAATATATATGTTAAAGACAAAAAGAAATAAAATAAAAAAATCAAAAGCTCAAGGATAAATTTTTGCTTATAATATATGAAAAAATAAAAATAAAATTTCTCATTTGTATGTAACAATAATTAGTTAAATATTACATGTAAAGGAGACCAAAATTTTTCACACACTTGGACTCTTTTTTTCTCTGCAATATAATGTTCAAGAAATTGGTATTTCTTAATTCTATTCTTTAACCCAACCATATTTGGTTTTGTTTCATTTAATTTACATTTGTATATATAATTCTTTGTAATTATGACTAACAGATTCAGTAATAAACTTTCATGTTTGCAACCAAGAAACACATTATCTTTGTTAAGAACAAAGTTTACAAAAAAAAGATTTACTACATTTGAAAAAAACTGCCACAATTGAAAAGTTATTGGGCATTCAAAAAAAAGGTGTTCAATGGTTTCTTCACCAAGTTTACAAAAAGTACACATCTTGGTGTCTTTTAATTTAATTTTGTATAAAAAGGTATTAGTTGCTATGATTCTATGCAGAAATTTGTATTGAAAGGTTCTTAAATAAACATCTCTACAGGATTTTTTGGTTATCCTGAAATATTCTGACCATTCTGTTGAATCAATAATCAACAGTTCTTCCCATTTCAAAAATTTGACTGTTGGTAGTTCAATAACTTTATTTACTAATTTTTTATATACAAATTTTGCTTTCAAATTACCTATAATTCTCTTTAAAAAAACATCACCATTATCAGGCTTATCCAAATCTTGCTTTAAACAGTTCTCTTTAAGGCATGTTTTCATTGTCTGATTCTTGAAATCAGACCATGATATTTGATAAAATTGTTGATTTTTACTCTTTCTTGAAATTGCTCAAATTTATAAAAATTCATATTTTCTTTATTAATTAGGTCACTTACTGACTGCACACCTCCTTGTTTCCATTGAATATAATATGGGAAATCATCCAAAGAAGAAAAGTTCAAAATATCTAATGATAAAATGTCACCGACAGAATTCTCAGTATTAGGTTTTGCGATAGAAAAGCATAGTAAAACATCCTTCCAGAAAGGATTTTTACATCTTTTAGAAATCTCAATCAGCTTTTCTTTCTGTAGATGTAAAACCCTTTCACCCCATACTTTGTGAGGTCTGCCAGTAACAACTGCTGCCAGCCACCAAGTGGGTTTGACATCAGTCTTTTTATCCAACTAATTTTTAAATAGATATTAAAGGAATGAAGATGTACCATATTAAGTCCACCTTGTGAAATATCACCAATAAGTGTGTTACGCTTAATTCTGTCTGGTTTTCCATTCCAAATAAAATTATAAAATAGTGAAGTGAGCTCTGTTAACCTGGATTGTGATAGGTTTGGCAATGCAGTCATTAAGTGTACCAATTTTGAAAGAGCAAGAGATTTAACTAATTTTCCCCAATAATGTTAGTTTACGATGTTGCCAGCTTTTCAGGATTGCAGAGACTTCTTTAATCTAAATTTTTTTGTTTCGCCTTTTATTAGAAAAAATGCTATGCGTATAAGCATAAATACTACATACTTGCCTTTTGGTTTTACTGAAAACTGCGCAGACTATGAAATGTTTTTACAGGTGGAAAATGTTCTATGATAGATATAATTTTGTCAGACAGTTATCTTTTTTTGATTTGGTTCTTATAATATGCCAAAAATCAATATATTTAATAGATATTAACATTGTATTGTACGTTTTACTCTTAACAGACGTATTACCAACCCGATTAACTGACCAATCGCCCATATAGCCGCATACTCAATATAGATTAACCGACCAATCTCCCGGTTAGCCGAGTGTCGGCCGTGACTACAGAAACAATAAACGAATACTGTGAGGACCATGTAAAGAATGATTTAATAAGTTATTTTCAATGGTAACGAAAGAAATAGCTAGGTTGGGATTCCTTCAGTATCTTTTGATGTTTTGAAATTTAATAGCAAATGATATAGACTTTATACAAATATTTGCTTATGATTGTTTTATGACAGTTTGAGGTTTTGGAGCTCTCCGAAAATAATATTAATGCGATATCCGTTCAAAGAATGCGCCAACTTATAAGCAAACAAACCTACGCAATCGATAAGTTTATACAGAAAGATCAGAAAGAAACTGGCAAACACTACTCCTACGTTATTGATGTGATAAGAAACAATACCGGTATATACAGGGCAAAGGCTGTAATTTCAGATACACTTTCGTAAAACAGTACCAGTGTTTAAGCAAGAAAGTTGCTGAACCAGGGGCATGGGAAGTAAGTCTCGTCCTTTTAAACAAAAAGTTCATCGGACCTTGTTGACAAATATTCCATATCAACTTTACAAATAATAAACGAGGATCTTGAAGTATAGAATCTGACTGGGTATACTAACGTTGTTTATCATCTTAATAACGTGTTATTGTATTCTTTTATTTGTCCTTATGAATATTACTTTTAGTGTTTAGTCTGTTTTTTGTGGTATCTATTTGACGTGGCTCTGTTCTCATAGATCCCGTCATTGTGTTATTCGTGTCAAATGTTTGCAAATATGTTTTATCTAGCTATATGTCTGTTTATGTAACTTTGTTACATATGACGTGGCTCTGTACTTTTACATCTTGTAAAAGTGTTCTTGTTCTATGGGAAATGTTTGTTTACATATTGGTTTATTTGTATAGTGATGAAGATAATAACACAATTGTGACTGCTGTACCCCTATTTTATGTTAATAAGTTAAATATTCTTTCCTGATACATTTACATTATAAAATTGAGAATGGAAATGGGTAATGTGTCAAAGCGGCAACAACCAGACAAAAGAGCAGACAATTATAGCATACTCGTAAATATGGATGGCGATGACGACAGGCATGATTCTGACAGCAGAGAGGCACCAGAGTTTTCTATTTTGACCGCCGATTCTGCCGGTGACAAACTCTGGAAGAAGTCTAGAAGTGCTAGAACTTCTAGTTTGGAGAAAGTAAGTAAAAAAAACGTAAATCAAAGAAAGATGTGTTACAGGCTGTTTACGATAAGCAATTGTCAAAAATTGAAAATAACTTTAATGTGAAGTTGGATAGACTTTTTCAGTTTTTTGCTTATTCTGTTGACAATGATCAGAGTAGGGAAAGTTCTGCTTTGCTGATGGTTGGTTACAATGTGGATAACATCCCATTTGGGGAGCGTAGACCACCACTTGTCAGTCTAGAACCAAACTTGGATCAAAATTTGGGGGTCTACACATGTTTCTAGAAACAGAGATCTAGATGTTCTTTCAGAAATATCTATCAGTATGGGTGATAGAGAACACAATGAATTAAATATTCCGTCAGAAGATGATGATTATAGTTATAAAACTTTGATTAAAATTCCAAAAATCTAAAATTTCAAAGCTTTTTGAAACTTTGAATTGATAAGTGTTACACGGACCCATACTCCTTCGTGAAGCAATATTCATCGGCTCTGCAGGTGGAGTTTCATCAATAAAGTTGTTTACAGCATCTCGAAATGCAGTTTTCTCCCCAATTGTTGATATACCAAGCTTTTTCAGATCGTCATCTGAAAGCAGCTTGCACGTATCTAACGAATCAATACGCTGTTGTTTGAACAAAGTAACCAAGGCGGTCTTCCCTATTCTTTCCAAAATTTGAACGACGTCCGTCATGCCTACTTTTTATTTCGGATGCTCTTATGCCTTTACATTTTATAAACGCCATGCGTAATAACGTCCGAGAGGTCCCGTGTTCTTACAACGATGTTTTAACATAATGAAGTCTTCACATAACGTCATATGTGTTTCTTACCTTGTAATACCCATTTGACATTGCGATGTATATCTTTTGACCCAATGTAATAGAATTACGACATAATGATTTAAAAAAAAACGTAAAGAAAGTTTCGCATCATGTAATGAAACTTTCACATCATGTAATGAAGTTTTCATATCATGTAATGAAGTTTTCACATCATGTAATAAAGTTTGCACATCATGTAATGAAACTTTCACATCATGTATGAAGTTTTCATATCATGTAATGAAGAATTCACATCATGTAAAGAAGAATTCACATCATGTAAAGAAGAATTCACATCACGTTAAGAAAAATTCACATCATGTAAGCAACATTTGCATCATGTCATAGCATTTTCTTATTATAAGGAAGTGATGGCGTTCCATAGAAAAATATTTATCGTATATAATAGACGATAGTAAACTTGTTACAATTCATTTTTAAATAAAATTTAGTATAATTTAAATAATAAATAATGCATTGCTATCTAAAATGAAATTTATGATGTGCGTATCTACTAACATTTCTTTAGTGCCATTATAGAGGGTGGTAAAGGGTTATTTTCCTGAAACGTTTTCGGCCTTTTAATTTCCCGTATTTTCGTGTTTTGAAATTTTATTTCTCGTTTTCTCGTGTTTGGCTTGATATGCGTGCTTCGTGTTTCCCATTATCTATTTTCCGTGTTTCGTGTCTGTGCTCTTAATTTCTCGTGCATGTCCTGAATTTTACTGTGGACATATTCACATGTTTTATCCCCCCCCCATTTCCTATATTGCAATAGTAACAAGAAGGATTCTATTCGCCAAAGCACGTACTAAACTGTACACTGATATTATTTTCATAATTTTAAAACCAGATACTGAAGGAGATTTCACCCGTTTCATAGTGGACATAAACAATAATACTTTATCACTCTAGTCCATTTGATGTGCTCAATTTTTTGGCCAACAATTTAACTGCCGTTATAAAATAATCTCTTCTTTTGTAAAAAGCTGTTTATTAAAATATGTGGTATTAGTAAAAATAACATTTATTTCTATCTTTTTGACATATTTTAGAGTATGAATGTTGAACAGTTGGGTTAGGGACATGCCATTTTGGTGTTCTTGGACCATCCAGGAATCAATATCTTATTAATCCCTCTAGAAATAGAATGTTTTTTGCTTAAAAATGTTAAATATAATTCAACGTACTGACTGCACAAAAAAATTACTTGTAACGATCAATCGCATTTTTTAAAAGTGGACGGGACAGAAAATCACGTTTTCAATGAAAAACGCCCATGTATATTATATGTTGTGTTAATTTTATTCTGTTCAGTCTTTGTGTAGTTAAACGTATTCAACATTTTGATTATTTGGTCAGAAGTAAACAAAAAACGAAGATGATCTATTACACAATAAAAGCTCCATCTGATTGACAGATCTTTTCATGAATAAAAGTGCAGCTATTTTTCTATCCAATTCACTTTTTAATAAACGGTTAAAAACTTACAAATAATTACAAATGAATGTCAGTTGCACATTTTAACATGCTATGCTTAATAATACTACAGAAAATTTAATCCTGGTATAATTTTCAGTCTCTTATTTTTCACCTTTCATTCAACTCAAACTCCAATTGAAAAAAACCTTTGTTCTTAATTACCTTTTCATCTCATTAATCCAACTTTTTTTTTACCTGAACTACCTATAATTTTAAAAAGTTGGATAAATGAGAATGAACCCATAATCACTTAGATAAAACAACAATCCTTTGTAAATTTACTCGTGGTCTTAATAAGGAAAATCCAATAATGTAATTATCACTATTACAAAGAAAAGTATTAAATTCTAATCCAACGCCTTTGAACTAAATAATAAAACAAAAATCCCCCTTTTCTCCATCAAATTGGTAACTTTTATAGATACTAAGGACGTATACAAAATATATTGTAATAACAAAGTATGTAAAGCGCTATGTCACATGCATTTTGATATATTCAGACACGTTTTAAAATGCCTGAAATCCAGACATTTTGTATGAGATGTATACTAGTAGGTTAACTATCAGTTTATTTTCATGCATTTTGTATAACGTCTGGATATTTTTTGGCAATATGCCTTTACATTGATTGAAATTTTAACAATAAACTGAGCGATACACTGAAAGTATTGATAAAAGAGCAGAATGCCTTTAGTAATCAGCTTACTGGTCGTCCCGCCATCACCTTGTGAGACTGACAACTCATATTAGAATGTTTGAAAGAAAACACTCGCAGGGAATAATTGTTTGTCATTGTGTGTAGTTGATCACTATTGATCTACCGTTATTTTGAATCCATCATTTTATGACAGATTTTGGACTTTTTAATCACAAATTACTTGTTTTTATACATGGACGATAAATGGCTGACCCGTGTTAAGAGAGAGCCATATCTCTTGCACGTTAAGGAGACCCTTGAAGATTTCGAAAAACAGCAGGCTAATGCCGCTACAAGGCAGTACTCGCAACCGCAAAGTGGAAAGTGATTAATATCAGTTTCAAAACTTGTTTCCCAATCCACTATAAATAAATATGTTTAAACTAAAACTAAACTAAACTAGCAGGACCCTATGTGATAACTTCCAATACATTCCCCAGATTTTTCCCTTGTCCTTAATGTTTTATTTTGTATTAATAATTTTCATTTCTATTTTTTTTATGCATAGTTATATTTAGACAGCGAAGATCATCAGAAGTAATTTTTATTTCTAATTTTTAAGCACAGTTATATTTATAAAGCCAAGATCCTCAATAAATATAAGCATTTCAAAGTATTAATATTTTCAGAAAATGAACGAAAAAGAAATTGTTACTACGGTAATAAGACAAGATAATGGTCAACAAAACGCCGAAAAATCAAACCAATGAAGACGAGTCATTGATGCAGGTTGAAGATTCAGATTACACTACCACGGCCGACACTCGGCTAACCGAGAGATTGGTCGGTTAATCTATATTGAGTATGCGGCTATATCGGCGGTTGGTCTGTTAATCGGGTCTTTTAATCAAGTGTTATCGAGAAAATCATTGAAAGTTCAGCATGTTTCATTGTATAATTTTTTAAATGTATTTTTGTCATAAAAATTATTCATGTCTAACAAAACAATTCAATGTACTGAATTAAGTGGTGTAATTATTATTTTTCTAGCTTTGATGTACGATCTATAAAATGAAAAGGCAGGTTACTCATTAATAAATGTATACACATTTTACACACAAAATTTACACAAAATGACACGTTGGTTGAATTAACTTGCATTCAATATTTTAAACATAGACAAAAGACAGGCATTAATTATGTTTGTTAACCATATTGATATCATTGTGTGAAAAATCTGCACGAAAATCTGTATTTTTGTGACATAAATCAATTTTTATTTAAAACCTGGTCTGTTAATGGGTCGGATGTATAAAACCCGGTCTGTTAAGAGTTATGAGTGGCAATAAAAGTATAATTTTATTGCTATATGGGGTGTTATCGTTTCAAATGGGTAGGCTCAAGACGATCGGCTAAAATATACGGAAACAACACACGAGTAATGAAACATAAAATATACAGAAACAACACATGAACAATGAACAATTTAGACAATGGAAATTGAAAATTGATAAAAATTGTTTCGAAAAGTGTAATAGTTAAGTGATGTTAATTTCACCCAAGAATAGCCACACATATCATGTGGATTCTGTTTAGTTGTCATGAATGACACCAATTTGTCATCTACATTGGTAACCAGTATATAAATCAGAGATTGAAACGTCGTCATGTAACTAAACACCAGTAAGTAAAATATATTAGGATGCTAAAATATAAAGAATAGATGAAGAATTATGAGTAAGATAAATAAAATGTAGAGAAAAGTGACATAACAATTTAAAGAATACAGAAACAAAAAACACCCCCAGTCCGGACCCTCATGGTATACACGAGAATCTGGATGGAGACGCAGATAATAGAATAATAGATAAGGACAGTAGTGAGTGATGCATTAATAAAAAAAGAAAAAAAATAATAACTGTTTAAGAATACAGACATGAAACACCCCTGAGTGTTGAAACAGTAACGGATTGCGATGTACTCATATTGGTGACAAATGCTAAAAGTTTACATGCGGACAACTGCAGTTCTCCTCATGCATTTATGTAGAAAGGAACTAAAAGGAATAAAATGAATTAAAACTTAAGATAACCAAATGTAGCTGCATTCGCTCATTACCCGTTTACTTCTTTAGAATGATTTGTAAACAACATTTGATTAAGTAATATAAGAAAAGAACCAATTGGATGATGCTGACGAGTTTAACGTCCAGTGACAAATATCATATGCATATGAGAACGATAACGTTATATGTACCCTGTGTTGTATAAGAAAGACACTTTCTGTCGGATTTGAGAACGTTCTACTTTGATCAGACACAAAAATTTAGGCTGATTGAAAATGTTAATAATAAATTCACGCATATTCCAGCGGCCAATCCATATCACGCTATATTGAAGCGACACACCCTTCAATAAAATGCAAAGAAAGTCAAAATAAAAATGCTCTTACTAGAAGGATACTGTTGCACCGTATTGTCATTTTTTTTACTCAAGAACATCTCATTCTTAACTTTTTCAATGGGAAAATATAGAGGTAGCAAAACTATTGTCGTGGCTAAATAACTCTTAACTGACACAATTTCAATTGTCCAACCCATTAACAGACTTATTCCCATAATTCTCACAAAAACATGGTATTATTCACGTTATTTAACAATTATGAAATATGTACTAATGTCAATTCATCTTTTAGAACCAAAGTACTATTTTGTGTCCTTTAAATGATATCTAATTTTTTTTTTTATCTTTTGTTTGTTTTTCAATAGTCAGGATTTAACATACATGTACCCCTACATACCACCTGACAAGGGTATTAAGGGGTTACATATTATGGAAAATAATTCAGTTACAATTTTTATCACTGACAAATTGATTTTTACAATTATAATATTTAAGGTTACATATAAGTTTTATTAGGTAATATTTTCTCGCTCTCTGACTTTCTCTCATACAATACAAATACTCTCCACTCATTTGTTATGCTACAATATGTATCTTGACTTACATTTAAAAAAAAATATATGTTAAAGACAAAAAGAAATAAAATAAAAATATCAAAAGCTCAAGGATAAATTTTTGCTTATAATATATGAAAAAATAAAAATAACATTTCTCATTTGTATGTAACAATAATTAGTTAAATATTACATGTAAAGGAGACCAAAATTTTTCACACACTTGGACTCTTTTTTTCTCTGCAATATAATGTTCAAGAAATTGGTATTTCTTAATTCTATTCTTTAACCCAACCATATTTGGTTTTATTTCATTTAATTTACATTTGTATATATAATTCTTTGTAATTATGACTAACAGATTCAGTAATAAACTTTCATGTTTGCAACCAAGAAAACATTCTCTTTGTTAAGAACAAAGTTTACAAAAAAAAGATTTACTACATTTGAAAAAGACTGCCACAATTGAAAAGTTATTGGGCATTCAAAAAAAAGGTGTTCAATGGTTTCTTCACCAAGTTTACAAAAAGTACACATCTTGGTGTCTTTTAATTTAATTTTGTATAAAAAGGTATTAGTTGCTATGATTCTATGCAGAAATTTGTATTGAAAGGTTCTTAAATAAACATCTCTACAGGATTTTTTGGTTATCCTGAAATATTCTGACCATTCTGTTGAATCAATAATCAACAGTTCTTCCCATTTCAAAAATTTGACTGTTGGTAGTTCAATAACTTTATTTACTAATTTTTTATATACAAATTTTGCTTTCACATTACCTATAATTCTCTTTAAAAAAACATCACCATTATCAGGCTTATCCAAATCTTGCTTTAAACAGTTCTCTTTAAGGCATGTTTTCATTGTCTGATTCTTGAAATCAGACCATGATATTTGATAAAATTATTGATTTTTACTCTTTCTTGAAATTGCTCAAATTTATAAAAATTCATATTTTCTTTATTAATTAGGTCACTTACTGACTGCACACCTCCTTGTTTCCATTGAATATAATATGGGAAATCATCCAAAGAAGAAAAGTTCAAAATATCTAATGATAAAATGTCACCGACAGAATTCTCAGTATTAGGTTTTGCGATAGAAAAGCATAGTAAAACATCCTTCCAGAAAGGATTTTTACATCTTTTAGAAATCTCAATCAGCTTTTCTTTCTGTAGATGTAAAACCCTTTCACCCCCATACTTTGTGAGGTCTGCCAGTAACAACTGCTGCCAGCCACCAAGTGGGTTTGACATCAGTCTTTTTATCCAACTAATTTTTAAATAGATATTAAAGGAATGAAGATGTACCATATTAAGTCCACCTTGTGAAATATCACCAATAAGTGTGTTACGCTTAATTCTGTCTGGTTTTCCATTCCAAATAAAATTATAAAATAGTGAAATGAGCTCTGTTAACCTGGATTGTGATAGGTTTGGCAATGCAGTCATTAAGTGTACCAATTTTGAAAGAGCAAGAGATTTAACTAATTTCCCCCAATAATGTTAGTTTACGATGTTGCCAGCTTTTCAGGATTGCAGAGACTTCTTTAATCTAAATTTTTTTGTTTCGCCTTTTATTAGAAAAAATGCTATGCGTATAAGCATAAATACTACATACTTGCCTTTTGGTTTTACTGAAAACTGCGCAGACTATGAAATGTTTTTACAGGTGGAAAATGTTCTATGATAGATATAATTTTGTCAGACAGTTATCTTTTTTTGATTTGGTTCTTATAATATGCCAAAAATCAATATATTTAATAGATATTAACATTGTATTGTACGTTTTGCTCTTAACAGACGTATTACCAACCCGATTAACTGACCAATCGCCCATATAGCCGCATACTCAATATAGATTAACCGACCAATCTCCCGGTTAGCCGAGTGTCGGCCGTGACTACAGAAACAATAAACGAATACTGTGAGGACCATGTAAAGAATGATTTAATGAAGTTATTTTCCATGGTAACGAAAGAAATATCTAGGTTGGGATTCCTTCAGTATCTTTTGATGTTTTGAAATTTAATAGCAAATGATATAGACTTTATACAAATATTTGCTTATGATTGTTTTATGACAGTTTGAGGTTTTGGAGCTCTCCGAAAATAATATTAATGCGATACCCGTTCAAAGAATGCGCCAACTTATAAGCAAACAAACCTACGCAATCGATAAGTTTATACAGAAAGATCAGAAAGAAACTGGCAAACGCTACTCCTACGTTATTGATGTGACAAGAAACAATACCGGTATATACAGGGCAAAGGCTGTAATTTCAGATACACTTTCGTAAAACAGTACCAGTGTTTAAGCAGAAAGTTGCTGAACCAGGGGCATGGGAAGTAAGTCTCGTCCTTTTAAACAAAAAGTTCATCGGACCTTGTTGACAAATATTCCATATCAACTTTACAAATAATAAACGAGGATCTTGAAGTATAGAATCTGACTGGGTATACTAACGTTGTTTATCATCTTAATAACGTGTTATAGTATTCTTTTGTTTGTCCTTATGAATATTACTTTTAGTGTTTAGTCTGTTTTTTGTGGTATCTATTTGACGTGGCTCTGTTCTCATAGATCCCGTCATTGTGTTATTCGTGTCAAATGATTGCAAATATGCTTTATCTAGCTATATGTCTGTTTATGTAACTTTCTTATATATGACGTGGCTCTGTACTTTTACATCTTGTAAAAGTGTTCCTGTTCTATGGGAAATGTTTGTTTACATATTGGTTTATTTGTATAGTGATGAAGATAATAACACAATTGTGACTGCTGTACCCCTATTTTATGTTAATAAGTTAAATATTCTTTCCTGATACATTTACATTATAAAATTGAGAATGGAAATGGGTAATGTGTCAAAGCGGCAACAACCAGACAAAAGAGCAGACAATTATAGCATACTCGTAAATATGGATGTCGATGACGACAGGCATGATTCTGACAGCAGAGAGGCACCAGAGTTTTCTATTTTGACCGCCGATTCTGCCGGTGACAAACTCTGGAAGAAGTCTAGAAGTGCTAGAACTTCTAGTTTGGAGAAAGTAAGTAAAAAAAACGTAAATCAAAGAAAGATGTGTTACAGGCTGTTTACGATAAGCAATTGTCAAAAATTGAAAATAACTTTAATGTGAAGTTGGATAGACTTTTTCAGTTTTTTGCTTATTCTGTTGACAATGATCAGAGAAGGGAAAGTTCTGCTTTGCTGATGGTTGGTTACAATGTGGATAACATCCCATTTGGGGAGCGTAGACCACCACTTGTCAGTCTAGAACCAAACTTGGATCAAAATTTGGGGGTCTACACATGTTTAAAGAAACAGAGATCTAGATGTTCTTTCAGAAATATCTATCAGTATGGGTGATAGAGAACACAATGAATTAAATATTCCGTCAGAAGATGATGATTATAGTTTTAAAACTTTGATTAAAATTCCAAAAATCTAAAATTTCAAAGCTTTTTGAAACTTTGAATTGATAAGTGTTACACGGACCCATACTCCTTCGTGAAGCAATATCCATCGGCTCTGCAGGTGGAGTTTCATCAATAAAGTTGTTTACAGCATCTCGAAATGCAGTTTTCTCCCCAATTGTTGATATACCAAGCTTTTTCAGATCGTCATCTGAAAGCAGCTTGCACGTATCTAACGAATCAATACGCTGTTGTTTGAACAAAGTAACCAAGGCGGTCTTCCCTATTCTTTCCAAAATTTGAACGACGTCCGCCATGCCTACTTTTTATTTCGGATGCTCTTATGCCTTTACTTTTTATAAACGCCATGCGTAATAACGTCCGAGAGGTCCCGTGTTCTTACAACGATGTTTTAACATAATGAAGTCTTCACATAACGTCATATGTGTTTCTTACCTTGTAATACCTATTTGACATTGCGATGTATATCTTTTGACCCAATGTAATAGAATTACGACATAATGATTTAAAAAAAAAAAACGTAAAGAAAGTTTCGCATCATGTAATGAAACTTTCACATCATGTAATGAAGTTTTCACATCATCTAATGAAGTTTTCACATCATCTAATGAAGTTTTCACATCATCTAATAAAGTTTTCACATCATGTAATAAAGTTTTCACATCATGTAATAAAGAATTCACATCATGTAAAGAAGAATTCACATCACGTTAAGAAAAATTGACATCATGTAAGCAACATTTGCATCATGTCATAGTATTTTCGTATTATAAGGCAGTGATGGCGTTCCACAGAAAAATATTTATCGTATATAATAGACGATAGTAAACTTGTTACAATTCATTTTTAAATAAAATTTAGTATAATTTAAATAATAAATAATGCATTGCTATCTAAAATAAAATTTAAGATGTGCGTATCTACTAACATTTCTTTAGTGCCATTATAGAGGGTGTTAAAGGGTTATTTTCCTGAAACGTTTTCGGCCTTTTAATTTCCCGTATTTTCGTGTTTTGAAATTTTATTTCTCGTTTTCTCGTGTTTGGCTTGATATGCGTGCTTCGTGTTTCCCATTATCTATTTTCCGTGTTTCGTGTCTGTGCTCTTAATTTCTCGTGCATGTCCTGAATTTTACTGTGGACATATTCACATGTTTTATCCCCCCCCCCCCCATTTCCTATATTGCAATAGTAACAAGAAGGATTCTATTCGCCAAAGCACGTACTAAACTGTACACTGATATTATTTTCATAATTTTAAAACCAGATACTGAAGGAGATTTCACCCGTTTCATAGTGGACATAAACAATAATACTTTATCACTCTAGTCCATTTGATGTGCTCAATTTTTTGGCCAACAATTTAACTGCCGTTATAAAATAATCTCTTCTTTTGTAAAAGAGTATGAATGTTGAACAGTTGGGTTAGGGACATGCCATTTTGGTGTTCTTGGACCATCCAGGAATCAATATCTTATTAATCCCTCTAGAAATAGAATGTTTTTTGCTTAAAAATGTTAAATATAATTCAACGTACTGACTGCACAAAAAATTACTTGTAACGATCAATCGCATTTTTTAAAAGTGGACGGGACAGAAAATCACGTTTTCAATGAAAAACGCCCATGTATATTATATGTTGTGTTAATTTTATTCTGTTCAGTCTTTGTGTAGTTAAACGTATTCAACATTTTGATTATTTGGTCAGAAGTAAACAAAAAACGAAGATGATCTATTACACAATAAAAGCTCCATCTGATTGACAGATCTTTTCATGAATAAAAGTGCAGCTATTTTTCTATCCAATTCACTTTTTAATAAACGGTTAAAAACTTACAAATAATTACAAATGAATGTCAGTTGCACATTTTAACATGCTATGCTTAATAATACTACAGAAAATTTAATCCTGGTATAATTTTCAGTCACCTTTCATTCAACTCAAACTCCAATTGAAAAAAAACCTTTGTTCTTAATTACCTTTTCATCTCATTAATCCAACTTTTTTTTTACCTGAACTACCTATAATTTTAAAAAGTTGGATAAATGAGAATGAACCCATAATCACTTAGATAAAACAACAACCCTTTGTAAATTTACTCGTGGTCTTAATAAGGAAAATCCAATAATGTAATTATCACTATTACAAAGAAAAGTATTAAATTCTAATCCAACGCCTTTGAACTAAATAATAAAACAAAAATCCCCTTTTTCTCCATCAAATTGGTAACTTTTATAGATACTAAGGACGTATACAAAATATATTGTAATAACAAAGTATGTAAAGCGCTATGTCACATGCATTTTGATATATTCAGACACGTTTTAAAATGCCTGAAATCCAGACATTTTGTATGAGATGTATACTAGTAGGTTAACTATCAGTTTAATTTCATGCATTTTGTATAACGCTTGGATTTTTTTTGGCAATATGCCTTTACATGGAATGAAATTTTAGCAATAAACTGAGCGATACACTGAAAGTATTGATAAAAGAGCAGAATGCCTTTAGTAATCAGCTTGCTGGTCGTCCCGCCGTCACCTTGTGAGACTGACAACTCATATTAGAATGTTTGAAAGAAAACACTCGCAGGGAATAATTGTTTGTCATTGTGTGTAGTTGATCACTATTGATCTACCGTTATTTTGAATCCATCATTTTATGACAGATTTTGGACTTTTTAATCACAAATTACTTGTTTTTATACATGGACGATAAATGGCTGACCCGTGTTAAGAGAGAGCCATATCTCTTGCACGTTAAGGAGACCCTTGAAGATTTCGAAAAACAGCAGGCTAATGCCGCTACAAGGCAGTACTCGCAACCGCAAAGTGGAAAGTGATTAATATCAGTTTCAAAACTTGTTTCCCAATCCACTATAAATAAATATGTTTAAACTAAAACTAAACTAAACTAGCAGGACCCTATGTGATAACTTCCAATACATTCCCCAGATTTTTCCCTTGTCCTTAATGTTTTATTTTGTATTAATAATTTTCATTTCTATTTTTTTTTATGCATAGTTATATTTAGACAGCGAAGATCATCAGAAGTAATTTTTATTTCTAATTTTTAAGCACAGTTATATTTATAAAGCGAAGATCCTCAATAAATATAAGCATTTCAAAGTATTAATATTTTCAGAAAATGAACGAAAAAGAAATTGTTACTACGGTAATAAGACAATATAATGGTCAACAAAACGCCGAAAAATCAAACCAATGAAGACGAGTCATTGATGCAGGTTGAAGATTCAGATTCCACTACCACGGCCGACACTCGGCTAACCGAGAGATTGGTCGGTTAATCTATATTGAGTATGCGGCTATATCGGCGGTTGGTCTGTTAATCGGGTCTTTTAATCAAGTGTTATCGAGAAAATCATTGAAAGTTCAGCATGTTTCATTGTATAACTTTTTAAATGTATTTTTATCATAAAAATTATTCATGTCTAACAAAACAATTCAATGTACTGAATTAAGTGGTGTAATTATTATTTTTCTAGCTTTGATGTACGATCTATAAAATGAAAAGGCGGGTTACTCATCAATAAATGTATACACATTTTACACACAAAATTTACACAAAATGACACGTTGGTTGAATTTACTTGCATGCAATATTTTGAACATAGACAAAAGACAGGCATTATGTTTGTTAACCATATTGATATCATTGTGTGAAAAATCTGCACGAAAATCTGTATTTTTGTGACATAAATCAATCTTTATTTAAAACCTGGTCTGTTAATGGGTCGGATGTATAAAACCCGGTCTGTTAAGAGTTATGAATGGCAATAAAAGTATAATTTTATTGCTATATGGGGTGTTATCGTTTCAAATGGGTAGGCTCAAGACGATCGGCTAAAATATACGGAAACAACACACGAGCAATGAAACATAAAATATACAGAAACAACACATGAACAATGAACAATTTAGACAATGGAAATTGAAAAGTGTAATAGTTAAGTGATGTTAATTTCACCCAAGAATGGCCACACATATCATGTGGATTCTGTTTAGTTGTCATGAATGACACCAATTTGTCATCTACATTGGTAACCAGTATATAAATCAGAGATTGAAACGTCGTCATGTAACTAAACACCAGTAAGTAAAATATATTAGGATGCTAAAATATAAAGAATAGATGAAGAATTATGAGTAAGATAAATAAAATGTAGAGAAAAGTGACATAACAATTTAAAGAATACAGAAACAAAAAACACCCCCAGTCCGGACCCTCATGGTATACACGAGAATCTGGATGGAGACGCAGATAATAGAATCTTAGATAAGGACAGTAGTGAGTGATGCATTAATAAAAAAAGAGAAAAAATAATAACTGTTTAAGAATACAGACATGAAACACCCCTGAGTGTCGAAACAGTAACGGATTGCGATGTACTCATATTGGTGACAAATGCTAAAAGTTTACATGCGGACAACTGCAGTTCTCCTCATGCATTTATGTAGAAAGGAACTAAAAGGAATAAAATGAATTAAAACTTAAGATAACCAAATGTAGCTGCATTCGCTCATTACCCGTTTACTTCTTTAAAATGATTTGTAAACAACATTTGATTAAGTAATATAAGAAAAGAACCAATTGGATGATGCTGACGAGTTTAACGTCCAGTGACAAATATCATATGCATATGAGAACGATAACGTTATATGTACCCTGTGTTGTATAAGAAAGACACTTTCTGTCGGATTTGAGAACGTTCTACTTTGATCAGACACAAAAATTTAGGCTGATTGAAAACGTTAATAATAAATTCACGCATATTCAAGTCAAAATAAAAATGCTCTTACTAGAAGGATACTGTTGCACCGTATTGTCATTTTTTTACTCAAGAACATCTCATTCTTAACTTTTTCAATGGGAAAATATAGAGGTAGCAAAACTATTGTCGTGGCTAAATAACTCTTAACTGACACAATTTCAATTGTCCAACCCATTAACAGACTTATTCCAATAATTCTCACTAAAACATGGTATTATTCACGTTATTTAACAATTATGAAATATGTACTAATGTCAATTCATTTTTTAGAACCAAAGTACTATTTTGTGTCCTTTAAATGATATCTAATTTTTTTTTTTATCTTTTATTTGTTTTTCAATGGTCAGGATTTAACATACATGTACCCCTACATACCACCTGACAAGGGTTTTAAGGGGTTACATATTATGGAAAATAATTCAGTATACAATTTTTATCACTGACAAATTGATTTTTACAATTATAATATTTAAGGTTACATATAAGTTTTATTAGGTAATATTTTCTCGCTCTCTGACTTTCTCTCATACAATACAAATACTCTCCACTCATTTGTTATGCTACAATATGAATCTTGACTTACATTAAAAAAAAAATATATATGTTAAAGACAAAAAGAAATAAAATTAAAAAATCAAAAGCTCAAGGATAAATTTTTGCTTATAATATATGAAAAAATAAAAATAAAATTTCTCATTTGTATGTAACAATAATTAGTTAAATATTACATGTAAAGGAGACCAAAATTTTTCACACACTTGGACTCTTTTTTTCTCTGCAATATAATGTTCAAGAAATTGGTATTTCTTAATTCTATTCTTTAACCCAACCATATTTGGTTTTGTTTCATTTAATTTACATTTGTATATATAATTCTTTGTAATTATGACTAACAGATTCAGTAATAAACTTTCATGTTTGCAACCAAGAAACACATTATCTTTGTTAAGAACAAAGTTTACAAAAAAAAGATTTACTACATTTGAAAAAAACTGCCACAATTGAAAAGTTATTGGGCATTCAAAAAAAAGGTGTTCAATGGTTTCTTCACCAAGTTTACAAAAAGTACACATCTTGGTGTCTTTTAATTTAATTTTGTATAAAAAGGTATTAGTTGCTATGATTCTATGCAGAAATTTGTATTGAAAGGTTCTTAAATAAACATCTCTACAGGATTTTTTGGTTATCCTGAAATATTCTGACCATTCTGTTGAATCAATAATCAACAGTTCTTCCCATTTCAAAAATTTGACTGTTGGTAGTTCAATAACTTTATTTACTAATTTTTTATATACAAATTTTGCTTTCAAATTACCTATAATTCTCTTTAAAAAACATCACCATTATCAGGCTTATCCAAATCTTGCTTTAAACAGTTCTCTTTAAGGCATGTTTTCATTGTCTGATTCTTGAAATCAGACCATGATATTTGATAAAATTGTTGATTTTTACTCTTTCTTGAAATTGCTCAAATTTATAAAAATTCATATTTTCTTTATTAATAAGGTCACTTACTGACTGCACACCTCCTTGTTTCCATTGAATATAATATGGGAAATCATCCAAAGAAGAAAAGTTCAAAATATCTAATGATAAAATGTCACCGACAGAATTCTCAGTATTAGGTTTTGCGATAGAAAAGCATAGTAAAACATCCTTCCAGAAAGGATTTTTACATCTTTTAGAAATCTCAATCAGCTTTTCTTTCTGTAGATGTAAAACCCTTTCACCCCATACTTTGTGAGGTCTGCCAGTAACAACTGCTGCCAGCCACCAAGTGGGTTTGACATCAGTCTTTTTATCCAACTAATTTTTAAATAGATATTAAAGGAATGAAGATGTACCATATTAAGTCCACCTTGTGAAATATCACCAATAAGTGTGTTACGCTTAATTCTGTCTGGTTTTCCATTCCAAATAAAATTATAAAATAGTGAAGTGAGCTCTGTTAACCTGGATTGTGATAGGTTTGGCAATGCAGTCATTAAGTGTACCAATTTTGAAAGAGCAAGAGATTTAACTAATTTTCCCCAATAATGTTAGTTTACGATGTTGCCAGCTTTTCAGGATTGCAGAGACTTCTTTAATCTAAATTTTTTTGTTTCGCCTTTTATTAGAAAAAATGCTATGCGTATAAGCATAAATACTACATACTTGCCTTTTGGTTTTACTGAAAACTGCGCAGACTATGAAATGTTTTTACAGGTGGAAAATGTTCTATGATAGATATAATTTTGTCAGACAGTTATCTTTTTTTGATTTGGTTCTTATAATATGCCAAAAATCAATATATTTAATAGATATTAACATTGTATTGTACGTTTTACTCTTAACAGACGTATTACCAACCCGATTAACTGACCAATCGCCCATATAGCCGCATACTCAATATAGATTAACCGACCAATCTCCCGGTTAGCCGAGTGTCGGCCGTGACTACAGAAACAATAAACGAATACTGTGAGGACCATGTAAAGAATGATTTAATAAGTTATTTTCAATGGTAACGAAAGAAATAGCTAGGTTGGGATTCCTTCAGTATCTTTTGATGTTTTGAAATTTAATAGCAAATGATATAGACTTTATACAAATATTTGCTTATGATTGTTTTATGACAGTTTGAGGTTTTGGAGCTCTCCGAAAATAATATTAATGCGATATCCGTTCAAAGAATGCGCCAACTTATAAGCAAACAAACCTACGCAATCGATAAGTTTATACAGAAAGATCAGAAAGAAACTGGCAAACACTACTCCTACGTTATTGATGTGATAAGAAACAATACCGGTATATACAGGGCAAAGGCTGTAATTTCAGATACACTTTCGTAAAACAGTACCAGTGTTTAAGCAGAAAGTTGCTGAACCAGGGGCATGGGAAGTAAGTCTCGTCCTTTTAAACAAAAAGTTCATCGGACCTTGTTGACAAATATTCCATATCAACTTTACAAATAATAAACGAGGATCTTGAAGTATAGAATCTGACTGGGTATACTAACGTTGTTTATCATCTTAATAACGTGTTATTGTATTCTTTTATTTGTCCTTATGAATATTACTTTTAGTGTTTAGTCTGTTTTTTGTGGTATCTATTTGACGTGGCTCTGTTCTCATAGATCCCGTCATTGTGTTATTCGTGTCAAATGTTTGCAAATATGCTTTATCTAGCTATATGTCTGTTTATGTAACTTTGTTACATATGACGTGGCTCTGTACTTTTACATCTTGTAAAAGTGTTCTTGTTCTATGGGAAATGTTTGTTTACATATTGGTTTATTTGTATAGTGATGAAGATAATAACACAATTGTGACTGCTGTACCCCTATTTTATGTTAATAAGTTAAATATTCTTTCCTGATACATTTACATTATAAAATTGAGAATGGAAATGGGTAATGTGTCAAAGCGGCAACAACCAGACAAAAGAGCAGACAATTATAGCATACTCGTAAATATGGATGGCGATGACGACAGGCATGATTCTGACAGCAGAGAGGCACCAGAGTTTTCTATTTTGACCGCCGATTCTGCCGGTGACAAACTCTGGAAGAAGTCTAGAAGTGCTAGAACTTCTAGTTTGGAGAAAGTAAGTAAAAAAAAAACGTAAATCAAAGAAAGATGTGTTACAGGCTGTTTACGATAAGCAATTGTCAAAAATTGAAAATAACTTTAATGTGAAGTTGGATAGACTTTTTCAGTTTTTTGCTTATTCTGTTGACAATGATCAGAGTAGGGAAAGTTCTGCTTTGCTGATGGTTGGTTACAATGTGGATAACATCCCATTTGGGGAGCGTAGACCACCACTTGTCAGTCTAGAACCAAACTTGGATCAAAATTTGGGGGTCTACACATGTTTCTAGAAACAGAGATCTAGATGTTCTTTCAGAAATATCTATCAGTATGGGTGATAGAGAACACAATGAATTAAATATTCCGTCAGAAGATGATGATTATAGTTATAAAACTTTGATTAAAATTCCAAAAATCTAAAATTTCAAAGCTTTTTGAAACTTTGAATTGATAAGTGTTACACGGACCCATACTCCTTCGTGAAGCAATATTCATCGGCTCTGCAGGTGGAGTTTCATCAATAAAGTTGTTTACAGCATCTCGAAATGCAGTTTTCTCCCCAATTGTTGATATACCAAGCTTTTTCAGATCGTCATCTGAAAGCAGCTTGCACGTATCTAACGAATCAATACGCTGTTGTTTGAACAAAGTAACCAAGGCGGTCTTCCCTATTCTTTCCAAAATTTGAACGACGTCCGTCATGCCTACTTTTTATTTCGGATGCTCTTATGCCTTTACATTTTATAAACGCCATGCGTAATAACGTCCGAGAGGTCCCGTGTTCTTACAACGATGTTTTAACATAATGAAGTCTTCACATAACGTCATATGTGTTTCTTACCTTGTAATACCCATTTGACATTGCGATGTATATCTTTTGACCCAATGTAATAGAATTACGACATAATGATTTAAAAAAAAAACGTAAAGAAAGTTTCGCATCATGTAATGAAACTTTCACATCATGTAATGAAGTTTTCATATCATGTAATGAAGTTTTCACATCATGTAATAAAGTTTGCACATCATGTAATGAAGAATTCACATCATGTAAAGAAGAATTCACATCACGTTAAGAAAAAATCACATCATGTAAGCAACATTTGCATCATGTCATAGTATTTTCGTATTATAAGGCAGTGATGGCGTTCCACAGAAAAATATTTATCGTATATAATAGACGATAGTAAACTTGTTACAATTCATTTTTAAATAAAATTTAGTATAATTTAAATAATAAATAATGCATTATTATCTAAAATAAAATTTAAGACGTGCGTATCTACTAACATTTCTTTAGTGCCATTATAGAGGGTGGTAAAGGGTTATTTTCCTGAAACGTTTTCGGCCTTTTAATTTCCCGTATTTTCGTGTTTTGAAATTTTATTTCTCGTTTTCTCGTGTTTGGCTTGATATGCGTGCTTCGTGTTTCCCATTATTTATTTTTCCGTGTTTCGTGTCTGTGCTCTTAATTTCTCGTGCATGTCCTGCATTTGATTAAAAAGTCAATGTGTTAAAATACCTTCTGAAATTTGTGTAATCTAATAGTTTGTCCTCTACGAAACTCTTTCTAAACGCACATCGTATTGTATTTTAATGTCCCCTATAGACATTCCAGTTTGTTTTACTTTATATAAAATAGAAAAAAAAACCGAGTAAATAACAACTGCATGTTAGTGGTAGAGTCCACTACGAAACGTTTTTCTCCTATACTCGTTTGTAGGTGACAGTGTTGTACTCACAGTTTTACTGTGGACATATTCACATGTTTTATCCCCCCCCCCCCCATTTCCTATATTGCAATAGTAACAAGAAGGATTCTATTCGCCAAAGCACGTACTAAACTGTACACTGATATTATTTTCATAATTTTAAAACCAGATACTGAAGGAGATTTCACCCGTTTCATAGTGGACATAAACAATAATACTTTATCACTCTAGTCCATTTGATGTGCTCAATTTTTTGGCCAACAATTTAACTGCCGTTATAAAATAATCTCTTCTTTTGTAAAAAGCTGTTTATTAAAATATGTGGTATTAGTAAAAATAACATTTATTTCTATCTTTTTGACATATTTTAGAGTATGAATGTTGAACAGTTGGGTTAGGGACATGCCATTTTGGTGTTCTTGGACCATCCAGGAATCAATATCTTATTAATCCCTCTAGAAATAGAATGTTTTTTGCTTAAAAATGTTAAATATAATTCAACGTACTGACTGCACAAAAAATTACTTGTAACGATCAATCGCATTTTTTAAAAGTGGACGGGACAGAAAATCACGTTTTCAATGAAAAACGCCCATGTATATTATATGTTGTGTTAATTTTATTCTGTTCAGTCTTTGTGTAGTTAAACGTATTCAACATTTTGATTATTTGGTCAGAAGTAAACAAAAAACGAAGATGATCTATTACACAATAAAAGCTCCATCTGATTGACAGATCTTTTCATGAATAAAAGTGCAGCTATTTTTCTATCCAATTCACTTTTTAATAAACGGTTAAAAACTTACAAATAATTACAAATGAATGTCAGTTGCACATTTTAACATGCTATGCTTAATAATACTACAGAAAATTTAATCCTGGTATAATTTTCAGTCTCTTATTTTTCACTTTTCATTCAACTCAAACTCCAATTGAAAAAAAACCTTTGTTCTTAATTACCTTTTCATCTCATTAATCCAACTTTTTTTTTACCTGAACTACCTATAATTTTAAAAAGTTGGATAAATGAGAATGAACCCATAATCACTTAGATAAAACAACAACCCTTTGTAAATTTACTCGTGGTCTTAATAAGGAAAATCCAATAATGTAAATATCACTATTACAAAGAAAAGTATTAAATTCTAATCCGACGCCTTTGAACTGAATAATAAAACAAAAATCCCCCTTTTCTCCATCAAATTGGTAACTTTTATAGATACTAAGGACGTATACAAAATAGATTGTTATAACAAAGTATGTAAAGCGCTATGTCACATGCATTTTGATATATTCAGACACGTTTTAAAATGCCTGAAATCCAGACATTTTGTATGAGATGTATACTAGTAGGTTAACTATCAGTTTAATTTTAAGCATTTTGTATAACGCTTGGATTTTTTTTGGCTATATGCCTTTACATGGAATGAAATTTTAGCAATAAACTGAGCGATACACTGAAAGTATTGATAAAAGAGCAGAATGCCTTTAGTAATCAGCTTGCTGGTCGTCCCGCCATCACCTTGTGAGACTGACAACTCATATATTAGAATGTTTGAAAGAAAACACTCGTACTTAGGGAATAATTGTTTGTCATTGTGTGTAGTTGATCACCATGCATCTACCGTTATTTTGAATTCATCATTTTATGACAGATTTTGGACTTTTTAATCACAAATTACTTGTTTTTATACATGGACGATAAATGGCTGACCCGTGTTAAGAGAGAGCCATATCTCTTGTACGTTAAAAACACCTGGCTTGTAGATTTTGAAAAACAGCAGGCTAATTCCGCTACAAAGCAGCACTCGCACCCGCAAAGTGGGAAATGATTAATATCAGTTTCAAAACTTGTTTCCCAATCCAATATAAATAAATATATAAACTAAAACTAAACTAAACTAGCAGGGCCCTATGTGATAACTTCCAATACATTCCCCAGATTTTTCCCTTGTCCTTAATATGTTTTATCTTGTATTAATAATTTTCATTTCTATTTTTTTATGCACAGTTATATTTAGACAGCGAAGATCATCAGAAGTAATTTTTATTTCTAATTTTTAAGCACAGTTATATTTATAAATCGAAGTTCCTCAATAAATATAAGCATTTCAAAGTATTAATATTTTCAGAAAATGAACGAAAAAGAAATTGTTACTACGGTAATAAGACAAGATAATGGTCAACAAAACGCCGAAAAATCAAACCAATGAAGAAGAGTCATTGATGCAGGTTGAAGATGCAGATTACACTACCACGGCCGACACTCGGCTAACCCAGAGATTGGTCGGTTAATCTATATTGAGTATGCGGCTATATCGGCGGTTGGTCTGTTAATCAAGTGTTATCGAGAAAATCATTGAAAGTTCAGCATGTTTCATTGTATAACTTTTTAAATGTATTTTTATCATAAAAATTATTCATGTCTAACAAAACAATTCAATGTACTGAATTAAGTGGTGTAATCATTATTTTTCTAGCTTCGATGTACGATCTATAAAATGAAAAGGCGGGTTACTCATTAATAAATGTATACACATTTTACACACAAAAGTTACACAAAATGACACGTTGGTTGAATTTACTTGCATGCAATATTTTGAACATAGACAAAAGACAGGCATTATTTTTGTTAACCATATTGATATCATTGTGTGAAAAATCTGCACGAAAATCTGTATTTTTGTGACATATATCAATCTTTATTTAAAACCTGGTCTGTTAATGGGTCGGATGTATAAAACCCGGTCTGTTAAGAGTTATGAATGGCAATAAAAGTATAATTTTATTGCTATATGGGGTGTTATCGTTTCAAATGGGTAGGCTCAAGACGAGCGGCTAAAATATACGGAAACAACACACGAGCAATGAAACATAAAATATACAGAAACAACACATGAACAATGAACAATTTAGACAATGGAAATTGAAAATTGATAAAATGGTTTCAAAAATTGATATAGTTAAGTGATGTTAATTTCACCCAAGAATGGCCACACATATCATGTGGATTCTGTTTAATTGTCATGAATGACACCAATTTGTCATCTACATTGGTAACCAGTATATAAATCAGAGATTTAAACGTCGTCATGTTACTAAACATCAGTAAGTAAAATATATTAGGATGCTAAAATATAAAGAATAGGTAAGAAATAATGAGTTAGATAAATAAAATGTAGAGAAAAGTGACATAACAATTTAAAGAATACAGCAACAAAAATCACCGCCAATCCGGACCCTCATGGTATACACGAGAATCTGGATGGAGACGCAGAATATAGAATAATAGACAAGGACAGTAGCGAGTGATGCATTAATAAAAAAGAGAAAAAATAATAACTGTTTAAGAATACAGACATGAAACACCCCTGGGTGTTGAAACAGTAACGGATTGCGATGTACTCATATTGGTGACAAATGCTAGAAGTCTACATGCGGACAACTGCAGTTCTCCTCATGCATTTGTGTAGAAAGGAACTAAAAGGAATAAAATGAATTAAAACTTAAGATAACCAAATGTAGATGCATTCGCTCATTTTCCGTTTACTTCATTAGAATGATTTGTAAACAATATTTGATTAAGTAATAGAAGAAAAGAACCAATTGGATGATGCTGACGAATTAGGGTTTAACGTCCAGTGACAAATATCATATGCATATGAGAACGATAACGCTATATGTACCCTGTGTTGTATAAGAAAGACACTTTCTGGATTTGAGAACGTTCTATTTTGATCAGACACAAAAATTTAGGCTGATTGAAAACGTTAATAATAAATTCACGCATATTCCAGCGGCCAATCCATATTGCGCTATATCACGCTATATTGAAGCGACACACCCTCAATACAATGCAAAAAAAGTCAAAATAAAAATGCTCTTACTAGAAGGATACTGTATTGTCATTTTTTTTTGCTCAAGAACATCTCATTCTTAACTTTTTCAATGGGAAAATATAAAGGTAGCAAAACTATTGTCGTGACTAAATAACTCTTAACCGACACACTTTCAATTGTCCAACCAATTAACAGACTTATTCCCATAATTCTCACTAAAACATGGTATTATTCACGTTATTTAACAATTATGAAATATGTACTAATGTCAATTCATTTTTTAGAACCAAAGTACTATTTTGTGTCCCTTAAATGATATCTAATTTTTTTTTGTTTCGCCTTTTATTAGAAAAAATGCTATGCGTATAAGCATAAATACTACATACTTGCTTTTGGTTTTACTGAAAACTGCGCAGACTATGAAATGTTTTTACAGGTGGAAAATGTTCTATGATAGATATAATTTTGTCAGACACTTATCTTTTTTTTTTGATTTGGTTCTAATAATATGCGAAAAATCTGTTTATTTAATAGATATTAACATTGGATTGTACGTTTCGAAATGCGCATCTGGTGCAAGAAAATTGGTACCGTTAATTTCATTACTACCACTGGGTCGATGCCTCTGCTGGTGGACTATTAGTCCCCGAGGGTATCACCAGCCCAGTAACCAGTACTTCGGTACTAGCATGAAAATATGGATTTATTGTGTTATTAAATTTTGCTGTTACAAAATGATAGAAATTATTATAAATTAAGGAATGTATCTCCCTCATGCAAAGCTCTGATTCCTTTTACGGATTTGGCTAATTTTTTGGACCTTTTGGATTGTAGCTCTTTTATATAAGCTTTGGATTTCAAATATTTTGGCCACGAGCATCACTGAAGAGACATGTATTGTCGAAATGCGCATCTGGTACAAGAAAATTGGTACCGTTATTTTTTTTTTACTCTTGACAGACGTATTACCAACCCGATTAAGTGACCAATCGCCCATATAGCCGTATACTAAATATAGATTAACCGACCAATCTCCCGGTTATCCGAGTGTCGGCCGTGACTACAGAAACAATAAACGAATACTGTGAGGACCATGTAAAGAATGATTAAATGAAGTTTTTTTCCATAGTAACGAAAGAAATAGCAAGGTTTGGATTCCTTCAATATCTTTTGATGTTTTAAAATTTAATAGCAAATGATATAGACTTTATACAAATATTTGCTTATGATTGTTTTACGACAGTTTAAGGTTTTGGAGCTCTCCCACAATAATATCAATGCGATATCCGTTCAAAGAATGCGCCAACTTATAAACAAACAAACCGCACTCGATAAGTTGATACAGAAAGATCAGAAAGAAACTGGTAAACACTACTCCTACGTTATTGATGTGATAAAAAACAATACCGGTCTATACAGGGCAAAGGCTGTAATTTCAGATACACTTTCGTAAAACGGTACCAGTGTTTAAGCAGAAAGTTGCTGAACCAGGGGCATGGGAAAGTAAGTCTCGTCCTTTTAAACAAAAAAGTTCATCGGACCTTGTTGACAAATATTCCATATCAACTTTACAAATAATAAACGAGGATCTTGAAGTATAGAATCTGCCTGGGTATACTAACGTTGTTTATCATCTTAATAACGTGTTATAGTATTATTTTATTTGTCCTTATGAATATTACTTTACTGTTTAGTCTGTTTTTGTGGTATCTATTTGACGTGGCTCTGTTCTCAAAGATCCCGTCATTGTGTTATTCGTGTCAAATGCTTGCAAATATACTTTATCTAGCTATATGTCTGTTTATGTAACTTTGTTACATATGACGTGGCTCTGTACTTTTACATCTTGTAAAAGTGTTCTTGTTCTATGGGAAATGTTTGTTTACATATTGGTTTATTTGTATAGTGATGAAGATAATAACACAATTGTGACTGCTGTACCCCTATTTTATGTTAATAAGTTAAATATACTTTCCTGATACATTTACATTATGAAATTGAGAATGGAAATGGGTAATTTGTCAAAGCGGCAACAACCAGACAATAGAGCAGACAATTATAGCATACTCGTAAATATGGATGGCGATGACGACAGGCATGATTCTGACAGCAGAGAGGCACCAGAGTTTTCTATTTTGACCGCCGATTCTGCCGGTGACAAACTCTGGAAGAAGTCTAGAAGTGCTAGAACTTCTAGTTTGGAGAAAGTAAGTAAAAAAACGTAAATCAAAGAAAGATGTGTTACAGGCTGTTTACGATAAGCAATTGTCAAAAATTGAAAATAACTTTAATGTGAAGTTGGATAGACTTTTTCAGTTATTTGCTTATTCTGTTGACAATGATCAGAGTAGGGAAAGTTCTGCTTTGCTGATGGTTACAATGTGGATAACATCCCATTTGGGGAGCGTAGACCACCACTTGTCAGTCTAGAACCAAACTTGGATCAAAATTTGGGGGTCTACACATGTTTCTAGAAACAGAGATCTAGATGTTCTTTCAGAAATATCTATCAGTATGGGTGATAGAGAATACAATGAATTAGATATTCCGTCAGAAGATGATGATTATAGTATGTCTTGAAACAGTCTAGTTAGAAGAACACTAATCAAAAGTCAAAAGGTGAAAGATTTTTGAAGCATGTAAATGTACGCCATGAACAGGTACATACAGGTACAAGATCGTGAAAAAGTTAAGTCTGACGAGAGACAGACAACAACTAATGTTTTAGCACACATATTTATTGAAGATTTGAGCAAAGAAAAGTCTCAAGTAGGACTTATTTTAGACCAATCACAGGATAATTGTTTAGAGAGTTCTTAGCGTTGTACGATCCCAGAACATCTATCTGCATAAAAAGAGGAATACAAAACTTAATGCGTTCCGCGTATTGAATACTCTCATCGAAAACACCTGGGTGATCCGGAATTTAAAAATACCGTATCCGCTTCCGGGTGTAATCCCTATCAAACTATCCGTAGTAGAACTCACTCAGGTTAGAATTAGTTTTAATGTTGCGTTTAATTGATAATATAAATTATCAATCTTACAACGCAAGATATTAATGAAGGGATGGAGGCGGATTCAGGCAAGTATATTTAACTAATGTATTCACATATCAGAGGCGGATTTAGGGGGGGGGGGGGTTGCTTATATAGGGAATCACTGAAGCATGACCGGAGCGGGCTACCTCTTAGACAGTCAGTGGGCCCCTCTTATGGAAATTTCTGTTTCCGCGACTGCATATCGTTGTGAATATTATACGTAATAATGTGCGACTGTCATACAAGTGAGACGTTTAGCTAGCTATCAAACCAGGTTTAATCCTCCATTTTATACATAAGAAAATGCATTCTATGACGGTTGTTGTCCATTCGTTTGAGGTGTTTGAGCTTTTGATTTTGACGTTTGAATAGAGACTTTTAGTTATAAATATTCCGTGGAGTTCAATATTTTTGTGATTATATTTTTTTAAACAGCACACAATAATATCCTAAATACTTTCTTTCACAGTTTAGTTAATCCAAGGAATATACAATGGGCATATGCACTAAATTTAATTTGCCTTCATCACCATCTGTTTTCTTTCACTTTAAAAGATCACATTTCGCCCATAGACAAAAAAAGTGCGGACAAAGTGACCTCTACAACCTAATAAAGCCAAGAACGAAGAGATGGGAAGAGACCAGAGGCTCAATCAATGTGACAACCGGAAGCAAAGCACAAAACCAACTTTGTCTTGTCATTAAAAAAAAAAAAAAAAACCTAGAAAGCCCTTTTCAGGAAGCAATAGGTTAGAATACACAACAAGAACTAAATGATATTCAGAAAAAGCAATGAAACATGGAACTGAAAATAAAATAAATAAATTAGCTTCTCTTCATTCAAATGTTTTGCCATCATATTTTCCAAATCTAAGTTGTTACGAAGAAGATATTAGAATTTTGAAAAATGGAAGTCGTGATATCGTTGGGATGTCTCCCGACGGAAGTTTACGAACATCACAGAAAAATTTGATTATTTCAGAAAATATCAAATTTGTCGTAGAAGTTAAATGCCCAATATTAGTATACAAATACAACACTCTTGTTTATTATTAATTCGATTAATCAAAACAAATACACACAAGATTTTACGGGAATTACCACAAGGCAAATCGTACAGAGTTACCGCAAACGGGAAAATTCTTAAAAAATCGAATGAAGCGGTTAGTGATACTGACAATACTGACATGGAAACTAAGAACAATTAGGAAAACACCCGGAACAGCGGTACTATTGGGAAACTTAAATATTTGCGGATGGACTCAAAATGATAAGGAATTACATACAGTAATTTTAAAGGAAGTGAATGCAGACATTTTTAGTATCTGTGAAACGCATTTGAAAGAAATCGATGAAATTGAAGTTGATGGTTATACTTGGAAAGGATTTAATAGACAATATATATATATATAGGAATGCCCCAAAGGCATCAGGTGGTGTTGGACTATTGATTAAAAACTGGATTTTTGAAGAATATAAATATGAAACGATTGACATAATACGAAATGGCGTAATGTGTGGTAAATTTCAGTCAAAAAGCACAGATTTTAACTTTATTGTATTTTCGTTTTACCTACCTCCTGAAAACTCCGTTTTGGAAAGAGACTCTCAAGGATATTTTGCACACATCTTATCTGATACATGTATATACGAACAATGCGATACCGACGCTATTTTTCTCTGTGGCGATTTTAACTCAAGAATAGGATCACTGAAGGATTATTCTGATTTTGATGAATTACCGTCTAGATTATCGCTTGATAAAACCTTAAACCAACATGCAAACACCTTCTTGGAATGTTTGAACGAATCGAAAATGTGCGTCTTGAATTTAAGATTCGATCAAGATAAAGATAACTTCACATTCATTTCAGGTAGAGGGAAATGTGTGGAAGATTACATTTGTGTCCCGCAAGATTTTCTAGACCAATGTATTTCGTTTGAAACAATCACAACAAGATCTATTGTAGAAAAGGCAAATCTTTTTAACTTCCTTGGTGAACGTAGCAAACTTCCGGATCATTCTGTCTTGGTAACAGAATTTAGATCTATAAAATCCATATTTACCGACAGCATTCCAGGCAGCCCTACTCAATCAACGAAGTGATTTAAATTGAAATTAATGCCAAATGATATGTTTTCTTCCGATATGTGTAAAATTACATTGCAAAATGTTATAAGTCACATTGAACAAACTAGAGAAACTCAAGAAAATATAGATAATATATACACGGAACTTTGTGATATAATAATACAGGAGATGGACGATAAAATTCCAGTTTTTAACACCAGTGGATCCTCAAAAACGGCTAAAGGTGAAAAAGCTAATGTTATTGCCACATTTATTGATCTAAAAAAGGCTTGTGATTTCGTAGATCGTGATATGTTGCTGTACAAAGTGTTGCTTAATAATATTGATGGGAAAATATATAACTCTATTAAAAGTTTATATGTGCAAACAACCGCAAGTACTCGCTTAAACAATAAAATGTCCGACTGGATTTTATGTACTCTGGTGTAAAACAAGGTGATAATTTATCTCCGACATTATTTTCTGTTTTTATTGATGATCTTGTAGATGAAATCAACCAACTTTGACTTGGTATTTATCTTGGAGAATCGAAATTGTCTCTACTTTTGTATGCGAACGATATTGTTTTGATGGCCGAGAATGAATGTGATATTCAAAAGATGCTAGATAAATTACATGAATGGTGTAAAAAATAGAGAGTCTTAATTAATACAGACAAGTCAGAAGTTGTACACTTCAGAGCATCTCGCAAAAAACGGAATTTCAGTTCAGAATCGGAGGGAACATCTTGCAAATTACAAAGAAATATAAATACCTTGGAGTTATTTTTAACGAGAAAAAAGATTAAACATCGAATGCTGAAAATCTTTCTGCAGCTGGTGGAAGAGCACTCGGAGCTATTATATCGAAGATACAGTTTAAAAGAATTTTGTATTAAGACTTATGACAAACTGTATGTCTCTTGTATTGTACCTGTACTCGACTACTGTTCTTCAGTGTGGGGTTATAAAGACTTTAATTGTGTCGAAACTGTTCAAAACAAGGCCATAAGATACTTTTTTGGAGTTCACAAGTTTACTCCAAAGCTGGCTATCAACGGAGTTGTTGGATGGTTACCTTCAAAAGAACGTCACTGGTGTAATATGGTTAAATATTGGAACCGATTGATGGATATGGACAATAGTAGAATTTGTAAAAGGGTGTTCCTATGGGACTACGAAATATCTACGAACAATTGGTCATCTAGTGCTAGAACAATAATGTCTTTAGTTGGTATGGATGATAACTTTTAAACAAATGCTAAAATGTGATGTTAATAGCGTCAGAAACAATCTTATGGATATATGTGCAACACAATGGCATAAAAACTTATCTTACTTTCCGAAACTTCGTGCATATAGAACTTTTAAAGGCAGATATCTAAAAATACCTCGAGACAATAGAACATGTCCAACTTGTAAAACCTTAGAAGATGAAAATCACTTTCTCCTCCACTGTCAAATTAATAACGTTTTACGTATAAAACTTTTTAATGACATGGCAATAGATAATCCTATGTTTCCAAATCTATCTGATACACAAAAACTAGTAATTCTACTAAATCCTTCTAATATAAACCAAGTGAAAAAAACAGGTTCCTTTATAAAACAGTCTTTAGAGCTGAGGACAGGGGACTCTTAGTTAGTTTTACTTGTATATATATAGATATATGTGTGTGTTTCAACTCAGTTATTTTATTGTTGTTGTTACTTTTGTTTATGTCACAAGTATAATGTTACTTATATGACAAATAAAGATTATATTTAAATCTACATATTAAACAGAAACATTGTTAAACAAAATTTAAAACGTAGAGAAAGATCGGTACTGGCCCAGTTTAGATGTGGCATTCTGCCGCTAAGATTAGAAACAGGACGTTTTGTTGCTGAGCCAAAATACCAACGGATATGTAGAATGTGCGACTCCGGACATGTTGAAAATGAACTACACTTTCTGATTGAATGCCATTTTTACAATGGACTACGTAATCAATTATTCTCTGGACTTATTGAAACCGTATTAAATTTGAATAACAGTAAAAAGTTAAATTTATTATTGTCAGAATATTATCGAAAAACAGCTCGATACTTAGAACATTCATTAACAAAACGCAGACAACACTTATATTTAAATAATTGAGATGTATATAAAATTCCTGATGACAATCTGAATTTATACTATAGTATCTATTTGAAGTGACTTATAGGTCCATTGGCCCGGGTGTTATTTAATTGAAATATTTCAGTATTGTACATAACTTGTTATACACAATGTCACTATAATAAACATATTTGTATTGTATTGTATTATTAGATTCCAGAAAGGTATATTTACCAGGTTATGTTGGAAATGAGAGCATTGGGTTGTAATGAGTTCTTTTTTTGTTTTTTGGTGTGAAGAAAGCAGCTCTGTGTTTAGAGTTCGAATAAAGCAAAAGCTTACTACATTGATCTTGAATAAAACCATGGATGTTTATTACGTGGAGAACAAATTACTAAAGTCCACCGTCATGTTTGTCAGTGAGAACCAAAGACATGAAAAAACTCTACAAAGACGTATCCGAGCAGTCAGACTTTATTGGCGGATTCCAATCAGTATACGGGACTGTAACTTGAGGCAATTTCAGGTCATGTGCTGGACCTTACGTTGTTGGAGATGGAAAATACTGGTACACAGGCAAATTTCACTCACATCAATTTCACTTGAATTTAAATTCATGTGAATCTCACGTGAAATTCACATCAATTTCACCTCAAACGAGTTTATACGTGAAACTCACGTGAAAACAATTTTTGTGAGTTTCACGTGATTCTCATGTGAAACTCATATGAATTTCACATGAAAATCACGTAAAATTTTTCACGTGAAATTCACATGAATTTTTGAAATAGAGTAATTCAAATAACATCTAAATTTTCAAATTTAATTAAAATCATGAAAAATATCATATTTTTTGGTTGTAAATTTCACGTGAAATTCATGTGAAAAATTTCACATCAGATTCATGTGAACCTCAATTCACGTGAAATTCACATGAAATTCACATGAACATTTTCACGTGAGTTTCATGTATAAGCTCGATTGAGGTGAATCTCGAATGAAAATTTTCATGTGAATTTCATGTGAGATTGATGTGAAATCATGTGAGCAAATTTTGTCTGTGTGAAAGCACGAGAGTAGAAGATCTTCTTCAAGCAGTTTTGTTGTCGTTAAATTCTTGCAAAGAAGTTTATCAGTTGAGCCGCAAAAAAGCTTCAGAGGTTATTCCAATTTTGATTTCCAGGTTGGATAGAAAAATTAATGCTGAAAGCCTGCATTTGGTTCTAATTGGTTATTTTCTCAGAGGTTATAGTCTTTATACCCAAATAATTGCTGATGAGTTCATGCAAATTTGCCATCAGCATGAATTACACTTTACTGTACAAACTGTTGACGGGCATTGGATAAATCTTGTCACAAGAGATTTCAATGGAAACCCGCTTACAAAACTACAATCCAAAAAGATTGTAAACAAAAAGTGAAACATCTCAAGATATTAAATACCAAATGTCATATTCAAATAGTCTTCGTCGCAACAAATTTATTAGTAATCAAATCACATCATGAACTGATTGATTATTAAGTTGTAACAATTTTGGAACTTACTGGATGTATTGAAATAATCACGCATTGATCCCTCATGTTCACTGTGATCTGTTTCACAGTTTCGCCATGTCCCTGAAATGTTTTAGGAGGGAGAAATTGTGACACTCAGCTCATATAAGTCGAATACAATCAGAAACACCATGGCCAAAAGGGAAACGACAAACAAACAAAAAATAAACAAACAAAATAAAATGGAAATAGGGAATGTGCCAAAGAGACAACAACCCGACCAAAAAGTAAAAAACAGCCGAACGCCTACAATGGGTCTTCAACAAAACGCACCCGGAGGCGAACTTTAACTTGCCCCTAAACAAAAATGTTTACCAGATCAAAGAAAATGGACATCATATATACTAAACGTGCGTATTGATGTGTGTTTGTTTTTTCGACATTGGCTTGAGGTATAGAGGGAGGGTTGAGATTTTACAAAACACCATGTTTAACCCCATCGCATTTTTGCGCCTGTCCTAATTGAGGAGCCTCTGCCTTTTGTTAGTCTTGTATGATTTTTAATTCTAGTTTCTTATATATATTTCCGAGTTTAGTATGACGTCCTTTTTCACTGAACTAGTATACATATTTGTGTAACGTGTAACCAGGCGTTTATATCTCAAACGTCCGTTCCAGTAAATACTTGGATCCAAGTTGTCCACAAACAATACGGTAATACTAAAAACTACAACTATTTATATATTATGCACAATGAACTAAAATATACACACTGACTCTTTGCCGATATAAAGTAACAACGGACAATTATATATATATATATATATATATACAAATATAATACAATAAAACAGCCTGTTCTCAAGATGGGACGATGTGCCACTAAAAGACAGTATGGCTGGTACAGTCTGTCTATATCAGACAGTGTGTGCTGGTGCAGCCTGTCCTCCGAGTGGGACAGTCTGTCACTACCAGACAGTGCGGGCTGGTACAGTCTGTCCTCCGAGTGGGACAGTCTGCTATGTCAATCCTTTCAACGTGTACTTCCACTTTGTACCCAGTACAAAGTATCCTCTGAATACCAAGGCTCTTCTAGTACTTAAAATATCCGAAGTACGCTCGGTTGAAGGATGACAGCTCATCGACAGCCAACCGACAGTCTCGAGTGCCGTTCTCACTCTCTTATATACTCGTGGTCGATACCACTATTTACTTGATAGGGGTGTTCTCTAAATGTTACCCTTACGGAGTATAGAGAGTCCCTTACGATCACCCCTATAACTTTCGACCCGACCACCAAACGTCTAAATCTGCCTAACTCTTTCTCTAGCGTAAACCATGCATTTCTAAACTAAGATTCTACTCAACTGTAATTTTAACGACTAATAAACATTACATTTGTATAGGGGCCAGCTGAAGAACGCCTCCGGTCAGGTTAGGTTGTTGTCTTTTTGACACATTCCCCATTTTCATTCTCAATTTTATTAACTCCTAAACACTTAAAAAATAAATAAATTTATATACAAGAATAACAAAGACCAGAGATTGGCACAAAAATGCGGCGAAGTTAAACATGTCTAGTGAGTTCTTAACCCTCCCCTATACCTCTAGCCAATGCAGATTAAATAAACACACAGCAATACGCAGAGTAAAACTAAGTTTAAAAAGAACATCGAGTCCGATGTCTGAATAGTTAACAAAAGAAACTAAATAAAATGACGGTTTTATATAAATTAACAAAGGAATACTAGCAGTTACTGACATGTCAGCTCCAGACAGAAAACCAACGATTTAGCTACAAGAACAACACAAATTATACTGTGGGATCTAGATGCTCTGGATGGGCCAGTAGCTACTAATGCCGTAATTCTGTTGACCAGAGATGCATATTTTTTTTTATCTGTCTAAGGACAATATGTCGGGATGTATAAGAACCGGGCCCACGTTCACTTGTATTTTTGTCCATCTGATGAGTTAAGCCTTTTTCAACTGATTTTTATAGTTCGTTCTTGTGTTGTACTGTTATACCACTGTCCCAGGTTAGGGGGAGGGTTGGAATCCCGCTAACATGTTTAACCCCGCCACATTATTTATGTATGTGCCTGTCCCAAGTCAGGAGCCTGTAATTCAGTGGTTGTCGTTTGTTTATGTGTTACATATTTGTTTTTCGTTCATTTTTTTTACATAAATAAGGCCGTTAGTTTTCTCGTTTGAATTGTTTTACATTTTCTTATCGGGGCCTTTTATAGCTGACTATACGGTATGGGCTTTGCTCATTGTTGAAGGCCGTATGGTGACCTATAGTTGTTAATGTCTGTGTCATTTTGGTCTTTTGTGGATAGTTGTCTCATTGGCAATCATACCACATCTTCTTTTTTATAATAACTCCAAAACATTTTTTTTGTATTAGGATGTTAGTTCGTGACTTCTTACAATGCAATTTTCAAACATATGCATGTTTGTTTGCTTCCTTTTCTCCATTCACACGTTTCGACGGGGACAAAAATAAGTTGATGATAATTGGAAGTGATAATATATTACATAATATTTATTGCAAAATTACACCCATATGGGTCAAGCAATACAATCAAACAATAATTTTATACAATACAATGTAATACAATGTAATACAATACAATATATATAATAATAGAACATATTAGAGTTCAATTATAAGTGTATGTAAAAACACCATCATAAGCTTGTCTGACATGGGTCTGACTCCGTCAGTTCTAAAGACTGATTAATGAAGACTCCAATATGACAAACAAGTTCAGGGATGGGATTTAGACTGTGTCTTAGTTTATTGAATGCACGAAGATGTTGAAATAATGATACATAGTCTTTAAGATAAGCAAATGATATGTTAATGTCACAATACAAAAAGAAATGAAATTCGTCATCTAGG